>CM062817.1:1604312797-1604912797 GCA_031772625.1 Pinus tabuliformis | reverse complement strand
CCCACTTGGATAGATTGCCCTGGTCAGGAATCTAGTCCATGGCATTGCGGTGCCTAAAGTTCTTCATAGTTCATATAGTTTGAGATCTTCCATTGTATTTATACATTATGAAAACCTCCCTATTTAAGAGGGAGTGTCAAAAACTATGTTTGGTCTTTAATAATGTACTTGAGTCATCATGTAATTTACTTGTCAAAAGAATAAAGAAAATAATAATAATAATAATAATTGTGACTTATTAAAGCATGGGTTTCATGCTTGGGTCACCATGTTTTAAGTCAAAGTCCCCATTGAGGACTTCTAGGATTTATTCTGAGTCTATATAATTATTGTACATTTAAAAAGACCCTTCTTGGGCTTTTGAATCATGTAAAAATGTTAAGTATTGAGTCAAATATGAATTATGGAACCTCCACACCATGTCGTCCTCAGGGAAGATCAAGTCAGCCTAAGACCCTATTCGACCCCATAAGAAGCCTATAAAAGGAACGACATCGAACTCATTTGGAGCATCACTTCTCATTAAGTTCGAATTCTATCTACTGGGCAGAAGTGCGAATTTTTTTTGCTAGGCAGAAGTACGAAGTGGGTAGCTGGGAAAGTATGTTGTCGGGAGGCCGAAGTGAATGCGAGTTTGGGGGAGTCTAAGGAGTAAAAAAAAATCGAAATTTTGGTGGTGGTCCCTCTCTGTTTCGTGCTCTGGATTGGGAGATCGAAGTCTTCCAAGTTAGAATGCTACTAGCTGCTGCATGTTGCTACTTAGTCGAAGTTCCTGGGAAGAGTTCAATCTTCTGGAGGCTGACTTGGTGTGGAGGGAAGGTCTGGTCTTGGTCTAGGGTGAAGAGTCTCAAAGAATACTATTGAAAGGAAGAATTACTTTGATTGGGTTTTCTCCTCAAGGGGGGCTTTGCCTTGTGTCCATTTTTTTATGTACTGTTGCTTTTGGTAATTGCTTGATGAACTAAAGAAAGAAGATATAAAGAATTGTAATAATAAGAAACATCACAAATAATTATCAAGATGTATAAAATCTTTAGTGCCTTTCTGATTTTCCAACACTCCTAAGCATCTAGTTGCCACAAGATGCTTCATCTCTCCCTATCAACTAAATTTGTAACGTCAACCAATCCAATCATGCTTCTGAAATATTCAAACTTCTTATTCAAAGGATATTTCTTCAACACGTCAGGTACCTGTTCATCTGTCAGAAGATATTGTAGCTTCATGACCCCATCTTGTACCAAAATCCTAATGTAATGGTACTTGTTATTGATATGATTCATCCTGACATGAAATAAGGTGTATTCAAACATCTTGATGTTGCTTTGATTATCACAATTTATCATTGTAAGATCTAGAGACTTTCCAAACAAATCTGACAATAGTTTTCTTAACCAAACAACTTTTTTTCCTACTTCACATGCAACAACATATTCAACTTCAACACTACTTAACACAACAGGATCTTGTTTTCTACTCATCCATAAAATCATTGCAGATCCCAAACTGAAACAACCGTCGGTTGTGCTTCTTCCATTAGTCTCACTGCCAACCCAATCTGAATCAATAACACCCATTAACCTAAATTCCTTTCCATCATACTTCGGGAAATGATGAATTTTTCCATGTAGGTATCTCAAGATATGCTTGGCAACTATCCAATGGTCATGACGAGGCTCCAACTGAAATTTACTAAGAATATTTATAGCAAAAATATATATCAGGTCTAGTATTTACCAAGTACATCAAAGGGCCCACCAATTTACAATAGCTTGTAGGATTGACAAGACTAGAGTCAAAACTTCTTAACTTATTGAGATTTGCGATCATGGGAGTAGTCATCATAGGCTTGGAATCCATCACACCGAAATTTTGTAACATCTTGATTATGTACTTTCCTTGACCAAGATGTATCTCATCGGGTTTCTGCCAAACTTCCAAGCCCAAGTAATAATGCATGAGTCCTAGATCTTCCATTTCAAATTTTGTTGCCAACATTTTCTTGTATTCTAGGATTTTGCGCTCCACACCTGTAATGAATAGATCATCCACATATAAAAGTATAATAATTGGTTCATTCTTCACTATCTAATGTAGACGTTTACATCATCAAAACTTTTGACGAACCAAATCCTTAAGAGATATGCATCCATCCTTGCATACCTAGCCCTAGGAGCTTGCTTCAAGCCATATAGAGCTTTCTTCAATCTACAAACATGAGTATCATTGCTATTTATCTCAAAGCCTTCCAGTCGTTCCATATATACTTCTTCATCAATAGTTCCATTTAGAAATGTTATTTTGACATCCATTTGATGGATATTCCATCCCATAGTAGTAGTTGGCGAGACCAAAGATCTAATAGTAGTATACCTAGCAATAGGAGAAAATGTTTCTTCATAATCTATTCCTTCCTTTTGAGAGAAAGCCCTTGCAACAAATCTGGCTTTGTATTTGTCTATGCTTCCATCAATGGCATGTTTGATTTTGTAAATTCATTTGGAAGTGACAACAGACTTTTCATTAGGTCTAGGAACGATTTCCCAAACTCCATTCTTCATGATAGATTGATATTCCTATTGCATTGCTTTCTTCCATTCTTATTGATGAGAGACTTCTTCAAAGGTAATTGGTTCTGCTTCGATTAAATCTGTCATGTATGTTGCATATCTTGAGTATCTTTTTTGCCTTCTGCTTTCTCTAAAAGATCCTTTAGTTGCTCCATGTCCTTCGACATCTTCAAGTGTAGCTTTTAACCAACTTGGCCTCTTCTTTGTTTCGGGAATGACTATACGTTGAACATACTCACTTGTTCATTCTTCTTCTTCTACTTGGTTTGCAGGTATCTTGTCATGTTGCTCTTCTTCTTCAAATAGTGGTACATCTTCTTCATCAGATTCGATTGGCATACCCTTGGATATTTTGTAAGCATGGTTTTCATCAAATATGACATCCCTGTTAACTTCAATTTGTCTTCCTTCTTTGATGTAGATTATGTAGGCCTTTGATGAAAGGCTATAACCAATGAAGACACCTTTTATACTTGTAGAGTCTAAATTTTTTTGCTTGTCTTTTGGAACATGAATGTATGCGGGACACCCAAAGATTTGGAGATGGTCTACACATGGCTTCTATCCTATGAATGTTTCTTCTAGTGTCATATTATCAAGGATTCTATTTGGAATTTTATTTTGTATGCATAATGTTGTCAGGGCTACTTTTTGCCATAGAAATTTCAGTAGATCTTGATCAAATATCATATTCCTTATGCATTCTTCAATGGTTCTATTCTTCCTTTCTACTACTCCATTATGTTCGAGGTTGCAGGGAACAATGAGCTCCATGTTAATACATGCTTCTTTACAATATATAATAAGTTATTTTGAAGTGTATTTCCCTCCATTGACGGATCTCAAATTATTTATCTTTCTTTCAGTTAAGGTCTCAACTTCGGATCTCAATTGCTTGAACTTTTGAAATACTTTGTCCTTTGCCTTGAGAAGATAGAGCCATGTCTTTCTAGAGCAATCATTAATGAAAGTCACATAGTAAATATGGCCTCCAAGAGATTTATAAGACATGGGCCCACATACATCAAAATGAGTGAGGGCTAATATCTCCTTAGACGTTGTGTCACTACTTGTAAAAGGTTTCCTAGTATTCTTTCCCAAAGCACATCCCTTGCACGCTCCTTCATGATCTTCTTTGATGTTGGGGATGCCCTTTACCATTTGACTAAGAGAGGGTATTATCTTCTACTGAATGTGTCTAAATCTTCTATGCCAAAGTTCGATGGGATTGATCTCCATGTGAACTAGGGCTTAAAAATATGGAGTTATAGCTCTATATAGCTTCCCTTCATGAACTCCAATAACCTTTGCCTTTTCAACACTTGAATCCTTTCCCCAAACCAAAACTTTACCATATACAAAAGCAACCCTATTTTCTTTGTCTTCTAAATAAGAAATGGAAAGTAAATTCTTTTTCAAACCTGGGACATAGAGGATGTTGTTGAGGTGTAGCTTTGATCCAATTTCCAGCTTCAATGATGTAGATCCATGGCCCTTGACTACATAATTGTTATTGTCCCCTAGCCCCACTGCATGTGATGATGATTCTCTTAATAGAGTATGAAGTTGTCCACTTTCTCCCATCATATGTCTTGAGGCTCCCATTAGAGGAAATTTCAGCCTAAAAGTGGCCTCCTAAGGAAAAATAACAAAATAATAGTTAAAATAATAAAACAAGAGATGCATTTTTTAGGGAAAAGAAGAAAGCTATTTTTTTAAATGTATTTTTGGCTTATCTCCTTATAGGTTTACTTAAATTTCAAGTGTGGCTACCCATTGGATGCAAAATTTAATTCTGCATCCAACGAGTACTCATTATGCATACTTTTGAAAAGACTCACATTGAGAAAAATTGAAGATACATTAAAAAAACGTGTTCAACATGTTTTTTAACATATCGTAGTTTTTTATATCATTGTGGGTCTTCTCAAAACTATGCATAATGGGTACTCGTTGAATGCAGAATTAAATTTTGCATTCAACGAGTAGCCACACTTGAAATTTGAATAAACCTACAAGGAGATAAGCCAAAAATACCATTAAAAAAAGTAGTTTTTCTTCTTTTCCCTCCAAAATATTTACATCTACCTATTTTTAAATTTAAAGGATTTTGATTGGTTTACATATTATGACATGGAAATTGTGTGAAAAATTCATGCACACTTTTATGTTGAAATTTCCTCTAATGACTATCAATGATCCATGCATTGTCATCATCAAGCGTACCTGTACGTGCATCAAAGAAACCTTCACCCTTAACTCTCCTAAATAGATTGTAGATGATCCTTTCAATCCATCTTCCTACAATTTTCATGATATTGAGTCCCATCTTCAAATAACTTTCCATTGAGGGAGTAACCTTTTATTCCAAGACTGCTTTTCCTTTCTTCAATTGATACCCAATTAAGTGATCTTCAACTCGTCCTTATTTCACCTTAGCTTTGATTCTATGTTGAGAAATCAATGCTTATAGGAATTATGGTTTGATTCCTCTTTCTTGATAATTACTTCTAAGTTATGTTGGATTCTTTACTTCTTTATTAGTTTATCTGTCATCAAGCAATTACCAAATTAAATGTATATGAAGACCACAAGAACAAAAGACACAAGATGTAGGCACTCAGTTAGAGCAAAACCCCTCCAAGGGGAAAACCTAGTCCAACACTTCCACTAGTAGATTCAAATCAAGACGAGACAATCCAAGACCCTTTAGACCTAGACAAAGACCTCCTCTACTCAACAAGTCAACCCTTCCAATAGATGATCCCTGCCAAGGTCTCCAATTGTCAACTTCTCAAGTGCAACTACAATCCAGAATTTAGACCCCTACCTACAAATTTTCAGACCCCAACTTTAGAATTTTGGACCTGCAGTAGATTCAGAATTTCGGCCCTAGAAACAACCCAAAAACTTCACACGTGTGAGAGATATATTTCCCAAGAACTCAATTTAGGTCTTCCATGCTTCTTCTTTCCCTCTCCTACAATTTCACTCTCTTTTCTACTTCTTCTTGTAGATCAAACTTATGAGTGAGTGCTTCTAATTGGTCGAGCTGTCTCTCTATATATAACCTTTCTGTTGGGTCAAATAGCCCTAATCCAGGTCGAATTCATGAAGACAAGGACTTGGTGTGGAGGTAACAAATGACCTTTTTGACTCAAATAATTATTTTTACATTATACAAAAGCCCAAGAAGCATCTAATAAAAATGACAATAACTCTATTGACTCAAGATAAAACCTAGAAGCCTTCAATGGAGGTGCTAACCTACAAACATTGACCTAAGCATGAAACCCATGCTTTAATAAGTCAATTTCCTTAACAATAAAATTTCTTTTGACAAATACAATTATGAAGACCGACACTAGTTACATTCTTCAATAGGAAGGTGGACAATTCCTCAAAAAGCAGCGCCAATAAAGGTCAAATAATGCTTATTATCCTTTAAAATATGCCTTAAATGAAGGCCCATGCCTATATTATAAGTTAAGAAACTTCCATGGGGCATGGAAATGACTTTTCAAGCTCAAAAATTGGTTATAAAACCCTCAATAAATAAATTGACGTCAAACATAGAAAAGATAAATTTGCTTTGAGGACACAACATTCCCTTGGATTTTCCCTCAATTTGGGTTGGAAATATTTTGAAATAGCTCTTGGGGGCTCTCCTTCATGCATAAGTTTGCTTGAAAAAGGCTTAATATCGCTTAAGGAGGGCTTGGTCTCCTTCCTTGGTCCTTATTCTTCCCAACAAATACCTTACTTGAGAGAAAATG
This sequence comes from Pinus tabuliformis, assembly GCA_031772625.1. Classification (NCBI taxonomy): domain Eukaryota; kingdom Viridiplantae; phylum Streptophyta; class Pinopsida; order Pinales; family Pinaceae; genus Pinus; species Pinus tabuliformis. The sequence continues at coordinate 1,604,906,451 of CM062817.1, read as the reverse complement.
CTCGGATTAAGCCTTTGATTTGATATTAATTTTCTTTATTTAGCCCTCGAGGGCTTGCTTCTTCATTTCTTCCTTCAACGTCTTTCTTGGAGATGTTGCTTTTACTTGCTTGGAGGAATCCACCTCCCTTTCTTCTGTTGGAATACAAATGACTAGGTCGATTTAGAGCACCTTGGGCTTTTATTTGTGTAATTTTGAGTTGACACTTAAATGATTAGCCCTTGGGGGCTTCAATTAGCACAATATGAATTTAACATTCCAACATTTCCTTTGTCATTTCCTTTTACTCCATTCGACAGCGCAAAAGAGTATGACATCATGCCCCACATGTGGTACAAATGATTGAAAAGGCTTTATTTGATGTCACTTTGATTGAGCGTTGAGTTGATTTGGCTTGGAGATGATACTTGCTTGACCTTTTCTCTGTCCACTCCATCACTTGCCTTCAAATTTTGTTTCTTGCAATGACGCATGGAAAGCCTTCTTGCCCCAAAAGAGGGGTCCAATGCTATAACTAGAGTTATGTGAGGGCATTTTGATTGCTTTGAAAGACAAGTGGTTCATCTAGGGATATAGAATCAAATGGACACTTTCTTTGCCTCAAAACCTGTAGCATGATGCCTTAGAAGACGCAAATGCATTGGGAATTGTGAGACTATCAGGATGCAAAGCCAAGGCCAAAGGAGAGTGCAAAATAAATAGGACACATTGCACATGTGAGGTAGGGGGGTGCATCGATATCAAAGGGGATAATTTCAAGGAAAAATATAGATGGTGATCATCCTTACAAGGCTTTATTGATGCACCTGCTCCCTTAAACCATGATTCCTAGCAACGCCTATTCCATGATACTTGCACACCATCCTGGGATATAAGAATACCCACCAAGGTAAGTAGTTACCACCCACCAGGGGGAAGTCAACAATACCTTAGAGATATACATACCATGAAATGAACAATACCAAGAATAGCCATGGTCTTCTACACCAACGGGGATCTAAGAGTCACTTTCACAGACAACACACACCCACATGGCTCTATAGGGCTATAAGGAACATTCTTTGGGCTCCATGGCATGGCCAAAAAGTTATGGAGTACCCCTGCTAAAAGAAGGGTAACAAGCCTCACCTTTTAGTTGGATTTTCTTTCATATTGGTTTTCTCAAGATAAATCTTGTGTTGATTTGCATGGATGGAGTGTATTTTTGTGAAAATTCTATCACTGCAGCAACTGATTTACCTTTCCTACTTATTCCACCATAAGTTATTCATGAAATTACTTCAACAAACATTAAAATAAATATTGTTGCAAATATCACACCGTAAACAAACATACTATTGCAAATATCACACCGTAAACAAATATATTGCTGCAAACAAACATATGCACAAGAATCAACACATTGGCACAGTTATTTTGGACTAATGTCCCTAGAAAAACCCAATGTGGGAAAACCGGTGCAGCAAGGGAGGATTTTATTATTCAACAATTTTCTAGTACAACAGGGTGCCAAACTGGCTTACCCACAAATAGACAAATTTTCCAGCACTTCTTTTGAACCCAGTGTCAGCCCTACTGACCTCTGCGTGACTTGAAACCCTCTGCGTCAGCCTATTGAGACTCTGCGCAACCTCTCTGGCCTTCTGCATCACTCCTGCAGCCTCTGCGTGGATGACACAGGCCCTGCTGGCTCTGCGCAGTCTCTGTTGCCTCTACATGGCTTCCTCTGGCCCTGCATCTACCTCTGTGCTGATCTCCTGTCTCTTTGTTCTATACTTGCTACCTCATGACTGCTCTCCAGACCACTAGTTCAATTTCTCAGCTAACCCCACTCCAGAAATTGAACTCACTGGTCTCCCTCAGTGTGTTTTCCAAGTGACCCTCAAGCCTCCTCTTATACTTTTCTCGTTGACAAATCAACAGCCAATATTAAGTCCCTAATCAACAGCCAAGATTAAATTTGGCTTGATCCATGACTTTTGGACCACTCTAACACAGTTTTATATTAATACACATTAATATTTTATTTTCCTTAAGTTTAGACTTATGGACAACATTAAAAATATTAATTATTTTAATATCTCTCAAACTGTTTAGAATTTGCCCAAACCCTTTCTGGGTATTGGAGATCTCATGTGTTTTAGCCTCTCCGCCAACTTTCGTGGCTAGAGCACATTCGATGCTACCCCAAATCAAGACTCCCTCTTAGCGAGGATTGTGCTCTAGTAATACTCCTCACTGAGTATCACCTTGATCATCTGGCACCGGTCCCTGTGCTAATGTTAAGCCTCCCTATCCAACATCCTCTGCACTGTTGCATCCTGTACTGCTGCCCATGACTCTGCTACTGCCATTGTTGCATCTGTATGACAACTCCCTCTGCATCCCTGCTGCTCCTAGTCCTTTCTCCTGTAGGAGTGTAGCTCAATTTTACAGCTCCTCGTTGGACACAGTCTCTGACAAAGTGACACCGGATATCAAAATGCTTCGACCTATCATGAAACACTGGATTCTCAGAGAGTTTGATGCAACTCTGATTATCACACATGATCTTGGACGCCTCCATATTTCTTCTGAATAGGTTCACTGGAAGTTTTCTAAGCCATATGGCCTCACATGAAGCTATGCTTGCTACCATATATTCTGCGTCAGATGAGCCCAGAGCCACGAACTTTTGTATCCTACTGCACCAGGAGTTCATTCCTGATCCAATGTTGAAACAATACCCAGAGGTACTTTTCCAATCCACTGAACTTCCTGCCCAATCTGCATTAGTAAATTCACTCAACCTGATATCCTTCCCCTTGGTGTATAAGAGCCCATAATCAACTCTTCCCTGTACATACTTGAGAACGTGTTTGGCTGCTGCCCAATGTGCCCTCTTTGGTTCCACCATGAACTGACTGAGGGTGTCGACAATGTAACAAATATATGGCCTGGTATTGACCAGATACATCAGGGACCCTATGAGCTGCCAGTATAGGGTGGGATCGACATCCTTGTCTTCTGGTGCATCAATCTTCTTCTAGTTAGTGATCATTGGCGTAGCCATAGGTCTACAGTCTCCCATCCCAAACCTTTTCAGGATTTTTGTAGCATACCTCCCTTGCCCAAGGAAGATTTCTCCTTTCTGCTGCCAAACTTCCAACCCTAGGAAGTAGTGCATTCGTCCTAGATCCTTCATATCGAACTTTATGGCTAGATTCTTCTTACAGTCCTCAATGAGTCTGGATGATCCTGTCAGAAAGAGATCATCCACATATAATACTAAGATAAGCAGCTCATTCTCTATGACTTGAGAGTAGAGATTCAGATTTGCGTCACTCTTGACAAACCCCATCTTCTGCAAGTAGCCATCTATTTGACCATACCATGCTCTTAGTGCCTGCTTCAGCCCATACAAGGTGTTCCTCAGTCTAAATACATGAGACTTCTTCTCATGAGATTCAAAGCCCTCTGGTTGTTCAATGTATACCTCTTCTTCTATTACCCCGTTCAGAAATGTCGTCTTCACATCCATCTGATGGATCTCCCATCCCATCTAGGCTGCAAGAGATATCACAGTCCTAATAGATGTATACCTGGCTACCAGGGCGAAGGTTTTCTCATGTCAATCCCTTCCTTTTGAGCATACCCCTTAGCCACAAACCTCGCTTTGTATTTCTCAACACTATCATCCACAGCATATTTGATCTTGTAGATCTGTCTTGAGGCCTTGACACCATCTCCCAGACATCGTTCACCATTATGGAGTTATACTCCTCTACCATCGCATCTAGCCAGACCTGATGTTGAGTTGCCTCCTTGAAATTGGCAGGCCCTCCATCCTAAGCTACTAATGCCTGATATATGTCTGGTTGTTTTCGCTCCCTCTTACTATTCCTTGGCTCACCGATGAAGTTCTCTGCATCGCACTGAATCTGACGAAGTTCCTTGCTAGTTCTTCCTCCGTCAGCAGGTGCTTCTGTTCGTTCCTCCTCCTCATCCTGAGAGTCTTCCTGACCTAAGGAAGAATTCTTCACTTCCGTTGGTTGAAGAGGCATGACCAACGGATCCTCTTTCAAATGCTCCTTGGAAGCCATTTCACGAGATCTTATGACAGCTCTGTCCTCCATGAACTTTACATCTCATCATACTACTACCTTCCTGCTCCCTAGAAGATAGATTTTGTATGCCTTAGCGTTCTCGCTATATCCCACCAAATATCCCTTTTCTCCAGTCTGATCCAAATTTTTCCTCTTTTCTTCAAGTATGCGGCAATATGCTAAACTCCCAAATATCCTGAAATGAATGACTTAAGGCGTCTTCTCAGTGAATACTTTCTCTGGAGTAATCTTGCCCAATGCCTGATGAGGAGTCTTGTTTTGAACATAGACAATTGTGTTGCATGCTTCCACCCACAGGAATTTTGGCATATCCTGATCATACAGCATGGCCCTATCTGCTTCTACAATAGTCCTGTTTTCCTTTTTGCCACCCCATTATGCTCTGGATTGTAGGGCATTGTCCACTCTCTTCTAATGCCCTCCTTAGCGCAATAATCACTGAAGTCCTTATCGACATACTCTCTACCATTATCTGAGCGCAAGAATTTTATTTTCTTCCCAGTCAGATTCTCCACTAGAGCCTTGAACTCCTTGAATCGACAGAAAACCTCATCCTTGGTTTTCAAAAAATAAATCCAAGTTTTCCTCGAGTGGTCATCAATGAAGGTAAGGAAATACTTGGAACTGCTGAGAGCTTTGACAGACATAGGTCTGCAGATATCTTAGTGTATCAATCCTAGTACACTCTTTCCCCTATGTTTGTTCCTAGGAAATGTCGCCTTGGCATACTTTCCTAGAGCACATCCCCTACATACATCATCTTGTTCCGTACTTAGATCCGAAACTCCTGTTACAATGCTCCTGAGAATTCTCAGAGCTCCATGGTGCAAGTGACCCATCTTTCTATGCCATAGTTCATTCAAGTCCTTGTCCCCATGACTGCCTATTAGTGCCATTGATGATTCTAGTTGTAATCTATACAACCGATTACTTTTGATCCCGATCTGCACTTTCTTTGTCCAGCGCGGGTGTTTGACATATACCTTTTCCTTGATGAAGTAGACGTCATAGCCCTTACCTTGTAGTTGTGACACAAAAAGTAAGTCCATCCCCAATATTGTTACATGCAGCACATTTGTGGCACGGAACCGCTCTCCCGATTCTGTCTGAAAAACTATGGTACCCTTTCCTACTAGAGTACACTTTTCCTTGTTCCCCACGGTGATCTGAAAGTTCATCTTCTCTTCTCAATATTCTAAGAAACACTCCCTGATTCCCGTCATATGCCACAAGGCTCCACTGTCTATATACCATACTTCTGATGATGTAGCACTAGTCCACTTCTTCTCCCAGCTTGGAAGCCAACATAGAGAAATTGAAATCTCTTTCTCTTGTGCAATCTTCTGAAAATCTGCATGAGTCCCCTGAGGTGGATGCCTTTGCATTGTGGTCTCGACCCATAACTGATTTTCCCTTTCTGTCTCTGATTACTTGCTCTGATACCAAGTGAAAATTCTACCACTGCAGCAACTCATATACTTTTCTTACTTATTTCACCATAAGTTATTCATGAAATTACTTCAACAAACATTAAAATAAATACTACTGCAGAAATCACACCGTAATACAGAAACATACATATGCACAAGAATCAACACATTGACACAGTTATTTTGGACTAATGTCCCCGGAAAAACCCAATGTGGGAAAATCGATGCAGCAAAGGAAGATTTTATTATTCAGCGATTTTCTAGTACAACAGGGTGCCAAACTGGCTTACCCACAGATAGAAAAATTTTCCAGCACTTCTTCTCAACCCAGCGTCGGCCCTATTGACCTCTGCGTGACCTGAAACCCTCTACATCAGCTTGTTGAGACTCTGTGCAACCTCTCTAGCTTTCTATGTCACTCCTGCAGCCTCTACGTGGATGATGCAGGCCCTGCTGGCTCTGTGCAGTCTCTGTTGCGTCTACGTGGCTTCCTCTGGCCCTGCATCTGCCTCTTCTACCTCTGTGTTGATCTCTCATCTCTCTATTTCGTACTCGTTGCCTCCTTACTACTCTCCAGACCACTGCTTCAATTTCTTAGCGAAACCCACTCCAGAAATTGAACTGACTGGTCTCTCTCAATGTGTTCTCCAAGTGACCCTCAAGCCTCCTCTTATACTTTTCTCGTTGACAAATCAACGGCCGAGATTAAGTCCTTAAACAACAGCTAAGATTAGATCTGGCTTGATCCATGACTTTTGTACCATTCTAACACAGTTTTATATTAATACACATTAATATTTTATTTTCCCTAAGTTTAGACTTAGGGACTCCATTAAAAATATTAATTATTTTAATATCTCTCAAACTGTTTAGAATCTGCCCAAACCCTTTCTAGTATTGGAGATCTCATGTGTTTAGCCTCTCCACCAATTTTTGTGGCTAGAGCACATCCGATGCTACCCCAAATCAACAATTTTTTGTTTTTTCTTCCTTTTCATATTTCAAATTTTTTTCTTTTTTGTTAAATTCGAGCTATAAGCTAGAGATAAAAAAATATGAGATCTAAGGAAATAGCCCTACATAATCTAATATTTCAAAATCTTATAAGATATTGTGATGAAATGTTCTAATGGAATATCCATGATAGTTTAAAATTATATTGGTATTAGAGAATTTTTCTTTAGAGTATTTGTAGGAAGTTGTAGGGTCTAGGAATTGGCTTAAGAAAAATGTCACAGAGCCCTACCATGGTGGATGAGTCTATTCACAACAACCCTTGAGTTCCAATAAAATAAATATTTGCAAGGTTAGAAGAGCAAGTTGTTGGCATCTCTCACAATATTTCCCTCCTCATGGCAATGCTCGCAAGCAAGCTTGGACCGTTTAGGGAGGCTAGAGGCTCTAACTTAGAAGATTAGATTAGAGGGGAAACTTAGAGAAAATGAAAACCTACAAAAAGAGTCAAGGGAAGAGTTGAAGAATGGGAAACCGGGTTGCAATGCCATTATCCCTTCACAATCTTGATTTTAAATGGAAGTGAAAGTGGATACCAAGCAAACAATTAGAGGTCTATTGCAGTGTCCACCCTATAGAAGATGAACATAATATTTCGTTTTCTAGATTAAAATTAGAAGGCCATGCATTACCATGTTAGGAAAGTCACATAGGGGCACTTAGGTTGGAAGATGATTCATCAGTAACTAAGTGGGAGGGTTTCAAAACCCTCATTAAGTCTCAATTCTACCCTATTGGGTATGTAAAGGACCAATGGATCCATTGGCATTACTTCAAGCGAGGTATGGGCAAAGTGTGCAAGAGTCCACCATCGAATTCAAGAAGATGGCTATCATGCTAGGTATCTCTTCCAAGAACCTAAATGTACTCCTCAAGTATTTGGGGTCTATACACAGTCATTTGTGAAAGCAAGTGATATTATCAATACATCAATGCAAGGATCGAAGTAACCATTGTAACAATTGTAGTATCAATGGTCACTATTACCCCATCCAAGTGGGTGACCCTTGGGAGGAAATCTTTTATCCCATTCTATTTAACTTGTCTACCAACAACCCTACCTGATCTACATATAGCTAACCTGAAAGACCCTCTATCTATTGTTTAGTTAATGCTTTGTGACATCTATCTTCCCTATCAGATGAAGGTGGGTCATACATTGTAAGGTACTTTAACCATTTTTATAATCAGGTGCTTTGATTTAATGTTTAAGGGCAGTCTAGCATGGATCACAGGTTGAATTGAATAATTGATCGCTTTTGGTTGTATTCTTGTTCCCATGCTTCACCATGGTGGTTATCCCCAATCCCTAGTCCAGTGTAACCCTCTTTGAGGCCTTTCTTTCCATTGTCTAGGAGGGGCACAAATAGGAGGCACAGATTGATGTTGTTTGTCCATGATAATTCATACTCAACACTTTCCTTCTATTCCTTGTAGCCACACCCCAATCTTTGGGTTGATAGCTATCTATCACCAATATTAGCTTCCAATTTACCTCATTCTTGAGTAAGGGCTTGGAAAGTTTACCCTTAGAGGTTGATGTAGCAGAAAGAAAAGGAAAAACATGAACCATGAATATAAAATGCAAAACATTGGCTAGGATATAACAAAATATGTGGACAAAAGACTAATGTGAGCTCTTTTCCCTTATTAGCTTTCACCGAGCTCTTGCCTAATGCACAAGCAAATTGAAATGAAAGGAACTTTGTTATCTCAACTCGATGAAAAATTAACCCCTTCATCTTTAAGGGGAAATTAATGCACAAATAAAAGCTTGTGACCCATGCTATGCAAGGAAAAATAATATCATTAAAGAAAAGGCACACAAGAGGGGTGGTAAAAATAGGTTGAGGAAAGGGGTAACTAAGGTGTCATGATTTCTCCCCCTGCACATTATAATGCTTACGAATGATGGTAGTTTATAGTTGGTACACAGATGGTGGCATCTTCCATGAAGTGAAACCCCACCATACGACTATCCATTTGCACCAGCTGATTGATGTGTTGGACTAGGAACTATTCCTCCCTTTAGGGTTGGAGGCACCTAATAAGACATTTGGATAACCCTCCCGTATAGAAGCATGATAACTTCTTTACAAACCCTAAGCTAGAAAGACATTTGAAGACAATGTTTGTGTAAAGTAGTCTTGTGCCTTTTTCATTAGATATGGTACACTATGATACTCTTATGGTTACCTTTCCTATCATGATGATCTTGGTTGATTTTGAGGGTATGTTTCAGATGCTTTCTCCTAGGCTGATTTGGGCGGTAACAATTTTTGGTGGTGTTGTCTGGTATGAGGTCAATTACTCTAGTGTTCAACAACATCATATTGGTAAGATTATTTTTGTTTTGTATCTTGGTGAGATTGGTATTATCATTGCTAACTTGCAAAATCTCACTTGGAGACTCGAATAAAATTTAAAAGAGGTGCAACACAAGAAAGTGCTCTCCAAGTTAAGAAATAAGGTAAGTAACATATGTCTTGGCAACTCCATTGTGTTACTATTATTGACATTTTTCATCTCATATTTTCATTTTAGCCTTATTGCCAAATTTTGCAACTAATTGAAAGATGGAGCTACCTTTGTGGTCAGTGGAACTTTATGCTTTGGTTGACTTCTAGGTGTGACGAGTTTTCCCCATGATTATATAGTTGGGTCAAACGACTTGTCCATTTTTGTGGATATTGGGATTCAATTGGGAAACACGTTGTATTCATCTAATACTGCACTAAAATGGACTTCCTCCATGAAGATGTCATGGGGAAATACTTCATGATAGGTTTGGAAGGATCTGCAAATATTTGGTATGAAAGCGATGGTGAAGGCATGTTTTCATCTTTTCTAGAATTCTTGGAAGCATTTTGTGCAAGTTAGCATTATGATTTAAGAAGTTGGCTTCCCCTTTCTAGAAGACTTTGTGAAAGATCTCAAAGTGTCATGTCAAAAAGAAAGCAATGGTGAAGAGTCTCATCTCATTGAGGACAAAGAGGTTGAATTGAAAGAAGATACTTCTATTGATAGATAAAGAAGATGAATACTATCATAAGGAGATTATGAAGAATTTCCTCATCCTTTCATCAACAATCAGGAAACAATCGAAGAACAATCAGGAAACAATCGAAAAACAAGAATAGACCATGGATGGCAGGATTATTCAGAAACCTACCCTCCCTCCTTTAGATGAAACCACAAGTTCGACATCCTACACTCATTTTCGAGCTGCAATAACCCTTTTTATTAATTTAATTAGAACTCCAAAATTTTCGATTTAAAAAATTAGGGCATGAATTTCATTCCAAAAATACCATAAATTTACTAGGAATTTCACACATTAGAAAACACCAGCAAATTAAATGAATTGTGAAACCCCAAAATGAACTGTCGTAACTCCGTCACTATTTTACTAAATGGGATTCTTTACAGGAATATTACATGAATTTCCTGAGATAGAACCTGGCAATATGGTCTCCTTCCTCACTGCAAATCAACCTAGCAATGCGTCACCCACTCATGCTCAAGAAATTTCCACCCAGAACTCTCTGATAAATCGACCTCTAAGAAAGATATAAATTCTTACCTCCATGAATGATTAACTTGACCCTCAATGATTGAACTCGTCCCAACAATTCTGACTCGACCCCTTCGTAGCAAGCAAATTCGTCCATGATAATTTCGGTTATGGCTCCGCTCAATTGACTAGCGCGACTGGAAATTCGGCCCAAAAGATACATCACGCGGCCTAGCAATATCCCCACGAAGTCAGCTTAAATAAAATTGCAAACTCGTCCCCTGGTAATTGCACAAATGCAGCCCTCTCGATTTAGGGTTTTCGGCTTGTGTATTCAACCAATTACGTCCACGAATTTGGCTTTCAATACTTAGGAAAATTCGGCACTAGCAGGGATTAACTCCACCGCTACAAGAACAATGATTCCGGCTTCAAAGAATGGAAGATTTTCGCTCTAGGAAGACCCTCGGAATTTGCCTTCACGAACTATAGAGTTCGGCTTCAATAATTTTGACAATTTACGACATATCTCCTCTATTAAACCGGCCTAGCCATCCCCATAAATTTGACTTGGAAAACCCTGACAATTTGAGCAACTCCGCCTTAGTGAATTAAGAGATCGACATCTGCAAATAGAGCATTCAACCAAAAATTAACCTTTGCCTCTTGCACAATAGAGTGGGAAATTGTGCTCCAGACAACCTGTCTTTGTCCATGAGATCATCATGCAACACAATATTGACTTGGGTGTGTCTTTCAACACGGAAACCAAAGATCTTCAGCCAGGTTGTGTCTTTCAAAACCGAAATAGGAAATATTAAGGTTTCCCCTTTCTCAACAACCCCTAGAGTTCCTTGTCAATTTCGTCCACAATTTCTTCTCATGTCCTCCTTCAATCTCCTTCTCCCTTTTAATAATAATTTCCTCCTCCAAAAACATTGGGTAATACCATGTGTCACTTAATTTCCCAAAAGTGATTTTTTATCCCTTTTATTTAATTATTATTTATTTTATTATGGTGATCTATTTATTTTTCTTGTCAAAAACCCATGGGATCTCGATAGGCTACGAATCAAGCTCCTTTTGCTTCTAAGGGCTAGAAAGGAACATTACACAAGCACATGATCTTCATGATACATGTCTTAGTGACATGGAAGAGGAGGAACTAAAGGACAAGCCTATCTTAGAAGAGGGTTGTGATACTAAGGAGATTGAGAACTTTGCCACTTTCTTTATTATGGAAGACACAAATGGATACAAGATGCTTCTACTTTGATGGAGATCCTATGGATGACATGGACATTGAGGGATGTTAGATTGAATAGTTTTGACCACATAAGTCACCAAGTTATTCCATTGATTATGAACAATAGTTTCAAATGATATAAGAATAGGCATATGTACAACAACAAAAAGATGATTTCCATCTAGGTCATAATATTTTTTTTTTGGTCATGGGTATCCTTGGTGTGTGACTCTCATGTATAAGAAGGCCCATTTGACAAGAAGAACCTCAATTTGGTAGTAGTGGGTAGGTTGCAACATCGTTAACTTCAAGCATATTCATGAACTTGTAGCTTTCTTATTGAAGCAACTAATAGTAAGCTATGGGTTTCTATATATTTTCAATTTTGATTGATTTTGTCATCATTTGTGTGTGTATGTGATTAGGGGTAGTTAGGGAGGACAATATTCTTTGTGCAGTTCCAATTGGAGCTATCATCAAATTCTCTCTTGCTTACCGACTTGAAAAAGAATAGTGAGGAGTGGTCTTATGTCTACAATGAGGAGGATCATTACATTATTCCAATCAGTGTATGGATCAAAGAAGCACGTAGTAGCATAGGGGAACCGTGGTATTCCTTGTCTCTTTTTCTTCATGATAATCATCTATTGTAGGGCTCATCCAAGCCATGAAGGGTGTTTTGAAGTATACTTATCGTAAGTTTGATGTTTCATTGAATTTTTAGCAACCAAGTACAAAGGTAAAACCCTAGGTAATGATAAGTTTATTTGTTGGTTGCATTGGTTATATGATTTCACCTTACTACTTCATTTCCCTTTGATTAGAGTAGGCTAGGATGACTAAGTTTTTGTTATGAGCATTAGATTAATTTAGTTTCTTTTCGTTTTATTGCATTCCCTTTCTTTAGGATAATTTCAAATTTTTCCCATGTGATTTCATTTCATTGAGTGATGTCATTTCCATTTATTAGATTAGTTATGCATTTTGCTTCAACTTATATGTTTGTTATTTCGTTTCTTTCCATCTCCAAGAAGGGATAAGACTTCATGTCTTATTCCCTCCCTATTATTTAATGCAAAGTGATATTTTTTCAAGCTTTATAAGTTGAGACTTTGGGGTTCTCACATCATTCTGAGTGGAGAATATGTCCCTCAGTTGGAGCCAGTGGTTATCCCTCATTTCTATAGGGGTTTACCTATAGCCATTTTTATTTTGGGCAACACCATTGTAAGTTCAAAGAATGCAAGTCAAAAGCCTTATAGGCCATATGATGTTATGTATTATGGCATCATAGGCCTATTATTGTGGGCCATGCTCATTTTTTTAGACTCCAGTCCTAGTTCCTTTCGTCTTATATAAAATTGGATGGCTCAGGATGGACCTACTTGGATAGATGGTTTGGAGGAGCCATTAGTTTTGTAGGGGTGATTGCACATTGTGGGTCCAATCAAGCCTATGTCTTAAGCACACCTATGTCTGATCCACATGGCCATCTGTCATGGAGTTTGTGGTGCATTATTCATTTTATAGTTCTCAACATGTTAGTCTCATAGTTCACAACATTTCATGTTTCCCAAGGCAATTTTCAAGAATCCTAATGCACAAAGTTTATTACCCACCAAAATGGGTAACCCTATAGGAGAAAAATTTTCTCCTATATTTGACAGCCAACCGAGGCATATAGCCAACAACCCCTGTTAGCCACCACTAGCTGATGATATGCCACATGTATCTGCCACTTGCATTAGCCATTTGCTTCTCACCCATTCGACATGAACACATGGATCAAGGTGGGATTCCACTCAAAAGGTACTTTGGCCATTTAGCAATCGAGTGCTTATACTTGTTTGTTTTAGGGCATTTAGTATGGATTATGGGGTGATTTGGAAGAATGATGGGTTTTGACCATGATCTTGTTTTCTCACGTTAAATGGGGGGTTAATCTTTGATCCTAGTCCGGTGGGACCTCCCTCAATGGCCTAATGGGTATAGGAGGGGCACTACTTAAAAAGCCCTGATTGAGATAGCGTAGCTCCATATTCCCATGTGTCATACTTAACACTTTCCGTCTTACATTATAAGCCTTTATCTCACCTCCATTCTTCGAGTTCAACCTGTCATGAGTTCTTTGGTATTTAACACTCATATGTATGCATACCTGGGTAGGGCCCAAAAACTTTGCCCTGGGAGGTTGATGCAACTAAAATAAATAGGAAGTGCATGTCACAGCCACAACAAAATTAAAGGAAGAAAAATCCAAATGAAAAAGATGGCTAGGGACATACAAATTAGCACATGGACAAAAGTCTGGCATGAGCTCTACCTCACTCATATGGCCATCACCTGGCTCCCTGTTGATTTTGGGTAGCATCGGATGTGCTCTAGCCTTGAAAATTGGTGGAGAGGCTAAGGCACATGAGATCTCCAAGTCCCAGAAATCGTTTGGAGAAATTCCACTCGGATGAGGAGTTATTAAAATAATTAATATTTTTAATGGGTCCCTAAGTCTACACTTAGGAAAATAAAAATATTAATGTGTATTAATAAAATATGTGTGAGAAAGTTCTAAGTGACAAAGATCAAGCTAGTTCTAATATTAGCCATTGATTAGGGACTTAATATCGGTCATTGATTCGTCAACAGGAAAAGTATAAGAGGAGGTTTGAGGGTCAGTCAGAGACACACCAAGTGATTAAAGAATTCGATTTTCTGGGGTGAGGTTTGTTGAGGAAATCGAGTTAGTGATCAGAGTTGCAGTGAGGGGCACTTCAGCAAGGTATTTTCATCCAAGGCTGAAGAATACATAGCAGAGAGGCAACACAGTGCTAGGAGAGACAGCGCAGACCCTAGAAGGGCTGACGCAGAAGCCGTAGAGGCTAACACTGGGACTCAGAGGCAACGTTGGAGAGATTCTGTGGGGCAGATTGGGAGAAGATCAACAGATTCTGGGCCGGGAAAGGGTGACGCAGTTCCTGGAGGAGTGACGCAGTTCCAAAGGAGTGCTTGGAGCAGATTTCGCTATCCAGCATAGGGAACAGTCGAAGTCACTGTGGGGTTTGATCATTCATTTGTTGATTTGCCAGAATATTTGTCTCTGGATAGAGGTACTACTGCCGAGGATATTCTTTGTTGGGTGAGCCATTTCTGGCACCCTAGTTGTATTCACGAAATCCGCTTAATAATACAAACCCTTTATATGCTACACCGGTTTTCCTGAATTGATTTTCTGGGGACGATTGTCCAAAAATAACAGTGTCCCTTGTGTTATTGTCTCTGTTTATTTCAGTGTATGATCTGTATATTTGTGAAGGCTGCAATAGTGTTTACTTCGATATTTATGCAATTAAATAACTTGTTAATGTAAAGAAAAGTAGGAGATTGTAAACGAGTTATTGCAGTAGGGGTTTCTGATGTGTTAGATTCAGGAATTTTCACATGGTATCAAAGTGATTGTAGATCATAGGTGACTGAAGACACCAATCGATAAATCTAAGAATTTGCAGCAGAGAAGTAGTTGTCCTGAGACACAACATTGTTCCAGAGCTAACTCAGAGTGCAGAGAGTGTGACATAGAGGCTCACTCAGTGCCTGCATCAGCATTCTAAGCCAAGAGAGGAAGACACAATAGCTGGGAGGAGCCCACACAGTAGCTGCGTTAGCTATCAGGACCAGCGCAGAGGCAGAAGATGGAAGATCAGGCTCACGTGAAGCCACGTCATCCCTCTGATCTAGGAAGGATTGACGCAGTTGGCCGGGAGGAGCAAATTCAACCCACGCAGAGATTGTGCAAAGCCTGAAGTTCTTATATTCTTCGAGTTGTCGAGGCTAAAGGAGTTGTGAAGATTTTGATTTGTGGAGCTCGTGGGACATTGTTTCTATCGGTGCAGAACAGTGTCTAAGGAGACTGAACCAAGGTAAAGGGAAGCACTACCTCAACAAATTTCTAGCCAAGAAATCTAGATCCGAGTTGCAGCGACAAAGAAGGATTGGAGAGGAGTGATTCGACGATTGGCTGGAGGATTTCCGAGAGGGAAATCATGACTCAGAGGGAGTCTAGAGAAGAGGAGCAGAGATGGCAATGAATGGGTTGAGGGATCAGGACAGATTGGACGGAGCATCCAATTTTGTCATCTGGAAGGCCAGGATCCTGACAATCCTAGACAAATATTGCATCAAGGATTATGCCTTGAAGGTTGTTGCTGAACCGGTCGACGTTGATCTATTGAAGAAATACGAGGAGGCCCGGGCTAAGGTCAAGTGCATGATCCTAGACAGGGTCAAAGATCATGTAGTACCACACATTTCTGAGAAGAACACAATAAGGGAGATGTGGGAGACCTTGACCACCTTGTATCAGGGCTCTTCCATGCAACGAAATATGCTATTAGAAAATCAACTGAGACAGTATCAGATGTAGAAAGGAGAGGAGATAGATCCCTTCCTTCTTAGGTTGCAAGGGATTCATGACCAACTTACTTCCGTGGGGTCTACACCGGATCCAGAGTTCATGGTCAGGACTGCCCTGAATGCAGTCTCCGAGGAGTGGGAGACGTTTGTCCAAAGCATTTTGGGCAGAGCAACTCTCCCCAGTTGGGAGGAGATGTGGGTAGCTCTTCGACAGGAAGAGCTCAGGAGATTGACCAAGGCAGGGAGTAGTGGTAAGGGAGTTTGAATCAAGAAGGAGGAGGAGGAGGATGCAGCTCTCGCATCAGCGAGACAACAAGGACTACAAAAGAGGAAGAAGAAAGACATCTCCAAGGTCAAGTGCTTCAACTGTGGGGAGCTAGGACATTATTCCTCTCAGTGCCCCAAGAAGAAAGGCAAGGGAGAAACTTCCGACTCAAACGTTGCTCCAACAAAGGCGGAGAAGGATGTTAAGACTAATGACGATTGTGCCATGAGTTCTCATGCACCTCTAGAGAAGAGGTAGGAAGACTTGGAGCTGCAGTTGAGAGGACTACAGAAGGAGGGTAGGATCCTTGAGGTGCCCAAACTCTTGGATAACATACAGCTACGGGAGCCCTTAAAGACTGTGGCATGGTGACAGGTGTGGAGCAAGGTGTGATGGAGCGGAAAGGCAATGTTAGAGTGCAGAAGTCTGTAGCAGCACAGTGGACGTTACAACAATGCGAGAGGCACAGAAGAGGTTGCAACAGTGCAGCGGCAGCAGGGGGAGCACAACATAGCGATAGAGGTAGCTTCAGCATCACGAGGCTTCTAGACTGACCAGGATGTCAGTTATTGGGTGAAGTTAGTTACTTACTATTGAAAATAATACTGAGAGGGGGGGTGAATCAGTATTATCAAATTCTTTTCAATATGCCTTCCAGATTTATACTTTAATTTATTCTTCAGATATTGATCATTAATTTGTATGTCAGTGCCATATAATAATGAACAAGAGCAAGAAAAATAGATAAGCACACCAAAGAACACCAGATATAAGGTGGAAACCCAATGTGGGTGAAAACCACCTGCTGCAATATGTCTCTATCTTCTTTCAATTAGAAACTTCTTTTACAAGGATTTTGTACTGGTGCAGTCCTTTACCAGTACGCAGGCTACAACCTGCAGAGAGCTACAACTCTCTCTCGTTTTCCAGTCTCTCCTGGAAGGGAGCTACAACCCCCTTTGCTCTTCTACTTCTTTAAGGACCATGTTTCATTAATTTTCAGACTGGATCCAAGAAGATCAAATAATCATCAAGTACATGCAAATCACCCAACTACTCAGAATGCTGTAAACAGAAAAGTAATACCAGAAATCTAAACCCAGAACTCTGCAACAATAGATAAAAGACAACCAATAAATGTTTCAAGACAGGTCCGCAACTTCACCAATATAAACCTGCGGGTATCCGTAGCCTTTCTGTGCCTGAACTGCGCAGATCCGCATTGTATCCTTCTGCTGCTCTGCGTACCACACAACAACTTCCCTTTCTGCTGAACTGCGTACCTCAACTCAGATACGCACTGCAATGTGTGTCAGACCGCGCACCTCCGCACTGTTCCTTCTGTGCCTCTGCGTATCTCCGCACTTTGCTTTCTTCTGCACTACATACCTCGCACTGCGCCTTCCGATGCGCTACGTACCCCCGCACTGCGTCTTCTCCTGCACTGCGTACCCCCGCACCTACACCGTGGATCGCCTGCGAACCTCTGATTAGGGCCAAATTAACAGTCCTCCAATGTGCCACAGTCAGTCAGATCCACAGATCTGATCATGCGCTTGAGAGTTCACGACTTATCAATAGATTCGCCTTAAGATTTCTCCTTGATTTAGATCTTAGCTTTGTAAAACCAAACACCCAAATTTCAGATCTTAAGATATTCAATTTTTCACAAGTGACCAGCCAAGTGATCTCCTTCCCCTTTTTATAGTCAAACCCTTATCCACACCATGGGACAAAACCATCAAAAACCAATACAAGGGATCCAAACCGGGGTTCAATAAATTAGATCCTATACCACGGGCCAAAACCATAGGATCGTAAAAGACGGGCTAAAAACCAAGGGCCAAACATAGGATACCCCATGTGAGCGCGCTTCTCTGCATTGGAGTGAGTGAACTGGGGGACCGCACCTTATGAACGGTGAACCTGCGGGTATGTCCGCACTCCCTGGACGGTGAACCTGCGGGTCCGCACCTTTTGAACGATGCACCTGCGAACCTCTTATTTTCCATTATTTTAAGAGCCTGAATAGAGTTTTGCCACTTGAGTGAGTTGCCATCAAGTACAACACCTGTACCATAGAGCCAAACCAGAATCATAATGCCAACAATCTCCCCCTTTGGACTTGATGGCAACCTCAAGATCCTCATCGTCATTCTCCCCCTTTGACATCAAGGGCAAAGGGTTATGCTCCCCCTGAGACCATGCTTAAATCTTTAATCATGCTCCCCCTGACGGTAAACCAGATCTACAAACCATAATCCACCATACACCATAAGAGAAAGAGATAGAGACATATTGCAGCAATATTTAGATCAGCATCCATGATCTCCTTCTGTGCTACCATAATGCCAACAATGCATTATATGTGCTCCCCCTGAACCTGTGCCATTCAATCTTCGACCAATCCATAAGCCAGCAAATGTACGCGTATACCCCATATGAACCTCGCGTACAACCAACAATCTCTGAAACAGATGATTAACAACAAGATGATACATCAACAACCCCCAGCTTTTTCCTGAGGTATTCAAAGGTTTCCCTGGGCAATGGTTTGGTGAGTATATCAGCAACTTGTTCCTTAGAAGGAACATACTCCAACTTGACCTTTTGTTCAAGCACTTGTTCCCTAAGAAAGTGATACTTGATCGGTATGTGCTTGGTATTTGAATGCATGACTGGGTTCTTTGAAATGCTGATTGCACTTGTATTATCACATAAGATGGAGATAGGTGGAGTACAAGTGATTTGAAAATCCTACAAGGTCTGCATCATCCAAAGGAGTTGAGTGCAACAAGATGCAGCAACCACATATTCCGCTTCAGCTGTAGATAAAGCAATCGAACTCTGTTTCTTGCTAAACCAAGATACTAATCTGAAACCCATAAAGAATGCACCACCACTTGTGCTCTTCCTGTCATCCACGCTTCCGGCCCAATCTGCATCAGTATAAGCATGAAGTGTGAGATCTGTATCTCTAGGATACCATAAGCCATAGTTTTGAGTTCCTTGAAGGTACTTAAAAATTCTCTTCACTGCCTGAAGATGAGTTTCTTTTGGATTTTCCTGAAATCTTCCAACTATTCCCACTGCATGCATGATGTCTGGTCGGGTACCTGTTAAATAAAGTAGACTTCCAATCATAGATCTGTAGGTTGGTTGGTGCATTACTGCTGATTCATCATTTGCACTGAGGCTACATCCTGTGACCATGGGGGTACATACTGGTTTTGCATCTTCCATGCCATATTTCTTCAAAATCTGCTTGAGATACTTGGTTTGAGACAAGAAAATCCCGCCTTCATTTTGTTGGATTTGCAATCCAAGAAAATATGTCAGTTCTCCAAGCAAAGACATTTCGAATTCTTTCTGCATCACCAAGGCAAAGCTTTGACTCATAGCTTCTTCATTGCTGCCAAAGATAATATCATCTACATACACAACAAGTATTAGTAATTTGTCATTTTCAATTTTTATGTAAAGATTGCTATCTGCTGATCCCTTTGAAAAACCTTGTTGATGAAGATATTTGTCCAAATGGTAGTACCAAGCCCTTGGAGCTTGTTTAAGACCATAGAGAGCCTTCTTTAGTCTGCATACGAGATTTGGATCATTCCCAAGGATGAACCCATCTGGTTGCTCAATGTACACTTCTTCTTCTAAGTCCCCATTCAGAAAGGTTGATTTCACGTCCATTTGAAAAACTTTGAACTTCTGAAAGCTTGAGAGAGCAAGGAACATTCGGATGGCCTCAAGTCTAGCAACGGGAGCAAAATTTTCTTCGAAGTCTATTCCTTCTTGTTGAGCATACCCTTTACACACAAGTCTGGCCTTGTTTCTAATTACTTCTCCATTTTCATTCAACTTATTTTTGAAGATCCATTTTGTCCCTATGACATTCTTATCTTTTGGTCTAGGAACCAATTCCCAAGTGTTGTTCTTTTCGATCTGCTCAAGTTCTTCATCCATCGCCTTGACCCAGCATTCATCTTTGCATGCCTCTCTTACATTTTGTGGTTCAGTGGAGGAGAGCAATGCCAAATAGCTTGAGGCTTCTGCAATTGTTCTTCTTGTTTGTACACCTGCTTCTTTCTGCCCCAAAATCTGAGATTCTGGATGATTCTTTTGAACGTACCTGGATGGAGTCTTCTCTTCTATCCTTATTTGCTCCTCAGGTGCCTCTTGAGGTTCTTCTTCATCATTTGTCTGATTTGGAGAGTAGTCTTCATCCTCTTCGATATTTTCATGATTTACTTGCCTAGGGATGTATCCTTTTTCATCAACCACTACATCAATGTTGTCAACAATTCTTCCAAGTCTTTTATTGTAACACTTATATGCTTTGCTGTGGGGAGAATAACCAAGGAGAATGCCTTCATCTGCTCTAGGTTCAAGTTTGCCAAGCTGTTCATCAGTGTTCTTGATATAGCATTTGCTCCCAAAAATTTTGAAATGCTTTACCGAAGGAGTCTCACCATACCAGAGCTCATGAGGAGTTTGAGTGTTGTTCACTCGGACATTTGTTTTGTTGAGGATAACAACCGCAACAAATGCCGCTTCACCCAGAAGGTTGCGAGAGTCCCAGACTCATCAAGCATAGCACGAGCCATTTGTTGGACCGTTCTGTTCATCCTTTCTACCACTCCATTTTGCTGAGGAGTCCTAGCTGTAGAGAATTCCCTTCTTATTCCATGTTCTTCACAGAAATCGAAAAATTCATTTGAGGTAAACTCCCCACCTCTATCAGACCTGAGGCACTTAATTTTGTGATCTGATTCGTTTTCAACCAATGCTTTGAAAGATTTGAATTTTTCGAATGCTTCGTCCTTGTGTTTCATAAGTCCCAACCAAACCATCCTGGAGAAGTCGTCAATGAATAATATAAAGTATTCTTCTCCTCGAGGTGACCTTGTCCTAAATGGACCACATACATCTGTATGGACTAGTTCAAGAGGCCTGCTGGCTGATCCTTCCTTCTCAGGGAAGTTAGTTCTGGTTTGCTTACCAAACTGACATGATTTACATATGGTGTTGTCTGGAATTTTGATATCTGGAAGACCACGAACAACCTGGTATTTGCATGCTTTCCTTATTTGTGAAAAGCTTAGATACCCCAACCTCCGGTGCCATAACCAATGTTCATCATCCTTACTCAAATAGCATTGTTGTTGTCCTTCTTCAAATATGTATAGATTATTTGGAGTTCTTCTGCCTTTGATCACTGTTTTTCCTGTATCAAGATCATGAACGCTACATCCATTTGATCGAAATATTACCTCGGTTCCTTGATCGCACATCTGACTGACACTCAGTAGATTATGCTTCAAGCCATCAACATACAAAACATTTCCAGCTTTGACCTTTTCTTTCAAATGAGCAGTGCCTTTTCCTTTTATGGCTGCAGGGGTATCATTTCCAAAAGAAACTTTCTTACCCTTTTTTAAAGCAGTATATGATTCAAGTTTTTCTTTATCACTTGTCATATGCTTCGAATATCCACTGTCGATGTACCATAGATTTTCTTTTCCTTTTGCATAAAAGGCTATCCCACATCTTTCTGATTGTGGTTCCTTTATTCTCCATGTTCGGGTGCTTGAGGCTTGTTCCTTTGTCTGCCAAAACCTGCTCCTGCATTCAGAATCTTCATGACCGAAGTTATTGCAAATAGAACATTCAATTTCATTTTCAAGGGCCGAAAAGTTGTTATAGGTCCTTTTCGTAATCCCGGTCATACTTCTTTGTTTTTGAGCTTCTCTAGTCATGATTGTCTTATAGGCAACACATTGAGCTGCTTTGTGACCAAAGTTATGGCAAAAGAAACATTGACCATTGAAGAAACTTCTGCGATTATCAAATCTATTAGCCAAATGATTGTAATTTCTATTGTCATCCATTCTTGAAGCAAATTGAGAAGTTTTTACCTGTGGCTGGTTGTAGCTTTTGTTCACCCTTAAGATGGATTGCCCCTGGTTTACCTGGTAGTCTTTGTTTGTTCTTGATGTAATTCGTCCCTGCTTTACCTGATGATCTCCATTGGGCTTTTGCTCATTCCTCCTTGCTGCATCAAGATAACTCTTTGAGGTGGATGCTTGAGATGTTTCTCCATTATAACCCAGACCTGTCTTAATTAGTGGAGAACGTTGTACATTGATAATCTCATCCAGAGTTTCAGATCCTTTAACAAACTTAAGATTAAGAACCTTTGTTTTCTCAATTTCTTTTCTAAGGCCAACAATTTCACATTCTAACTTCTCAAGAGATTTTTCTTTTTCATCAAGTTGAAATTGCAGAGTATCAATGATCACATTCTTTTCTTCTAAACATGTCTTGAGTCTAGAAATCTCTTCATAAAAGTCATCCACATCTATAGCATCCATGTAATCATCATCTTCAAAAGCCATTAAAAGTTTATAATCATTACCTCGTTCATCTTCGTCACTATTTGATAGGCCATCACTGTCTTCATGAGTGTAGTAACTTTTCTTAGTTGCATTCTGTTTCTTGTTCCATCTAACAGGTTCCTTCCCTTTGTCAATCTTATCCTTGTGAGGACGTTTGGCAGCATAGTGACCGACTCTTCCACAAGCAAAGCATTTGAAAGGTAACTTACCTCAGAACCGTCCAGTACCCCGTTGAAGATTTCTGACAAAATTTGATTCTTCTTCTTCTTCTGACACGTGTCCTGACTCGTAGTACTCGCCTTTCCTGAAGCCTTGAAGGCAGCTTCTCTCCTGTCTGATGGACCTCCTTTCCTCATTTCATAAGCAGTTAGAATTCTGTGCAGCTGTGACATTTTAAGGCTTTGTAGATTCTCCTTTTCTTCTATAGCAGAAACTTTAGATTCAAACCTAGGGGACAAAGATCTTAGAACTTTTTCAACCACAACAGCCTCTTTTATTTCTTCACCCAAATTTTTCATACAATTAACAATCTCATCTACACGAAGAAAATAGTTAGCTACACTTTCATCATTATACATCCTGAGATTTTCATACTGAATCCTGAGGGTTTGAAGTTTTGCTCGTTTTACCTGATCAACCCCTTCATAGCTCAGAACAATCTTGTCCCATATCTCTTTTGCAGATTTAAACTGCATTACCTTGACAAATTCTGATTGAGATAGACATCCTAATAGAGTATTGACTGCCTTTGCATTTGTTTCATATTTCTTCTTCTCAGCCGGATCTATAGGAGTTGCTGATGGAAACGTATACCCTGTATCTATGATATCCCAGACTTCTGTACCAAGAGATTGAAGATAGGCAATAACTCTTACCTTCCAATAAACGAAGTTTGTCCCATCAAAAATTGGTGGCTTGATTGATGCTTCCCTCGCGTAGTTGCTCATGATGCAAGATCTTTCTTCAAGCGATCAAGCTTCTTCTGAAGAACTTGGCTCTGATACCAATTGTTGAAAATAATACTGAGAGGGGGGGTGAATCAGTATTATCTAATTCTTTTCAATATGCCTTCTAGATTTATACTTTAATTTATTCTTCAGATATTGATCATTAATTTGTATGTCAGTGCCATATAATAATGAACAAGAGCAAGAAAAATAGATAAGCACACCAAAAAACACCAGATATAAGGTGGAAACCCAATGTGGGTGAAAACCACCTACTGCAATATGTCTCTATCTTCTTTCAATTAAAAACTTCTTTTACAAGGATTTTATACTGGTGCAGTCCTTTACTAGTACACATGCTACAACCTGTAGAGAGCTACAACTCTCTCTCGTTTTCCAGTCTCTCCTGGAAGGGAGCTACAACCCCCTTTTCTCTTCTACTTCTTTAAGGACCACGTTTCATTAATTTTCAGACTGGATCCAAGAAGATCAAATAATCATCAAGTACATGCAAATCACCCAATATCCTTATACAACCAATGAATCACCCAACTACTCAGAATGCTGTAAATAGAAAAGTAATACCAGAAATCTAAACCCAAAACTCTGCAACAATAGATAAAAGACAGCCAATAAATGTTTCAAGACAAGTCCGCAACTTCACCAATATAAACCTGCGGGTATCCGCGGCCTTTTTGTGCCTGAACTGCGCAGATCCGCACTGTATCCTTCTACTGCTCTGCGTACCACCGCAACTTCCCTTTCTGCTGAACTGCGTACCTCAACTCAGATATGCACTGCACTGTGTGTCAGACCGCGTACCTCCACACTGTTCCTTCTGTGCCTCTGCGTATCTCCGCACTTTGCTTTCTTCTGCACTGCGTACCTCGCACTGCGCCTTCCGATGCGCTGCGTACCCCCACACTGCTTCTTCTCCTGCACTGCGTACCCCCGCACCTACGCCGTGGATCGCTTGCGAACCTCTGATTAGGGCCAAATTAACAGTCCTCCAATGTGCCACTGTCAGTCAGATCCACAGATTTGATCATGCGCCCGAGAGTTCACGACTTATCAATAAATTCGCCATAAGCTTTCTCCTTGATTTAGATCTTAGCTTTGTAAAACCAAACACCCAAAATTTCAGATCTTAAGATATTCAATTTTTCACAAGTGACCAGCCAAGTGATCTCCTTCCCCTTTTTATAGTCAAACCCTTATCCACACCATGGGACAAAACCATCAAAAACCAATACAAGGGATCCAAACGGGGTTCAATAAATTAGATCCTATACCATGGGCCAAAACCATAGGATCGTAAAATACGGGCTAAAAACCAAGGGCCAAACATAGGATACCCCACGTGAGCGCGCTTCTTTGCATTGGAGTGAGTGAATTGGGGGACCGCACCTTATGAACAGTGAACCTGCGGGTATGTCCGCACTCCCTGGACGGCGAACCTGCGGGTCCGCACCTTTTGAACGATGCACCTGCGAACCTCTTATTTTCCATTATTTTAAGAGCCTGAATAGAGTTTTGCCACTTGAGTGAGTTGCCATCAAGTACAACACCTGTATCATAGAGCCAAACCAGAATCATAATGCCAACACTTACTTCTGGGTAACTGAGTTGCAGTGCAATAGTTAGCAGTGGCAGTGCTATGGGCAGCATGGGTAGCATTTTGAGAGGGAGCTGCAATACAGGTGTAGCAGTCGCAGTGGCAATGTCATGGGCAACAATATAGGAAGCAACAGTGCAGTGGATGTGGGGCATCAGGCTAAGCATCAGCACAGAGGACCGATGCAGAGGATCAATGTGATGCTTCTATGGTGAAGCATTGCTAGAGCACATTCCTCGCTAAGAGGGAGTGTTGATTTTGGGTAGCATCGGATGTGCTTCAGTCTTGAAAATTGGTGGAGAGGCTAAGGCTCATGAGATCTCCAAGGCCCAGAAATCATTTGGAGAAATTCCACCCGAATGAAGAGTTATTAAAATAATTAATATTTTTAATGGGTCCCTAAGTCTAAACTTAGGAAAATAAAAATATTAATGTGTATTAATAAAATATGGGTGAGAAAGTTCTAAGTGACAAGGATCAAGCTAGTTCTAATCTTAGTCATTGATTAGGGACTTAATCTCGGTCGTTGATTTGTCAACAAGAAAAGTATAAGAGGAGGCTTGAGGGTTAGTTGGAAACACACCAAGTGATCAAAGAATTCGATTTTATGGGGCGAGGTTTGCTGAGGAAATCGAGTTAGTGATCAGAGTTACAGTGAGGGGCAGTTCAGCAAGGGATTTTCATCTGAGGCTGAAGAATACATAGCAGAGAGGCAACGCAGTGCCGGGAGAGACAGCGCAGGCCCTAGAAGGGCTAACGCAAAGGCCGAAGAGATTACGCAGGTGACGCAGAAGCCGTAGAGGCTGACGCTGGGCCTCAGAGGCAGCGCTGGGGAGATTTTGTGGGGTAGACTGGGAGAAGATCAGCAGATTCTGAACTCGAAAAGGGTGACACAACTCCTGGAGGAGTGACGCAATTCCATAGCAGTGCTTGGAGCAGCTTTCACAGTCCAGCATAGGGAACAACCGGAGTCGTTGTGGGGTTTGATCATCTGTTTGCTGATTTGCCAGAATATCTGTCTCCGGATAGAGGTACTATTGCCGAGGATATTCTTTGTTGGGTGAGCCATTTCTGGCACCCTAGTTGTATTCACGAAATCCTCTTAATAATACAAACCCGTTATATGCTGCACTAGTTTTCCCGAATTGGGTTTTTCCGAGGACGATTGTCCAAAAATAACAGTGTCCCTTGTGTTATTGTCTCTGGTTATTTCAATGTATGATCTGTATATTTTTGAAGGTTGCAATAGTGTTTACTTTGATATTTATGCAATTAAATAACTTGTTAATGTAAATAACAAGTAAGAGATTGTAAACCAGTGATTTCAGTAGGGGTTTCTGATGTGTCAAATTCAGGAATTTTCACATTCCCAAGCACATGTTGCTCCATTATATCGAAAGCAGGAACCCTTGCATGTTCGAACCCCGATTACCGATGAACTGACTCATCATTAAGGGGTAATACAATTGCAATACCATTCAAAGCGAGCTCTAACCCTTGAGCTATGAGCAATAATACAAGAAAAAACAAGAAGTAAAAGGCGCACAAGAGGGGTGGAAAAAATAAGGTTGAGTTAGTAACTCATGCATCCATGAATGCTCCCTCCTCACATCTATACACAGAATGTGGACACCCCCATTAACTAGTTCCTTTGACCATGTCACTTGGCCATGAAGTCTTATCCCCTCTGATACCATCATAATATTCACTAACACCTATCAATTGAAGGGTGGACCAGGGAAATGATACTTCCCCTTAGGGTTTGGAAACACCTAATAGGGTTGACCTTTAGCCACCCCTACCTAGGGAGAAAACACCATTGCAATTTTAGGGTCCTATTGAGAAATGTAACTAGTTTCGGCCTTCATAATTTTTGTACTCATTTCAATATGTATCCTATGTAACAAACAAGAAAAGAAAAGAAAAAGTTATTATTATTCAAGCATGGGTTTCATGCTCATTATTGATGGTCTTCTAGGTAAAAGCATGCTTTTTGTGCTTCTAGGGTTTGTTAGGTCTTAGGATTTATTGTCTCGAGTCAAAGGAATCAACATCATGTTTATAACACCCTTTCAAGCAAAATGTAATTGTAAAAAGAATTATTTTTGAGTCTAGAAAGTTCGGGAAACTCCAAAAGTACAAGTCAGCCTTGGAGACATCAAGTCGGCCTAAAGGAGGTAATTCGACCCCTTGAGAAGGCTATATAAAGAGGCAATTCGACATCATTTGGGATGCACTCACTCCACAAGTTTAATCTATCAAAAAAGAGTTTGATCTATAGCTGGGAAGCTAGAAGAAGGAGAGTGAAGGTCTAAGAGAAGAAAGAAGGACGAAATATCTTGGTTTTGGGCTCTATCTCTCTCATACGTGTGAAGTTTTAGGTTTTCTGGTGCTCTAGAAGGAGGTTGAAGTTGCAGGTCCGAATTATAGGAGGACAAAGTGCAAAATCTTGTAGCTAGAAGGGAGGAAACCCTATATTAACCTCACTGACCTTGGAAGAGAATTCTTGATCTAGGTAGGTCTCAGAAGGAGGCTAGATTAGGGTTCCCAAAGAAGCTACAAGACCGAAATTGCATAATCGATTTGCAGTGTTGAAGATGGTAGGTCAAAGTTGTAGTATTGAAGTTGGTTGATGCAAAATCAAGGAAGGATTTGAGAAAGGCCCGACTTGGTAATAGGAGAAGGACTTGGTCTAGGGTTTGGGTCTTGGTATCTCATTTGAAGCAAATTCTAAGAAGAGAAGAGTTTTTGGGTTTTCCCCTTGGAGGGGTTTTGCCTTAGCTGAGAGCCTAATATCAGTGTCCTCTATTTTTGTTATTATTATTCTTGATATTGTTTGATGAAAAGATCTAACTAAAGAACAAAAAGACGATAAATAAGATTCACAAGCAAATATCAAGGTTAAGGAAAATAAGTATAATAACTGCCACTATTGATTATCCAACATGGTATCAAAGCTAAGATGAACTAGGAAAGGGTAGCTAGAAGGAAACTGGAAGGATTTTCTTATCAAGGGAGAGGGAAAAGGAAGCTCTCATGAAAAGACTAAAGAAATAATACATTAAGAAGGATTAAGGAATCATTGGTAGAAGACCTAGTAGGAGGGTTTCTACAAGGAGATCAAGTCTACATCAAGCTCGCATCTAAGGAAAATATGAAAGGAACACTTCAAGAAGATTGTCGATCTCTCTCTGTGGAAGAAGATCTATTTGGAAGGCATCTTTGAAGAAGGCATCAAGGATCTTGGAAGTTGTTGTTGGAAGAATCCTAGGAGACATCTTTTAAAAACATTGTTGAAGACTTTTCAAGAATCTTGAAGGCATCAAAGAAGGTTGAAGACATCACCAAGGAGAATATTGATTTCAAGTAAGTAACATATTATTACATCATGCCTAAATCTTCAATTCATATTGGTTCTTTCTGGAAGGAGAGAAATAAGCTCTTTGGGGCATCAAACTATTTAGCATGGAAGAAAAGAATTGACTTGATACTCACAAAACAAGAAGTAATGGAATATGTTGCTGGGGAAATTATTGAACCCAAGAAAGATAAGACATAATAACTAGAAAAGTACAAGAAAGGGAAAGTAAGGGATCAAAGGATCATAGTTGAATCAATTAAGGATTCTCTTGTTCCATTTGTTGCAAATTTGAAAACTTCCAAGGCCATGTATGACAAGCTAGTGAATTTGTACTCAGTAAGTAAAACATGACAAAAGATGTCTTTGAGGAACAAGTTGTATAGAATAAAGAAATCAAAGGATGAGGACATGGCATCCTTTCTCACAAGAGTCTCTCAACTAAGAGACCACCTGCAAGGACTTGGGGAACCAATTATTGATTTGCAAGTAACCATCTATGTACTGAATGCATTGCTACCAAAATGGAGCAACTTTACAACAAGCATATACTCCAAGAAGGATTCAACTCCCTTTGATGAGTTGTGCGTGCAGTGCATATTGGAAGAATCAAGGATCATGGTCAAGGATGACATTGGATCATATGAGCAATCTGAAGCCTTTCTAGCCCAAGTCAAGAAGTTGAAGAAGGGGAGATTTGGTAAGTCCAAGAAGAAAGACATGTCCAAGGTTCAGTGCTTCAAGTGCAAGGAGTTTGGACACTTTAAGAGGGATTGTCCAAGCCTACAGAACAACAAAAGAAAGAAAAGGAGTGAAGCTCATATAGCCGAAGTAGTGGGAGAACCTGAAAAGAAGGCAAAGAAGGAAGAAGTGAAGGATCTTCACTACTAAAGAAGTTTCACTAACTGTTAGGTTCTTTGTAAAGATTAATCTTTCTTTTAGTATAATATGTTTTTCATACAATCATAGAAAGAAGCATATGATAGTAGCATGTCTAAAATTTACAAGATTGAGTTTCTTTGTAGAGATCATCTAGATAGATGGATAGATAGACCATTTTGTATAATGTTCATCTATTGTCTAACATTATGTTAGAAGTTGTCATCCTTCTTAGTTGAATCATCATGATTCAGGAAAGATCATCATTTTGGAAGGTATTTGGGAAAAGCATCATGACAAGGTTAGTAGACATTCCATGTAATGTGGAATCAATATTGGTAAAGGGATGAAAAAATGCAATGGGTCAAGATACAGGGTCTTTCTAAGATATATGAATAGTTGGATGATCAGATGAAAGCGTAGGAATGCATGTTGGATATAAAACCATGGATAAGATTCATATGTATAGAAACTTGTGGAGAGAAAGTTGGTCATAAAATATGCTTAGGTATATGGATATATTATGCTTGAGAAGAATAAGATTTGACTTACTTAAGAATGTATAAATTAACATCCAGTATAGTCTTCGAAAGAAAAATTGTAACTTGGTAATCAAGTTCGATCCTTGGGCACTCTGATGCATGAAGGAAGATTCATATGGAGATGGACCATAAGGATGTTGATGAACAAGTCTATTTTTTTATCATTTGGTTATTTGGTTAACATATTATTTTGGTACGTAGAAGAATGTTGCAGGAATATATGATGGCAGTTAAGGCAAGTTCAATTGTATGAATGTAGGATATTGAGAGAAGCTCGATATCTGGTACCTGGCAACTATAAAGTCAAGATATGGACATATTGGGATTAAAAGGTAGCAGTGCAAGAAGATAACCCAAAGGTCAAAGGAAGATCACTTTCAAGAAGAAGTTATGATTAGCTTGAGGTTTTGGAAGGCCCCATGCAATGCCTTCATGTCGAAGAAGAAAGTGACAAGCATGAAGATTGGCCTTGAACCTGTCACAAGATTGAAAAGAGAATGTGGCTCCATGATACCTTGAAAGAAAAAAATCTCGATGATGTAGAGGAAAGAGGGAGTCGAGCAACTATGAAGAATTGGTAGTTGATACTCTTATGAAGACAAGTTGTAAGGCTTGTGATGATGACTTCCCAAATAGAAACGAAGTCTAGATCTCCTCTGTTTTGAGAGGAAGTAAAGGAGTCTCCTTGTACAGGAGCAAGGTTCTATTCTCAAAACTAAAGGAGAGTAGGAATGTCCTCTTTGGCTGAGAGGGAATGATGTTGGACATCACATGTGTGTTCTCCTCTTCAGGTGATGAAGAGAGAATGGCAGAGGATTGAATAAGCATCTGTAGTTTCCTTGAGGATATAGCATCCAAGAAAGGAAAGGTGCTGACACCCTTTGAGGATGGGACATGTATCCAAGAGAAGAGTAGTCGAAGAGGATTGATATTCTTTGAGGACTCAGGATTGGAGATCCAAGATAAGAATAGTCTTAAAAGGGCATACCTTGTAGACATTCAGATGGGGTATATACCTTGTAGAGGTGGTGCAGTATCACATGTAAAGCCTCCCAGCATAATGCTCTTGATTAAAGAAGAGCTTGTCTAGTTAGGCCTCAGGGACAATGTTGGCCATAATAATGATGCTTACAATATGGCTTATCAATCCGACTCTTCTTGTGAGAACTCTTTAGTTTGAGATATGATGTTGTACTGGTTGTACAATTACGAATACCTCCCTAGTTAAGAGGGAGTGTTGAGAAATGTAATTAGTTTCGGTCTTCATAATTATTGTACTCATTTCAATACGTAACAAACAAAAAAAGAAAATAAAAAGTTATTATTATTCAAGCATGGGTTTCATGCTCATTATTGATGGTCTTCTAGGTAAAAGCATGTTCTTCATGTTTCTATGGTTTGTTAGGTCTTGGGATTTATTGTCTCGAGTCAAAGGAGTCAACATCATGTTTATAAGAACCTTCTAAGCAAAATGTAATTGTAAAAAGAATTATGTTTGAGTCCAGAAAGTTGGGGAAACTCCAAAAGTACAAGTCATCCTGAAGACATTCGACCCAAAGGAGGAAATTCAACCCTTTGATAAGGCTATATAAAGAAGCAGTTCGACCTCATTTGGGACACACTCACTCCACAAGTTCGATCTATCAAGAAAGAGTTTGATATGTAGCTGGGAAGATGGAAGAAGAAGAGAAAAAGTATAAGAGAAGAAAGAAGGACAAAATATCTTGGTTTTGGGCTCTATCTCTCTTATCCGTGCAAAGTTCTAGGGCTTTTGGTGTTGTAGAAGGAGGTCGAAGTTGCAAGTCTAAATAACAGGAGAAAAAAGTGCAAAATCTTGTAGCTAGAAGGGAGGAAACCTTATATTGACCTTGTGGACCTTGCAATAGCAGTGTTGCTCTAGGTAGGTCTCAGAAGGAGGTTGGATTAGGGTTCCCAAAAAAGCTACAAGATCGAAATTGCAGAATCGAGTTGCAGTATTGAAACTGGAAGGTTGAAGTTGTATTTTTGAAGCTAGTTGATGTAGAATCAAGGAAGGACTTGAGGAAGGGCTGACTTGGTATTAGGAGGACTTGACCTAGGGTTTGGGTCTTTGTATCTCATTTGAAGCAAATACTAAGAAGAGAAGAGTTTCTGAGTTTTCCCCTTGGAGGGTTTGCCCTCGCTGAGAGCCTAATATGTATGTCCTCTATTATAGCTGTTACTATTCTTGATATTGTTTGATGAAACGATCTAACTAAATAACACAAAGAAGATAAATATGTGAAAATTACATCTATCACAACAACTGGAAATTATTTTCCTAATTGTTAATTTATTTAACAATTTAATTGTAGTTTGCTACGGCAAATACCAAATAATTCACATTGTGATTTTCACGAACAAATACAGCAGAAGAAAAATACCGCTGGAATTTGAGAAAATCTAGCACACACATAATTTACATAGTTATTTTTGGACAAGTGTCCCCGATAAAACCCAACTTGGGAAAAACAATGTAGTAGTTGAGGGTCTTTATTATTAAGCAACAATGAAATTCTGAGTACAATTTGGATGCTTGAAACTGGCAATCCACAACAAGAAAATCTAGCCGAAATTATCTAAGGGAATTTCCCTTCCTCCACAAGCAACCCCGACACTCGCGCTACCTGCACTCGCGCGACTGCTTGTACTCATGCTTCTGCATGTACTTGCGTTGCTGCCCATACTTGGGCTTCTGCCTGTACTTGCATCGTTGCCCGTCGTCGGGCTTCTACTTGTACTCGCGTTGCCCGCACTCGAGTTGCTTGCACTGGGAATAACTAGGCCTCTTCCTGTTGCCTCTCCGGATCTAGAAATCTTCCTCCGGATCACTATCCCTGCCTCTCTGACACCTGCGACCCTTCTGGCTTGAACTCTTCTTCCCTTCTCGAACTCTGTAGCTCGATAACTCGATCTGCCAATGAACTTTCACTACTGGTGTCTCTTGTGTATTCTCCAAGTTCCCATTGACTTCTTATAATCCTCTGTTGGAGCACCAACGACCAATATTAAAACTTAATCAAGGACTAGGATCATCTTGAAGTTGATCCGTGTGAGTTTCTAGATTATTCTCACCTTGACTTAATTAATTATGATTAATTAACCAATTTTCCTAATTTTAGACTTAGGAAACATTAAAAAATCGGTTAATAATCTAATTAAGTCATCTCTCGGTGGAATTTCCAGAAACGATTCTGGGTTTTTGAGACCTCATGCATTCTAGCCTCCCTGCCAAATTTTGTGGCTAGAACACATATGATGCTACAAAACCTAACACTCCCTCTTAGCTAGGATTGTGTTCTAGTGCTGCACACCTTGTCACAACAGTATCTCTGTGTCATCTCCTGTTACGCTGCTGATGTCTGGATACTGCTTCCCACCAACCATTGCGCAACTTTGATGGTGCATTTGTGTTGTAACTCCCTCTCATATGTTGCTACCACAATTGCAACTACTGTAACTGAGAAGCATCTGAAACACTAAACCAATTGTGTTCAGTGTGATGCATCTGTCTCCCAAGTCCTGGCTGCTACTAGCATCTGCACTGTCTCTGAAGAATCTGTGATGCTGCCAACTCTGCACTAAGCCACCTGCTCTACTGTCAACACTGCTTTGCGCTCCTCAACATCTAACTACTACTAGTCTGTAACTGTCACTCTGGATCTCACAGCATCTCTGACATAATCCATCCTGCTACTAAATACTGTGGGCCCCAGTAGCAAGGTGATGATCCATGAGGAGGACACCTCAAGGATCCTACCCAAACTTCTGCAGCTCTCGACTCTAATCTACTCATATTGTTGTTGCTACCTCTGCACTGCTGGTGCAACTATTGCAATAATGAGTATGATCTCTCAGATCCTAAAGCACTAGCTTCCATAGGGCTACTCCTTTTGAAGCTAGACTCTCTCTAAGTCTCGATCTCCCTTTGGGAAATCTCTCTGCTCCCTCTTGGCAACTTGCACTGTCCTCCTGTACTAGAAACTGGACTGCGTAGCTCTACACTGGGAATATTCTAGCCGGAACTGCACCTGCATATTGCAATTAGGCAATTCACACTTCTTGTGTCATTGCATCTAACTCTGCAACTATCTCATGTGTACTAACTGCAACTAGATTTGCAGTTGTCATCTGAATGACTGGTTACATCTGCTAACACTAAACCTGCTACTATGATATTGTGGGCAACTATAGCAAAGGTGATGGACCCGTTGCAACAATCTGGAACTAATCTGATTGATCTCCTTGTTTCCACTGCACTGGACCCTACCCATTCGGAACGCTAGAGTTTCACACTCCTCCTGGATCTGGTGCCTCACTATCTCCTTTAGAGCCTAGTCCCTGGCTGAGACCCTTCTTCATTCTGCAACTCACACTAGACAACTCATACTTCCTCTGGCACCTATATCTGATAACTGGAAGTCAATCTGCCACCTATATCTATAATCTAGTTAACTCGTACGACCATCTCAAATCTAGTTGAAAATTCCCTATTCCCTCTACTTGAATATTCGATCTTCTACTCGCACTCTCTTCTGGAGTGAGAGAATCTACCCACAACTACTGCCAATCTACAACTGGAAAAAAATAGATCTTTAAAACTCGAGGTCCCTTGAGAGAAATCTTACCTTTGTTGTGTGTGCCTTTTCTCTTCCTCTTATGCTCAAATCTGCTCAACGATTTTGCTGCGTTTCTTTCTGGAATTACTTCCCAGCTTTACCTCTACCTGCTGGAGACCTGCTCAGAGCAATTCAAGCTTTTTCACGCTTGCTGCAATTAGAAATCAAATTTTTGCTTTGCCACTCATACTGTCTGGCTAGGCTTTGCATAGACCCTGGAGAAATTGTGCCGCTACTCCCTCAAAACAACAAATTTCTCCCTCTTCATCTTTGAGTTACTGATCCGAAGCTCCCTCTGATACCATGTGAAAATTACATCTATCACAGCGACTGGAAATTATTTTCCTAATTGTTAATTTATTTAACAATTTACTTGCAGTTTTCTATGGCAAATACCCAATAATTCACACTGTCATTTTCACAAATAAATATTGCAGAAGAAAAATAGCGTTGGAATCTGAGAAAATCTAGCACACACACATAAAATTTACACAATTATTTTTTGGACAAATGTCCCTGGAAAAACCCAACTTGGGAAAACTGATGCAGCAACTTAGGGTTTTTATTATTAACCAGCAGTGAAGTTTTGAATACAAACTGGATGCCTGAAGCTGGCAATCCATAGCAAGAAAATCTGGCTGAAATTATCTAAGGGAATTTCCCTTCCTCCACAAGCAACCCCGACATTCACGTTGCCTGCACTCGTGCGACTGCCTGTACTCGCACTGCTGCCCTGATCCAGGTGTATATTGGTGGCCACCCTCCTATTCCACTTGGACCTCTGCCATTGTTTCTTTTAGTTTTCCAGTTTCCTTAATTGTAGCACAATTTACTATTTTTGGCAGTTTTCGAGTCTTGAACTTTCAGAGTCGTTTTGAGGCCCTAAACGATGTTTTTTGGAAAACAGGAAAACATAAATATTTAAATATCATTTGTAATCGAAAGTTATAGTCCTTGGATATATCTTTCCAACAAGGTATAGTGCGCGTCAAACGAAGATCGTATGCCAAAGTTACAACCCCGAGAAGTTGATATACCAATTTACCCCAGCGAGGCCCATAGTTTTGGCACTTCATCTCCTAGGGTTAGGTTTTTGGATGTTTACTGTTTTCCATTGTTTCTCAATGATAAATAAGCCTTTGAGCCTCATTGTAACACAGTTCAGAGGTATGTAGGCGCCACATCTCTTCTCAGAGATAAGCTACCATCGCCCGAGCTAGTTTATTTCAATTCTGTATGTAAGCATATTTCAGCTCTTTGATATTAATGAAATGAATTTTTATTTCTATTGCATCTTTGTGTTTATATTTATATTTGTATTCTGTTGCATTCTTGCATAAGTTTGGATCAATGGTATCAGAGCGGTTTGCTCTTTCTCTATTTTTATTTGCATGTCCCCAACGAGGTTAGGGTATAATGAGTTAGGGCTCAAACTGGTTGAAACATTTCAAGACCAACCTTGCAAACCCCAACAACCTCCTATGGCGAAAGAAAAGAAACATGAGGGATTAGGAGATCCCTTCAAAATATTGCTCGAAGAAGCCCTCGAGCGACAGAGGAATGCGATGATGGACAAATTTGCCCAGATCCTTTGGCAGATGCCCACGAGCCACGCATCTTCATCCGGTAGCCACTCTGGAGGCACCACTCCCTTCAAGGTACAAGTCAAATTTGATATTCTCATATTTGAAGGCCAGATAAATGTAGATGTCGTAGATAGATGGTTAAATCTGTTGGAAGGGTATTTTTCGATTCATGATTTTTCCAATAGGGAAAATATTACTTTTGCACTCCTTAAAGCCGCCCCCCACGTCAAGGACTGGTGGGAAACCTGTTGTGGGCAGAAGGACGAGAGGGAACCCTCACTGTTTTCAACCACACCCACTTGGAACTCTTTTTGAGATGCCATCAAGGAGCAATATTACCCTATCGAGAGATATGAAGATAAGTACATAAAGTGGACAACACAATGGCAGGGATGGGACCAAGACATGCCTAAGTTCAAAAATATTTTTCATACCGTTTCGCACAAAGTTGGGTATCAAGGATTCTGAGCAGCAACTAGTATTAAAGTACCATGGTTGTCTGCACAAATACATCTAGGATGAGATGAAGTTCCTAGACATATCCTTGCTTGGTGACGCCTACCGATACGCTGTCAAGGTTGAGCAGAAGTTTAAAAAGGAGAAGTGAGACTTCAGATCTGCGAATCTGAAGCAAGGGAAAGACGCTCCCAAACCACAGAACAAAGGACAAAGGCAAGGTGGGGTGATCCAGGACAACATATCGAAGCTGCAAGCAAAGAACAACACCACGAAGACAAAGAAGGACATAAGAAAGTGATGTGAGTTCCATAAGAGCCCCACCCACAACACAAGTGAGTGTCGAGCCAAGAAGTCATTGGTGGCTGAGCTTAAGGTTTCAAAATCAGATGCATTTTTTTACTCTGAGTCAAAACCCGACAAGGGGAATGAAAAAGGGAAGTAGATGATTGATAAGGAACTTAGCGCCACTGTTGCCACCACCAAGATCCAAAAGAATGAGCTCGAAGATCCAAAGGAGGGGGAACATCTTTTCCACCCACAGATGTGGGTGAAGGGTTTGTCGCTGCAAATAATTGTCAACAATGGGAGCCAAAAGAACCTCATTTCAGTAGAGGTCGTGAAGCGGTTGGGCCTACCGACCACACCACACCTGCAATCGTACACCGTTGGGTGGCTTCACCAAGGACAAGATCTCTGCGTTAGCCAACAATGTCGCCTTCTCTACAACATCAAGCCCTTCATGGATGAGGTATTGTGTGATGTTGCTCCTCTTGAAGTTTGTGATGTATTATTATGCCAACCATAGTTGTGGAAGTGTCATCATGTATATGATTCGAGGCCTCGAACAGTTATTATTTCTTTGGGTAATAAGTTATACAAGATACCAGAGATAGCCGCGCCTACCGCCATCTCCTTGATCTCTGCTAGGCAGTGCAGTAAGATCATCTCCCAGACTAGGAATTTTTTTTTCTTTTTGATTCGCTCTCAAAGTAAGGGGAAGGTCGTGACCACATCAATGGCCCCCAAGAAAGGTTCCTCCACGCAGAAGAAGTAGGTGGATAAGATCGTGGAATAATACAGGGACATCTTCTCCTCACCCACAGGGATACCCTTTCACTGTCAGGTCAAGCATTCGATTGATCCGTCTCCCGGAGCACCTCTACCCAACGGGTTGATATATCACTGCTCCATTCTGGAAAATGAAGAGATCAAGTGACAAATCTAGGAGTTGCTACAAAAAGGGCACATCTAACCAAGTTCCTCGCCTTGTGGGAGACTGATTGTACTTGTACAAAAGAAGGATGGGACCTCGAGGCTTTGCATTGATTATCGGACACTAAACAAAATCACTGTCTGGAATAGGTATCTAATCCCACAAATTGATGACCTTCTGGACCAACTCAAGGGGGCCAACTATTTCAGCGAGATCGATTTGAAGTCTAGCTATCACAAGGTTCCAATAGAGCCCACAAATGTATGGAAGACTGCCTTCAAATCCAAGGAAAGCCTTTTTGAATGGTTGGTTATGCCCTTTGGGTTGACAAATGCCCCTGCTACTTTTATGAGGGTAATGGATGACATCTTGCGACACTTCACCAACTCATTCGTGGTTTTTTATCTAGACGACATCCTCATCTTCAACAAGAGTTGGGAAGAACACTTGCAACACATTCGACAGGTCCTTCAAACCCTACGACAACACAAACTGTGTGCCAACTTGGAGAAATGCACCTTTGGCATGAGCCAGGTCCAATATCTGGGTTACATCATAGATGAGCGAGGCGTGCATGTGGATTCAACTAAGATCCAATTCATTTGGGATTGGTCAACCCTAACCACTTTAACAGAGCTTCGCAGCTTTTTGGGCCTTGCAAATTTTTATCGGAGGTTCGTGTTGGGATTCTCCCATGTCACTTGGCTTTTGAGTCAAATTACCAAGGGCGGAGCAAAAGCAAAGTTATCCTGGACCGAGTTCCAACAAAAGGCGTTCGTTGAGTTGAATCGTCGCCTCTACTCTGCACCAGTGCTCACATTGCCAGACCTGCAGCAGCCATTTGAAATTGAGACAGACGCCTCTAACTATGTTATTGGTGCAGTCCTTACCCAGCACGGGCATCCAATGGCCTATCATAGTGAGACACTTTCTGACACAATTCAGAAGTAGCCGATATAAAGATATGTATCCATCGTGCAGGCTTTTCGGCAATAGAAACATCACATTTTGGGGAAGGAAATGGTCATCCACACTGATCACCAACCTCTTAAGTTTATATAAACGTGGTCTACATATCTACAACAATTCCACTTGAACATTAAATACAAAAAGCGAAACACCAATCATGTTGTAGACTGCCTCAGCCAGCCCCCAGTTGCAACACTGAGTCTGTTCTCAACTATTGTAGCCACGAGACCTCTAGATGGCCGCAACTATACAAAATTGATTCAGAGTTCGCCTCCACATACCGGATGCTAGTGGATGGCAAGAAAGTTCATGATTTCCACCTCCAGGATGCATTATTATGCTACCTAGGCCACCTTTGTGTTCCTTCAAGCGAACGTGTCAAGTTGATTTGGGAGGCACACTACAGTAAGGTTGCAGGACACTTTAGTGTGGAGAAAACTGTGGTCGTACTACAAAATTACTTTTATTGGCCAAAACTCTAACATGATGTTGGGAAATATATTAGATCATGCACTGCCTGCACCATTGCCAAGCCAACCATCAAGAAACAAAGCATGTACACTCCTTTGCCTACTCCCATCCAACCTTGGGAATCCATCTCCATGGACTATATGTTTGGCCTCCCTTCTACCAAGCATGGTAATGACTGTGTATTTGTGGTCGTGGATAAATTTTCTAAGATGGCTATATTAGCGGCCTGCAAGAAGAGTATCACAACAGAGGACACTGCCAAACTCTTCTTTGAACGAGTGTGGGTACATTTTTGGATCCCGCAGACCATTATATTAGATCGGGATAGAAGGTTCCTGAGCACATTTTGGTCAAGCCTTTGGACACTATTGGACACCAAGCTCACCAAGTCAATTGCATTCCATCCCCAGACTGATGGCTAGACAGAGGTCATCAACAAGATGATAGTGCACATACTCTGCATGTACAACTCAAAGCATCCACGAACCTGGGATGAAAGCCTTCCCTATGTGCAACACAATTATAACAGAGCTCTCCATAGCTCGATTGGTCGCAGTCCCTTTCAAGTGGGTCTAGGATTTCAACCATTGTGTCTGATTGATGTTGTCATGCCTCATGCGACTACACAGACATAATCCACACATGTATTGTCTCATGCTGATATAGCAACCAGATTTATTGAATTCGTCTAGCACATCTGCTACTAGGTTCACGACATCTTGGAGAATTCCAATGCCAAGTACAAGAAGCGACATGATCAACATTGCGGGCCACACAAGTTTCAGGTGGGCGACAAAGTTTGGTTGCATTTGCAAAAAGTATGCTTTACTGGAGCCCATCGAAAGCTCATACCACTTCAATATGGGCCTTACACCATTACCAAGGTTGTGTGAGACAATGATTTTGAGTTGAGCATTCCCCCATTGTTGGGCAATTTATTGGACTTAAATTGCTGCATAAATTATCGACCAGGGAAACTCGTGAGCTTGTGATGGTGCCAGCAAAATATATGCAGGAGTAGGCAACTAACTCTATGTCTAACTAAATTATTTAAGATTCAATACAATATGCAAGGGAAGAGGCTCCTAACTAAGGAGGTCCTGGTTGTCCTTCCCTACAGTATCATAGAGAAATCATTGATTATATAAAACTAGAAACTTGAAATGAAAACAAAAGAATGAATTTCAATTACCATATAAATCATTGGAGAGAGAGCCTAACTTAGACTCTTGGTATCTCCTCATATGATACTTGAAACATAAAAAGCAAAAGAATGAATTTTAATTATCATGCAAATCAAATAGAGAGAGGGTCTAACTTAGACCCTTGGTTGTTCTCTCACATGCTGATAAGATTTTAATTCAAAACTCATTCACCAATCAAATCCTTGAACATCTAAACAATGAAATGAAACAAGATCTAATATGAAATAAAATGTTTCTCTCATCCTTTTAGAGTGAGCTCAATTCTCTTAAGAACAAGACAAATTATTCCATATACTACATTAAGAAAACTTATATCTAAAACTACATAAATTCATATCCTACATTCACACAATTTATATCTAAAACTACATAATGGAAATATATGAAAAATGAAGCTTTATTCTATGCCATCATAAGTTGGATACAATGCTCTAAGAGTCCTCCTCTTTGGAATGGAGGAGGTACTCCTATTTATACAAAAACTTATGATAACAACCTCATAAATGTAGACCCACTATTCTCTCCTTTGACCCACATATTTCTCAACCAATGATGACACATAACCCTATCCTCCATGATCTCCTCCATGAGGTCCATGATCTTCTCCATGAAGCTTATCTTATCAAATTCGAATTTGATCATTCAAGGCCACATAAAGATGCCCTGGAAGCTTCCTTTGTGCCTACACATGTCAACAAACTCATTCTAATTGTTAGGTATAAGTATAAGCATTTTATTTTCTAAAGTTTAGCCATAAATTCACTTAAAAATGTTAAGAATTAATAAACTTTGGAAAAGCATAGTTATAATCCAATAATGAGGTAAATGGAATGATGTGGAGGTGGAATGGAGGTGACATGAAGGTAAAATGTGAAAATATTGGTGAATAATGGAGTGAAAATAGGGACTATTTTGAGGCCCAACACCCATTCCTTGCCCTGCACCCAATATTCAATGTGGACTGCCTTCGACCATACTTTCCACCGTTATTGGACACATTAGATATTGCAGAACAACTCACACCAACATAGTTAAACCTAGACTGCATGGAACAGGCCACAACTGATCAGATAATGGACACACAGATCAAGAACACTTGCCAACAGAAGATCCAACTGTATGAGGTTGTCAAAGCAGCCAACTCCTGCACCAAGGCAAGTGGCTCACCAAGGACCAAGTTCATGAGAAGTTTCCCCATCTCATGGAGACACTCAATGCAATGGGAACCATTACTTCCTAAGGGGGGAGGACTAATCCAGGTGGATATTGGTGGCCACCCTCCTATTCCACTTGGACCCCCACCATTGTTTCTTTCAATTTTTCAGTTTCCTTAATTGTAGAACAATTTAATATTTCTAGCAGTTTTTTGGGTCATGAACTTTCAGAGCCCGTGTTAAGGCCCTAAACAATGATTTTTTGGAAAACAGGAAAATGTGAGTCTTTGACTACCATTTGCAGTCGAAAGTTAAGTCATCGGACAGATCTTTCTAATGAGGTATCGTGTACGTCAAACGAAGATCATATGCCAAAATTACGACCCCGGGAAGTTGATGTACCAATTTACCCCAACAGGGCCCATAGTTTTGGCGCTTCATCTCCTAGGGTTAGGTTTTTGGATGTTTAGTGTTTTCCATTGTTTCTCAATGATAAATAGGCGTTCAAGCCTC
This sequence comes from Pinus tabuliformis, assembly GCA_031772625.1. Lineage (NCBI taxonomy): Eukaryota > Viridiplantae > Streptophyta > Pinopsida > Pinales > Pinaceae > Pinus > Pinus tabuliformis. The sequence continues at coordinate 1,604,864,520 of CM062817.1, read as the reverse complement.
ATTGTAACACAGTTCAGAGGCATGTAGCTGTCACATCTCTTCTTAGAGATATGCTACCATTGCTTGAGCTAGTTTATTTCCATTTTATATGTAAGCATATTTCAGCTCTTTGATATTAATGAAATGAAGTTTTATTTATGTTGCATCTATGTGTTTACGTTTATATCTGTATTTTTTTGCGTTCCTGCATAAGTCTGGATCATGCCCATACTCGGGCTTCTACTTGTACTCGCATGGCTTCTCGTACTCAGGCTTCTACCTGTACTCGCGTTGCCCTCACTAGAGTTACCTACACTGGGAATAACTCAGCCTCTTGCTGCTGCCTCTCCGGATCTGGAAATCTTCCTCAGGATCACTGTCCCTGCCCCTCTGACACCTGTGACCCTTTTGGCTCGAACTCTTTTTCCCTCCTCGACCTTTGCAACTAGATAACTCGATTTGCCAAGGAACTCGCATTACTGGTGTCTCTCGTGTATTCTCCGGGTGCCCATTGACTCTTCTTATAATCCTTTGTTGGAGCATCAACGACCAAGATTAAAACTTAATCAAAGGATAACATCATCTTGAAGTCGATCCTTGTGAGTTTCTAGCTTATTCTCACCTTGACTTAATTAATTAACTACTTTTCCTAAGTTTAGACTTAGGAAACATTAAAAAATAGGTTAATAATCTAATTAAGTCATCTCTAAGTGAAATTTCCAGAAACGGTTTCTGGGTTTTGGAGATTTCATGCATTCTCGCCTCTCCACCAAATTTAGTGGCTAGAACATATTTGATGATACAAAAACTAACAAAATAATATTCACAAGCAAATATCAAGGTTAAAGAAAATAAGTATAATAATTGCCACTATTGATTTTCCAATAGGTCCTTATTTCGGAAGGGGATCCTTATTTGGAGTATTAAATATCCCATGACGTTGAAGTTTTGTTCACTTAGATGCAATAATGATCTATGTTCCTAATGATTAGTTGCTTTCACTAGAATCTCTGTTATGATTGTCAGGTGGTCAAGTAGCCTAGGTGTTGGGCACCTTCTCCACAAGTACCCAGGCCCTTAGAGAAGTATATTGGCACAAACAGGTGAAGCACTAAGACTCTTGGACCTCCTAGCATCAACTTCATATCACACATGTTCCCAGGAACTTCCTGCACCTAGGACGTTGTATCACTTTGTACCATATTTGATGATTCTTTAAAATGACACACCTGGACCCAGCATGCCCCTAGGTTGGCCTTGACACCAATTGATGGATGGTGATTGATTCAGAGCCTAGATGAGGATGGTATCACCTTCAGGGACCAGGGAGGGCTAAACATTGGCGCAAAGGAAGGCTACTATAAGCAATTAGAGACCAATGGAGACCTCGTTGTCATTTCCCAGCTAGATCTTGGGTCCCTACAAGAGGCAATGAGGTGGATTTGAGGGCCAACCCTCAAATCTTGATTTTGACTTGCTTCTACACCATCTTACACACCTCATTTCATTTTGACATGTCATTTGGAGCACATTTATTGCATGACATCAACCCTAGAGAACTAGCGGCTCACATGTGTGTGCTAATTATGGCATATTATGTTAAAGCTAGTGGGTTATCTTGTAACCCAAGCATATTTTGTAATCAAACTTGTTTTAGGGGTGTCGTTAGGATAATTTTAGGTCATACTCATATAAATAGAGAGGCCCATTGTAAGAAATCATAATCACTTATGACTTGAATTCGACCTCTTAGAGATTTTGACCTGCTTGATTCTTGAGGAAATGTGATTCTATGGAGTATTTTTGCATATTGGAGCTATTTCTTGGCATTGGAGATGTTATCTTGAATCAATAAAGGATTGTTCATGCATTTTGTCTTTCAAGTAAGCCTTGTATTTAATAGATTCTTGATCTTATTTCTATTATATGGAATAAATTGATTATCTAGGGTTTTTCTATTATGCCATTCATTACTAAACATTAATTTTATAGAAACTAGATAACATCATTGTATGCATTACTCATGTATGAAATGTGAATGGCAATCTCCTTGGTGAACCTTTGTAACTCTCCCAAGTTCCCTTGATCCCTCACAAAGATAATAGCTAGGTTTTTGAGCTAGGGCATCAAAATTTCCTTACTCCTTAGAAAAATTTAGCAAAATTTTCACCTCCATAGACTTCATCATCCCAAGGACTAGGTATTGGCCTTGTCAATTGGTGATCACCTGTAAATTCATCCCCAAACTCATTTTCTCTCTCTTATTTTTGATTTCGACCCTCTCAATGTCAAACCACTAGCTAGGGCTAGGGTGCGGGTTGACCTAGAGGTTGAGTATTGGCTTGTGGAAGGATTCAACATCAAGGGGAGTCTTGATTGCCTCAAAATCAATTCCCTTTGGCTGCCAACCTATCCATTTTAAGGTTGATTTCTCTTGCCCTAGGTAGATTTTTCCCTAGGAAACCCTAGTTAGCCATATGTTTTAGCTTGAGGGCTTATTGAAGGTTTCTTATTCCATTTGATTGTTGATATTCACTATTGGAAACCTTTTCTTAGCCTCTTGACTCTAGGCCAGTCCATTTTGCTTGCTATATCTCAAGCCTTAGATCAATTGTGCCCTAATAAGGTCTTACTAAAGGATGTGAGTTGCCTTTTATTCGCTTGATTGAGCCTTGTACTTAAGAAGAGCCATCCTCTATAAGCCTCTCTTGTCAACTTAATCCTTTAACCTAACATATCTCTCATAGGTGACCTATCTAAAGGGAAGCCTCCCATTGGTGAAATTCCATTAAGAGCAGGTGGTAGTGGTTGTGGTGATAACGGGCCACACCTCATTGTTGTCCCTTAGTATAGTTTTTGTCTTGAAGGTTACCCCCTCACAAAGCCTACTAGATTTTGAGGCAACAAGGTTTTGGGGTCAAAAAGTGAACAAGGGCTCATACTACTTGGCATAATATTTATTTGACACACCACATGCGAATTTTGTCGAAAAATGGAAGCATCTAGCAAATAGTCCCAATCAAATGTGTTTGTTCCCTCTTTTGTGGTGTGTGTGATAAAATGGGAAAATCAAGGTCCATTCTTAGCATGAATGGGAAAATCTTATGCCAAATATCATGTAAAAAGTTCTCCAAACAAAACCCATATGTCTAATTCCTCAAATCATGCAAGGTGTTGAAGATCTAGCATTTGGCTTATCTAAAAACTGTCACCCCACATGTGTGAGCTTTATTAGGGTATTTGGGAGGTCAAATCTAGCCGTCGGGGCTAAGTGAATGTTGAAAAATGCCAATCACTCAAAGAAAATCAAGTCTCCAAGCAAAAAGTTGAAAGGGTGTTGAAATTCAAGTCTAATGGACCAAGTAGACTTTCTCAAGCTAGTTGTTTGATTTCTCCAAGTGAACATTGAGGGTTTAAAGGTCAAGCAAGTGAATGTTGGACCTCATTTCAAAAGATATCTAGCCGTTGGAAGGTTGATCGAGTCTCTCTTCAAGCAAATCAAGTCAAGTCAAGCCAAATCAAGCTTCCAAGCAAATTCAATCCTCATAGGCTAGTTGTTTTCTCCATGGAAGCAAGATGACCCCTTTTTATGGGCATTCTCTCATGTAAAAAAATATTTTCAATGTAATGCTTAGTTCCCAGGTTGTGGATGACAAGTCAAATTATTATTTTTGGGAGAGGGTTTTAAACTAGTTGTTAGAAAGAAAATTTGTAAGGATAGTCTTGTTGCACTCAAATTGTCAAAGTTCCATGGAAGTGGAAGTACCAATTTTTTCAACAAAGATTGGATCACATATCAGCATTCCATGTGTCATGGTTATCCCATTCTGCAAGTTATGCAATGTAAATGATCTTAGTAAAACCTTGAGTCTATGTAACATCCTAAGTAAGCCTATAATCTGATGATGAATTCCATTCTAGGAGGTTTTTTAACCTCGTTGATTACCTGTGTATCTAGACACGGTTAATCAAAAGAGTTTTTTTCTTCCAGTTTAAACCCCAAAGCTAGGGTGAAATTTATTGTCGAATTATCAGGCGAGTCCTAGCGTTTTTAGTTGAGTCTGATGTAAAAGTGGTTTGGAAATAATTTAAGCTAGTTGGCCTAACTATTTTATTACAAATCGCTTGGTTTACTATAATGTGTATCTTGAGGGTCTAAGCTAAATGTGTATTCCCTCTTTGAGTTTTATAAATGAAAAATCTTATGTATTGGAGGGTTGGAAAAATAATTAAATCCCCTAATGTGTAAATTAATTAATTTTTTTAGAAAAATAAAATTAGATCATAAGCCAAAAATTAATTAATTAGAGTCAAATTTAAATTGTCTTAAGAAAATAAATTCTCCAAATGGAAAAATTCGTGGGTCTTAAAAGAGTCAATTTTAAAAAGTCCTTTACCTATGAAATATTGTATATTTCAAGAAAATTTGGACCCTTAGACCTTGGTTGTTAAGTCAAAGTTAAAGTTTTGAAAAAATTAACTCAAAATAATTAATTTTGAGCTAATTAAAATAGAATTAAATGATAAAATCGAAAATTCCTCAAAAATAAAAAATCAAGGACGAAGATTAAAAGATCTTGAAGTGTTTATTAACGGCCAAGATTATTTTAACAAGGTTCAAAGAAACTAACCATTATTTTTCCATTTGGAGGATTTATCTATACATTAGAGAATCAATGGAGTCTCTAATCATCTTAACCTCTGGCTAGAAAATTTCTGCTGAAGCAACTTTGTAACTATTGTCCCACTTGGAACTATTTTTTCAATCATAATAAAGACTTTGAGGTGCAATTCAAGGTGTTCTTGCTTATTGATTTGTGATATGTGCTAACTACGAGCATCTCTATGTTGTGTTGAATATTGGTAAGATTTGTTTTTTCATTAGATGGAGATAGAATCATACTATTGATAGTTTTGGGTTAATCTTAGGTGGTTTGATTTGTCATGTGATCTAACAAATTATTTTGAGATAAATTCATAGTGCTTGCAGGTACTTTAGTCCTTGGCCTCCAAGTTCATAAACTTGGGCAGGAATCATTATTGCTTGGATTCCAAATATTAATATAGTGGATTAAATCTCGTTAAAGCTATAATAAACATTGGAGTTTCTAAAGTATTTTTAGTCATTCTTCAAAGGAAAAACTCCATAAATTATTTTTCTCAAAAATTTAAATTGTTTTAAAACTCTTGTATATTTGTAGATCTTGTGAATAATTTTGTAGATCTAATTTGTAAATTATTTTTTCTAGCTTGGGTTTTGGGGATTTTTAGTATTTTTGTATATATTCGGGGTTTTGAATTTTTTACAGTATTTGGGGTTTTGAGGTTTTGAAATTTAAATTTTTTATATTGGTTATTTTGGGTTTCTATTCTAAATTTGTTTCAAGATTGAAGAAGAAATTGACATGGTTGTTTATTTTCATATTGAGGAAAAAACCATTTTTTGAAGGCCCTAGCCCTTACGCAACCTAAAAGGCTAGTGTTTGGGATCTATTTTGCAAGCATTAAGAAGGCCATAAAGCCTACAAGGGCTAGATCTCATTGCAAACAAGAGTTTCTTCAAAGGATTGGCATTTTATCTCTAACAATTTGTTTTGCAGCAATTTTGGCTCAAATCTTGTGTTTTCAGGTGTCAAGTACATTGGATAAATTTTGGAAAATTTGAGCAAGTAATTATCAAGGCCTTGGGCTTGACCTCTAAACCCTAGTTTTGTCTCTAATTTATTACAACAGTGAAATCAATAACAATTAAGCTATAAAATCACATGCTTCATAGTCAAAATTGTTTAAATGGGTATCTCAGGTCTAGCCTATATCTAATTTTTATGCTTGCTGGAATTTACTGCATAACTGAAGTTTTCAGATCTGAAATTTCTTAAGAATACACTTAATAAGGGTCTAAAACTTGAAATTTTCAGTTTCTAGTAAATTTCTCTATTTCTAGGCAATTTTGACATTGATTGTAATTGCATTAGCTTGCCGATCTGTCAATTATTCACTCCTGTAGTAAATAGATCAAATCTGAAATTTTCTGAATCACACTCTAAAAACCCTAAATTTTGATTTTTTTTTTTCAAGTTGGGTGAATTTTACTATTTTTGGGTATATTTGGCATTGTTTCTGACATCTCTAGCTTGTTGATCTGTGGGTCAATTTACTGTTGTAATAACTTATCTCAAATATTACTAAATACATCATAAAATATGTTAGAGCCATAAATTTACTTTTGCTGGTCATTGGAAAGTTTTGTACTTCATATGTTGAGCAAATTTTGTAATTTGCAGTAATTTTTCTACTGTTGTCATAACATTAATAAGCGCTGAAATTTTCTGAAATACTACTGCTGATTTAATTGTTAAGATCTAACATTTGTGTGGTTTACTCTAAGTTTGTAAAATTTCTGGAATTTGGCACCTAAAGCACTCCTACATTTAAGCTCTAGATCTAATCTTGTGATAATTGGAATCTAATTGGCATCTTTGTCTTTCGTAATCACTCTAAATCTTGACATCTAAGTTTTCATTTGGCTATCTTGAATGGTAATTAGTTTATCTTAAAGTGGTATCGAACATTGTTGAAAAATTGACATTTTACATCTTGTGAGAATTTGTTGAAGTTTTTCACTTGTGTCTCTAAAGCAATTTATTTTGTTCAAGATTGTCATCTCATCATTGTTAAGTACTCTCGCTATAAGCTAATTCACACTTAGTACTTAAGTAACATAAACAATCTTAATTCAAGATAATCTCACTCATAATCTTTTGCATAAGCATCTTAGATCTAGCTTACATTAAAACTTACCTGCTAGCATAAGCTAGGTCGATAGAAATTTAGGGCAACCCTTTTCATCTAGCTTGAGGGGCTAGGCAACTCTTCGGTGGTTAACACGGTGACCTTGTAGTTGTCAAAGCCACAGTTTCTGCAGCGCCGGAGACATTGGGTGATAGGAAAACAACAGAAGGTGTCGTTAATCAAGGCCTAGCCTAGTCCCTGTTGGTCTCCTTGTCACAACCTACCTTGGAGCTCAGCTTCAAAATAGTTAAGGGAAAGTCATACTTAGACTACGCATATAATTAAAATAACCCAAGATCATTGCATCTTACATAGATCTTAGGACTTCCACATCATATAGGATAGTTAATCATTCAAGCAGCGGGTGTCCATCTCGTCACTTGGTTTCAAATTACCATAAGCAAGAATTGTGACTCCATGAAGGCACTGGTCTAATACTTAAAATCTAATCTAATAATTAATCTTGCTAAATTTAATCAAGTAACTAGGCCATTGATCCATGTCTCCCGTTTCCAACTTTCCTTCACCTCATCCATAGGGACTACCCCCTATACTCTGTCGTTGGGAGACAGCTAGAAAGGAGTGGGCGAGGATCAGAGTGACAACCCCTGCCCTGAGCAGTGGTCGCGGTGCCTATACAATCTGGGCGACAACAAGTCTCTCATCCCATTTGTGTTGTTGTGAATTGTGAGATCATCATACTATAACAAGAAAATTTTGGTGCAAACACTTGTTTTATGGAAAGATTCTTCTATTCTTCTTCTTCTAAGCCATAAATTTTGCGTGTATAAGATTTTTGTAAGTATACTCAATTACACAAATCTTTTGGATTGATCCACTGAGGGGCTACTTCCTCCATGTGAACCAATCCTAACTTTCTCTTTGTTGGATTGGGGTTGTTGCACTCAATTTGTCAAAGTTCCAAGGAAGTGGAAGTGCCAATTTTTTCCAACAGGATCGGGTCATTTATCAACAGTCTACATGTCATTGTAAACACATTCTGCAAGTTATGTAATGTAAATGATACTAGTAAGACCTTGAATATAAGTAATAGCCTATGTAATCCTATTATTTTGGCGAAAAGTTTCATCCTATAAGGTTTTTCGTCTCACCGACTCGTGTGTTTCTAAACATAGATGGTCAGTAGAGTTTTTCCCTCCAGCCTCACCCCAAAGCTAGGGTGTAATTCTTTGTCAAAGTATTAGGTAAATCTTAATGTTTTATTCGATTCTAATGTAAAAGTGATTTGAGAATAATTTAAGCTAGTTGGCTAAATTATTTTATTACAAATCACTTGGTCTACTATTGTGTCGCGGATAGGGTATGTGTCTTGAGGGTCTAAGCCAAATGTGCATTCCCCCTTTCAAGGTTGTAAATGTAAAAACCTTGTATTAGTGGGTGAAAAAAATATTAAATCCCCTCATGTGTAAATTAATTAATTTTTCTGGTAAAATAAAATAAAATCTTAAGCTAAAAAATTAATTAATTAGAGTCAAATTAAGTTGTCTTAGGAAAATTAATTCTCTAAGCGGAAAAATTCGTAGGTATTAAAAGAATCAAATTTTAAAGGTCCTCCACCAAGATAATATTATATTTTTCAAGAAAATTTGGAACCTTGGACCTTGGTGGTTAAGTCAAAGTAACATTTTTTAGCAAATCAATTCAAAATAATTAATTTTGAGCTAACAAAAATGGAATTAAATGATAAATTTGAAAATTCCTCAAAAATAAAAAATCACGGGCCAATATTAAAAAATAATCAAATATTTTTCAACATTCAAAATTATTTTAATAAAGATTAAATAAACTAGCCGTTATTTTTCTAGTTGGAGGATTAATCTATAACTTATAGAGTCATTTGAGTCTCTAAGACGATGATCCCTAGCTAGAAAATTGTTGTTGAAGCATCTTTGTAATGCTATTGTCCCGCTAAGAACTATTTATTCTATCATAATAAAGACTTTGGGGTGTAATTCAAGGTGTTTTTGCTTATTGATTTGTGGTATGTACTGACTACGGGCATCTCTATGTTGTGTTGAATATTAGTAAGATATGTTTTTTCGTTAGATGGAGATAAAATCATACTATTGATAGTTTTGGGTTAATCTTAGGTGGTTTGATTCCCCATGTGATTTAACAGATTATTTTTGAGATAAATACTAGTGTTTACAAGTACTTCAGCCATTGGCCTCCAAGTTCACAAACTTTGGCAGGAATTATTGTTGCTTGGATCCCAAATATTTATATGGTGGATTAAATCTTCACTAACACTTAGTATACATTCGGGTTTCTAAAGTATCTTTAGCCATTCATCAAAGAAAAACCCATAACAATATTTTTCTCAAAATTTAAAATTTTTCAGAGCACTTGTATATTTGTAAGTCTTCTAAATAATTTTGTAAATCTAATTTGTAAATTATTTTTTCTAACTTGGGTTTTGGGGTTTTAAGTATTTTGTATATATTTGGGGTTTAGGTGTTGTATTTTCAATTTTTGCAGGTTGGATCAAGGGATCAAGTTGAAGAAGAGCTAGATCTAAGCCCTTGTGGGTAAGATCTAGTCTCTAAAATTTTTTGAAAGGCTATTCACTGAAGATTTTGCAGCAAAATTCAGATTCGGAGAAGAAATAATTTTTCGAGACAAGGGTTTTTAATTTTCGGCCTCCTAGGCCCGGATCTAGCTTCCTCTAGTCCTACGTCGGCCTCTAAGGCCCTTGCATCAGCCTTTTGGCCCCTGTGTCATCCCTTTTCGGCCCTTTTAGGGCAAGCTGTGACCCATAAAGGCCTCAACCTCCTCTCCTAGCCGTTGCGCTGAGGGTTAAAGGCCTAATTTGGCCTAGTTGTCGCCAAAAAAAGGCCTGAGCCTCCCTCTAAAACCTTCGGCGGCTGCCTTAAGGCAGAACATGGGCTTTTTAGCCCCTAAACCTTAGCCTTTCAGCTTTCAGCCCCTTTTTGCCAACATCTAGCCTTTCAGCCCTCTCTCCCCTCAGTGTTGCCTCTTTTCGGCCTTTTCTCGCCTCTTTGACCCCCGATCACCCTCCTAAGCTCTTCTTCCCTCAACGCTGGCCTTCCTTGGCCTAGCGTTGGCTATTCTTGGCCTTTTTATGCCCTAAGTTGCCCTAAACCCTCCTCTAAATTTTTGGGACTAATTCCTTGGTGGTTTTGCAAGTGTTTGGTCTCCAAAATCTTGATTTCCAGGTGGCATCTCCATTCTAAAATTTTGGGCAAACACATCTACAAGGTATTGGGCCTAAGGTTTGACCTACAAACCCTTACTTTCTCTCTGTTTTATTACAGCAGTGGAAACAGTGATAATTAAGCCCTAAAATCACATGCAAATTGGTAAAATGTGGTCAAAATTGCAAAAAAATCATTTTCCTAAGATTTGGCCACTTGGGCACCTTGGATCTAGCCTAGATCTATTTTTGATTGCTGGAATTTACTGCATAACTGAAAATATCAGATCGGCAATTTTTGAATCATCCACTTAAAGAGTGTCAAAAAACTTAATTTTTTCAGTTTCAGTGAACTTTTCCTATTTTTTGGCATATTGGGCATTGTTTCTAACATCATTAGTTTGTTGATCTATGATTTGTTTACTATTGTGATAATAGATCAGATTTGAAATTTTTCTGAATATTATATCTTAAAGAGGCTAATACATCTAATTTTTGAGTTAGTGTTAGGCCCCTATACTACTAGTGTAACCCTTATTGTTATTAGTAAAACCCACTTATTATATTGATGTACCCATGTAGTGCCCATATTGTTACTATTGTGCCCCATAGAAGCCCACTATTGTTATTATTGTGCCCTTACATTATTATTGTTATGTCGGCTCTGATTATGTTATGACCCCTTGGACTCCTATATATAGAAAGGACGTCTTTTCATTTGTATCATCCAATAATTGTTCATTTATGTAATGTAAAGGAGGTTGCCCCCTCAAAGAGGCTGAATTCTAAGGTGTTGATCTATCTTTACCATCTTTTTCTTGAGTTGGTTTCATAACATTTGGTATCATAGCTTTGGATTCTAGGGTTTCGCTGCTCCAAACAGGTCATCGTGGAATTTTCACTATAACTTTTTTTCTGCGACGTTTCAGAAGTTGCAAAAAAAACCCATTTGAGAAGACATCACGCTGAAGCTCGGGTCCAAATTTCAGAGCTTTTCGCGCTATATTTGCGGAGATATGATCTAAGGAAGTTGGTCTCTTTGCAGACTCCTGAATTACATTCCAAACAGGTGACCTGGGAAAAATCATCATAACTTTCTCTCTGAGCATCAGATTGAAATTTTGTAAGAAGGTAGAGAAAGAGGACGGACTGTAGTTTCTTGTATATATTTTTCAGAGCCAAAGGTTGAAACAGTGACTCGTGGAACTTCATACAAGTTCGCTCTTCTGGAAAGGTCTATAATCAGGTCATCTTGGGAGATTGTGCATAACTCTTTCTTGGAGAATCCAATTTGGATGAGACTGGTGGCATTGGAAAGAGAACAAAGAGGGCTACCATAGGTCGCAATTTCAAAACTTAAAGATCCGAAAGTACAGAGTTACAGTCATTTCAAGATCGAGCTCCTAAAATCAAGAAAAATCAAGATGAGAAAGTTTGATGGCAAGGATCCGGTAAATTGGATACTTCAGATGGAGCAATATTTTGATCTACATGGTGTACCACTGTTACAAAAGGTATGTATTGCATCTTCATATTTAGAACCAGATCAATTTTTATGGTATGAAGGGCTTTGTTCTCGTAAACAACTTGTTACATGGTCAATTTTCACGGAGGAAATGATAGCACATTATGAAGATACAAAGAGCAACACCTTCTTTAGAGCAACACCACAACAATTGGAAAGAGTAAAAGGGATTTGTGACATATTGGAAAGAAAAATTATGGAAACCAGGAAGCATACCCCTCACAACTATAAAGATGGAAGTGTTGTTTCTCCAAGCCTTCCACAACCTACAAGGGTTACACCACAACAATTGGAAGAAAAAGGAGAAAAATGGCTTTGTTACAATTGTGATAGAAAATGCACTAAAAGTCATAAGTGTGCTGAGAAAAAATTATTTTACATAGAATATGAATAGGAGGAAGAAAAGGATCAAGAAACATCAAAAGAAGAAGATATACGCCAGGACCCCACCCCAGAGAAAGAAGAAATGAATCAGACCATATCTTGTAAAGCATTGGCAAGAATTACCACTCCTCAAACTCTCAAGATAGAAGGACATATCAAGAAGAAAAAGGTGAAAGAAGTGAAAGATCACATCGAGAAAGAAGAAATGAATCCAACCATATCTTGTAATTCATTGGTCGAAATTACCACTCCTCAAACTATCAATATAGAAGGACATATCAAGAAGAAAAATGTTCAAGAAGTGAAAGATCACATCGAGCATCAAGAAATGAATCCGACCATATCTTGTAAAGGATTGGAAGAAATTACCACTCCTCAAACTCCAGAGATAGAAGGACATATCAAGAAGAAAAAGGTTCAAGCAGTGAAAGATCACATTGAGCATCAACAACAAGTTCTCCAAATTTTAAAGGATAACGCCACTTTGGTGCAAAATCAAACGAAACAACAGGTAGATCAACATCGTAGTGAAAAATGTTTTGATGTAGGTTATTGGGTATTTTTACTGCTACATCTCAAGCAAGCTATTTATGAGAAGGAAATGTTGGCAATACTACATGCACTTAAAAAATGGCGACCTTACCGAATGGGAAGACTCTTCAAGGATGAGGATGTGGAAGCATTGTTTTGTGCTATTTCTATTATCCAACCAGATTGGATAAACGAATCAAGGGATGAATGGAAGAAGGACAAAGAAGTATGGCCACTTATTCAAAAGTTGCAAAAGATCCCAATTCAAACAATATTGCCAGAAATTGAAGAGGAAGGAAAAATCATATTGGAACCTGGAGCAGTCACAGAAACAAGAACCCGACAGCTACGAAATCGATCAATTTCAGAGTATCTCATCAAGTGGAAGAACTTACCCACTGAAGATTCCACATGGGAGGACAAGAATTTTATACAGAAGCATCAAGAACTACTCAAGCGTTGAGGACAACGCTTTTTGAAGGAGAGGGGCATGTTAGGCCCCTATACTACTAGTGTAACCCTTATTGTTATTAGTACAACCCACTTATTATATTGATGTACCCATGTAGTTCCCATATTGTTACTATTGTGCCCCATAGAAGCCCACTATTGTTATTATTGTGCCCTTACATTATTATTGTTATGTCGGCTCTGACTATGTTATGACCCCTTGGACTCCTATATATAGAAAGGACGGATTTTCATTTGTATCATCTAAGAATTGTTCATTTATGTAATGTAAAGGAGGTTGTCCTCTCGAAGAGGCTGAATTCTAAGGCGTTGATCTATCTTTACCATCTTTTTCTTGAGATGGTTTCATAACAGTGAGCTAAATTTACTTGGTATTTGGGTTATTCTTTGTGACATTGGGAAATGATATGCACTGTGGTATTGGCATTTACTTATTGCTGTCATAAATTTCTTACTGTTGTCATATGAGTCACTATTTGCTCATAAAAGGGTCATTGGAACATAAAGTGTATAAGTGTTTTCATAACTCTATATCTTGTTCTTAGTATTGACATTGTGGACATTGTTAACATTGTGTCTTTATTGTGAGTATATGTGCTATAAAGTTTGAAATTCACATCTAATAAGCTCACTTTCTAAGCACATTCAAATCTTTGGTTTAAGTTACATAAATTGTCCTTGAGTCTCCCTATTCCAATTGGTGGTAATCTAATTAAGTGTTCTTAACTTGAAAATTTGTAAATCGCATTGTGTTGAAGAGTATTGGCCAGGGATATTTTGTCTTTTGTGGATAATAGGCATTGGCTTATCATATTGAATCACTGGTGAACTATTTCTCTATCGTTTATCTATTGTGGATCTATATTTTTTGAGCATCACATCTTGTGGATATCTTTATCTTTTGTTGTTGAAATCTAACACTTATCTTTTTGTTGAGATTATCTTTTCTAAACATTGTGAAGTACTTAACATCATAACTGGGGTAAAATACAACTAAGTACTTAAAAGAACATTTAAGTAATCTCACCTAAAAGTATCACTCGTAATCTTTGCACAAGCATCCTAGTTCTAGCTTACATTAAAATTTACATCCTAGCATAAGCTAGGTCGATAATGATCTAGGGTAACCCTTTTCCGATTAGCTTGAGGAAATCAACTTTTCTTAGTGGTTAACACAATGACCTTGCAGTTGTTAGAGCCATAGTCTCTGTCGCGCCAGAGGCACTGGGTGGGTGGAACACAGGGGGAGGTATCGTTAATCAAGCCACTGCCTACTTCCCATTGGCTTCCATTTCACAACCTACTATGAGGACTGTTTCTCAAAACAATTAAGGGAGAGGTTCTATTTAGATCAAGCATATAATTAAAAATAACCAAGATCATTGCATCACACATAGATTCTAGGATTTGCATATCATATAGGTTAGTCGATCATTCAAGCAGCGGGTGTCCATCTGGTTACTTGGCATTAATTTACATTAAGCAAGAATTGTGACTCCATAAGGCATTGGTCTCATATTTGAAAATATAATCTAATCATTAGTCTTGCTAAAATTTTACCATGTAGCTAGGCCACTCATCCATGTCTCCCAAGCAAGTTGGTTCCCAACTTGTTTTCCTTCATCTCATTCCATAGGGACTACCCCCCATAGCCTGTTATTGGGAGACAGCTAGAATGGATTGGGTGGGGATCAGAGTGACATCCCCCACCCTGAGCGGTTGTTGCAGTGCCTGTACAATCCAAGCGAAAACATTTTTTGGCGTCGTTGCCAGGGATAGAATTTGTTTGTTCTTGGTCCTCACGACATCCTTTCTTATCATATCATTTTGTGATATTTCATCCTTTATTCATTGTCATGCTAACTCCATAACATTTTTTGGCGCCGTTATTGGGGACCATTTTGTTGGACCTTGGTTTTACGACAATTTTTCATAATCTTCTAATCACCTTCCATCTCTCATCATTCTTCATCTTCTCGTCACCTTATCCTTTTTCCTCTCACTAATCCTCTCATCTTGTTCATTTTCACATTTAGCACCTAGACATTTAGGTTGGTTCCCTGTTTGGGTGGCGACTCCAATTATTCATCCATTCAAAAGAACATACTCTAGAAGGAACCTTGGTAGCCTGGTTAACCCTGCTTCTGATCCTGAGAAGGTTCTAAGAGTCCGGTTAAACAAGTTACACTCCAGAGATCATTTAAATTTTCTCGGACAAGAAGCTCTCCTTGATATTCATTTCTTTTTCATTAACTATCCTATAAATCCAGATATTATGGGTGACTTTTATAGGCCTTGCAACTTCACAAACATTCAGGGGTATCTGCATGACTTGCCAAATGAATCTACCATGAGCAAGCTACCGCTCTTCCAGGGGAATAATGCCATCAACGTTGAAGCACATATTAATAAATTCAACTGCTTCATCTAGAGTTTTGCTCATACTACAACTTACAATCATGAGGATGTCAAAATGAAGCTTCTTATCCTTTCTTTAGAAGATGATGCTTTTGATTGGTTTCAGAATAACGCCGATAATGCCTTTGATTCTTTGAGGAGTCTCCTTGATGCTTTCAAAAATAAATATGGGGACAAGATAGAAGGGAAATATTTGGTTAAAGAATTCAACACTATCAAGAAAAGGGAAAATGAAATGGTGGAAGAATTCAACCAAATATTCAACAAACTTCTAAGAGATATAACTCAAGACTACAAGCCTCCTGACAAGACTATTCTAGAACAATATCTTGAGGCTTATCTCGTGGAGACCCAGTATGAGATCATACGTGCTCATCCCAATACTCTAACAATTTCCCAAAGCACAACTAAGGAATTGGAGAAAGATAAGAAAGCCTCGGGGAAGTCAGAAATCCCTAGTTTTGAAAGAGTCCAAGTTAGGTCTAAAGGGAAAGAAATCAAAGAAGAAGAGTCAGAAATTGTTAAGGAATTGACTAGATTAATGAAAGAAATGAAAGTTGAACATGACAGACAGATAAGTCAAATGCATAATCAATTGATACAAATGGAAAGGTTCCAGATGCAAAATGTGCCACCTACGAACAACAATGATAACAAGGGTAACAACAACAATCCATGGCCAAGAAGGAATCCCCTGAGTGATCAAAGACCTCCTACACCGCTTGAGTCTACCAACATGATTGATGAGCTTATTCCTTTCTGCAGACCCTGTGAAAGTTTCCATGAAGAAAGGACATGTGCATTTGCTAGAAGGATCTTGGAAGATAGTAGGAATCAACAGGATAACTAAACAAATCAAGATAACTCTAAGGAAAGTCGATGTGCACACATTATTTCTTCAGCCTTCGCCATTAATACCTTCAATGAATAAAAGGATCCCATTACTCAAGCATATGGCAAAAAACCATCGCAGGAACAAATTCTAGAACTCGCCAAAAGTAAAGGTTACACTTATCAGAGAGAAAGTAAAGGTCAAAGTCAAGGTAAGAAAGTTCCTTCTAAAGGTATAAATCTTCTTTAAAGGTGGATTGGGCAACATGGATAAATAACATCAAGATGTTTGTTCCAGTACTTGAATTGTTAAAAATTCCTTCTTAAAGGGCATCTTTCTTCAGGGCTATAGGTATGCTTCAAAAAAGTGATGACGGAAATAATCATAAGGACGAAGAAATTAAGTTAAACGATATTAACTACTATATGACTAATGAAGATCATCAACAATTTTTTATTACTTTGGACATAAATGATAGATTACTTCACAATTGCATGCTAGATTTTGGTGCATCCACGAATGTTATGACCAAGAAAGTCATGGAGCAGTTAAACTTTAGGATTTCTATACCATACCATAATATCTGCTCAATGGACTCTAGAAAGGTTGAAGTTCTTGGTGTGGTTTGTGAAAATTCGAGAATCCCACCCGAATCTACTATTGCAACAATTGATTAAACTTTTCCTATTTGTTAATTACTGAAACAAATTATTTACTACTTCCTACAACAAATATCGAAGCTAATACAACTGCAACCTACACTTAATTAATTAAATTGCCCAAAACAAGAACAAAACAATAAATAAAGATACACACAAGTGACATAGTATTTTTTGGACAAATGTCCCCAAGAAAACCCAATGCGGGAAAATCAGTGCAGTAGATTTGAGGGTTTTTATTATTAAGCAGAAGTATTCTGAATACAAATTTGGATGCCCTCTCGACAATCCAGTTACAGAGAAAATCACTTGGTAAGATGACTGGTAAGATTACCTCACTCAACATTGTTGAAACCAGCTGATCCGACATCTGAACTGCGAGTTCCCGACTACTTTTGTGCTGCCCTTGCGTTAGCCTCTAAGTCATTGTGTCAGCGCAACTAAGAATCGATCTACCTTCAAGATCCTTTTCCAGCCCTCCCAACTCAGAAACGTTAGCTCCTTTAGCAAATTTGGACCTCTGCACTGAAAGTTGTTGCGCTGCTCTACGTGGGCCCTGCCTGAGCCCTTCCTGGCTCTGCATCACTCTCTATGCCCTCTGTGGTGCCTCCTCTGTGTGTCTTTCGGCCTCTCTATTGAGTATTCTTGGTTGCAGAAAAGATACTCCAACCAAATTCTTGTTGCCCTTCTCTGCAATAGCTCACTATCGAAATTCTCTCGGTAGTTATTCTGCATCAGAAAATCGAACTTCTGAACTCTCAATGTCTTTCCAAATGACCCTCAAGCCTCTTTAAATAATCTCCTCGTTGAAATTCAACGGCCTAGATTAGAATCTAATCAATGGCTAAGATCATTTCTGCTTGATCCTCATCTTCTTCTAGAAGTTACACCCATAGTTAAATTAATACCCATTAATTATTTTATTTTCCCAAGTTTAGAGTTAGGGTCCATTAATAATAATTAATTATTTTAATAAAACTGTTTCTGGGTGGAATTTCCCAAAACACTTTCTAGGTTCTTTTGAATACATGTGCCCAAGCCTCCCTGCAAAATTTGAGACCAAGAGAACATCCAATTCTACCAGAAATCATCACTCCCTCTTAGTGAGGAATGTGCTCTAGCAATGCAACCTACTGAAGCATCACTCTGTTCTGTAACATCTCCCTCTGCAATGTTGATGTCTGGCATGCTTTCCACCAACCACTGCACAAATGTTGCATTTGTACTACTACTAACCCTACCACTGCCAACATTGCATCCGTACTGCAACTCCCTCTGAAATTATGCATCTGTGTTGCTGCTGGCACTGCCACTGCGCAAACTGCTACTACTACTGCATCAGCAACAGAAAAATGTCCCAAATGACTAAAGTAATTGTGTTTAGTATGATGCCATGTGAATGTTGGAGCCTGACTGCTGCTAGTCTTTGCGCTGACCCTTTGAATCTTTTGTGCTGCTATTGACCTCTGCTTTGTGCCATTTGCACTACTGCCAACTTTTCTCTACGTTATTCAGTCACCGACGCTCCTAGCCACTACAACTGTCTCTCCAACACTCCTCGGCACCATCCGACACTAGTCCATCCTGCTACCACAAAACTGGGCTCTAGTAGCAAGGTATTCATCCAAGAGATGGGCTCCTCAAGGATCCTGCCCATCTGTAGCCCTTTCTAACTACAGCTCCAAATCAGCCCACCTCCCTCCTTGAGGTATCTGTTAGTTTTTAGTAGCATCGAAAGTGCTCTAGCCTTGAAAATTGGTGGAAAGGCTAAGACACATGAGTTCTAAAGAACCCATAAACCGTTTGGTGAAATTCCACCCGGATTATATTTTATTAAAATAATTATTATTTTTAATGGGGTTCCTAAGCCTAAACTTAGGGAAATTAACATATTAATAGGTATTAATCAAAATATAGGTGAGAATGATCTAAAAGGCGGATCAAGTCATGTTTTAATCTTAGCCATTGATTAGAGTCTTAATCTCGACCGTTGAAGATTCAACAAGAAAGGTATAAAATGGAGGCTTGGGGTTTATTTGAAAACAGAGAGAGAGAGAGAGAGAATTGATCTGGAGTTCAATTTCTGGGGCTAGGAAGCTGAGAAATTTGAACTAAGTGATCATTCAACAGCAGAGGGGCAGTGAGAATCCAGGAGAAGGAATTTCCGGAGAACACTGATAGAGAGGCGGAGAGAGCTTGCAGAGAGGCAGCACAGTAGCTGGGAGAGCTAACGTTGGGCCAGTCTGGGCCCACACAGTCTTGACACAGAGCCAAAAAGCACTGTGCAGAGGGGAAAAGTTGCCTATCACGTAGAAGTCAAAACTATCAGGAACAACCACAACTGTCGGAACAGCCATGATAACTGACGCAAAGGGCATAAGAGCTGACGCAAAGCCTAAAATGCTGACATAGGGCCAACACAAAACTAGACGGGGTTAGCCAGTCTTGTGTCGGATCAGCGAGAATTTTTCCGAGTGAAGTGAGGTAAAACTCACTCAGATTTTCCGTCAATATTTTCTCTATAAAGGATTACTAGATGAACATCCTAGATTTGTATTCAGATATTTCTCTTGCATATAATAAACCCTCAAAACTACTACAGCGGTTTTCCTGCATTGGGTTTTCCCGAGGCCTATTGTGTCCAAAAATAAGTGTCCTATGTATCTTTTTCTTTGCTCTGTTTTTTGTTTTATGAGATCAAATATTAAATTAGTGTAAGCTGCAGAAGTAATTTGCTTCAGTATTCAAAAGAATAACTTAATGAATGTAATTTAAAAATCAAGTAGGTGAAGTAGATTCAGATTTGCTGCAGTAAGGGTTCCTTCCAGTCTAAGAATTTTCACATGGCATCAAAGCATTGATTTTGAAATAGGAAGAGCAGATCTAGTGCTGAGTAGTGAGGGCAAAAGCTACACTTGGCAGTAATTCGAATCCCCTTGAAGGGATTGCACAGTCCTTTCCAGGAAGCAGATCCGAAGAAATCTCTCTCTAAGTGAGATGACAAAGAGGTACGATTTCCAGTTCGTGAGTTTCTAGAGGCAGAGGGAGTGACGTAGAGCCTCAGCGCAGTGCTAGAAGGGCGCGGTTTCTGCCGAAGCAGAAATCGGCTGGAAAAGAACGAAGACATGTAGAAGGCGAATTTTCTCCTCATCGAACTTTCTGCCAGAAAGTTCGAATTTCTCACTTGCTAAGCAGCTGAACAATGCTAAGCAGTGACTAGAGGAGTCAATTCGACAGTTGGGTGAAATGGCATCGCATGGGCTCAGAGATCAGGACATGTTGGAAGGTGTTTCCAACTATCATATGGAAGAGCAGAATCTTACTTGTCCTGGAGGAATATGATCTCGAGGCCTACGTCGATAGTGTTGTAGTTGTTCCTGCTGACAACGATCAAAAGAAGTACAAGGCTCATTCTCGATGGATTTCGAGATCATGTGGTCTCACACTTGCAAGGCAAGGATACAACCCGAGTGATGTGGGAAGCCTTGTCTTCTCTGTATGAAGGCTCTTCCGAACATCGGAAGTTGTATTTGGAGTAGAAGTTGCAGCGAACTTTGATGCAAAAAGGATAAGGGGTGAACCTCTATCTTCAACGTCTTTAGGAAACTATAGACCAGCTTGCTGCAGTGGGGTCCACTCCTCGACCAACCGCGATGGTGAGGATAGCCCTGAATGGAGTCTTGGATGAATGACAAATTTTCGTCCAAAGCATATTGGGCAGAGAAAAGCTACCTTCATGGGAGGAGATGTGGACGGCTCTTCAACAGGAGGAGTTAAGGAGGGACCTAGTGAAGGTCAACCTTAGTGGCAACAGTGGAAGTGGCACAAAGACGAAGGAGGAGGAGAACGCAACTCTAGCATCGAAGGGACAGCAGAAGCCGAAACGAAAGGACATTTCGAAGGTGAAATGTTTCAGTTGTGGTGAGATGGGCCATTATGCATCCCAGTGTCCTTTGAAGAAAAAGGATAAGGATGAGAAACATGATCCTAAGGCTACTTCAGCAAAGATCGATGAGGATGAGTTTGCCATGAGTACCCACGCATCTCCAAGAGGGAGATGGGGTGATATTGAGCTATAGTCGGGAGGACTACATGTGGGCAGGATCTTTGAGGTGTCCACCTCTTGGATCAATTCCTTGCTACGGGAGCCCAAGATTCAACAGTAGCGAGACGGACTAAGTGTCATATGATGCAGTGGAGTGTTTGGAGGACAAATGTAGTAGCTTGGGACCAAAGACTGATCAACACAGAGCAAGGTTGGCAACAGTGCAGTTGGCAAAATGCAAGATTCAGCAGCAGCGCAGAAGATTCAGAGGGTCAGAATCAACAATAGTCAGATTCCAACATTCATTGTATTATGTTGAACACAGTTAAGTTCAACTAATTTTGGATGTTTTTTAGTTGCTTCTCTCAGAAACTGAGTTGCAGTATGAATGCAGTGTTAGTAATGGCAGTGCTAGTAGCATAGCAAATGCAGCGTTTGAGAGGGATTTGTAGTACAGATGCAGCAGTGACAGTGTCACGGGCAGGAGTACAGTAACAGTAGCAACACAGTGTTGGTGGCAGCAATAGTGCAGAAAGGAAGTGCTTCAGAAATAGAGCAGCATGCAGGTGGACATTGTTGCTAGAGCACTTTCCTTGCTAAGAGGGAGTGTTAGTTGTTGGTAGCATCTAAAGTGATATAGCCTTGAAAATTGGTGGAGAGGCTGAGGCACATGAGTTCTAAAGAACCCAAAAACCGTTTGGTGAAATTCCACCTGGATTGTATTTTATTAAAATAATTAATATTTTTAATGGGGTTCCTAAATCTAAACTTAAGGAAATTAAAATATTAATGGGTATTAATCAAATTATAGGTGAGAATGATCTAAAAGGCAGATCAAGTCATGTTTCAATCTTAGCCATTGATTAGAAACTTAATCTTGGTCATTGAAGACTCAACAGGAAAAGTATAAAATGGAGGCTTGGGGTTCATTTGAAAACAAAGAGAGAGAGAGTTGATCTGAAGTTCAATCTCTGGGGCTAGGAAGCTAAGAAATTCGAACTAAGTGATCATTCAACAGCAGAGGGGTAGTGAGAATCCGGGAGAAGCACTTTCTGGAGAAAACTGACAGAGAGGCGGAGAGAGCTTCCAGAGAGGTAGCGCAGTAGCTGGGAGAGCTAACGATGGGCCAGTCTGGGCCCACACAGTTTTGATGCAGAGCCAGAAAGGACTGCACAGAGGGGAAAAGTTGCCTGCCACGTAGAAGCCGGAACTGCCCGGAACAGCCAAAATTGTCAGGAACTGTCGAAACAGCCGGAACTGTTGAGAACTACCGGAATAGCTGACGCAAAGGGCAGAAGAGTTGATGCAAGGCTGACGCAGATCCTGAAAGGACCTACACAGGGCCAGTGCAAAAGTAGTCGGGGTTAGCCAGTTTTGTGCCGAATCAACCGGAATTTTGCTGGGTGAAGTGAGGTAAAACTCACTCAGATTTTCTGCTAGTATTTTCTCTGTAAAGGATTGCTAGATGAGCATCCTAGATTTGTATTCAGATATTTCTCTTGCATAATAATAAACCCTCAGAACTATTACATCGGTTTTCTCGCATTGGGTTTTTCCAGGGACTATTGTGTCGAAAAATAAGTGTCTCCTATGTATCTTGTTCTTTGCACTGTTCTCTGTTTCATGAGATCAAATATTAAATTAGTGTAGGCTACAGAAGTAATTTGCTTCAATATTCAGAAGAATAACATGATGAATGTAATTTAAAAATCAAGTAGGTGAAGTAGGTTCATATTTACTACAATACGAGTTCCTTCGAGTCTAGGAATTTTCATAGTATCACGGCTGGCATGGCGAACTCCTCGATCTTTGCAGGCGCAGCCTTCGGATTGTGCTTCCCATCTTTGTCCTTTATGAGAGGACACTGAGTTGTGTAGTGACCCATCTCACCACACCTGAAGCACTTTATCTTCGAGACATGCTCCTGCTGCCCTTAGATGCAAGGGTTGCATTTTCATCCTCCTCCTTGGGCTTCAACCCACTGTTGCTGCTTCCATCAAGCTTACACTTGAACAAGTCTCTCCTCAACTCCTCTTGCTTGAGAGCTGCCCACATCTCATCCCCATTCGGCAAAGCCGCCCTGCCCAGGATACTCTGGACAAAGACTTGCCACTCATCTAAGACAAAATTGAGGGCCACTCTAACCAACTTTGAGTCTTGAGGTGTAGAGCCCACAACTGATAACTCATCTTGGGTCTCCTGAAGCTTCGTGAGGAATGGATCCACACGCTCCCCCTTCTGCATCTGAGCAAATCTCAGTTTCTGCTCAAGGGACATCTTCCGCTGCTCGGAAGATTCTTGATACAGTGTAAAAAACGCATCCCACATCTCCTTAGCAGTCCCTCTACTAGAAATTTGACAGATAACATGATCCTTCACTCTGTCAAGGATCATTCACTTTGCCTTTGCCATTTCTGCCTTGTATTTCTTCAATGGATCTGCATCTGCAGGCACAACCACCACGATGTTGACATATGTCTTGAGAGCATGCTCATCTATAAGGAATGACATTCTAGCTGTCCAGATGACATAGTTGAATGCTCCGTCCAACCTATCATGATCTCTCAAGCCACTGGTCACCATTTCTGTCACAAGAACTATCGAATGACCTCCTCTCTCCTCTATGCAGCTCTAGACTGGCGTGCGCACTCCCTGCTAGAGCTTGTAGATCTGCCCCTCTCCGCTACTGCTCAGCAAGTGAGAATTCAGACTCCTTGATTGGAAGTCCTCTGAGGAAGAAATTCCCTCAACCATGCTTCTTCCTTCTCTTATGTCGTCTTTTTGCCCAGAAAAATGGTCTGCAAAAAAATTGTGTCCCACTAGCTCTTCCTCACGCTGAGGCTTCAACGCTGCTCCCTCTGCCACAACAAGTTTTTCGATCTGGTAGCCCTTCTTTCTATCAACTCACTTAGAGAGAGATTGCCTCAAAACTCAGCCCTTTGGGTAGGACTACGCAAACCCTCTGGGGTTTCTAACCGCTACGTCCTACAGTTATTTCGATCTCCCTCTTCTGCTCAGCACTAGGTTCTCTAGCACTGTTCTTCTTGCTTCACCTGCACTTGCTCTGATACCATGTGAAAATTCGAGAATCCCAACCGAATATACTACTGCAGCAACTGATTAAAATTCTCCTATTTGTTAATTACTTAAACAAATTATTTATTGCTTCCTACAGCAAATATTGAAGATAATACAACTTTAGCCTTCACTTAATTAATTAATTTGCCCAAAACAAGAAAAATACAATAGAGAAAGATACACACAAGTGACACAGTGTTTTTTGTACAAATGTCCCTGTAAAAACCTAATGCGGGAAAACCGGTACAACAGATCTGAGGGTTTTTATTATTATGCAGAAGTATTCTGAATACAACTCTAGATACCCTCCCAACAATCCAGTTACAGAGAAAATCACTTGGCAAGAAACACTAGTGAGATTACCTCACTCAACACTATTGATCCGACAGCTGAACTACGAGTTCCCCGACTATTGCGATGCCCTTGCGTCAACCCATCTAAGAATCGATCTGCCTTCAGGAGCCTTTTCCAACCCTCGGGGCTCAGAAACGTCAGCTCCTTCAGCAAATTTGGACCTTTGAGCTGCTCTGCGTGGGCCCTTCCTGCCTCTACGTCACCCTCTCTTCCCTCCGCACTGCCTTCTCTGTGTGTCTTTCTGCCTCTCTATTGAGTATTCTTAGCTCCGGAGAAGATCCTCTAGCCAAAACTCTCTATGCCCCTCTCTATAACAGCTCACAATCGAAATTCTCCTCGCAGTTGCTCTACTTCAAAAAATTGAACTTCTTAATTATTTGTATCTTTCCAAATGAACCTCAAGCCTCCTTAAATAATCTCCTTGTTGACATTCAACGGCTCAGATTAGAAGCTAATCAATGGCTAAGATCATTTATGCTTGATCCTCATCATCTTCTAGAAGTTACACCCACAATTAGATTAATACCCATTAATTATTTTATTTTCTTAAGTTTAGGCTTAGCGTTTTATTAAAAATAATTAATTATTTTAATAAAACTATTTCTGGGTGGAATTTCCCAAAATACTTTTTGGGTTTTTTGGAATACATGTGCCCAAGCCTTCCTACAAAATTTGAGACTTAGAGCACATTCGATGCTACCATAAATCAACATAGTTAAAGATTTACAAGTTTCCTTACCCGATTATTCGTACAAAATCATTACCATGGATATAGTAGTCATTGATGTTGATTTTTGGTAGCATCGGATGTGCTCCAAGTCTCAAATTTTGCAGGGAGGCTTAGGGACATGTATTCTAAAAAACCCAAAAATCGTTTTGGAAATTCCACCCAGAAATAGTTGTATTAAAATAATTAACTATTTTTAATGGGACCCTAAGTCTAAACTTAGGAAAATAAAATAATTAAAGGGTATTAATATAAATTGTGGGTGTAACTTCTAAAAGAAGACTAGGATCAAGAAAAAATGATCTTAACCATTGATTAAATTTTAATCTGGGACATTGGATGTCAACGAGGAGATTATTTAAGGAGGCTTAAGGGTCACTTGAAAGACACACAGAGAGAGTTCAGAGAATCAATTTTCTGAAGTAGAGCAACTGCTGGGAGATTTTTGATAGTGAGCTTTTCTAGTGAGGAGTGAGGATAGTTAGGTTGGAGTATCTTCTCTAGGACCCAGGATCGACAAGAGAGAGGCAGAGAGACACCAAGAGGAGGCAGCACAGACCCACGAGGGGTTGACACTGGGCTAGAAGGGCCCATGCAGCGCTGACGCAGAGCCAAAAGGGCTCACGCAAAGGCAACTCAGTCTTCCAGTGGAGAAATCCGAAATCTGTCGGGGAGCTAAGATTTTTGAGCCGGGAGGGCTAGAAACTGCTCTAGAGGGCAGAAGTTTCCCAATTGGGTTGACGTAGAGCCTGTTGAGGTTGATGCAGGGCCAACACAGAGATAGTCGGGGATAGTTGGTTCAGCTACCGGAACAGCCGGAATCGCCGGGTAGAGTGAGGTAATCTCACTAAGGTTTTTCTGCCAGTTTATTTTCTCTGTAACTGGAATGTCGGAAGGGCATCCAGAGTTGTATTCAGAGACCACTGCTTAATAATATAAAACCCTCAGAGTTGCTGCACTGTTTTCCCGCATTGCGTTTTTCAAGGGACATTTGTCCAAAAAATACTGTCACTTGTGCATCTTTCTATATTTGTTCTATTCTTGTTTTGGGCAAATTAATTAATTAAGTGAAGGCTACAGTGTGTTAGCTTCGATATTTGTTGTAGGAAACAATAAATAATTTGTTTCAGTACTTAATAGATAAGAGACATTTAATTAGTTGTTGCAGTAGGTGATTCAGGTGGGATTCTCGAATTTTCACATGGTATCAAAGCAGTGCAGGTGAAGCAAGAAGAACATTGCCAGAGAACCCAGCGTTGAGCATAAGAGTGAGTTTGAAAAAGTTGCAAGAGGCAGCAGTTTGAAACCCCAGAGGGTTTGTGCAATTCTAGCCAAAGGGCTAAAATTTTGAGGTAGTCTCTCTTCGAGTGAGTCGACGGAGAGAAGGGCTTCCAGATCGAGTTTTTGCCGGGGCAAAGGGAGCAACATAAAAGCCTCAGCGTGAGGAGAGTTGGTGGGACGTACTCTTTTCTGCAGGCCATTTTGTTGGGCAGAAAGACGTCAAAGGAGAAGGAAGGAACACGGTTGAGGGAATTTCTCCTCAGAGTACTTCCAGCCAAGGAGTCTGAATTCTCACTTGCTGAGCAACAGCGGATATAGGCACATCTACAAGCTCCAGTAGGGAGTGCGTAGCTAGTCTATTGCTGCGCAGAGGAGAGAGGAGGTCATTCAACACTTCCTGTGGCAGAAATGGCAACCAGTGGCTTAAGGGATTAGGACAGGTTGGATGGGGCATCCAACTACGTCATCTAGAAGGCAAGAATGTCGTTCCTTCTAGATGAGCATGCCTTCAAGATATACGTTGACAACGTTGTCGCTGTCCCTGCAGATGCAGATCCGTTGAAGAAATACAACGCTGAGATGGCGAAGGTGAAAAGAATGATCCTTAATGGAGTGAAGGATCATGTGGTCTGTCACATAGCTAGTAGAGGGACAACTAAGAAGATGTGGGACGCATTTTCTACGTTATATTAGGGATCTTCAGAGCAGCGAAAGACGTACCTTGAACATAAGCTGAGATTTGCTCAGATGCAGAAGGGGGAGCATGTGGATCCATTCCTCACGAAGCTTCAGGAGACTCGTGATGAATTGTCTGATGCAGGGCCTACACCTCAAGATTCAGAGTTGGTTAGACTGGCCCTCAATTCTTTCCCAGATGAGTGGCAAGTCTTTGTCGAGAGTATCCTGGGCAGAGCAACTTTGTCGAATTGGGATGAAATGTGGGCAGCTCTAAAACAAGAGGAGCTTAGGAGAGACTTAGTCAACATTAAACTCGACGGAATCAACAACAGTGGGTCAAAGCCCAAGGAGGAGGAGGAGAATGCAACCCTTGCATCGAAGGGACAACAGGAGTAGCGGAGACGTAAGAAGGACGTCTCGAAGATCAAGTGTTTCAGGTGTGGTGAGATGGGTCACTATGCTACACAATGTCATCTCAGGAAGAAGGACAAAGATGAGAAACATGATCCGAAGGTTGTGCCCACGAAGATCGAAGAGGAGTTCACCATGATAGTCGAGCTACCTCCAGGAGGGAGGTGGACTGATTTGGAGTTGTAGTTCGAAAGAGCTACAGATGGGCAAGATCTTTGAGGAGCCCACCTCTTGGATCAATTCCTTGCTACGGGAGCCCAAATCAGAGGTAGCAAGATGGACTAGTTTTGGATGATGCCGAGGAGTGTCAAAGAGACGGTTGCAATGGCTAGGAGCGCCAGAGTCTAAGCAGCGCAGCGCAGAGCAGAGTTGGCAGCAATGCAGATGGCACATAGCAGAGATCAGCAGCAGTGCAATAGATTTAGGGGTCAGTGCAGAGACTAGCAGTAGTCAGGCTCCAGCATTCACGTGGTATCATATTGAACACAATTAGCTCAATAATTTGGGATGTTTTTCCATTGCTGATGCAGTGGCAGTAGAAGTTTGCAGTGCAGTAGCAGTTGGCAGTGGCAGTGCCAGCAGCAGCACGGATGCAAAAATTCAGAGGGAGTTGCAGTACGGATGCAGTGTTGACAGTGGCAGGGTCAGCAGCAGTACAGATGCAGCATTTGCGCAGAGGTTGGTGGACAGCATGTCAGACATTAGTAGCGCAAAGGACAATGTTACGAAGTCAGGTTGATGCTTCAGTGGGAAGCATTGCTAGAGCACATTCTTCGTTAAAAGGGAGTGTTGATTTCTAGTAGCATCTGATGTGCTCTAAGTCTCAAAATTTGCAGGGAGGCTTAGATACATGCATTCTCCAATACCTAGAAATCGTTTTGGGAAATTCCACCGGGAGACATTTTTATTAAAATAATTAATTATTTTTAATGGGACCCTAAGTTTAAACTTAGGAAATAAAAATTAATTAAAGGGTATTAATATAAACTATGGGTGAAACTTCTAGAAGAAAGTGGAGATCAAGTCAATATGATCCTAGCCATTGATTAGAATCTAATCTGGGTCGTTGATTGATCAACGAGAGGATTATAAGAGAAGGCTTGATGGGCACTTGGAGAACACACCGAGAGAGTTTAGAAGATCAAATTTTTGAAGCAGAGAAGCTAACAAAGAGAGATTCGAAGTGAGCTTTTGCAATGAGGGGCAGGGATAATATTTGAAAGGAAATCTTTCTTAGTCGGAGGATACTCAGCAGAGAAGGCAAAGAGAGATCTAGTGATGGCAATGCTGGGCCAAAGGGGTTGACACAGCCATGTAGAAGCAGCGCAGAAGCCAAGAGGGAGTCCGAAATTTGCAGAGGAAACTCGAGTTTCAGAAGCCGGGAGCCGAGGTGTGAGACCGGGAGGCAAAAATTGAATCCCCTAGGCAGCAAATCGACGAACCAGAGGATTGACGCTAACCCTAGTGAGCTTGACACTGGGCTGACGCAAACACTGCGCAGAGACAGCCAAAAAAGCCAGGGAAAATCATTCTAGGGCTAGATCAGCTAGGATTTCCAGTGATAGTGTGAGGTAATCTCACAAATCTCTATGTCAAGTTTATTCTCTGTAACTAGAATGTTGGGAAGGCTTCCAAAGATGTATTCAGATTTTACTACTGCATAATAATAAAACCCTCGAATCTGCTACACCGGTTCTTCCACATTGGGTTTTTCCAGGGACATTTGTCCAAAAATAACGATGTTATTGTGTTGTATTTTCTTTCTTGCTCAATCTCTTGTTTTCGCATATAAATTAATTAAGTGAAGGTTGCAGTGTATGTATTTCAATATTTGTTGTATGAAACTGCAAATAACTTGTTCATGTTAATCTAACAAGTAGGAGAAATATCATCAGTTGTTGCAGTAGGGATTTCGGGTTTAGGAATTTTCACAATTTGTCCAAAAAATATTGTGTCACTTGTGCATCTTTCTCTATTTGTTATGTTCTTGTTCTTGTTAGCTTCAATATTTGTTGTAGGAAACAGTAAATAATTTGTTTCAATACTTAACAGATAGGAGAAGTTTAATCAGTTGCCGCAGTAGGTGATTCGGGTGGGATTCTCGATTTTTCATAATGATGCACCAGATGTATGGGGAATGCTTCTCTCCAAGAAGTTTGCAGCTGATTTAGGTGGGTACATTTAGATGGATTTATCTTATGCCACTATTCCCGTAACAATAGGTGGAATGGTCAGATTATACAGAGAGGTGGAAAGAAGGTACTAGGTGGAAGTTCCAAAGAAGTTGGAAAATGGTGAACAAGTTGTGCCACAGGAGCATCCGCCTCATTTTGAATCAGAGTTCGTCCAGCCAGTATGTCATTTTTTCCACCGCCCATCCCCTCCACCAAGCAAAAAAAGAGGAAGATTTTAGATGGACAAAAATATGCAGCACAGTGATGAGCAGTTGCACCGACCTAAGAGGGTCAAATTTCAGCATGGGACATCTGAGAAGCAACCCATTGATCTACCAGTCAGCGGACAGATGCCCAAGATTGTGCCTCGTTGATGACATCTGATGCCATAGGGCATCGTTTTGTATAGTATCTCTAACCCTACTCCTTTTTATTTCATGTCATTAGATAGTTTTATTTCACGCATTTTATTATGGCTTTTATATTTCAGTTTGTTAGAGTAGATATTTTTGTTCCAACGATATTTTATATATATGTATGATGATTTCGATGTTGAATGGATATATATTTGATGGACTTCTATTTTCTTGGACGCATGATTATGGGATTCTCACGTTAGTTCATGGAAGCAATGTGACCCCATATGGAGCCAGATGTTGCACTCAATTTGTCAAAGTTCAAAGGAAGCAAAAGTGTGAAATTTTTTCAACAAGATCAGGTCATCTATCAATAGTCTACATGGCATTGTAAACCCATTCTAGAAGTTATGTAATGTAAATGATGCTAGTAAGACTTTGAATATATGTAACGAACTAGGTAAGCCTATTATTTTGGCGAAAAGTTTCATCCTATGAAGGTTTTCATTTCACTGACTCGTGTGTTTCTAAACACAGATAGTTGCAGAGTTTTTCCCTCCAACCTCACCCCAAAGCTAGGGTGTAATTCTTCATAAAAGTCTTAGGTAAATCCTAGTGTTTTAGTCGAGTCTAATGTAAAAGTGATTTGGAAATAATTTAAGCTATTTGGCTAAATTATTTTATTACAAATCACTTGGTCTACTAGCTCATATTGTGTCGCAGATAGGGTATGTGTCTTGAGGGTCTAAGCCAAATGTGTATTCCCCCTTTGAGGGTTGTAAATGTAAAAATCTTATGTATTAGAGGGTGGAAAAAATATTAAATCCCCTCATGTAAATTAATAAATTTTTCTGGCAAAGTAAATTAAATCCTAAGCCAAAAAACTAATTAATTAGTCATTAAGTTGTCTTAGGAAGTCCGTTTCAGGGAGCTCAATTGGCAATGGTTGTGGAAATGAAGTCTCACCGAACTGGAATTTCTTGGGTTCAAATCCTGTGCTATCCCCCCGATTGGGGTGAGAAGTTGGACATGATGAAGATGTAGTCCTACCAAGCTTACAAAAAATAAAGTTGTCTTAGGAAAATTAATTCTCCAAGTGAAAAAATTCGTGGGTCTTAAAAGAATCAATTTTTAAATGTCCTCCACCAAGGGAATAATGTATATTTCAAGAAAATTTGGACCCTTGGACCTTGATGGTTAAGTCAAAGTCAATTTTTTGAGGAAATTAGCTCAAAATAATTAATTTTGAGCTAATAAAAATGGAATTAAATGATAAATTTGAAAATTCCTCAAAAATAAAAAAATCAAGGGACAAGATTAAAAGATAATCAAATATTTTCCAACGACCAATATTATTTTGACAAGAATCAAAGAAATTAGCCATTATTTTTCTACTTGGAAGATTAATCTATAAACTAGAGTCATTTGAGTCTCTAAGACGATGATCCCTCGCTTGAAAATTGTTGTTGAAGCATCTTTGTAACATTATTGTCCTGCTGGGAACTATTTCTTCTATCATAATAAAGACTTTGGAATGCAATTTAAGGTGTTCTTGCTTATTGATTTGTGGTATTCACTGACTATGGGCATCTCTAAGTTGTGTTGAATATTGATAAGATCTGCTTTTTCATTAGATGGAAATAAAATCATACTATTGATAGTTTTGGGCTAATCTTAGGTGGTTTTGTTCCCCATGTGATTTAACAGATCATTTTTTAGATAAATACAAAGTGTTTGCAAGTACTTTAGTCCTTGGCTTCCAAGTTCACAAATTTGGGTATGAATCATTATTGCTTGGATCTCAAATATTTGTATGGTGGATTAAATCTTCGCTAAGGCTATAGTATACATTGGGTTTCTAAAGTATTTTTAGCCATTCATCAAAAAAAAAAACATAAAGATATTTTTCTCAAAATTAAAAAAAATTCAAAACCCTTGTATATTTGTAGATCTTGTAAATAATTTTGTAAATCTAATTTGTAAATTATTTTTTCTAAGTCGGGTTTTGGGGTTTTAAGTATTTTATATATATTTGGGGTTTGGGTGTGTATTTTCATTTTTTGCGGGTTGGATCAAGAAATCAAGTTGAATAAGGCCTAGATCTAAGCCCTTGAGGGTAAGATCTCGTCTCTAGATAATTTTGTAGAGCTATTCATTGAAAATTTTGTAGCAAAATTCAGATCAGGTAGAGAAACAATTTTTCGAGACAAGGGTTTTTACTTTTCAGGCTTCCCGGGTCCAGAACCGACTTCCTCTAGCCCTGCGTCAGCCTCTAAGGCCCCTGCATCAGCCTTTTCGCCCCTGCGTCATCCCTTTTCGGCCCTTTACAGGTCGTGAGCCCTACGGGCCTCGGCCTCCTCTCCTAGCCCCTACGCTGAGGGTTAAAGCCCTAATTTGGCCTAATCGTGGCCCAAAAGACCTCAGTGTCCCTCTGGAATCTTAGACGACTGCCTTAGGGCAAGTCGTGGGATTTTAGCCCCTAAACCCCAGCCTTTCAACCCCTTTTGGCCAACGTCCAACCTTTGAGCCCTCTCTCTCCTCAATGTTGCCTCTTTCTAGCCTTCTCTCACCTCTTTGGCCCTCAATCTACCCTCCTAAGCTCCTCTTCCCTCAATGATGGCCTTCATTGGCCTAGCATTGGCTCTTCTTGGCCTTTTTCTGCCCTAAGTTGCCCTAAACCCTCCTCTAAATTTTCATGACTAATTCTTTGGAGGTTTTGCATGTGTTTGGTCTCCAAAATCTTGATTTTCAAGTGCCATCTTCATTCTAAAATTTTGGGCCAATTGGGCAAGTGCATTTGTAAGGCCTTGGGCCTAAGGTTTGACCTCTAAACCCTTACTTTCTCTCTGTTTTATTATAACAATCAAAACAATGATAATAAAGCCCTAAAATCACATGCAAATTGGTAAAATTTGGTCAAAATTGCAAAATTTTCATTTTCCTAAGTTTTGGCCACTTGGGCACCTTTGATCTAGCCTAGATCTAATTTTTTAATTGCTGGAATTTACTGCATAACTAAAAATATCAGATCTGCAATTTTTAAATCATCCACTTAAAGAGTGTCAAAAAACTTGATTTTTTTAGTTTCAATGAAATTTTCCTATTTTTGGGCATATTGGACATTGTTTCTAACATCATTAGCCTGCTAATCTGTGGTTTGTTTATTGCTGTAATAAATAGATCAGATCTAAATTTTTCTGAATATGCATATGGGGCTAATACATCTAATTTTTTAGTTAGCTAAGTTTACTTGGTAGTTGGGCTATTCTTTGTGACATTGGGAAATAATATGCATTGTGGTATTGCCATTTACTTACTGTTGTCATATATTTATTATTGTTGTCATATAAGTCACTATTTTCTCATAAAAGGGTCATTGTAACATAAAGTGTATAAGTGTTTTCATAATTCTATATCTTGTTCCTACTATTGACATTGTGGAAGTTGCTAACTTTGTGTCTTCATTTTGAGTTTATGTGCTATAAAGTTTGAAATTCACATCTAATAAGCTCACTCTCTAAGCACATTCCAAATCTTTGGTTTAAGTTAGATAAATTGTCCTTGAGTCTCTCTAATCCAATTGGTTGTAATCTAATGTGTTCTTAACTTGAAAATTGGTAAATCACATTGTGTTGAAGAGATAGGCTAAGGACACTCATTGTCTTTTGTGGATAATGGTCATTGGCTTATCATACTGAATCATTGGTTAATTGTTGCTCTATCGTTTATCTATTGTGGATCTATATTTTTTGGGCAATCGCATCTTGTGGATATATTTATCTTTTGTTGGCACTGTTGAAATCTAACACTTGTCTTTTGGTTGAGATTATCTTTTTTAAACATTGTGAAGTACTTAACATCATAACTGGGGTAAAAGACAACTAAGTACTTAAAAGAACATTTAAGTAATCTCATCTAAAAGTATCACTCATAATCTTTGCACAGGCATCCTAGTTCTAGCTTGCATTTGTTGATTTGGGGTAGCATCGGATGTGCTCTAACCACGCAATTTGGTGGAGAGGTTGGCGCACATGAGATCTCCAATACCCAGAAAGGATTTGGGCAGATTCTAAACAGATCAGGAGATATTAAAATAATTAATATTTTTAATGAAGTCCCTAAATCTAAACTTAGGGAAAATAAAATATTAATGTGTATTAATATGAATCTGTGTTAGAATGGTCCAAAAGACATGGATCAAGCCAGATCTAATCTTAGTTGTTGACTAGGGACTTAATCTCGGTCGTTGATATGTCAACAGGAAAAGTATAAGAGGAGGCTTGAGGGTCACTTGGAGAATACACCAGAGTGATCAGTCATTCTATTCTCTAGAGCGAGGTTCGCTAAGAGAGATAGAATTAGTGATCGGGAGAGAAGCTGAGAGTCATTGAATACAGAGAGACAGAGAGGCAGAGATAGTGTCGGGAGAGCAGCAGAGCAGCCAGAGAGAGTGACGCAAGAGCAGCCAGTGCTCACGCAGGACCATGCAGACGCAGCTAAGCGCTGCGCAGAGCACCAGAGAGGCCAGCATAGCTAACGCAAAGGCTCAGAGAGCTGACGCAGGGCCTCCTGGGGCTGACGCAGGGCCTCCTGGGGCTGACACAGGGCCTCCTAGGGTTGGGCTAGGAGAGGCTGACGCAATCCAGATTGGGCAGACGTTGGGGTTTCTGGGGCAGATTGGTGTTGAGTAGCTGCTGGAAGGATTATCCAGGGTTTCAGCCAGTGGATTTGTCAGAAACTGAGAGATATCACTGCCAAGGAAATTCTTTGTTGGGTAGGCCAGTGTCAGCACCCAGATTGTACTATGATATTGCTTAATAAGAAAACCCTCAGATAGCTGCACCAGTTTTCCCACATTGGGTTTTTCCAGGGACATTAGCCCAAAAATAATGGTGTCATATGGTGTGTTTGTTTATGTTTCTTTTTAGTTGTTGATCTGTAATATGTTGAGCATGCATTAGTGTTTATTTTCAGTATTTACATTGTAAATAACTTGTTAAGGATTATAACAAGTAGGAATAAATGAGATAAAATGCATGGAGGGTTTCTAACTAAGTAAACTTAGAAACTTCAACATGGTATTAGAACGTGATTGCAAATCACAGGAGGACTAAAAGACATCCGTTGAGCAGAGCAATAGTAGCAGAAAACAGCTGTCCCGAGGTGACAGAAGTTGTTTCTAGCAACACAGAAGCCAGGAGTGTGACGCAGAGCCAGCCAGGGCCACGCAGAGGAAGTCTGGCGCTGCGGAGAGCCTCAGAGAGGCCAGCGTTGCTGACGCAGAGGGTCAGAGGGCTGACGCAGGGCATCCCAGGGCTGACGCAGACCCATCTGGGGTGACGCAGGGCCAGCATGAGGTAGAGATGGGTTGACGCAGTTCACAGAGAGGTAGTTGTTGGGGTCTAGAAGGTTGCAGGAATATTGCAGGGTGGAGCTGGTGAGGTACTATAGTACCTAACAGCGCAGGGCCAGAGAAGTTGTTACCAAGGGTTTCCTAGCCGAGGAACCCGAATCAGAAGTGCAGTTGCACAAGATGATCAAAGTAGGGGGCATCTCGACAAGAGGTAGAAGGATTTCCAGGAGGGAAATCAGGACTCAGAGGGAGTCCAAAGGAGAACTTCCAAACAGGAAGTAGAGACTTAGAGGAGTCTAACAGAGAACTTCCAGGAGGGAAGTAGAGGAGCATCATAGCACTACACGGGGTAAGAGACCAAGATAGACTGGACGGAGCATCGAACTTCGCAGTCTAGAAGGCCAGAATCTTATCCGTGCTTGACAGAAATTGTGTCAAGAACTTCGCCTTGAAGGTAATAGCTGTCCCAGTCGACCCCAGTGATAATGACAGGTACAAGGAGGCGATGGCGAGGGCCAAGTGCATTATCCTTGACAGGGTCAAGGATCATGTGGTACCACATATAGCCGAGAAGGAAACGGCATTTGAGATGTGGGAGGCTCTCAAGAAGCTATACCAGCATACTTCTGTGCAGAGAAGAATGCTGCTTGAGAATCAGATGAGGTCGTATCAGATGAAGAAGGGACAATCGATTGACACCTTCCTCGGAGGACTGAATGAGATCCGAGACCAGTTGACTGCTATAGGAGCGACACCGGATCAGGAGCTAATGGTGAGGATAGCCCTAAATGTTGTCTCAAAAGACTGGGAAGTATTTGTCCAGAGTATACTGGGCAGAGGGACACTTCCACCTTGGGATGAGATGTGGGCAGCTCTTCGCCAGGAAGAGATCAGACGGCAGTCGAAGACAGGTAGTAGCAGCAAGGGGATCAAAGTCAAGCAGGAGGAGGAAGATGTGGCCCTAGCATCTGAGGGAAAGCAGGAAAAGTGGAAGAAGAAAGATCTCTCCAAGATCAAGTGCTTCCACTGTGGGGAGCTGGGTCATTATGCGACCCAGTGTCCAAGGAAGAAGAGTAAGGGAGAGTTTTCCGAGACTAAGGTAGCGCTAGCACAGGCAGAGAAGGAAGTTTTGACAGATGATGACTGTGCCATGAGTGCACACACGCCACTTGAGCGGAAGTGGGGAGACATCGAGCTGTAGTCAGATGGACTATAGGCGATGAGGGGCAAGATCCTCGAGGTACCCAGCCTCTTGGATTAGACCTTGCTACGGGAGCCCCGACAAGGAGCAACAGGACTGGCTGAGTGGGTAGACACAGATGCGGATGGAGCGGCAGAGAGAGCTACAGTGCAGGAGTCCCGAGACAGCATGAGGCTAGTAGGTTGCAGGAATGCGAGAGGCACAGGAGTGTTGCACCAATGCAGGATGGCACAGAGAGGTGTGCAACGGTGCGAGATGCAGGGAGTTGTTGCAGCAGCGCAGAGGTCAGAGAGGGAGCAACTGTCAGCAGCAGAGGGAGCTTCCGCATCAGTGGATGCCTCTAGCCCAACAGGGAGGTCAGATTGGGAGATCAGTTACTGACTTGTCAGTAACTGAGTTGCAATGCAGCAGTGGGCAGCACGATTCAACATGATGAGAGGAGGTGTAGTGCTGGGAGAAAGGACCAGCAGCAGCACAGATGCAGAGGGAGCTATCGTACAGATGCAGCAATGGCAGTGGCAGAACCATGGGCAGCAGTACAGGATGCAGCAGTGCAGAGGATGTTGGGCAGGAAGGCCTAGCATCAACACAGGTACCGATGCCAGATGATCAGAGTAATACACAGTGAGGAGTATTGTTAGAGTATAGTAAGGCCGGGAGGAATATTTTCTGTTGATTTGGGGTAGCATCGGATGTGCTCCAGCCACGAAATTTGGC
Source organism: Pinus tabuliformis (assembly GCA_031772625.1). Classification (NCBI taxonomy): domain Eukaryota; kingdom Viridiplantae; phylum Streptophyta; class Pinopsida; order Pinales; family Pinaceae; genus Pinus; species Pinus tabuliformis. Next base: position 1,604,827,379 of record CM062817.1, on the reverse strand, counting down.
GTAGGGTTGGGGCACATGAGATCTCCAATACCTAGAAAGGGTTTGGTGAGATTCTAAACAGATCAGGAGATATTAAAATAATTAATATTTTTAATGGAGCCCCTAAATCTAAACTTAGGAAAAATAAAATATTAATGTGTATTAATATGAATCTGTGTTAGAATGGTCCAAAAGACATGGATCAAGCCAGATCTAATCTTAGCCGTTGATTAGAGACTTAATCTCGACCGTTGATATGTCAACAGGAAAAGTATAAGAGGAGGCTTGAGGGTCACTTGGAGAATACACCAGAGTGATCAGTGATTATATTCTATAGAGCGTGGTTTGCTAAGAGAGAGAGAATTAGTGATCGGGAGAGAAGCTGAGGGGCATTGAGTACAGAGAGATAGAGAGGCAGAGATAGTGTCAGGAGAGCAGTAGAGTAGCTAGAGAGAGTGACGCAGGAGCAGCCAGTGCTCACGCAAGGCCACGTAGAGGCAACTAAGTGTTGCGTAGAGCACCAGAGAGGCCAGCGTAGCTGACACAGAGGCTCAGAGAGCTGACACAGGGCCTCCTGGGGCTGACGCAGGGCCAGCGCTAGGCTAGGAGAGGCTGACACAGTCCAGATTGGGCAAACGTTGGGGTTTCTAGGGAAGATTGGTGCTAAGTAGCTGCCGGATGGATTATCCGCAGTTTCAGCTAGTAGATTTGTCAGAAACTGGGAGGTATCACTGCCAAGGAAATTCTCTGTTGGGTAGGCCAGTTTCGGCACCCAGATTGTACTCTAATATTGCTTAATAAGAAAACCCTCAGCTAGTTGCACCGATTTTCCCACATTAGATTTTTCCGATGACATTAGTCCAAAAATAATGGTGTCATATGGTGTGTTTGTTTCTGTTTCTTTTAGTTGTTGATCTGTAATATGTTGAGCATGCACTAGTGTTTATTTTCAGTATTTACATTGTAAATAACTTGTTAAGGAAAATAACAAGTAGGTAGGAATAAATCGGATAAAGTGCATAGAGGGTTTCTAACTAAGTAAACTTAGAAACTTCAACAGCATTAAAATTTACCTCCTAGCATAATCTAAGTTGATAGAGATCTAGGGTGACCATTTTCCAATTAGCTTGAGGGATTCAACTCTTCCTAGTGGTTAACACACTGACCTTGTAGTCGTCAGAGCCACGGTCTCTGCAGCGCCGAAAGTACTGAGTGGGTGGAACACAGGGGGAGGTATTGTTAATCAGGCCGTTGTCTGCTTCCCGTTGGCTTCCATTTCACAACCTACTCCAAGGACTATTTCTCAAAACAGTTAAGGGAGAGGTTCTATTTAGATCAAGCATATAATTAAAAATAACCAAGATCATTGCATCACACGTAGATTCTAGGATTTGCATATCATATAGGTTAGTTGATCATTCAAGCAGTGGATGTCCATCTGGTTACTTGGCATTAATTTACATTAAGCAAGAATTGTGACTCCATAATGCACTGGTCTCATATTTGAAAATCTAATCTAATCATTAGTCTTGCTAAAATTTTACCAAGTAGCTAGGCCACTCATCCGTGTCTCCCAAGCAAGTTGGTTCCCAACTTGTTTTCCTTCATCTCATTCCATAGGGACTACCCCCCATAGCCTGTTGTTGGGTGACAGCTATAACGGAGTGGGTGGGGATCAGCATGACAGCCCCCACCCTGAGCGGTTGTTGCAGTGCCTATACAATCTGGGCAACAATAGGTGTTATCAAAATTTGATTGTTAGACTGGCCCTTATTCAGGGTTTCTTCATCAAGGCCAAGATCTATCCAAACACCATAGTTGCTCCACAGGTCGGAGGCATTCCAAGAGGAAATTGCTCCTAGTTGGATTTGGGCACCAATACATTATCTTACACTAGAGTGAGGGTGATTAGTCTTTCGACTCCAAACTCACGTCTTACTCCAAAAAACACAAGGCTGATCGAGAAGTGGTTGTGATTGCACTCTGGGATGAGGAAAGGTAATTTGTAAAGCCAAGGTAAGTCTCATTGCTTCTACCACTTATTTTAAACACCCATTCATTTTCAAATTTCTACTTTATAAAATACAAAAATACCAATGTCTACAGCAAGGTATTCAGATCCAATTGTCTACACTCAACTTTGTGCTATTTCAAGGCTTATTTTTCATAGTTGGAGTGTTATTTTTCTTGCTAGTCTCCTTTTTCTACAGTTAATTCTTTATTTCCAAATCTCCATCACCCAAGAGGTATTATTAAGCAGGATTACTAACCTATTTTTAAGAGTATTTAGCATAGGGAATCCTCCCTTGCCCTTATAGGATTTGGCTTTAAAAGTGGAAACTTGTGCCAAGGTGATAGTGGACACCTGTCTTGTGTGGTGCCACCTTAGCATTTTGTGAGTACCTTAATAAGACTTGCTAATTTGGGTGGTAACAGGGACTTTCAATTGGAGTCTAGAAGATCCAAAACCTTATCACTAATGGATGGTTGAGGAAGCCAAAACCCATATCCTAAATGACTATAGTGCTAAACAAAACCTAGAGTCAAACATGGTTCAAAACTTCAACTGCATAACAGAGATTCAAGGGCCTGGACCGATTACGTCTTAGGTATCCCTGGCCCCAAGAGATTGAGAATGGACCCCCGCCTTAGTAGTTCCTTCATGTTGGGGGGAAAAGTATCTAATGCAGAATGCCTCTATCCCACTCTGAAGGTGATAGTACTTCAGCAACAACTGAATGCAAAGCTATTCAAAGTTTCTTCTTTATGAGATGAGAGAGGGAAGAAAAGGATGATCTACTAACCGTTATCTTGCGCTAATAGTCGATCCAGTCTTCACTCCTTGCTGCTTGCTCCTAGCTCCTTGCCCTTTCACCGGCCCAGCTACACACAGATCCTGTAAAAGCACAAGAAGAGGAAACTACAAGAAGCATACATCCATAATCGATTATAGGATTAGCATAAATCAAATATACAAGCATCTATTCATCATAAAGACACATGCATATAGAAGAACTTCAAATACTTTATTGATAGTAGAAGTAAAGTTCTGAGAGAGTTACAACCACAATGGGCCCAATCCAGCAACACCTCCCAGCTGAAAGAAATCTCCTCTTCACCTCCTTCAAGCAAAACACCCAATAGCTCTATACACAAACCAACAGCACTTCCTTACTTGCACAAAATTCCAGCCTCCCTAGACCTCATGAGAGAGCTCTATATATAGGAGATTTGGAGAAAGGATGAGTCAGCTTGAGGCTGGCATAAAGCTGACAAGTGTCCTCTCCCACTTTAGTTAATCTTCAGTTCTTGAGTCCACTTGGAGAATCTTGCTTCCACTTGGAGATCAAGACCCTCTTACTCATCATAGGGCGAATTCCTTGAACCAAGTGTCAGTTTGGAAGCTTCCTAGGCAGTTGACACCTTGCAGAATGACTGTGCCAGTTGGCCAATCTCGCCCAGCGCAGGTAGCCTTCATTGATTTTGACCTTCAGCGCAGGTACAAGGAGGAGCAGTTGACATTCAGCGCAGATGCTTAGTGGAGCAGCTGACATGATCCAGAAATAGCCTGTTTTTGAGTGTTTTTCAGGTGGAGAACTGATTTTCAGTGCTGTGGTTTGCAGACCTTGTTCCTCTAAGGGTGAGAACAACATGTTTAGGGACTTTGGATCCCTCAGATTATCGACATTTCATGCTCCATGCTGTTAGGCACAAAAATGTCTATAACAGTTGCCCCCTAAAGTATGAGGTCGTTTACCGGGTGAAATGCTTTATTAGGAGGATCCGAAGTTCATTCAATCGCTGAGAGGTGCCCTGCAATAAAATACAATACAATACATTATTTTTCATTCTGCTTTCATGATCTAGCTGAGGCAGGCATTCCCATGCTCAGCTTTATAAATCCATTTTGGTACACATAACAGACGACCGTCTGATGATAGACTGATAATTCTCTGCTGAAATTATCATCCTTTGAGTAGGATGATCATCTGCTGCAATAGTGCACATATCCAATGTCTTTATATTTCCTGAATATATATCGCAGCCCGGATGGATGAAACTAGATCCGGGGTCTTCAATCTCGTTCGATCTTCACTCTAAGTACAAGTCGATCCATGTGAGAATTGCGCTGAAGTCGAACATGGAAAGACCTCGCTTGATTACCGGTCAATAATGTAAACCGTTAACAAGCGCGAGAGGAATCACCAATAATGACAATGACCCTCAAGGTACTACAGTACAATTCACGTGGTGTGAATAAAGGACTTGGCGTCGAACACCACGCAAAATCTTCTGGTCGAAGGTCATTGATGTATACCTGTCGCCGGAAGTGAGAAACTTGCCATTGAGGCATGCAAGCTTCAAAGTACTAGGGGGGTGTTCCTAGATCAACTTCTTGGATAATGAGCTGAAGTTGACAAGAAGTGATCCGTCAAAGGAGGGCCTTAATGAATCCCACATCAGTGACACGGAACGGAGCTAATGACTTTAGTGGAGGTGAAAACAATCTGTGAAATATGATTCAGGGTGGCGATCATGGGTGGATGAAGGATAATGTATGGCAGTGGATGGGACACGGTTGACTCTTTCTGAACACATCTCTTGAACATATAACGACACTGATGTGATGGATCGGTAGCATTACCCCAAATACGGATGGTTTGGCGAAGACCATGGTGATGAGACTGGTGAATGAAACAACCCAACCCGATGTGATACGGAGGACAAAGTGTCATGTTCAAGAGCGACTTGCTACCATCAAAGCTTTGAGGTTCTCCCAATTTTTCCCCAGTCATTTCTAACCAGTACCTCTTTATTTTTGTCAAGCTTGAGGAGGATAACATATGCTTGTTCTATAACCTGCCCTTCGGGCAAGCCCATCGCTATGTTTTAACGAGCCTAGCGATAGGGAAACTCGTTCTCGTCTAAAGACAAGTTTGTCGCTATTTAATCATTTTAACGAGTCTAGCGACAAAGACAACTCGGTCCTTTTCATTTTTAGAGAGTCTGAAAAGGTACAGAAAGTTAACTCCAAAATTCCTTTTTCGTCATCTAATCCCTTAAGTCCGAAAAAGAATAAAACAATACAAAAGGGATGAATTTTCGATAACTTTAACGAGTCGAATAAAACAAGCGCTCGACCTTTTTGTGCAATAATCCCTCAGGTCCAAAAAGATTAAAATCTAGAGGCGGGATAGCTCTTCCGGTCTTTTTAACGAGCTGGAAGGCCAAAACTCGGCAAACTTTTCATATTTTACGAGTCAATTGAAAAGAGCTCAAAGAAGACTCGTCTTTTGAGGAACGAGTGATAAACGGGTATAGCAGCAGATTCCAGGTACAGGTTGGAATTTTCCAATCACGACAGTGTCACAAGGATGGCTAAGTGAAATCACTCTTCGCAGATGTTCCTCAAAATGGGTAAACAATCATATGGGGGTGAATGATCGGCCAAACGGAATGGAGGTGGCAGGTGTAAACACGACCAAGGCTTTTATGGCTAATAAATTTACGATCACAATGGTTATTTACCGGGATAGGTTCATTTTTTAATGAGCTTGAACTCTGGTGGAACCCTTGCTCACGCTTTTCTATTTTTTAACGAGCATAAATTCCGCGGTAAAACTACTCGAACTTGCGTTTATTTTTTAACGAGCATGAACTTTATGCTAAAACTGCTCGATATACCAGTCATAAGATAAGAATGTCTCCTGAAAGATCCCATTTTTTATAGAGCTTGTGCCTTACCAAAGCTATGCTCCCTCTCATCCTTTCTTTATGTAAGTTAGGAAACGATCAACGACCGCTCTTTGCTTACACTCAAAAAGGTTTGCATGCCCCCGGGTATAAGGTACAATTTCAAGGCTGCCCCTACTTATCCTTCAAAACTTTCGTTTTGATGGGTGAGGCTTGCCTCTTTCAGGTTATCCAAAAAATGGTTTTATTTGCTGCCGCAAATGAAACTCTTTCTTCGGCGATGTCTATCATTAGGTTACTCAAAGATGGTTACTACTTGTTGCAGCAAAGGAATCCCTTTCTTTGGAGGCTGCCCCTACTTATCCTCTAAAACATTAGTTTTAATGGGTGAGGCTTGCCTTTTACCCAAAGATGGTTACCATTTGCTGCCGCAATAGAATCTCTTTCCTTGGTAGCCTACTTGTTTAGGCAAAGGTGAATGACTAGAAATCATCAAACACATAACTTTGACAAAAGAATCTTGTTCTAGAACAACCCCTTTTCCTTCCATGGACGGGGTACGGACTAGTCATATTCTTTCGCGGAAATTCTACTTTATACCCAAGGTTTCCTCTGCCCGAAGCAGACCAGGATGCATGCCCCCTGGGTTCCAGTTCTATCTTTCTGAATCACTCGCATTCATCGGGAAGGAGGACTGGGGGTGGAGACATTTCTTGGGTGAATAGACCATTGAGGATTGGTATTTGACTATTTGCGATGCGTGATCCCGGAAATGAAAGTTGGTCTACGAGCTTGACCACCCTTCCTTCGTGTGGAAAACACATTACTCTAAAGAGTGAGGAGACTATAGCTCCCATGCAATATATATAGTCTCATCCAAGGAGTAGGTTATAATCCAAGGGTCCTTGAACGACCATCACGTTCAAATTAACGGTCTTCCCTTTTAATGTAACAGGCACGTTGGGGAGGATCCCTAATGGTCGACTGGTTCCTTTATCAAAGCCCGAGAGATTTCTTATCTCAGGCAAAAGCGCCGGAGAACCCAGTGCTTTCCAAGCAACAGAGAAAAGGATACTCACAGATGCCCCTTCATCAATGATAGTTCCAGCCATCACCATTCTATAAATTTGGACTATGATTCTGAATGGTATACTGACTGGTAACCGAGGTCTGCCTAGTTGGTTCCAATCAAAGGACACAACCAGGTTGCTTGGTGGTGGGACCGAATATACGGCCGGATACGACCCTGACGATGTTCCTTCCTGCGATAAAGGAATGGGCGCATTGCCCTGATGCTCATCAGAATCTGTGTTGATGAAAAGAATCTGGATGGTGTCATCCTTATTCTCTTCCGTGAGGGTGTCATTTGAAGATGAATCTTCAGTGACGGTGTCATTTGAGGATGAAACCTCTGAAGGAGGAACCGGGTCAACTGCCGTATCGACCTTTAGACTTTCGCCTGGTCTGGATTCAGTAGGTTCATTTTCAATGACTGACGTTTCAGCTGACCACTTGAGCGGGCCAGCTGTATTCTCAACCAACGAAGGACTTGGCACGAGTTTTTTGTATCCAGGAGGAAGTACTACCGGAGAAACCGGACGATCTTCCAAAACTCTCTTCGCTTCGTCTAAGAAGGGACAACGGTGGATGGCGTGACCGCCTTCACACAGTCTGCAGGGGGATTTTGCTCCCCCTCTTTGTCTTGAACCTTCACTTTCGCTGGTTGACGGTAAACAATCAACATGGTTATCAGAGGTTGATGCTCCCGAATTGTGCAAACGAGGGGACCAGTCCCTTAGTATCCGGGGAATACAGGGACAATCTCTATGGAAGTGGTCTCCTCTACATATGACACATGGCGATTTAGGCCCGGTCTGTGCTGTGTGTGGGTTTTTGTCAGATGTCTTTTGCTTGCCCCCAGTCGCCTTAGGCTCCTTCTTCTTCTTCTCTTTCTTCTTCTTTTCCTTCTTTTCCATAGGAGCTTGGCTTTTGCCAGCTTTACCTTTTGAAGATGAAGGATTGGAGGAAGGGTTAGACGAAGTAGAAGGCTGGTGGGAGGCTCTAGACTCATCTAACTGTTGACTCGACTGCTCAGGAACCATGGTGTTCTGAACTACACTAGTTGAGAATAGCCAAACAGGCAAGCCAATTGTCAGTCCTAGAAGCGACAATGTGGCCATGTGGGGCGCACCAACTTCTCCCCAAGAGGAGAAAGGACCAGGATTTCCATCATGTGGAGTTCCTTGGTTGGGGCGTTCCATGTTCTCAACTCAAAGATCAACGCGGGAATAGGAGGTGATTATGTTCCGTTTAAAATAAATTTTATAACGACGCTTAGACACAACTTGCTTTTTCACTTTTTAAGAGTCGAGAAAAAGCTAAAGATGACTCTAGTCTCCTTCGATGTTTTAACGAGCCCGAAGTGACAAATGCTCGGATGGACTTTTTCAGTTATAGAGTTTGAAAAAGGCCAAAAGAAACTGCTCTGGAGTTCTAGGCAGAGGGTGTGCCAAACCTTTCGCAAAACCACAGAATACGTTTTACGGTACGAGTGGTCGATCTTCGTGAATGCTGTGTTCACTGCATTGCGATCAGTAGGGCGGCCGACACGGTTTCCTATGGATAAAGGCTTTGATCCTATAGGGGTCTCCCAATATATACGCGACGGTACGTGGGAGCACAAGTCCGTATTGATACTTATCGCTTCACCGTGGAGGAATCACCCAACCACTCAACGCTAAGATATCACGTTTAACGACGCCGGAACACGTCTCTAGCTTAGACCTCTAGATGTTTGCGTTATGTTTCAATGCGTTGTTATGTAAATTCAATTTATTTTAAGGTTGATCTTGTTTAGCAGTTTGCCTTTATGGATCACCACGAGATGTATAGAAACACTCCTGAATGCAATCTAAGATGATAAGCAAGCTTTTCAATCTTTCAACTTTGAAAACCTTAACTGCTGAGGGAGAAGGAAGATAACACCTTTTCACACAGATCATAGAGCACACACTAATGCACTTTTTCTAAATCAACATGCAAACTGTCATAATGCACATGCACAATGCAAGTATTTCTTTTCTCTTTCTTAATGTTGATGAAATGCAAAAAGAAAGCTGTTGTATAACTTTGAATTCAATTTCAAGCGGAAGCAAACAAGTTTGTCCAAAATCGAAAGACACCTTACGATTCACTTGTTTCGACACTTAGAAATATATAAATTCAAACCATATAACGAAAGCGACAAACTCAATCAGCTATGAACAGCAAATAAACTAACTCTTAAGATCAGAACGACACTTAATCACAGGTCTAGATCTAAGAGGTCAATGCAAGACTGGTTCACTTTCGTTATGGGAAACTGTAAATCACACAAGAAATACAAAAGAACAAATACAGTTTCTTTATACAACTGAGGCGGAATAATGACAAAGGAAGATGGTTTCAGATAGGCCCACTGACTGGCAACAAACAGCAAAAACAATAGTGAAAGCAAGGCAAGACACAGCAGGAAACCCCAGTAGCTCAAGCCAAGACTGGTCCAGCGCAGGTGTAACACTGCCTGTTTGACCTTCAGCGCAGGTAGCCCCTTCGGGAACTGCGCTGAAATGCAGACTGCCTTTGTACAGTCTGCAATGAAGAATGAGACTTTCGTCCGTCTTGGTTTCCGGGTCACAGATTGCTCAAAAATTCACAGTTTTTGCTCAAATCAGAAGCTATCAGTCAAGGACACACTAAGGGATGTAAAGGAGGATGAAAAGCTATCACTAAGAGCTTATTAGAGTCCTTGTGGATCAGCTCTTCAAATCATAAACTTGCCCAGAAACTGAGCTAGAGTAGCTGCCTTCTACTTTGTGTTTGATGGATTCAAACACAGTTCGATTCGGTACTCCCTTTGTTTATGAAATGAATAGCAAAAAACCACAAACAACCAACAAGATACGCTCCCCAGCGGAGTCGCCAATTTGTTGGGGGGAAAAGTATCTAATGCAGAATGCCTCTATCCCACTCTGAAGGTGATAGTACTTCAGCAACAACTGAATGCAAAGCTATTCAAAGTTTCTTCTTTATGAGATGAGAGAGGGAAGAAAAGGATGATCTACTAACCGTTATCTTGCGCTAATAGTCGATCCAGTGTTCACTCCTTGCTGCTTGCTCCTACCTGTAAAAGCACAAGAAGAGGAAACTACAAGAAGCATACATCCATAATCGATTATAGGATTAGCATAAATCAAATATACAAGCATCTATTCATCATAAAGACACATGCATATAGAAAAACTTCAAATACTTTATTGATAGTAGAAGTAAAGTTCTGAGAGAGTTACAACCACAATGGGCCCAATCCAGCAACACCTCCCAGTTGAAAGAAATCTCCTCTTCACCTCCTTCAAGCAAAACACCCAATAGCTCTATACACAAACCAACAACACTTCCTTACTTGCACAAAATTCCAGCCTCCCTAGACCTCATGAGAGAGCTCTATATATAGGAGATTTGGAGAAAGGATGAGTCAGCTTGAGGCTGGCATAAAGCTGACTAGTGTCCTCTCCCACTTTAGTTAATCTTCAGTTCTTGAGTCCACTTGGAGAATCTTGCTTCCACTTGGAGATCAAGACCCTCTTACTCATCATAGGGCGAATTCCTTGAACCAAATGTCAGTTTGGAAGCTTCCTGGGCAGTTGACACCTTGCAGAATGACTGTGCCACTTGGCCAATCTCGCCCAGCGCAGGTAGCCTTCATTGATTTTGACCTTCAGCGCAGGTACAAGGAGGAGCAGTTGACATTCAGCGCAGATGCTCAGTGGAGCAGCTGACATGATCCAGAAATAGCCTGTTTTTGAGTGTTTTCAGGTGGAGAACTGATTTTCAGTGTTGTGGTTTGCAGACCTTGTTCCTCTAAGGGTGAGAACAACATGTTTAGGGACTTTGGATCCCTCAGATTATCGACATTTCATGCTCCATGTTGTTAGGCACAAAAATGTCTATAACACTTCATACTTCAAGCATAATATCATTATTAATAGAAGGGTGTGCTTGCTTACCAATCTTTCGGGACAGACCATTCTATTCAAACTCTTGTTTGAAGCTTTCACTACTAAAATTTATTGCTTGAACATTCCCCACTTGAGAATTGATCCTATTTTTTATGGTAAATTAAAGATTAAAACAACTTTCAGTCATTCGTAGATCACTGATGTATTGATTTAATTTTTCTCTAATATTTCCCCCAGAGGGTGGGGAGAAAACTTATTTTTCTCTAATATTTCTCCCCAACCCTACCCTCATATGCAACAAACGACCAACTATTATAGGAAATGTAAGACTAGTAAACAAACATTATCGTGCTAAACAAAAATTAGTGTCAAATATGATTCAGCTGCATAACAGAGATTCAAGAGCCTGTAACAAACAGCCAACTATTACTATTGTAGATTTGGCTGATCTCCCCAACAATCCTGTTAGAATTTACAATGGTTGGATAACTATGGTACTAACAACAATTGTCCATCCAAAACTTATCATTTCTGATTCACAATACAGCATTGATAAACAAAAATTGTCTTGTTGAATACAAAATTCAGAAGCAAAAATGATTCAGGTGCATCAGAAAAATTAAAAGAGCTTGCAATAAGATCTTTAACATTTTGTAAGTTTTTCTGTGTATCATCTTCAGAGTTTGATCTTTGAACCACTATATTTTTCCAAACATATATTTACAGAACCCATGGATGGAGTGGCCTTCTAATTAACTCTGAAAAGGCTCTCTTCTGCGATTTTAGAAATTATTCCTTGTTGCTCACAACAGTTAGTCAAACTGGCCCAGTGTTTACATGTTTAAGGGCTGCTAATATCACTTGGAAACTGTTTTCTATGATTTCAGTCACAATAGATCAATCATCCACTGATTGATGTTTGCAGAATGAAGCTCGAAGGACGATAGAAAACTGTAGATGTTATAACAAAGAAAACTCTGTCACTATTCTAGACCAGCAACAGCTATAACTGGCACGTAAAGAATTCTGATGTCACTCAGCTCGGCCTTGTCATTGCATTGTGGACACTACACATTTTTACAGAAATGCAAAATTAAAATCTCCAAGACTTACTCACAACCAAAATAATACAAATTTAATTATCTTCTTCAAGAACTTTAACATTCTTACCAACATTAAACATCACTCTATGGAAACAAACAATTTGCAAACTTGAACATTCTTACCTTGCCAATATTGTTCTCATGTAGCTGAAGCCATTTTTTAATACAGGACATGCCAAACAGATGTCCGCAGGCAAGGGAGCTGCGTTTCCAAATTTCCAAAATTAGCCTTTGAATATTGATATCTCTCATAAATTAACAAAAAAAAAAAAAAAAATCTTTAAGGAGGAAAAGTCACTAAGTTTCTGATAGCATGATGTAGAGGACTTAGAAACTGCAAATTATGAGAACACTATGAACTGAAGTAGGGCTATGTAGCATGCACACTCTTCGAAAAAATCACCAAGGAAAAGGAAAACATTAATCTGGGCTATATGGATCTGTGCTAATGTCCATATTCAATGCACCCGATTAGCCCTCAAGATTCAATGTACTATTACAGATATGGATACACATGAAGAAGTAATGCATCCCCCCAACCTCACTTGGACCTGTATCTGTCCACCTGTCAGACAAATTTGTGTAACCGATTCTGTCTAAGATTTGCAAACAGACTTCCATAACTTAATCACATCATGAACAGACTCAGCGAACAAAATAGTCCTACTGAGTGAAAAAATGACAACGGCATCAATCATCACCTGCCAATAGGGGGTACTAGCAACATTGATGGGAATATCGAAATAATATTAAAATTTGGCTATGAATTTCCTGACTTGTTCATGGAGACTTTTCCTCCAATCCATGCTGCCCAATATAGGTTGGAACTAGGTCTAGTATGAGGAACAAAGAAAAACAAGCAGATTACTACCACCAGTGTTTGGTTGAGTGGGGATAAAAGGAGTCACTGAACTAGAAATGACAGTTTCAGTTGCACTTACATAAGATTCTTGAGATCCTTCTGTATTTGAAGAAGACCCGATTTTAAATATTAATCTTTGCTTCTTAGCTTTAGGCTCTTCAAAGGCCAATTGCACTCAATGTTAAACATTTATAGGGGCTGTTGGGAAAGGTCCCGCATTGTGACCAGAAATTTGTCCAATGTGATAAGTAAACCAGTTTATTTCCCCAGTCAACTCTTTGTCACAAAATTTACCTTTTACTTTTCTCGAACTGACCTTTTGGAGATTGGTCCATGCAAAGTTATTTTCCCTTTGCCATGGTGAGGTTTCATGATTTAAAGAAGAAAAAGAAGCAAGTTATTACTCAAAATAGGCAAATTCTACCATCAAAATCATTTACATGTGGCCAAACTGGAGTGGGAATTGTGGGTGGCCTGAGAACTTGACAAAGACACCGTGTGACAGTTAAAAATGGGAGAAATCAGCTTCTAGGACAGGCTAGATATGTTTGGACTCTCTTACAGTTGCTGCTACTGTGTTTGTTGGTTGTTAAAGATTTGACTGGATCATGAAAATGTCATTGAAATGACCCATTGGAATGTGTTGGAAACCACAATCTGTGATAGAAGTGTTCAGCTGTGTAAACTATCTCAAATGACCCTTTTTTTGTTTCTTGAAAAGGTGACACTCAACGAGTTTTTGCCTCATACTTGTAGACTCAAATTTATTGGGCACAGAAAACTCACAACTTGATCATAAATCAAAATTTTAACTTGAGTACTCATGAAACTCATCGTACTCAAGCTCAACTCACATGCAGTGTGTTTACTAGGTCATGTAGATTCAGCCCAGTTTAGGCACTGAGTCAGATACGACTTGCAAGTTTAAGTCTGACCCGAGAAGTCATGCTACTTTGCGTTGATGCAAAATTTTAGACTAACACGATGATTTTCCCAATTAAAGGTTCTTTTGTCCAAGATTATCACAAATACTAAAACTAGTTTCTTCCCTAACATGATGAATGCAAGGTATCAAAACATATTTTTCATATTTCAAATAGAAGGGTATTCCCATCCTCCCTCCAATCCAGAAAAATGCAAAAATATTATGTTATGCTTTCATAGCAGGTAATGAAATAAGCAAAATATTAACATGACCAATCCCAGTGATTTGCCAACATACTAACAAAAATGAACAGGGATGTTATTATGGAAGGAGGCATGCACATACAATATTTAGAATTCTAACCAAAATTACACAACCAATTAATTATCGATGGTTGGAATATTGTATAAAAGTGCTAGGAAGGATGGTCTAGGAAAACCCTTCTTGAGATTTGAATGAAAAAAATAAATTAGAGAATCTACACGCTGGTGAATTTTCCCCATATTTTGGTAACCCATGTTTTCCTCTATAGGTAGGTGTTCATACTCCAACCTTAGCATCATTTTCCAAAAATCCTTGAAAGCGAAGCATCTCAGAAGCATGCATCCATAGTTCATTAATGATTAATTATTCTAGCAACAACCATCTAGAATCTAGATTCTATCAATTACAAACAAACATGCAAATTTTTAAGTCACATTATAGGAAGTAGACCCGTAACTTATGGAATGAAATAGCTTATCTAGCAATTGTCAACAATAACGTGACCAAATAGTTATGTTTACGAAATAGGACATCTACACATCAAAATATGAAGACCCAAAGTTCCAAAAGAATAAACTGAGCTAGTTGCTAAACAACTTCATTACTAGTTTCTCTATTAATTTCAGGTGTTGGACATGATCCCTCATCATGCAAATACTAGAATTTCCTACACCATCGAAAATGCTCTTCATTGACCATATTAGGAGGATTTAGAGGAACAGGAAGTCTCTAATCTTGATGTGACCTATTCCTATCCCATCCTAAATTCCTTCTTTAATATTGATTCTAGGCACTTATTTCTAACCAAAGGAACCTATTGTTTGTTATTGTTTGCTACTAGTTAAAGGATGTGGTTAAGTTCCTTCAAGATTTCTGTCAAACTTGTCATGGCATTTTACCTAAATCTGTCAAATTCTCTTTTATCTGACCAACCATGTCTTGGGTTGATTCAAAGTGCTTGAAGCTGTATCTCTCAGACAGAAACCAAAAGGGCCTTCAAATCCATTGATATAATACAATAGGGCAACTTTATTCTTATCTTTGATATCTTATGGGATTTTATCCAATAACTTTTGAAGTCTATTTCAGTTCCCTTGAGATCTCATTCTCATCCTTCTTGATTTCTTTGAGTTTAAAATCCTTCCATGTTTCTTCACATTCCTTTGTTCTAAAAAGGCATCTATAAATGCATCCCAAGTTTTAAGGCTAGAATCAAGACTATTGAACCAGATTCTCGTGTCTTCTTCAAAAAGAAAGTCCAGAGAGCTTTACTACCACATCCTTGTGATCATCTTCCATTTCATGTTCTACCATTCCATATGAAACTTCTAGATATTTGTTCTTTAGCTGTTACAACATTGTTTCCTAAGAACTTAGGAAAGCCATTTACAATACTTTTCAGGCATGTCATGTGTGGCACCTTTGATAGATGAAATGTCAAATGCCTCTACAAATTTCTCTTCCATGAAGCATGATTACTTTGGGGGTTTGAAAAAAAGAGTCAAGGAATAAACCTCTTATGTTCATTAAGGGAATATTGAGGTCAAAAATGGGTCTCAAAACAAAACAAAACAAAAAGTACTAACAAAATCAATTTTAAAAGAACCAATAAGATTCAAGATGATGATGTCATCCCCAGGGATAAATATTTTTAGAGTAAAAAGAAGAAAATTACATTTTTTTATTGTATTTTTGGCTTATCTCCTTATCAGTTTACTCAAATGTCAAGTGTACGCACATGTTGGATGGAGTTATGCATCCAACAAGTACATGTTGCTGCACAAACTAGCAGGCCTAGTAAAGAAGCTAAAGCTAGAGGACACAACAACACCTTGGGACAAAGACCCACTATCACCACATCCTATGTCCCCTTCTCTTCTCATATTTTCACCGACGAGAGGACTCCCAATATCCCTCACTTGTGGTTAATGTATCTATGATGGGTCCAGAGTGAGGTAAGGATGGATCATTCATTGAAAAGGTTCAATTGAAGTGTGAACTTTGGGAGAAGCTAGTGAAACTTTCCATGGAAAACCCCTTGAGAGAAATACTATACAAGACCTAGGGTTAAGATATATGACAAGGTAAAAGTTCATCCAAGGTCAAGATAGTCAAGAGAAAAGGTTTTGAATGATATACTACTAAAGTACAAACCTTCAAGAAATCCCTAAGTTGAAGGGAAGCTTCAAGGGTTCCCACTTGGTGTGTGTTATCCACCAACTGTGGGTAGTGTATATAGGAGAATTTTTTCTCCTAGATGGTCCTCAACCGATAGCCAGTAGCCCCTTGCAACCATTAGATAGCTCGATGTGCCATTATCTCTGCCACCTGAGCTAACCATGTGGTCCCTTGCCCACTTGTTATGATTGTATGTTTGAAGGTGGGCCTCCCGACCCCGAAGGTATGGCTTTTCATTAGTATAGTTGACCTTACTTGTTATGGGCACTTTTGGGCATGGATTGGTGGGGGGATTCGGCAAAAAGAGTGGGCTAGGTTTGTACTCTTGTCTCCACTGCCCGATTTCGTGGTTAGCCTTGTATCCTAGTCCTGTGGGATCTCCTTTACTGGCCATTAGCTTTAGGGTTGGCACTACATGGGAAATCCCAATTTTGGTTGTGTGGTCCCGCTTCCCGACACCATATACATCACTCCCTTCCACTCATTTTAGCCCCATTCATCTCTTTTCCCATCCGGGTCCACGTGGGTCCACTGGGTCCACATAGGGTTAGCCTCCCCCTCCCCTTGTCCACACCTTGGGTCGGGCCTGGAATGACACCCTGGAGGTTGATGCAGCTAAAAAGAAAAGAAAAAGCATAATTTGGCCACTCTCAACAGGAAATGTACCACAAAATGCAAAAGATGGCTAAGACAAACAAATTTAGCACCAGGGCAAAAGTCAAACACCATGAGCTTACTCCTTATCCATGGTCATCACCCTGGTTCCTATGGGCCTTAGGTGAGCCCCCTCCATCATTAAGGAACCCATGATTGTCCCAACCCCTGGTGGGCGATAAAATCCCCCACCTTAAGGGGGTATCCACTGCTATATATTACACATCATGCTCTCATCCCCTGGGAACCTCGAGCAATTATGAAGAAAAATCAATCAAAAGCAAAAGGCATATGGAGAACGGTTTAAAAACAAAGGCCCGGGTAACTCATGTACCATGATTTTCTCCCTCCTACAGTCATATACCCAGGTGTGGGATTCCCTTATTATAGCTACCCTTGCACCACAACATGTGGTCTGGATGATTCCCCTTATCCCCACTTCGTTCCATTACTATATCATTTGCCACCTATCACTTGAGAGATGTACCATGGAGAGGGTCCTTGATTAACCCCCTATTGAGCTTGGAGACACTTGTACATGCCAAAGCCCACTATGGAAGGGCATGCCACCTTGAAGTGCCCCATTTATTCCATGACTTGTAAGCTCTTTTAATTGATTATTCTAATGATTTTTTGTACTGGAGGGCAAGGGAATGCATTGGATCTTATGCAAGATTGTAGCTAGGTGTCCACTTGGGGCTTGGTCTCCCTATACGGGGTCCTAGCCCTCTAGAGGGCCACAGTGGCACTTATAGGGTGAGCGTTGAGAGCCATGGGCCTCCACCATAGCAGAGAGTATTGCATGGATCCCTAGCACCACTCATTGATTGCTTTTGTTCCACCTTTTGAATGAGGACGATGCCCTTGGTTCACCATACCCATGAGGATGTCCTTGTGCCCCTCATAGCCACTTGGGGTCACAACAGGGATTTTGCTTGGAAACAAGAGGCCAACCCCCTTGTCCACTATGTTTGAGGTCCATTCTCACATCAGGACACATTCTGGACTTCATTAGGCCTCCTTAAAGGACCAACGATTCACTTCATTGATCATTCAACCCTCTTGAGAGGCCTACTATTATGTTATTGAGCTACCTTGGTGGGCTTGTCACCAAGGAATGTTGTTATTGCACATTATTTTATTATTTGGGGCTCAATTAGTCCAAATTAGGCCATTTGGATCCCTTAGAGGATTGAATAAATAGAAGAGAGGCATTCTCTCTCATTCATCATCACTTGGATTGGGTTATTTGCTCTTGTGATATTTTCGCTATCCCTTCTGGAAGACGAGTTTGGATGTTATGGATGAATTTTGATGTTTGGATATCTCTCTCATCTTGGAGTTTCATTATTGGCATAATTTGATGGTTGGATATACGCTTTTGTACATGTAAGTGCTCTTTTCATGCTTATTCTGTTATTTACTTTGTCACATGAATGTTGTTGCGATTTTCGCTATACAAGTCTGAAATTTACTGCTTTTCTCTACGAATTAGTGGAAATTGTGATCGTTTATAGTGCTGCATAATGTCATGGGCCATGTATGAATGGGTGAATGTTCCTAGAGATAATTTGTGATAAATACATCTCAATAAGTCATCAATTATTGCAAATTGAAGTATAAATACCTTAAAGCAGCTGCTCTCATGCCCTAATGCCATGTGACGTTGTTTGAAGGCCTCCTTGATTGGGTGAACTCTTTCTAAACCATAAATTCTCCTTGAATCCATCTCTCCCAAAGGACAAGGCACTAATCCTCCATAGGTGATCACTTTCAAAGCTTATTTTTCTCACCTTCTGCTCTTTCCTAGGCCTAACCTCCATAGGTCAACTAGGGCATCACTTTTCTCACGATTTAGCTATAAAAAGAATTTGCTCTCTTTCCCACAACTGCGTTGGTGAGTCCTCTAGAGGCCCTCCAAATTTCACAAAATTCCGACAGTGGGATCTTGAGATATTCCAAGCCCTAGCTCAAATATCAATTCGTCCTTGGTTTCCCATTGGCTAGTGACCTCATTAGGACCATAACATAAAATCATCAAACGAAAATTCTTTCTTTGATCCTCTTACCTTCCATAATTAGGTCAAGTACATCCTTGGTTGATCAACTCTGTATCCTTGACCTAATTTTGGGTCCACTTGGCCTTTTGTGGTCCCGCAACTAGTTGATTTCAATTTCACAAAGATCACATAAAAGCCAAGTCTCCATAAAGATCTCCAGGTCTAAAAAACAATCTTGACAAAGCATACTCTCAAAACCTAGACCTAAGGATCCTCTTGGCCCTTCTTAGAGAGCCCATCACCTTGCTTCTAAAGCAAGCAACCCATATAATTGAGTCTCTCTTGTGAATATGCCTAGGAATCACTCACCATCCTCTTATTGACATATTCATTTAGTGATTCCCTTTTATAGGGAGTCTCCTCCCATCGATGAAAGTCCGTAAAGAGCAGGGAGCTTTAGCTGAGGTGACAATGGGCTATCGCTCCATTGTTTCCCTTAACCTAGTAATTGCCCTTTAGGATCCCCCCCTAGGGCCCATGCTAGTTTGAGCATCAATTTTCTTGAGATTCCACCGTTGAAATTTGTTCAAAACTTGCAAATGCCTAGAGGAGACATTGTAGAAGAGGTCTATCAAATCAGAATCTAAAACACACCCCTTTAAAGAATTTCGCACTGAGCCCCTGACAAGCGCCCTTAACCTTAAAGGGACAAGGAAAAGAGAGAGAAAGCGGTGAAGAAAGAGTGATTTTTCAATTAGAGTGTGATTACCACGGATCCTAGAACCAGTGCCTGCCTATTGGGAGAAAATGGAGTCAATATAAACCATGAAATAGCAACTCGCTCTTCAAGGAGACCTAAAAGGGATTTTGCTACCTTAGATGGAGGCAACAACAAAAGGACTTCTAGAATTTTATACTTCAATGACGCTTGTTGTGGAATTTCAAGGATGCAACTTAAATTCATCCTCTAGGAACATTCATTCATTCTTTGTCTACTGAGTAACACATGCAAAAAATTCCAATAGTTTTCAATGCTTCAAACAAATTCGCATTAATTAGGGCACGTTTAATCACCATAAGAAAATTATTCCCTGCATTAGACATTCATCAAAATAGAAATATAACATCATATAGCACTTACAAGATTGAAGAGTATATCCATCCACAAGATTGCCAAAAAGAAGCTCCAAGAATGCTAGCGAAAATATCCAAACATCATAATTCATCAAAAACCATCCAATTTCGTCCTCTACTATAGGTCCAAATGCTTTTCTAGAGAAGTCGAAGATCCAAAAGTGTGATGGTCCAAGTGAGAGTTACTCAATTATTTATACATGTTCTAGAATGTCAAAATAGCCCCTCGTATGCCTAAATGCTAAGTAACCCACCCACGGTTACAAGCCAACCATGATAGCTCAATAAACAAGTTGAATTATCCTTTCTAGGGCCACATTAGGTTGACGTGGAGGCCTAGAAGGGTAGCGTTGAGGCCTCATGTGCCAAAAATGAGAGTGAGGGCCTAAAAAATAGTGGATAAGAGGGGGATGCCCTCCAAGTGTTGCAAAACATCTCTAAACCCCAATTTGAGCCCTGTGGGCTCCAAATTGGTCTCATGGGTCTCCAAATGGCTCAAGATCAAGTCGATGCTCCATTCGTGAGGTCTAGAAGATGACACATGGCCTCCCATATCTCCCAGGAAGAGACAAAACCTCCTCTAGGCCTTGGATCAATAGCCAAGTGTCGGGTGCAATGTGTGGCCGGTTGGGCAACATAGTCTAGGTGCATCATCATCTTTGTATAACTGGGGTACAAACAATAAATGTGGTGGTGATGAAGAATCCCATGGTGTGACAATTAATTTTCTGCAATGTTGAAGGCCCATAGCTCTCTACGCTCACCCTATAAGTGCCATTATGACCATCTGGAGGGATTGGATCCCATATAGGAAGGCCAAGTCCAAGATGAAGACCCACGTGTAATCCTATATAAGATCCAATGTGTCTCTTCACCTTCTAGTACAACAATTCATTAGTATAATTGAGTAGAGAAGCTTGCTAATCAAGGGCAGAGATGGACAATTCATAGTGGCATGCCCTTCCAAATGGGTTTTGGACATGTACTAATGTTACCTTTCTCAACAAGGGAGTTAATGAAGGACCCTATTAGGTGGTTTCAACCTCTAAGGGAGTGGCAGGTCCATGGTACATCCATCAAATGGCAGGGGTCATGCAAAATGATTGTAGAACGAAGTGGGGCAAAAGGTAAGGCTCCAAGCCACATGCCATGGTACAAGGGTAGCTATGATAAAGGAGACTCACACCTTGGGTGTATGAATGAAGGAGGGAGCAATCATGGTACATGAGTTCCCCGACCTTTGTTTTTTCACCCTTCTCCATATGCCTTTTGTTAATTTTTCTTTTTTTCACTGCTCAGGGTTCAAGGTGATGAGAGCATGATGTGTAAGATGTAGCAGTGGATACCCCCTTAAGGTGAGGCATTTCATTGCCCACCAGGGGTTGGGACAATCATGGGTTCCTTAATGATGTAGGGGGCACTCATAGGGGCCCTAGGAACCAGGGTGATGGCCATAAGGATAGGGGGTAGAGCTCATGTTTGGTTTTTTCCCACGTGCTAAATTCTTTTGTCCTTACCATCTTTTGCATTTTGTAGTACATTTCCTGTTGATTGTGGCCATATTATGCTTTTAACTTTCTTTTTAGCTACATCAACCTCGGGGGCATCATTCCAAGCTTGACCCAGGGCATGGACAAGGGGAAGGAGAGACTAACACCTTGTGGACAGCGAAAATTTTCAAGGGATCCATATAGCCTTTTCTAGTGGCTGCAAGGGTTTGGAGGTCTATTTCCCTCCAGATCGAATTTTTCTCCAAGGGTTTCCTCCATATAATATTTTTGCAAATTTTTTTGAATGGTTTTGCATGGAGTTCTAACCATTTTTGTTTTATAGATCTCATTCTTGGGTAGCCACTAGCCTTAAGGTTTATTTTGGTACCTTGTGAGGGTTTATTTGTGGCTCATATAATTTTTGGAGGCCTTTTCTTGAGGTCTGCAGACATTCTAGCCCTTTTTCTCGAGGCCGCAAGCCCTCTAGGGCTTTAATTTCTTGCCATTAATATATCTGCTAACCTTGTGATTTTACAAGAGATTCAACAAATTTTTTGGAGGGTTTCACCATACATTCTTGGCATAAATTTCAATTTTCAAAGGGTTGACATCACTTGCAATTTTTTTTGGAAGCCACATATTTTTAGGCCTTTTTCCTCAAGGTTGAGAGCTCCTAGAGGAGCCTCTTCTTTGACTGGTGCGAAGGGTTGATTGGTATAAGGAAGTCATAATTTTTTTTTGAAGTAAATTGAGCCTTGATCTTAAATAAAATCACCATAAAATTTTTGAAAAATTTTAATTAAAAATTAAATCTTTTTTTCTGAGTAGGCTATGGGTTTTGTTGACTGGTATAATCTCTTGTTGGAGGCTGAGGTAATTTGGAGGGTTGGATCAACTTGTTGGAATTGTTTGGACTCATAATTGACAGTTGATCTGGTTTTGTTTTGTATCTTAAGGAGGTTGTGTTGTGAAGTTCTATCATTGTAATTCTCCTTAAGAGGGTCCTTTTGTTGGAAAATGTAACTAGCTTCGGTCTTCATAATTGTCATTTGACTCATGGCATAATGTAATTCTTATGTATCTATCAAAAGAAGAAAGAAAATGATTTTTGTAAAGCATGGGTTTCATGGTTAAGTCATTTGTCATTAGGTCAAGCATCCATTGAATGTTCCTAGGGTTTGTCATGAATCAAGAGTCCTTGTCATATTGTAAAAGACCCTTTCGGGCACTTGTATCAAAAAAAAAATTATTTTTGAATTTAGAACTGTCTAGAAGGCTCCCAAGACCAAGTTGGCCAGCCAAGGAAAATGTAACTAGCTTCGGTCTTCATAATTGTCATTTGACTCATGGCATAATGTAATTCTTATGTATCTATCAAAAGAAGAAAGAAAATGATTTTTGTAAAGCATGGGTTTCATGGTTAAGTCATTTGTCATTAGGTCAAGCATCCATTGAATGTTCCTAGGGTTTGTCATGAGTCAAGAGTCCTTGTCATATTGTAAAAGACCCTTTCGAGCACTTGTATCAAAAAAAAAAATATTTTTGAATTTAGAACTGTCTAGAAGGCTCCCAAGACAGTTCTAAATTATTTTTGAATTTAGAACTGTCTAGAAGGCTCCCAAGACCAAGTTGGCGCCTCTTGAAAACCTATAAAAAGAGGCACCTCAATCTATTTTACATACACTCAAGCATACATCTCTCGGATTCAATTTGAAGTTGGAAGAAGGGTGTGAAGGCCTTGAAAAGCAAGGGGAAGGATAGCGAAGCAAGGAAGAAGCCCCAAAAATGTTCATAAGTTTGAAATCTGCCTTCTTCTGGTCACACGTGCAAGTACCCTAGGGGTTTCTAGGGTTCCCTCAGGTCCGAAATTGCAGGAGGTATTGCAAGTTGTTTTGGCAAGGCTAGAAGAGCCCTCTTCTTGAAGAGATCTTGTTTCGCTATCCTTGGAGATTGGCTAGTTGACTTGGTACTTGGTGGGAGGCCTCCTCTAGGTTTTTGGTCTTGAAAGTCTCCTTTGAAAGTGATTCTATAAGAAGAGAAGTTCTTTCTGGGTTTTCCTTTTGGAGGTGTTTTGTCGTGACTTGGAGCCTATATCTTGTGTTCATCTTTGTATGGTTTTAATCTTTATGGTTTTCGCATTTATATGATGATAAGAACATAAAATTAATAATGAAGAAGAACATAATATCACAAATAATTGTCAACAAAGGAAATCTTAAATTAAACTGCTGCCATAATTGATTTTCCAACATGGTATTAGACCTAAGGTCAAGAATATAGGCAATTGAAAGATCACTGGAAGGGTTTTGCATTGCTCCGAAAGGCCAAAAAGAATGGACTGTCTATAAGGCCGAATTATTCTAGTCAAGACCGAGGAAGAGTAGAAGGATGAACGTGGGATCAAAAGCAAGACTAGACACTTAAATTTCACTAATCAAAGGTTTCAGAACTAACTCATGACTCCAAGGGTTGTATGAAGAGCTAGTGTATACAACGCAGAAGGCTTGAAAAGTGTTTTTGGGTTGTCTTTGTAAGATCTAGTGGCAAGATCAGGTCACATTTATTATGAAGATTATAGAAGTATCGTGGGTCCTGTTACCTACCATTTTGTAGGTGATATCCCTAGGAGAAAAATTTTCTCCAAGATGATCCTCAGCCAACAGCGAGTAGCCCCTTGCAGCCACCAACTAGCTCGTTGTGCAATTTCTCTGCCACCTGAGCCATCCATGTGGTCCCTCACCCATCTATCATGATCGTATGTTTGAAAGTGGGCCTCCCATACCTAAAGGTATGCCTTGTCATTTGGTAATTGAATTGTAGTTTGCTTATCATGGACACTTTTGGGCATGGATTAATGGGGGGATTATGTGGAAAGAGTGGGCTAGGTTTGTGATCTTGTCTGCTAGACCTCTTTTGGATGTTAACCTTTGACCCTAGTCTCATGGAATCTCTTTTACTGACCCTTGGGCTTTAGGCATGGTACTACATGGAAACCTTGATTTTGGTCGCGTGGTCCTGCTCCCTCATCCATATATATTACTCCCCTTCTACTCATTATAACCCCATTCATCATTTATCCCACCTGTTCCCACATTCCTCCACTGGGTCCGCACAGGGTCGGGCCTAGAATGATGCCCTGGAGGTTGATGTAGTTGAAAAGAAAAGTAAAAGCATAACTGGCCACATTCAATAGGAAAATGCACCACAAAATGCAAAAGATGGTCGAGACAAACACATTTAGCACATGAGAAAAAGCCAATACATGAGCTCTACCCCATCATCATGGCCATCACCCTAGTTCCTTCAGGCCCTAGATGACCCTCCTTTATCATTCAGGAACCCATGATTGTCCCAACCCCTAGTGGGCAATGAACCGCCCTACCTTAAAGGGGGTACCCACTATTATATCTCACGCATCATGCTCTTATCCCTTGAGCCCTAAGCTGTCAATTAAAGAAAAATCATAAAAGGAAAAAAGCATATAAAGAAGGTGGAAAAATCAAGGTTGGGGCACCTCTTGTACCACGATTGCTCCCTCCTATACATTATATACCCAAGTGTGGGCTTCCCTTTTATTAGCTACATTAGTACCAAACCCTGTGGCCTAGAGTTGCCCCTTTTTATCCCCTACTCCTTTCATCTCTTTATCATGTGCCACCACCCTTCAAAGGATGTACCTTGGACATACTATCCCCTTTAGAAGTAGAAACCGCCTAATAGGATGCTTGGTTAACCCCATTTGGAGCTTGGAGGCATTAGCACATGCCAAAGCCCACTATGGAAGGGCATGCCCTTATGAAGTCCCCACCTGTTGTCCATGGTTTGTAACCTCTTTTAATTGATTTCCTTGATGACCTATTGTATCGGAAGGCTAGGGGACACATTGGATCTTATGCAGGATTGCAGGTGGTCTTCATTTTGGGTTTGGTCTCCCTATACGGGGTTCTAACCCTCCAGAGGGCTACATTGGCACATGTAGGGTGTGTGTTAAAAGCCATGGGCCTCCACAGTAGTAGAAAACACTCTATGGATCCCCATAGATGTTCAGAGATTGCTTGAGATTCACTTATTGGACAAGGAAGATGCACGTGATTCACCTTTTCCCAGCCAGTCCCACAGTTGTACCATACACTTGGTAGATAACCCAGGACTTGTATGCCTATGTGGCATCACTTACACCATTATTTGAGCCCTTACAGATGGTCTACATGCATCTTCGACTTACTTTTAAACCATGAGGTCACTTGTGTGCCATCACACCCATTGGGAGCACCACAGGTTTATTATGTGGAGAACAAGGGGCCAACCCCTTGTCCATTACTTTTAGGAGTCCTATTCATCATTATGG
The DNA here is from genome assembly GCA_031772625.1 of Pinus tabuliformis. Classification (NCBI taxonomy): domain Eukaryota; kingdom Viridiplantae; phylum Streptophyta; class Pinopsida; order Pinales; family Pinaceae; genus Pinus; species Pinus tabuliformis. The sequence continues at coordinate 1,604,801,751 of CM062817.1, read as the reverse complement.
CACTTATGGACTTCATCAGGCTTCCTAGAGAGCCCAACAACATGTATTATTGATCATTCGACCTCTTGAGAGGCTTGTTATTTTGTTTATGAGCTAGTTTGGTGGGCTTGTCACCAAAAGTTAGTTATTTGCACATTATTTTTATTTTAGGGGCTAATGTAGGCTCACGTAGCTAAATCGAAGTATAAATACAAATGATGAGAGTTCATTTCTCATCATCACTTGGTAGGGACTTGTATCTCTCTTGAGATTTTCGCTATTCCTTCTTGGTGGACGAAATTTTGGAGCATGGATGAATTTTGATGTATGGATTGTCTTTTCTTATCTTGGAGCTTCATGATTGGCAAGTCTATTGGTGGTTGGATATATTCTCTTACATGTAAGTGCAAATTTAATGCTACTATTCTTTTACTTTGTCACATGCATTGATAATGAGATTTTCGATATACTAGGGCTAGTTGTTGCATGCATTTACTATGAAATTGTGGAATTATGTTTCTATATAGCATATCTCTATGTATGGGCCATGTATGTTGAACGAATTCTCCTAGGGATAATTATATGGTTGAATTTATCTTGATAAGCCACTTCACCTTGCAAAACGAAGTATAAAGTTTTTAAGGTCACCCTCTTTTGCCCTAGTGACAAGCGAAGTTGATCTTAAGGCCTCCTTGACCTAGAAACGAAGTCTATCTTCATATTCTTCTTGACTCCAATCTCTTCAAAGGATTACGCACTGGTTTACCATAAGGTGATCACTCAAAGAAACATTTTTCTTCACCTCTCCTCTTTATTCTAGGTCTAGCCACATTAGGGCTCCTAGGGTATCATTTTCCCGACAAACCACCCATAAGAAAAATTCGATCTCTTGGCCTCTACTGTGCTAGTGTGTCTCCTAGGCCTCCTCCAAATTTGAGGAAATTCCAATGGTGGGGTTGTGAGATATCCCAAGCCCTATCCTCGAGATTAATTTTGCCCTAAGTTTCCCTAGGCGCATAATGATCATTTTTCACCTTTGACTGAAAATCACTTCTTTGATCCCCTTCTCCTTGTTTAGGTCAAATCTATCATTGGTTGCTAAACTCTTTCCTCTTGACCTAACCTGGGTCCACTTGGTCCCATGTGGTCCCATACCTTGTCAAAGTCAACTCTTCAAAAACCACTTGGGAAACCAAGTTCAACAAGGATTTTAGGGTTTTGGAAGCTCCTTTACAATTCACACTCCTTAAACCTAGTCCTTAAATCCTCATCCCCTTCTCCTAGAAAGCCTTGTACCTTGCTTAAGAAGCAAGCAAGTCCCATTCTTGAGCCTCCCCTAGGAAAGGGTCCCCGAGATCACTTCACATCATCTTAGTTGATCTATCCTTCATAAGTGATTCTCTATATATCGGGTCTCCTCCCATTGGTGAAAGTCTGTAAAGAGTAGGAAGAGTAGGAAACTTTAGTTGTGGTGACAGTGGGCTTTAGCTTGATTGTCGCTCTTGACCTAGCAAGTGCCCATTTAGGCCCCCCTGCTAGTTTGAGCGGTAACATTTTGGCGTCATTGCGTGGGGCACAAAACGTGTGTTTTGTTCCCCACATGACATATTGACATATAATTATTGGTGACTCCATTGGAAGAACGAAGCCCTAGTTTTTCATTAAGCTTCAAAGTTAATGCTTGAAGGGTGAAGCAAGCATCTATCAAGGCACTTTAATTCACCCTGGCGACTCCATTTTAATCCTAATATGCAAAATTATAGAAAATGGATTATCGTAAAAGAGAGATTAATCTTGGTCCCACATTTACAAAACTCACTGACCAAGACATTCAAGAACTGCAAAGGAATGGGGATAAATATGCAGAATCTTATCAAAATGTATTGGAAGGTGTGGTATGGAACTCATGCTCAGGTTTTATAGATCACAACAAGTACAACTCGACATGATGAAGGACTTCTATGAGAGGGATCCTAGTCGCCTCTTTGACCTGGCTCACCTAACCTATGCTTTGAATATTCTAACTGACCTAATCAATAACAAATGTTATAGTCAACCAAAGGGTAATCAATTGGATGACATTGAAGAGAGCTCAAGTGCAGGTGAGGATGATGAGCAAGCATCGGTTATAGAATTGGAAGACAATGACAATGAGAAAGGGAATATCTCCTCTGATGATTGCGAAGAGTTGGATCCTGTAAGCCTTCAAATCACGCAAGAGAGAATGGATGAATATAGGTCATGCAGGGGGTTAGTAGGGGAATGTAATTCTAGTGAAGTATTCTTCCATTTCCATGAAGAAGAGTTAAAGCTTCATAAGATGAAATGTGAATATAAAGAGAACCCCACTAGCGCTCTCCTCCTAGAAACATATTACCAAAATCATGTAACAAATACCTTAGCCATTGTTCTTCAAGAGAAAAGGGAAGAAGAAAGGTCCTGCTTGTCAACCAACCAAGATGAAGATAACCTTGAGGATCTCAGTGATGAGCAGGAAGATGAGCCCTTGTTGGGTCCGGAAGATGAGCAGGATGATTTTGAGAGCACATGTGTTGAGGAGGATGAGGCTATGGAAAGTAAAGTTGAGACTGACCTTACCTTTCTCGAGGGTATCACTCATGATAACTCTCCTTTTGAAAACCTTGAGGAAGGTGATCCCATGAGCTCCTTGGAAGATGACATTGGAGATTATTTCCGCATTGAAAAGGAGAAATGGGAAATTGTTGGGCCTCAATTTGATTGTGCTCCCATTTATGATATCGACAAAGAGGATGAGGCTAAGATTGGTTTTCCCTTTATCCCAGGCATTACTTGCGATGACATATCCATCAATACCTTTGGGAAGGAGAATTATTATTTTCCCTTGCATGAAGAGGGACAGTTGGAAGTAATCGATTCTCCTTTTAAAGAAAACCCAATCTTTGATGCTTATAATGAAGAAAGCAATGAGGCTCCTACCTATCCTCCTTATGATTATATATTCAAATCACTTGAGCCTTTGGATTATGATTTTGGGGAAGGAAAACCCATTGAATATGACACTTCACCCTTCCCTTTGCCTTTCCCTCTTGTTCATCATCTTGAGTCTTCCTCAAGTGAGTCCTTCATCCCTTTTCATATGATCTCAAGTGACCATGAGCCTTTCCCTTCTGAATATGGTGTCAAGGAAAAACCCTTCATGGAATATACCTTATCTCCTTTGACTCATCCCCAGGATTATGATCTCTCTGCAAACTCCCCTCTCCAATGTGACCATCACCATGGGAATCCTATTTGTTGCATTTCTTTTGTCCCTCGCCTTTCGTTCCCCTCTCATCATGACCTTGTGGCATCTACAAAGCATAATATTATAAGCAATGATTGTGATAGGTTGTTCTTAAAAGTGATCTTTCATTCCATCATTTTGTTCTTAGAGTGAAAGCCCCGCACTTCTAGATTGACCTATTCCCCTTCTCTTAGGGCTTTCTTTTACATCAAATGGAGATCATGTTTTCCCACGTCCCACCCACTTCACCCTCCATGTGATTGTGTCCACATTCGCTTCGGGTTTTGTTTCATGAGTAATCATACTGGCAGGCATATGTATAGTGACGTGATGATATGTTGGTTGCAATGGATTTATGATTACACTTAGTATTGCTCTTACAATATGCATGTTATGGTAGGATGCATTGCATACTGATTTTCGCATTAGAACTAAATTCGTATGATATTTCTCATGATAGATTAGCTGCATTTAGATTTAAAAACTACATTTGAAAGATAATTTCTAAGTTGGTTTTATGCGTCTAATCCAAGCATGTGCGATCATGAGACGCCGCGAAAGCATGTTGCCCCTTGTTTTTTTGTTTTTTCCATCTATTATATGTACAGGTGACAGGTCCATGGTAATCGAGAGATTGCTGGAGTTCTCATGACCTCCCGAGTAACTTCATCCACTTCTTCAAGAGATCACATCCTAGTTGGAGCTAGATGTTACCCACCATTTTGTGGGTGATATCCCTATGAGAAAAAATTTCTTCAAAATGGTCCTCAATCGGTAGCCAACAGCCGCTTGTAGCCACCAACTAGCTCGTTGTGCTATTTCTTCACCACCTGAGCCAGCCATGTGGTCCCTCACCCATCTGTCATGATCGTATATTTGAAGGTGGGCCTCCCAAACCTAAAGGTATGCCTCATCATTTGGTAATTGAGTATTGTAGTTTGCTTATCATGGACACTTTTGGGTATGGATTAATGGGGGGATTCAGCAGCAAGAGTGGGCTAGGTATGTGCTCTTGTCCCCTAGACCTCTTTGTTGATTTCTAGTAGCATCGAATGTGCTCTAAGTCTGAAATTTTGCAGGGAGTCTTGGGCATATGTATTCCAAAGAACCCAGAAAGCGTTTTGGGAAATTCCACCCAGAAACAGTTTTATTAAAATAATTAATTATTTTTAATGGGAACCTAAGTCTAAACTTGGGAAATTAAAATAATTAATGGGTATTAATCTAAACTGTGGGTGAAACTTCTAGAAGAAGGCGAAGATCAAGTCAATATGATCCTAGCCATTGATTAAGATCTAATCTGGGTTGTTGATTGATCAACGAGAGGATTATAAGAGAAGGCTTGATGGGCACTTGGAGAATATACCAAAGGCAGATACTTAGTTACCTGAGTAAGATCGATTTTCTCACTGGTCAAAGTTCGGCAAGAGAAAATTGAATCAGAGGGAGAGTTGCAGGTGAGAAAGGAAGAGAGGGCATCAACATCTTTCGAGAGTGCAAGGCAAGAAGACGCAGAGCAAGGAGAGACAGCGCAGAAGCAGGTTGACGCAGAAAGAGGCAGCGCAGAGGCAGGTTGACGTTGGGACTGCGTGGGCAGCTTGATGCTGGGCCAGCATGGGAAAATTGATGCAGAGGGACGCAGAAGGATTCAGAGGGAAGAGGAGTACTTCACTTGGATCAAATATTTGTCAGGAAGCGTCTGTAAATTTTCTCACTTTTGTTTTGTTGGTTGTAACTTGTACATGAGATTTTGCTGAAGAATAATAAAGAAACCCTCATTTGCTGCACCAGTTTTCCCACATTGGGTTTTTCCGGGGACAATTGTCCAAAAATAACTGTCATTGTGATTGTATTTGTGCCAGTATTTTTCTTTGCATTTACTTTCTGCAATATTTTAATTGTGAAGGCTGCAGTAGAATATATTTCGATATTTGTCGTAAGAACACTGTGAATAACTTATTTCTGAGATAATAAGTAGAAGAAATAATATTAATCACTACAGTTGGATTTCTATTTAGAAATTTTCACATGGTATCAGAGCTGAGGTAAAGCAGAAGAAAAGAGCCGGAAGACCCAGCGTTGAAGGAAGAAAGGAATTTGAAATTCCTGCAGGGGCAATAATTCGAATCTCCAAGGGGTTTGCATAGTTCAAGCCAGGAGGATTAGTTTTTTGCAGCAAAACTCTCTCTGAGTGAGTCAACAAAGAAGTAAGTTTTCCTAATCGAAATCTATCAGCGGCAGAAGGACCAATGCAGCAGAAGATTCAGCGAGAGGGGTTTTCTCAGGTGGGATGCAGTTTTTCCTGCAACAATTGTTGGGGCAAGATAGCATCGAAAATCGGCACAAGATGGATACTCAAAGTGTCTCAGAGTTGTCTACCAGATTAGAAGAAGAATTTGCATGCCTAGCAAATTCAGCGTCAGCAGATGTTTAGTACATTGATAGCAGGGCTTCAGCTCATATGACTGGAGTATGAGAACATTTCTCGAGCTATCAAGAAGAACAAATGGACTACCAGATTACTATGGGAAACAGAATGAAATGTACTCCAATAGGGAGAGATACCATAGAATTTTAGACGGAAGCAGGGACCAGCATTCGAGCCACCAATGTTTTGCATGTGCCAGGATTAGTAATGAACTTGATTTCAGTGTCCAAGTTACAAGACAAGGGATACAATGTATACTTCATAGGAAAGAAAGTATATGTCAAGCATCCAAGCTAGAAGAAGAAAAGACAAAATTGGGATTCGAAGCAACAAATTGTATAGGTTGCAATTTGAGTCACCAATGGCACAAATAGGCAGCAACTATCGTGGTGAAAAGGAATGAAATGAATTATGGCACAAGTGAATGGGACACTTACACCATGGAGCAATGAGGATGCTCATAAAGACTGTTACAAGAGTACCAGCCCTTAGTAGTAAGCATGATGACTTATGCCGAGGATGCGTGCTAGGGAAGTAAGCTAAAGCAACTTTTTCTAGAAGTAACAATAGAGCAAAATGTGTATTGGGATTGATACACTCAGATATATGTGGTCCAATGTCCACAAGAGCTCTTAGTGGTGGTGAATACTTCGTCACTTTTATTGATGATCACTCTAGAAAAACTTGAATCTATTTCTTAAAGATCAGGGATGAGGTCTTTGGTTGATTTAGAGAGTTTAAGGCTCTCGTTGAAAATATGACAGGGAAAAAGATGAAGGTATTGCGTATAGATAATGGTGAATAATATACGGAAAGAGACTTCACAGATTTCTACACGAAGGAGGGCATCAAAAGAGAGTGGACAACTCCATATAATCTGGAGCAGAATGGAGTAGCAAAACGAAAAAATAGAACTATTGTTGGAGCAGCCAAAGCTATGTTGTATGATCAGAATCTACCTAAGTATTTATGGGCAGAAGTTTGCAGCACAACGGTGTATATCCAGAATAGAACTCCTCATAGAGCATTGGGGAAGAAAACACCCGAAGGGGTCTTCACAAGGAAGAAGTCAGAAGTCAGTCATCTCAAGATATTAGGAAGCATGGCATACTGTCACATTCCATACGAGAAGCGCAGTGAATTGGATCAGACTACAGAAAAGGGATATCTCGTAGGATACAACGAGACCTCAAAGGCATACAGAATTCACATTCCTGGCAACAGGAAAATTGTAGTAAGACGAGATACAAAGTTCATGGAAGATAGAGCTTTTAGGAAATCTCGTGAAATGCCTACAAAAGATCAGCCAGGAGATGTTCCACTAGTCCAGGAGCAACAGGGGTAGCAAGGAGGACAGGCAGGAGGACAGACACCTGGATCGAGTACAGTGACCAGTACCAGTATTTCCTCAGAAGGAGGAAATCCAGATAGTTCTCAGCAGATGGAACAACAGGATCAGGAGGAGGAGTTGATTGAGCCTCCCACCACCAGTGGTAGAACCAACAGAGAAGTACGACAGACACTGAGGGACGCAAAGGAGTTTGTTGGATCTCTTAGAACCAAGAAAAGGCAACGTAGACAACCTAACAGATACTAGGCATTGGTAGCTTAGGTTGAAGAACCCTCTAGCTTTCAAGAAGCTGTTCAACACCAAGTATGGGTGGATGTCATGGTAGAAGAGTACAACTCTATCATGACGAATGATGTCTGGGAAGTAGTACCTAGACCAGAGGATAGATCAGTGGTAGGATCACGATGGATCTACAAGATCAAGTATGTTGCAGATGGTAGTATAGAGAAGTACAAGGCTAGGTTCATGGCAAAGGGGTATCCCTGCAGAAGATCAGTCAGGGGATGTTCCACTAGTCCAGGAGCAACAGGGGCAGCACGAAGGACAGGCAGGAGGACATACACCTCGATCAAGTACAGTGACCAGCACCAGTATTTCCTCAGAAGGAGGAAATCCAGATAGTTCTCAGCAGATGGAACAACAGGATCAGAAGGAGGAGTTGATTGAGCCTCCCACCACCAGTGGTAGAACTAGTAGAGAAGTACGGCAGACACTGAGGGACACAGAGGAGTTTGTTGGAGCTCCTAGAACCGAGAAAAGGCAACGTAGACAACCTAACAGATACCAGGCATTGGTAGCTCAGGTTGAAGAACCCTCTAGCTTTTAGGAAGTTGTTCAACACCAAGTATGGGTGGATGCCATGGTAGAAGAGTACAACTCTATCATGACGAATGATGTCTAGGAAGTAGTACCTAGACCAAAGGATAGATCAGTTGTAGGATCACGATGGATCTACAAGATCAAGTATGTTGCAGATGGAAATATAGAGAAGTACAAGGCTAGGTTCGTGGCAACGGGGTATGCTCAGAAAGAAGAAATAGACAATGAAGAGACCTTCGCCCCAGTAGCTCGTTACACCTCTATCAGATCCGTTATATTCCTAGTAACTCAAATGGGATGGGAGATTCACCAAATGGATGTCAAGACAACATTCTTGAATGGGGTGATAGAAGAGGAGGTGTATATAGAACAGCCCGAAGGCTTCGAAACTCATGAACAAAGAACTCATGTTTGTAGACTAAAGAAAGCCCTGTATAGGCTCAAGCAAGCACCAAGAGAATGGTATGGTTGGATTGATAGTTACTTGCAGTAGTTGGGATTCGTCAAAAGTGATGTTGATCCCAATCTCTACTACTTAATATAGAGAATGAACTACTTATTCCGGTATTATATGTGGATGACTTGCTTTTAACAGGGTCATTCAGGCTCATACAGGATTGCAAGAAGAATCTTGAAGCTGAATTCAACATGAAGGTCATGGGGTTGATGCATTATTTTCTAGGGTTAGAAGTTTGGCAGAAGAATGGGGAGATCTTCCTTGGGCAAGGAAGATATGCTACAGAGATTCTGAAGAGATTTTGAATGCAGGATTTTCGACCCATGGCTACTCCCATGATCACCAATTGGAAGAAAATAGATGCATCAAGAGACAAGGAAGTGGACCCCACCTTGTACAAACAGCTCATTGGGTCGCTCATGTATCTGGTCAACACTAGGCCAGGCATTTGCTTTGTTGTCAACACTCTTAGTTAGTTCATGATGGAACCAAAAAGAGTGCATTGAGCGACAGCTAGACACATTCTCAAGTATGTGCGTGGAACGGTCGGATACGGGTTGAAATACTCTCGAGGGTGTTGATTTTTGGAGGGGATAGAATATCTCCAAGACCCAGAAATCGTTTGGTGAAATTCCACCTGGACTATATTTTATTAAAATAATTAATATTTTTAATGGGGTTCCTAAGTCTAAACTTGGGAAAATAAAAATATTAATGGGTATTAATGAAAATAGGTGTGAGAAGTTTCTAAGAGATGAGGATCAAGTCTAATTTAATCTTAGCCGTTGATTAGAGACTTAATCTCGGTCGTTGATTCATCAATAGGAAAAGTATAAATGGAGGCTTGGGGTCAGATGGAGAAGATACACAGAGAGATTGAAGAAATCAATTTTCTGAGGTGAGAAATTCTCAAGAAGGAAATCGATTGAGGAGATCTTGCAGCTGAGCGGCAGTGATAGTTTGGGAATATAGACAGAGAGGCGGAGAGAAACTTGTGGAGGCAGCGCAATAGCAGGGAGAGCTGACGCTGGGCCAGTCTGGGCCCATGCAGCCTTGACGCAGAGCCAGGAGGGCCAGCGTAGAGGAAGAACTCCCTTCCAAGCAGAAAGTCGGGGAGCTACTGGAACAACCAGGAAAGCTGACGCAGTGGGAAAAAGGGTTGACACAAAGCCTCAGAGAGCTCCATGCAGGCCCACGCAGTTACTGCGAAGGGGCAGCGAAGTTGTAGCCGGGCCAGCCAGTTTTGCTGCCAGATCAACCAAATTTTGTTGGGTAAAGTGAGGTAAAACTCACTCAGGTTCTCTGCCATTGTATTTCTCTGTCACTGGTTTGCCGGGAGGGCAACCAGCATTTGTATTTAGAACTTCTGCTTAATAATAAAAAACCCTCAGAGTTGTTGCACCAGTTTTCCCACATTGGGTTTTTCGAGGATGTTTAGTCAAAAATAAGTGTCCTTTGCATGGCTCTCTCATTTATTTTTCAGTACTTGATCTGTATAGTGATGTAGGTTGCAGTATATTTACATTTATATTTTCTGAATATTTCCGAAAATAACTTGTTAAATGAAAAAAACAAGTAGGTAATTAAATCAGTTTACTGCAGTAGGATTTCTGGTTGTTAGATTCAGAAATTTTCACATGTTATCGGAGCCAAGTTGCAGATCAAGGAGGACTGAAGCCATCAGTGAAAGGACATAGGAGAATCTGTGCTGAAGACAGTTGTCCTGAGAGACAACGCAGTTTTTTGCCCAGAGAGCAGAGGAGGGGTGACGCAGTCACCAAGGGAGGCTCACGCAGAGCCTACGTCAGCCTATTTGTGTGACGCTGTAGCTGCAGAGGACAGCGCAGTGATTGCTAGGGCAGCGCAGATACTGTTTAGTCTCATTTTTCCGGTTGTCGGGGCTAGAGGTGCAGCGCAGACTTCATCTAGAGTTGCTGGTGGGGTGTTGATTTTGTTGGTGCAGAACAGTGCCTAGTGGGGCAAAAGCAAAGTAGAGGGAATCAGTTCCTCAGAAGATTTCTTGCCAAGAAATCTAGATCCAGTGCTGAGCAGCAACAAAGAGAGATCAGAGAGGGGTGGTTCGACAATTGTTGGCAGAAGGATTTCCGTGAAGGAAATTGAATTTTAGAGGGAACTTGTTCCTTAGAGGATTTCTAGTGCCAAAGAAATCTAGATCCGAGTTTTGTTGAGGCAGCTGCGAAAGAGGGAAAACAGGACATGTTTGACACTCATTTGAGCAGAGATGGCAGTTAATGGAATGAGGGATCAGGACAGGTTGGATGGAGCATCCAACTTTGTCATCTGGAAGGCAAGGATCCTGTCAGTTTTGGACAAAAATCGCATCAAGGATTATGTCTTGAAGATGGTTGTTGTTCCGGTTGATGTTGATCCTCTCAAGAAGTACGAGGAGGCTCCGGCAAAAGCTAAGTGCGTGATCTTGGACGGGGTCAAGGATCATGTGATCCCACATATTGTTGAGAAGGACACAGCAAGGGAAATGTGGGAAGCCTTGACCACCTTGTACAAGGGAACATCCGTTCAATGGAAGATGTTGCTTGAGAGTCAGTTGAGACAGTATCAGATGCAGAAGGGGGAAGAAATCGATCCCTTCCTTCTCCGGTTGCAAGGGATCCGAGACCAGCAAGGGATCCGAGACCAGCTAACTTCTGTAGGGTCTACACCAGATCCTGAATTCATGGTCAGGATTGCCCTGAATGCAGTCACTAAAGACTGGGAAGCCTTTGTCCAAAGCATCTTGGGCAAGACTTCTCTCCCCAGTTGGGAGGAGATGTGGGCAGCTCTTCGACAGGAAGAGATCAGATGGTTGACTAAGGCGGGAAGCAGCGACAAAGAGATCAGAGCCAAGAAGGAGGAAGAGGAGGATGCATCTCTCGCATCAGCGGGACAACAAGAACAACAAAAGAGGAAAAAGAAAGATATATCCAAAGTCATATGCTTCAAATGTGGAGAAATGGGTCATTTCGCCACGCAGTGCCCTCAAAAGAAGGGCAAAGAAGAGAAGTCTGACTCAAAGGTTGCTCTAATGCAAGATGACAAAGAGGGCGATGATGATGATTGCGCCATGCACCTCTAGAGAAGAAGTGGGGCGATATTGAGTTGTAGTCGGGAGGACTACACCAAGGGCAGGATCCTTGAGGTGTCCAAACTCTTGGATCACATACGGCTATGGGAGCCCTTAATGACAGTAGCAAAATGACGGGAGTCAGTTGATGCAAGGGATGATGGAGCAACAGTGGCAGAGCTAGAGTGCCAAAGTCTGAAGCAGCGCAGTGGAGTGTTGCAGCAGTGCGGGAGGCACAGAGCAGATACAACAACAATGCAATAGCATCAGAGGGTCAGCACAGATTAGCAGCAGAGGTAGCTTCAGCATCACGGGGCATCCAGACTGACCAACATGTCAGCTTTTGGGTGACTTTTCAGTTGCTTACTTCTCAGCAACTGAGTTGCAGTGCAGTAGTTAGCAGTGGTAGTGCTATGGGTAGCATGATGCAGCATATTGAGAGAAAGTTGTGGTACAAATGTAGCAGTGACAGTGGCAACATCATGGGCAACAGTACAGGTTGCAGCAGCGCAGTGGATGAAGGGTAGCAAGCCAAGCAACAACAGCGCAAACGACAGATGTCGTGGATCAGTGTGATACTTCTAGGAAGTATTACTAGAGCACATTCCTCGCTAAGAGAGAGTGTTGATTTTTGGGTAGCATCAGATGTGCTCTAGCTACGAAATTTTGTGGAGGGGATAGAAAACATGAGATCTCCAAGACCCAGAAATCGTTTGGTGAAATTCCAAATGGATTATATTTTATTAAAATAATTAATATTTTTAATGGGGTTCCTAAGTCTAAACTTAGGAAAATAAAAATATTAATGGGTATTAATGAAAATATGGGTGAGAAGTTTCTAAGAGACGAGGATCAAGTCTATTTTAATCTTAGCCGTTGATTAGAGACTTAATCTCGCCACTTCATCAACAGGAAAAGTATAAATGGAGGCTTGGAGTTAATTGGAGAAGATACACAGAGAGATTGAAGAAATCGATTTTCTGAGGTGAAAAGTTCTCAGGAGGGAAATCGATTAGGGAGATCTTGCAGTTGAGGGGCAGTGATAGTTTGGGAATACAGACAGAGAGGTAGAGAGAAACTTGTGGAGGTAGCGCAGTAGCCGAGAGAGTTGATGTTGGGCCAGTCTGGGCCCCCACAGCCTTGACGCAGAGCCAGGAGGGCCAGCACAAAGGAAGAACCGTCTTCCACGCAAAAAGTCGAGGAGCTGTCGGAACAACCGAGAAAGCTAACGAAGTGGGCAAAAGGGCTGACACAGAGCCTCAAAGAGCTCCACACAGGCCACACAGTTACTACAAAGGGGTAGCGAACTTGTAGCCGGGGCCAGCCAGTTTTGTTGTCGGATCAACCGGATTTTGTCAGGTAAAGTGAGGCAAAACTCACTCAGGTTCTCTGCCATTGTATTTCTCTGTCACTGCTTTGCCGGGAGGGAAACCACCATTTGTATTCAAAGCTTCTGCTTAATAATAGAAAAACCTTAGAGCTGATGCACCGGTTTTCCCACATTGGGTTTTTCCGGGGATGTTTAGTCCAAAAATAAGTGTGTCCTTTGCATGGTTGTCTCATTTATTTTTCAGTACTTGATCTGTATAGTGGTGTAGGCTGCAGTGTATTTACATTTATATTTTCTGAATATTTCCAAAAATGACTTGTTAAATGAAGAAAACAAGTAGGTAATGTAAATCAGTTTACTGCAGTAGGATTCCTAGTTGTTAGATTCATAAAATTTCACAGAGGGGAGGATGCCAAATTGAATGGGTTCACAGATGCAGATTGGGCAGGTAGTTCAGTACACTGAAAAGGTACCTCGGGGTACTGCTTCAGTGTTGGATTAGGGATGATATCTTGGTGCAGCAGGAAGCAGAAGCCGGTAGCCCTGAGCTCAGCAAAAGCGGAATATATGGCAGCCAGCACAGCTACGTGTGAAGCTATATGGCTCAAAAAACTGCTTGTGAGCTTGTTCAGAAAAAGGATGGAAGCGACCAAGGATTATTGTGATAATTAGAGTTGTATCAAACTCTCCGAAAATCCAGTGTTTCATGATCGCTCAAAACACATTGATATCAAATGTCACTTTATCAGAGACTGTTCAGCGTGGGGCAGTACAACTACAGTATGTCCCCACAGGAGATCAGGTAGCAAACATACTCACAAAGGCTCTAGGAAGAGCTAAGTTTATTCAGTTCAGAGAGCAAATGGGTATGGTAGAGAATCCGCTTCAGTAGCAGAAACCAATGATTTCTCAATTACAGTGACAGAGGGAGTTTCAGTACGGATGCAGTGTTGACAGTGGTAGGGTCAGCAGCAGTACAGATGCAACATTTGCACAGTGCTTGGTGGACAACATGTCAGACATCAGCAGGGCAGAGAGAGATGTTACAGAACAGAGTGATGTTTCAGCAGGTTGCATTTCTAGAGGACATTCCTCACTAAGAGGGAGTGTTGATTTCCAGTAGCCTCAGATGTGCTCTAAGTCTCAAATTTTGCAAGGAGGCTTGGGAACATGTATTCCGAAGAACCCAGAAAGCGTTTTGGGAAATTCCACCCAAAAATAGTTTTATTAAAATAATTTATTATTTTTAATGGGACCCTAAGTCTAAACTTAGGAAATTAAAATAATTAATGGGTATTAATCTAAACTGTGGGTGAAACTTCTAAAAGAAGGCGGAGATCAAGTCAATATGATCCTAGCCATTGATTAGGATCTAATCTGGGTTGTTGATTGATCAACAAGAGGATTATAAGAGAAGGCTTGATGGGCACTTGGAGAATACACCAGAGGCAGATACTCAGTTACCTGAGTAAGATCGATTTTCTCAGTGGTTGAAGTTCGACAAAAGAAAATCGAATCAGAGGGAGAGTTGCAGGTGAGAAAAGAAGAGAGGGCATCGACATCTTTCAAGAGTGCAAGGCAAGAAGACACAAAGCAAGGAGAGACAACGCAGTAGCAGGTTGACGCATAAAGAGGCAATGCAGAGGCAAGTTGATGTTGGGACTGCGTGGGCAACTTGACGTTGGGCCAGTGTGGCGAAATTGATGCAGAGGGGCGCAGAAGGATTTAGAGGGAAGAGTACTTCACCTGGATCAGAGATTTGTCAGGAAGCATCTGTAAATTTTCTCACTTTTGTTTCGCTAGTTGTAACTTGTACATGAGATTTTGCTGAAGAATAGTAAAGTAAAGAAACCCTCATCTGCTACACCGGTTTTCCCACATTGGGTTTTTCCGGGGACGATTGTCCAAAAATAACTATCATTGTGATTGTATTTGTGCCAGTATTTTTCTTTGCATTTACTTTCTGCAATATTTTAATTGTGAAGGCTGCAGTAAAATATATTTTGATATTTGTCGTAAGAACACTGTGAATAACTTATTTCTGAGATAATAAGTAGAAGAAATAATATTAATCACTGCAGTTGGGATTTCTATTTAGAAATTTTCACACTCTTTTGGATGTTAACCTTTGACCCTAGTCCCGTGGGATCTCTTTTACTGACCCTTGGGCTTTAGGGATGGTACTACATGGGAAACCAAGATTTTGGTTGTGTGGTCTTGCTCCCTTGTCCATATATATTACTCCCCTTCCACTCATTATAACCCCATTCATCATTTCTCCCACCTAGGCCCACATTCCTCCACTAGGTCCACTTAGGGTTAGCCTTCCCCTTCCCCTTGCCCACACCTTAAGTCGGGTCTAGAATGATGCCTTGGAGGTTGATGCAGCTAAAAAGAAAAGTAAAAGCATAATTGTCCACATTCAACAAAAAAATGTACCATAAAATGCAAAAGATGGTTGAGACAAACACATTTAGCATGTGGGAAAAAGCCAATACATGAGCTCTACCCCATCATCATGGCCATCACCTTGATTCCTTCAGGCCCTAGATGAGCCTCCTTTATCACTCAAGAACCCATGATTGTCCCAACCCCTGATGGGCAATGAACCGCCCTACCTTAAAGGGGGTATCCACTGTTATGTCTCACGCATCATGCTCTTATCCCTTGAGCCCTAAGCAATCAATTAAAGAAAAGCAAAAGGCATATAAAGAAGGGTGGAAAAATCAAGGTCGGGGCACCTCATGTACCACGATTGCTCCCTCCTATACATTATATACCCAAGAGTGGGCTTCCCTTTAATTAGCTACCTTTGTACCCCAGCATGTAGCCCAGGGCTATCCCTTTTCATCCCCTACTCCATTCATCTCTTTTTCACGTGCCACCACCCTTCAAAGGATGTAACTTCGACATACTATCCCCTTTAAAAGTAGAAACCACCTAATAAGATACTTATTTAACCCCATTTGGAGCGTGGAGACATTAGCACATGAGCCCACTATGGAAGGGCATGCCATTATGAAGTCCCCACCTGTTGTCCACAGTTTGTAAGCTCTTTTACTCGTTTTCCTTAATGACTTATTGTACTCGAAGGCTAGGGGACGTATTGGATCTTATGTAGGTTTGCAGGTGATCTCCATTTTGGGTTTGGTCTCCCTATACGGGGTTCTAATCCTCAAGAGGGCTACATTGGCACATGTAGGGTGTGTGTTAAGAGCCATGGGTCTCCACAACAGTAGACAACACTCTATGGATCCCCATAAATGTTCAAAGATTGCTCGAGATTCACCTATTGAACGAGGAAGATGCACCTAGTACACCTTTGCCCATCCAACCCCACAATTGTACCATACACTTGGCAGATGACCCAGGACTTGTATGCTGATGGCATCACTTACACCATCATCTAAGCCCTTACAGATGGTCTACATTCATCTTCGACTTACTTCGAGACCCATGAGGTCACTTGTGTACCCTCACACCCATTGGGAGCACCACAGGTTTATTATGTGGAAAACAAGGGGCCAACCCTTTGTCCATAACCCCTTGTCCATTACTTTTGGCAGTCATATTCATCATTGTGGCACTTATGGACTTCATCAGGTTTCCTAGAGATCCCAACGACATTTATTATTGATCATTCAACCTCTTGAAAGGCTTGTTATTTGTTTATGAGCTAGTTTGGTGGGCTTGTCACCAAAAGTTAGTTATTTGCACATTTTTTTTTATTTTAGGGGCTAATGTAAGATCAAGTAGCTAATTCGAACTCCTTAGAGGTGTATAAATACAAATGATGAGAGTTCATTTCTCATCATCACTTAATAGGGAATTGTATCTCTCTTGAGATTTTCTCTATTCCTTCTTGGTGGACGAAATTTTGGTGCATGGATGAATTTTGATGTATGGATTGTCTTTTCTTATCTTGGAGCTTCATGATTGTCAAGTCTATTGGTGGTTGGATATATTCTCTTACACACAAATGAAAATTTAATGCTATTATTCTTTTACTTTGTCACATGCATTCATAATGAGATTTTCACTATACTAGGGCTAGTTCTTGCATGCGTTCACTGTGAAATTGTGGAATTATGTTTCTATATAGCATATCTCTATGTATGGGCCATGTATGTTGAACAAATTCTCCTAGAAATAATTCTATGGTTGAATTTATCATGATAAGCCACTTCACCTTGCAAAACGAAGTATAAAAGTTTTTTAAGGTCACTCTCTTTTGCCCTAATGATAAGTGAAGTTGATCGTAAGGCCTCCTTGACCTAGAAACAAAGTCTATATTCATACTCTTCTTCACTCCAATCTCCCCAAAGGATTAGGCATTGGTCTACCATAAGGTGATCACTCAAAGAAACATTTTTCTTTGCCTCTCCTCTTTATTTTAGGTCTAGCCACATTAGGGCTCCTAGGACATCATTTTCCCAACAAACGACCCATAAGAAAAATTTGATCTCTTGGCCTCTACTGCATTGGTGTGTCTCCTAGGCATCCTCCAAATTTGAGGAAATTCTAATGGTGGCATTGTGAGATATCCCAAGCCCTAGCCAAGAGATTGGTTTTTTCCCTAAGTTTCCCTAGGCTAGTTCTTCATAGGGATCATTTTGCACATTTGAGTGAAAATCACTTCTTTGATCCCCTTCTCCTCCTTGTTTAGGTCAAATCTATCATTGGTTTCTAAACTCTTTCCTCTTGACTTAACTTGGGTCCACTTGGTCCCATGTTGTCCCATACCTTGTCAAAGTCAACTCTTCAAAAACCACTTGGGAAACCAAGTTCAACAAGGATTTTAGGGTTTTGGAAGCTCCTTTACAATTCACACTCCTTAAACCTTGTTCTTAAATCCTCATCCCCTTCTCCTAGAAAGCCTTGTACCTTGCTTAAGAAGCAAGCAAGTCCTGTTCTTGAGCCTTCCATAGGAAAGGGTCCTCGAGATCATTTCACATCCATCTTAGTTGATTTATCCTTCATAAGTGATTCTCTATATATCGGGCCTCCTCCCATCGGTGAAAGTTCGTAAATAGTAGGCAGCTTTAGTTTTCATGACAGTGGCCTTCAACTTCATTGTTTCTCTTGACCTAGCAAGTGCCCCTCTAGGCCCCCCTACTAGTTTGGGCGGTAACAGGTCCTGTAGTGCACTGTCTAGAGGGGCCGAAAGGGCTTAGAGAAGTTCAGATCAGGACTATTTAGGCAGCATAGAAATTCCTTTAAAAAAAAAGTAAAGGACCACAGTTGTGGATGATATTTTTAGGCCTATGTGTAAGGTTTTCACAGTAGTTATCGAAGCCCTAACCATAGGACCGAAGTCACCATGTAAACTTCAGAATCACCGAAATTTTTTGTTGAGATAGGCCCAAACCTATATTATCATTTCTTTTAGCCCCATGGTCCAACAAAGTGAGGGAACTTGTAGAAGATATGAGACCGCAGATTGAAGATGCATTTCAAGCCTAACATCAAGGTTTTTATAGTGACTGTGATAAGCCCTAACTAGAAGGGCCGAAGTTGCAGAATGAAAACACAAGCTTCATTTCAAGTCTTTCATCAAGGATAGCAAAGTAAGGAATGGTTGATGTATACCATTCAAGGTTCGTTTGAAGCAAAGAGTTGCAGTAGGAGTCTAGCTTGAGTATCTAGTATCTACAACATACCCTAATGAGAATTCAAGAGGAGCAGCAATTAGCCATCTTGAAGAGCATCTTGTCTTGAAATCTTTGGAAGCTTCTCTTGAAGGCATTTTTTGAAGGAAGTACAACTTCAATTATGAGATCAAGACTATATCCTTAGGAAGTAGTCTCTTTACAAGAAAGGATAAGGTAAGGCAACAGAAAGGTGTTGTATGATCATTTGTAAGGCTTTGCTTAAGGGTCTAAAATTTAAATAAAATATGCATTAGGGTTTTGCTACATGTTTCAAATGATAAGAAGCTAGGGTTGATGGGGGTTGATGGGCTTCACTTTGTTGAATTTTTTTTGGTTTCTAGGGATTATAATCTCTAGATGGGACTTGATTAAGAAACCCTAGTCTATTTGAAAACCTTAACCCTAATATTTTCCCTCATAGAAATCTTAGCTCTTGACTTCTAGGGTTTATAAATAATCTAGGATATATGGTAAACTTTAGCAAGCAAGGAATTTGATGAAATCTAGGATATGACATCAAAACCATAGGGTTAATGTTTCCAAGAGAAATATCAAAGGAATTTAGGGTTTGTGTCTAAGAATCCTAAGAGAATACCCTCTATGAAAACCATGGAAACCCTATATCGTCATCATGCTCTTGTACTTGTATATGTTTTTCTTGGTTGTATTTTACAATGAATGTTGCAGGTACATAATGAGGGGAGCAAAATGACAAGGATGGATAAGCAAAGCAATCCTTGTGCTTGTTACTGATGAGCATGATGGAAGGAGGGAAAGTATGGCATCATCAATAGAAGCATGTGATAGTAGGATATTGAGAGTCTACTTGATCGAATTGCTTTATAAGAGTCATCTAATATTTCAAGAATGAGAAATTTGGGACCCTTTTGCATAATGTTCATCCATAAATTGTCTAACATTATGTTAGAGGTAGCCATTTTTCCAAGGTGGATCCTCAAAATATTGTAAGAACCATCACCTTGGAGGTTCTTGGAAAAGGCACTATGACAAAGATCAGTATATATTCCATATTATTTGGAAACAATACTCTTAAAAGGATGAAGGAATGCAGTTGGTCATGTTGCAGGCTCATTGAAGGATACATATAGCTAGATGATTGTGTGAAAGATTAAGAATGCATGTTTGAAGTAATTTTTGGGTAGGATTCATATAATCATGTAAGAGAAGTTGGTCATAAATCATGCATGATGAATCTTTAATTTGGTTATATGATGCCTAATAAGATGAATTTGACTTACTCTAGAATGAATGGAATATTAAGACTTTCTTGCTAGAATAATAATCAACATCTAGTATAATCTCCAGAAAAAAATGGTAACTTGGTAATCAAATTCAATCCTTGGGTACTCTGATGCATGAAGGAAGATTCATGTGGAGATAGACCTTGAGGATGTTGATGATAAGAGAGTTGTCACGATGAGGTAAGTTTGATCTTAATAATTATTATTGGTTATCTGGTTAACATATCGCTTTGCTACCTGGAAGGATGTTGCATGAATACATGATGACAGTTGAGGCAATGGAATGTATGAAGAATGTTGAGGGAAGCTCAATATCTAGTACCTAGTAATTGTGAAGTCAAGATCCGCTCATCTTGGGATTAAAAGGTAGCAGTGCGAGAAGATAAGCTGGAGGTCAAAGAAGATCACTTTCATGAGAAAGCTATGATCAGCTTGAAGTTTGGAAAGCCTCAATATAATGCCTTCATTAATGATGATAAAATGAAATTGTTGTGCAAGACTGATGACCTAGAACCTGTCACAAGATTAAGGGAAGAAGATGGCTCTATGATATACCAGGAATGAAGCATTCACCACTGGAGTGGCACCTGATGATTAGATGAAGACTCCATGCCCAAGGACGATCCAAATGACACTTGTACCATCAGATATCATCAGTGAACAGAGTTTTTAAACTCTACTTCTATTTCTCATCATTTTTCTTATACCCATATTCCACACCCTGCGGGGAATTGTAATAAGTGATACTAGTAATGATGAGTTTTGAGTCTATAACAGGCCTAGGATGTTGGGATTCGATTAGCAAACGAGTACACCTTAGAGTGTTTTTTTTATCTGGTTAATTATCTCTTCTTTTTTAGAGGCGGATAATTTTCTAGGTTTTTTCACTCACATTTTACACCAAAGTCGGGGTGACAGTTTGAAGGTTGAGCCCCTAACACATCTTAGTGTCTAGAGTTGATGTATATTACCTTACTAGATCAGACAAAAAATTTCGTGGAATTTGGCTAGGTCTAAGCAGGATTTTTTAATAATTAAAAATTTCTCGCAAAATGAGATTTTTAAATTAATTTCTATGTAATGATGTAAATAAGTAGCCTTAGGGAATGTCTGGGGCCTGTGACTACTCAAAATTCATCTTTAGAGGCCCAACATTATCCCAGGACCTACTTTGAGGGTCAAAAAACGGCTATTAGTCCCTCAAAATCCAATTTTTCTAATGTCAGCGGGAAAAATGAAGAAAAAATTCAATAATTGGAAAAATTTATCAAATTTTCCAAAGTCAAACTAAGTGAAACAAATGACAAGGCAAATTAAGGTAAGTCAAAGGTGATGTGGCAGTTACATGGGCCCCACCAAAAAGGGGCTAGCTCAATTACAACCCAAGTCAAAGACAAAGGGGCCCTCATTGAGCTCATGAGATGTACGTATGGCCAAAGTTTGAACTTTTCATTTAATCGAATGTGATGGAATAAAGGTGCAAAGGTAAAGTTAGTGAATGGGAGTGGACCCCACTCACTTTCCATGGTATATAAGAAAATTAAAGTGCACATGCCAAAATAAATAAATAAAAACTCTACGTACAGCTAGCAAAGGATAATACGCCCATGCAAAACTAAGTGATGTCCACGCTAGCCCAGTCAAAACTCCACACGGCAAAGAAAAATCAACATTTGGTTTTAAATTTATTTGATGAGATTTGACTTGAGGGAATCATGGAGTATGTCTCCACCAATCTATGCTTCAACCTCCACCTATACGATGTTATCTACTTCATCCATACACACAACAGCAATTCAGTTTGAAGATCCCACGTTGGCACTCATCCTCAGTCATACGCAGCCAATTAAGAGGCAGTCCACTACAGTCTAGATTTTATAGAATATGCAGAGGATAGTTTGTTGGCAGTTTGACAGGGAATTTACAAGAGTTCTAAAGGAGATTTGGCCCCCTTATCTTCACACATGTCACACTCAACGAAAACAAGATCTGTACGCCGCTCCTCTCACTCAATTATACGCATGCCAACAAGGAGATTTGACACCTAGCATAGGAATATTTTGGGCAGTTTGATCTCCACTTGGCCACTGAACTTGAGCATTGAGATCTTCACCATTGCTACACTTGTCATTTAATTTTTCATTGGGATTAGCTCCCACAGTTCTATTTAAACGAGCCTTTGGCTCTCATTTTAGATGATGTAATACGAGCTATTGGGCTTGAGGAGACGGTGCAGAATTGTATTCACTACTTGCAATATAATACAACAGTCTTTGGGGTAACTTGTGATGGTGTTCTTCTCCTTGCATATGTGGTAAATTCTTGACTTCTTGTTATGCTTCTATTTATTTCTTCATGTTATTGCTTCCTTCATGCTTGTTTCAAGTTATGTTAATATGCAGCTATCTCATATTAGCATAAGAATTACTTAATTGCTTTAGGAAAAGAAACCTTCTAGTTGATGTCAAATATATCTCTAGGAATTCCTTCCATTGCACTTATTTAATTTCATGTGGATCTAATGAGTTGTGGTGAAGTTTGTAGAGGAATCATTCTTTGGTCAAGCTTTCAAGCGTGAGGGGAAGTTCTCGGAGGAACCAACCCACTCTTGAAAATATTCAAGGAGAACCCGCATGCGTTAAATTCTAAAGTCTCATCTATTTCGATTTGTCTTGCAGGTGTTCTTATAAGTTTTAAGCTCTTATTTATTGCATCAAAATCACATTAAAAAATTTATTGTTCACATATTGCACTTCATTTATCAATATCTGGCTATTTCAAAGAGCCAAGTCATGGCTAGTCAAAGAGGAGAGCTTGCTCATACTCTTTGGTCTAACCTCTTGTAGATTATTTTGTAACATATTTTGTAGTTTTCCTGAGTTAATATTTGTTGTGTTGTTGTAGCCATTTCTACCTGTTCTCTTGCAGCTACTTGAGAGATTCTTCATCAAAAAACTACTTACAAGTTTGCACGCTGGACTTTGGGGCTCGAATGTAGTGACTATTTCCATCTTTAGGCCAAGTTCTTCTTGGACAAGGCCGGTTGAGGGAGGCCAAGTTCTTGTGGCCATCTCTTTCTCTCTCTTGGCCATGGCCATAAAGGAGACTTATCATTTCTTCTCCTTCTTCAAAATCTGAATTTTGTTGAACCTATTTGGGCCTCAAATTGCAGAAATTTTCAGCTTGATTTGAAGTCAAATTATTAAGACTTTCCTTGGATTTTAGAGAAGACTTCATTGTCTTTTCCTTCTTGTAACAACTAATAAAATTTCTGATTTTGGGAGCGTGGGTTTTACCCATTGGTATCCCTATCTCTCCACCTTTTGGAGAGGCTTGGTGGCTTGATCTTTGATCTATTTCATTTGCATGCATCTCATTTAATTGGGGAATTAACACAATCATGCATTACACTCATTCCGCATCCGTTTTAGTTTGATTTACTACATGTTTCAAGTCCATAACAAGTTCAGATTTTTTGCATGCAAACACTTTTTACTTGATCTTATTTGGCTTGAACATAGTTCCAAGTTTACTTATGCTTCACCATTAAACACATCTTACATGCATCAAGTATTTGGGCAAATTTTCTCCATAAAGTAACATTCTATTTCATGTCAAGCAAGTACATTTCAAGTTGAAGTTAATTTTCATTGTTTGGTTAATTTACTTACATGCCCCAAGCATCACTAAAACTTACCTCCAACTTAAGTTGGTTGAATAGACTTTTTAGAGACCCTCTACCTCTATTGACTCTTGACTGTGAGATCCAAATTTTGGGCGAGGGCGAGGGTGAGGTTGGAGGATTAGAGTTCAATTGAAATCTTGTTTTTAGAGCTAACTAATAAAATAAACCAAGAGCACTATTTCATCACATTTACTTTACTTGCAAAGTTCTCAAATTTCTTGCTATCTTGATGGTTTAAAGTTTCACATGCAAATCTTATTTCAAGAGGCACTTTGGATGCAAGCATTGTAATCTCTTAATTTTGCAACAAGTTTAATTTTCTTGTACTTGGAAATTGGCTTACCTTTGTAACTTAATTGCATATTGTCATGAATGGTTGATTTCACTTTCAAGTACTATTATTTTGGGTTGCAAACTTAATTGCATGTTGTCATCTTGGTCTAACATTTGAGTTTTTTTTTTCGCATAGGTAATAAGTGTTTCCTTTTGGGCAAGATAACTTCACATGCTTTGATTCATAAATTTGTTTATCTTAAAAGCATTCTTGTATCTTGCATTTATAATATCTTGTGCTAACAGTTTCTTGTTTCACTTTTCAGGATTACTTTTGTTTTCCATTTGAAAGCATTTCACCTCATTTAAGCAAATATAATTTCATTTTAGAGCAATTTACTTGAAGGCACTAGTTGTTCATATGCTTTGTATTGATGGTTGTTGATGGTTATTGCTCGTATCACATTTGCTTATAAATCTTAAGAAGTAATCTATTTAACTCTAACAACTCTCCTAGAACCTCATATCACTTTTAACTTAACATTTCATTAGGGACCACCCCCCTTATCTAACCTAGGAGATAGCTTAGACAGAGAGAGAGTTGGGAACAGTGTGACAACCTCTTCTCTAAATTCCCTACCACCAACCACACCTTGTGGGGTTGAAGGCTTTTCTCACTGACTTGTAGGTAGGTGTAGACTTAATGAGTTTGATTGATGAGCTATGAATATGATTTAGGGTTTGTAACAAAACTTGGGCAAAAAGTTGAAATATTGAAGTATAGTCTCTCGCTAATTATGTTTGTAAAGTCTAAATGCTTCCGTTGTTATAAGATTTGATATGGCTAACTTCATGCTTCTATAATTTTGGCTGTACTTGCTATCTAAGTTGTGCAAGTACATCATCTTCAAGTTGGTGAAGATGATCGTAAGTAAATTGATATGATAAGCATGATATATGAATGACTCTGATAAAAAGGATGGAAAACCTAAAAGATTCTCCGATGTAGTAAAGAAATAGAACTCCCTAAGTTAAGAGGGAGTCTGGATGAAATCTCCCTAGGTTAAGAGGGGGCTTGAAAAGAATCTCCCTAGGATAAGAGGATGGTAGAAAAATACTCCTTGTACAGGAATAATCAGATCCTCTCTGTTTAAGAGGGAGTGACGGATATAATTCTTTACCCCATGTGTCATGTACTACACAAGGACTAACAGCCATAAGTTTTAGTGAAGGCCATGAGTGAGAGAAGGAAATTGGAGAATGCATTTTGAGTTGTTGTTGAAAGAAGGAAAGCAGGATCCGATTGAAGAATATGTTGTTGCATATGAAGTAGGAAAGAAAAATGTATGATTGAGGAATCTTTTGTCAAAGATTCGGTTGATAGTCCTACTATGGAAAGTTGAGAAGCAACATCAAGTTGTTTGGAAGACCCCGGAGGTTTGTATTTGATTATGTACATATGAAAGTATATTATTGATTGGGGTTGTGTTTGTACAGGTGAATCTCTCGAAGGTTTTGATAGCATGTTGGTTACCAATCAATTTGATTGGGAGAGATTGGTTATCCTTGATCTGTTGGATCAAGGGGTGTTGAGGCTTTGTGTGTGAAGCATTGCCTAGGAGAACATATGGCTGAAACTTTGTGTTGATGTCTAAGTCTCGAAGTTGGAAGGGTGGCATTGGTCATTGAGCTTTGACATGCACCTAGATTTCCGGGTTGATAGTTAGCAAGTAAGCTTGACAGTACCTAGAGAGGCTAAAAGCTTAAGTCCATCTTATTCCCACCCAAATAGATTTCCTTGGTCAGGAATCTAGTCAGTGGCATTGCGATGCCTAAATTGTTGAGAGACCAATGGATAGATTTCCCTGGTCAGGAATCTAGTCCATGGCATTGCGGTGCCTAAACTTCTTTATAGATGATGTGTTGAGATCTTCCATGTACCTCTTTGGTTATATGAAAATATGAATACCTCCCTAGTTAAGAGGGAGTGTTGGAAAATGTAACTAGGTTCGGTCTTCATTATTGTATTTGAGTCAAATGTAATATATTTGTCAAAAGAAAGTGAAAAGAATTTTTATTATTAATTTGATTTCACTTATTAAAGCAGGGGTTTCATGCTTGGGTCAAATGTATAGGTCAAGCCTCCATTGTAGGCTTTAGGTTATTGTCAAAATAAATTTGTGAAGACTCCTCCATCCATCGAAGTCTCCTTGTTGTTGAAAGGATCTCCATCAAGTCAAATTCCATAAGGAGATCACATGTCGGCCTACACAAATGAATGAATATGCATGTCGACTCAATAATAATGACACAATTGTTCACAATGTCATGTCGGCTTATTACGAGGAGAAACAAATATATATACAAGCCTAAGTAACTCACATAAAACACAGATCTCAAGCTCGGATTTCAGAGAGTCTACTTTCGATGATCACATAGAAATTCGCATAAGAATTCAGAGAACAAGTTTCGGTACTACTACAGGACATCTCAAGTTCGGATCTCAGGAAGTCTACTTTCGATGATCACAGAAAGTTTGTATAGGGATTTTCAGAGACATATGTTCGGTGTCATTACAGCAAAAGGTTCGGATATCACATAGAGCTCGGTGCTATTTCAGAAGGAAGGGTTCGTTTAGTGTTATTACAGTGACCTTAACTCGGTGCTCTCATCACAGTGACATCATATCAGTGACTCTCATCCCGGTGATATTACAGTGACTTCAGTTTGGTACATGAAGGAGCTCGGATTGGTTGCAAAGGTGATCTCTTCAAGGACAAGTATGAAGAATACTGGCTACTACTGGAACAATGGAATTGAAGCAAGACAAGGTTGACTTGATAAATGGAGGTAGTCTCGAGTCTGAGTTGTAAGGGTCTTGGTCGTCTCATCTTTTGAATCTACTGAAGGAAGAATTTGTGACTGGGTTTTCCCCTCGAGTGGGGTTTTTCCCTAGCAACGTGCCTACATCTGGTGTCCTCTTCTATTTATTGTTTGGCATTAGTCTTGATGATAAGAAAAGATAAATCAAAAGATCTAATAATAATAACAAGAACATCACAAGTTAATGTCATAATAAGAGAAATCAATTAACTGCCAACTCTATGAATTTCCCAACAGTATGTATGTTACCATCAATGACAACGGGGGAGATTGTTGAATGGTGTTGTCATTGATGCCAACATCGGTCCTTGAACACTCTTAATATTCATATAGTTTGCATTGATTGGAAGCTCCAAATAACAAGAAGCCTCGGAAGAGAGGAAGGGAAGCCCTAGATGCCTTGCACTTGTTTGGGAAAATGGATGTAAAGGACAGTGATTTTGACCACAAGACCATCATCAATTGACTCTTCTCGTCCCACTGATTCCAATGGTATGTGGCACACCTAATAAATCCTCATGGTTGAGGAGATATGTCCGTCCAAAGTTTATGCCCCGAACATGTGGTCAATATCCCCAAAATGAGATGATGGGGCAGTTCAACAATTGGCTAAATATTTGTTCAAATCTTGAGGCCAAGAAGAATTCTTTGTTTAAGGACTTAATTAAAGGCCGCATCAACTAATTTTTAAAAAGTATGTCAGCCCTAATGTCCGTGGGGTTTATGGCTCCAAAATATTTTAATTTGAAATTCAAAATTTGAGTCTTGGAGGGTCGACTTTCCCCCTTTTTGAACAGGTTGGCCTCCCTCCTAGAAGCCTCCATGTAAAGTAAAAAAGGAACTCTCTTGTCCTTCAAATGACACATCCTCAACGCTCATTTCCTGAAATTATTCTAAGGCCCTTGTGTATTCATGTCAAGCAAAAGGAGGTCGAATTTGGAGTAGGATTTTGGATCTATTTTTTTTTTTGGTTTTGGTTCTTCATGGGTTTTTCTAAGACAACTTTTTGAGGCTATACTCCTGCAATAGATCCGCAATTTCAGAGGCAATGCTAGATCAGTCCTGTGGTATTTGTCAACTTAGTTCTATGGTAATTTCGGCTTTGTTGAATCACATCGAAGGCTCGCATTTGAGGAAGGATATATGAAACTCTTTGTGGGCATATCCGTGCTTACCTGAAGCTACACTCTTGCAATTGAGCCGCATGTCCTGAGGCCCCATTCTGGCTTGAAACAGTGGCAAATATGAGGTATCTTGCGCACTCTTCTAGCATGTTCAAGGACTGATAGCAGAAGGGTTAAATTTGTAATATTCTTGAGATCTACTCAGCCCTAGAACAAGAAAGATTCTTTGAAGCTACCTCATGTCCTAGTTCAGCCTTCATCACAGAGATGTCCTTGGTAAGTTGACGCATACATTCGCTCAAGTTTCTTTGGTGATAAGTCTAAGTTTTTCTTGCAAATTTCTGTGGTGGATCTAAGCAGATTGTGGATTGATCCAAGCCCTTCTAGGTTTGCATAAGAGGGTTTCATCTCTCTGAGTTAGGGCTTGGTTGTGGACACAAATTTGCACTAACCTGAGGACTACACAGTTTGTCAGTTAGTTTAGACATATCAGTCATTAATTGAAGTTTCCATGTTCACCATTGTTAATGACTTGTACTGTCCTCTAAAGGCAGAACTGTGGATCTCTAAGGCAATGTATATGGTGACTTTAAGGCCCTAATCCAAGTCTTTTTCTGAACCTAAGTCTAACTCAAGATATTTTTGGTTTTCTGAGGTGATTACTATTCATCATACCTGTGCAGACTTCTGTGACAGCTCCTCTCGAGGTTGATCCACGAGATCTTTGTGGCAGAGTATCACTGAAGATTTCTTGTAACTGCAAACCTAATAAAAGCCCTATTTTAAATGATTGAGGTGCTCTCTAGGGTATAGTCTTCACATCAATTGAGGTATCTTTCTAGAGGAGAAGTGGCCTTCAAGTGTATGATCAGTGGCATCAGGAAAGTGTATTCAGAGGCAATTTTTGAGAGCATGACTTTTTCAGCACGTGGCAGTGAGTGGCATTTGTCTACTTAAGGTTGCAGAGGACACTATTGTAAGTGGCTCAAATTGAAAGGGTTATTTGGGTGAAACCGACATTGTCTCATTCATTGCATTATTCACATCATGAATCTCTGATTAGAACAATCATCAAACGAATGTTGGTAAGCCTAAGAGAGTAGTGTAAAATTGCAATCAGTTAAATGTTCAGATATCTATTGGAGTGACACTGACTTGAGGGTTACATGGTAAAGGCAGGACGATCTATTATTGTTGCATCAGAGTTTGCTGCCATTGACCGAAAGAGAGTATGATGAGTTGTATTGCAGATAAGACTTATTATTGATTTCTCCTTACCATTAGAAGTGTTATGGTAATGTTATAAATTGACTGATCAAGTATATAGAGCAGATAGATTACGTTATTTTGATGGACAGGGTCTTGGTGTACTAATCCTACTAATTAGATATGTATAATAGAGACCTTGTAACTTTGAAGCTTGTTGTAAGATAACATTTGTTGCTAGTGTATGTGTGAATGAAAGGTCATATTGCATAAAGTTGTATCAGTTGTGAGTGATTCATGCATACAATTGAATAGAAAATGAAGGTAGCGCAGATGATGAGAGCACATGAGTAATTATGTCAGAAAGAGATGTATGTGTGGTTAATCCTGAGTTTGCATGCTTAATCGTTGGCTACTAGGGTTTCATTGTAATGAGCTTATAGCTGAGTAGAAAGCGAGGTTGATGAGTTATGGTTTCCAAGCAGAGAATCATTGTGGACTTTCGTTGTATGTTGCTTATTAATGCAACACATATATAGCTGAGTTGTTGTGATAGTGCTAGAGTTTGTATTGCATAAGTGAATTTGGCTTAGATAATATTGCTCTAGTGATGATGAGCAGAGATTCTATTGCAGTTTGTTGTTGTATTAATATTGAGCATATAGGTGGATCCAGTGTGAAAATTGTGAAACGTGGTCCACTATGTTGAATTGAAGGTTGAACCCTTTAGGCCAATTGGTAGCTCACAGAGCAAGGTGGTAGGGTGGTGCAAGGTGAAGAGTGGAGTTTCCTTCAAGTTGGAGCCTGAGATCACTTCAGGGTGGCAGGGTGGTGCTAGGGCAGGTTGGAGCATGTGCAGGATGTTGTAGCACCCTTTCAATCGAAGCTGATAAAACCAGGGTGTTGGAGTGTCCTAGTGCATTGGAGCGTCCTTTCAATCAGAGTTGGTAAACCAGGGCGTTGGAGCATCCTTTCAGTTGGAGCTAATAAATCACAGGGTTGGAGCATCCTTTCAGTTGGAGCTAATAAATCACGGGGTTGGAGCCTCCTTCCAATTGTAGCTAGAGAATCTTGGAAGTTGGAGTTTCATATTGATGTAAATTTTGAAGACCTATATTAAGAAACGTTTGTTGGTTTTTCTCCTGCAAGGGTTTCCACCTAAAAATCTCATGTCTATTGTTTTTTATATTATGCTTTTTTGAATGCTAAGTTGCACGAAACGGGTAAACGGGTACGAGTTTCCGAAACGGGCACGGGTACGAAACATGACCCCCCAAAATTTTGAAAACGGGGAAACACAATATATATATATATATATATATATATATATATATATATATATTAAGACATTTAAGAAATATGTGCAATCATAAAGCATATATGATACATTCTAATTTATTACATTATGATTAATATGTCAATTGTCAATGCATAAACTATAAGTCTCTAAATTTACATCACATTTACTCATGAATGATCACATAATGAAAATAGCAATATCCAAAATCAGCCACGAGAAATTTCTAATTTCTTGTCTCGTGCTTCATTGGGAGTCTCCTCCTACATAGTCGAACGACCTTAGTGCTCTTGATTAAATACAAGTTCCATACCCTAGTACCCTACGTGCTCTTGATTATTGGGAGTCTCCCTTGCATAGAGGGCTTGGTTCTCTTGATTAAATACAAGTTCCATACCCTTGTACATGACAAAATCCAATGGAAACATTGCAATCCCCCCAATCCTGAAATCCTAAAAAATAGATGAGTCTGTTGGATTTTGAGTGAGATCTAAAATTCTACTTTCTCCATATGAAATCCAATGAGGGCGAAACCACTCTCAAACATCCTAAGTCATTTCATGGTAATGTTAAAAATTTAAGTAAAATGATGAAAATGAAAATAAAGGAGAATGTTGCTTTTACTTAAAGAATTTAACATTACCATGAACTGCATATCAACACTATGGCCATAAGCTTGAACATTAGGCTGCCCCACTCAAAAAATCCTCTTTTTTATAACTTGAGAGGCATCCAGAAGATATTTTAGTCGCCCAATAAAAAATTAGAAGCTAAAAAATTAAAAACAAATACAAGAAAAAGTCAAGTTAGAAGAGGAAACTCCACTGTACAGCATGGAAACGAGTTTCCGGCCGTGCTGGCCACGTTTCCTCCTCGAGAAATGGGCCAATATGGCTGAAAACGAGTTTCCAAGCCGTACGGTACGAGTTTCCTTGTTTCCGTTTCGTTTCTGACCGGAAACAGACCCTTCTCCAATGTTTCCTGCAACTTAGGTTGAATGGTGTTGTTGATTCATGTTTTGATCTGATGTTAATGTTGATTAATGCTCTAAAAGATTAAAAATTAACTAATTGAAGTGAAATATTGATCCACCCCCCTCTCATTATTTTCAACAAACACATGTGAGAACAACGATTGAGAGTAAAACATAATCACCAAAGTAAATTAGTTTACTTTTCCCAATTTTCTTTAGCTCAATAGCCAACTTAATTAATTATGTGCTTTTCCTCCGCTAGACTTAGGCTAAGTTACAATAACAACTTGCTCACAGTTAAGCAAGTGTCCTAAGGAAACCTTTGGGCAACTTCTGCATGCCTGGACACTTAGGCCTATGCAGAAATACTCACCTAAGCAACAAACATAAACACTCCCCTCTTGGCGAGGGAGGTACTTTTGCCCCCTAGAACTGGCTCTGATCCTAAAACTGCATCCACTGCCATGGAAACTCCTTGTAAATTGGAAACCTTCCTTGCCACTTAGTTCGTAATTATCCTCGAATACTTGCTCCCTTTAGACTTGTTTGTAGAAGTCTCCTACTTCTGAACATCCTATAAGGTCATATCATACCAAGAGACTTTTTTGACAAACTTGGAGGAATTTGTTGATTGCTCCTCTCCACTTGAATCTTGAGGTTGATTCCCTCTGAACTGCTCAACCCTTAAAGCTACCTGCTCCTTGTTCTCTGTCACTGCTCTGCTTGTCATTGCTCAAATAGGCTAGCCCTTTAGCCTATACAGGTCTAATGACATGGCCCTCGTCAGAGTTAGATCCCATGGGTCTCATCAGTTCCTATACGTCTTGGAATGCTACATGAAAGCTTTTCTTCTCTATCATAGATTTTCTTCTTCTAATATAGCTTTGTCAAAGCCTCCCACATCTCCCTTGTTGTCCTATTCTCAGATAGGTGAGGAATCACATGATCCTTCACCGCATCCAAGATAATTCTTCTAGCTTTCACATTCTTTTGATTGTGTATGGCCAAATCTGCAACATCTATAGGTAAGGTGAGTTTGGTGTTAACAAACTCCCATATGTCATTCTCCATGATAATCAAAGAAATCCTCACCTTCCAGGGAATGAAGTTGTAGGCGCCCTCCAACCTGTCCTCAAACCTCAAACTGGTTGCGACCATCTTCCCAAATCAAAAACTTAACTAAAATGTTTTGTGGTCACCTCCTGATTAGTATGGCCTCCCTCTCTCTCTTTGATAGTTGACCTTCACCAAGCATGCTGGTATTGTTGTCTCTTATGTCGACATGCCAAATTCTTGTGGGCCCTAACCACAAATTTAATTTTCTTCCTGCACATCTATTTCCATAAACCAGTCCCCATAACTGTTGTGCAAGGTTGTTGACTGTGGTTGCTACAAAATCTTGTCCCTACGACTATCTCACATAACGCTGCCTCCACTAATAGCTCCCTCGGTCCTATCTCCTCGCTCTCAACCTTAGCTCACCTAAAAACTATGTTGATGACTATCCTTCATCTGCACAAGCTTGTTCCAGGCTGACCCCTGAATTGCATCCAACATTCGAGCATTGTTCTTATCAACGTTGACGGTACTACAGACTAGTCTGAAGCTCTTTAAACCATATGTAGTAGCCTTCTTCACCTTGTTGGTGACACTCTATGACCCTCTGCTGCAACACTCGAGCTTCCAACCTTACTCATTTTGTTGTGCCCGTTGCACCTGTTACTCGATGTCTATCGGACACTTCTATAGAACAACTCATGATGGCTATAACTTGGCTCTGTCTTGTCGCTAGTCATGTTGCTCCTCTTGCTGCACTCAAACCTCTACGCTCACACCCCTGATTTTTTGCAAATCGATTGTGGATGGTCCCTGTTGCGTTAAAATCTAGTAGGTCTTGTGAGGGAAACTCACAAGATAAGAGCTAGATCAAGGGACAACAATGTGAGGTGTGGCCCACTATCACCACAGCCACTACCTCCCACTCTTTAGTGGACTTTCACCACAAGGGAGGCTTCCCTATATTAGGTCACCGAAAGGATATTGTCTAGTCCAAGAGAAAAGGTGACAAATTTAGGCTAAGGAAGGATGCCCTTCTTAGGAACAAGGCTCAGCTAGCACAATTAGGGCAATGCACATCCTCCAAAAGGCCTAGTTAGGGCACAATGTGACCTAGGGTTAGAGAATAAGCAAGGTTAACAAGCTTATCTAAGATCACAAGGCCAAGAAAAGGCTTAGAAAAGATATACACTCCCAATTTATGGCACAAGAAGCCTTCAACATACCTCAAGTTGAAGCCTAGGGAAAACTAGGGCCTTTCTAGGACACAATTTACATAGGGCAAAGGACGTTAGCCCTAAAATGGAGAAATTAGCCACAAGAAAAGGATGATTTTCAGGCAAATACCTCACATCCAAGTGTTGAATCCCTCCACAAGGCACCACTCTCTTCCTTTGTTCAAATTTATGCTCTAACCCTAGATAACAACTTTCCTTTAGAGGCCAAAATCTAGGTCAGGGAAAGAAAAGTCAAATTTAATGATAATTTTCAAGGTGATCAATAATGTGACCAAGGCCAATGCCTTGACATTGAGTGATGGAGCCTATGTGATGATTAAATTAGGAGGAAACAACTAAACCCTAGCAAGGAGTAAGGGAAATATGAAACCATAAGTTTAAAACTCTAGCTATCATTTTTGTAAGGGAGCGGAGTCAATGGGGAGAGCTAGTTGAAAGATTTACCCATGGGATTGTCATTCAAATTCTATAGGTGGGTAATGCATGCAATACCATTACTAAGAATCCATAGAATGGTATTAAACAATAAATAACACATAGAAACCCTAGATAATTAACCATTACATACAATGGCCACAAAATACAAAAATTTATCGAATACAAGGTACACTTACAAGATAGAATGCATGAACCAATCCTTTATTGCTCCAAAATCACAACTCCAAAGCCAAAGAATAACTCTATAAGCAAAAATCCTCAATAGATCTTATCTCCGCAAGATACAAGATACAATTCAATTAGGTCGAATTCTCTAAGACGACCGAATTATATCACGAGTGATGATGAAAATGAAATGTGGCTAACCTCTACTTATATGAGGTTTAGCTCATTTTATCCTAATGAGGCCCCTAAAATCAAGTTTGACAATAAATGACATTGGGTTATAGGTCAACCCGTTAGCTAACAATAAAACAAGCCAAATTAGCCCACACATGTGAGTCGTAGCCTCTCAAAACGCTGACATCATGCCCAATTAGGGCTCAAAATGCCTTGCCTAAGTGTGTTGAGGTGTCAAAATGTGTGCAAATGCCTGGAGGATCCAAAATTTCAGGGATGTCCCTCAAATCTACCTTATATCTCGTATGGGGTCCCAAGTGCAATTGGGGTGCCATCGAGTGGTCTCCATGGGTCTCCAAGTATCAAATAAGCCCTCCTTCTCTCCAGCATTAAGGCTTTCTCTAGTGCAACAAGCCCTACCTAATGTCTCAATGGGAAACTATCCTCATATGGGCTCTGAATCAGTTCCTGCCTATCAGGTCGTGTCAAGGCCAACCTAGGGGCACACTGGGTCCAATGGT
Organism: Pinus tabuliformis; assembly: GCA_031772625.1. Lineage (NCBI taxonomy): Eukaryota > Viridiplantae > Streptophyta > Pinopsida > Pinales > Pinaceae > Pinus > Pinus tabuliformis. The sequence continues at coordinate 1,604,767,094 of CM062817.1, read as the reverse complement.
CAAAGTTGACCAATGTCCTACATCTTGGAGGTACTCTGGGACATGTGTCATCTGGTAATGTTGTCAAGAGGTGTCAGTGTCTCAACGTTGCATCTGCTTAGGCCATGTACTTTTCTGAAGGGCCTAGGTACCTGTGGAGTGGGTGCCCAAAGCTTGGGCTACAGTGACCCACATGACAAAAACAACATGGATTGTAGCGAAAGAAACCATCCATCAGAGACTAAGATCAATAATGCATCTAAGTGAACTAAACTTGAATGTTAAGGGCATGTTAAAATTTAATCCTTCATCCGAAGATCACCTTCCAAAATCAACACCAAGTCCTCGTAAAAGTGTTTTCTCCCTTGGTAAGGGTGAATAATGGTCAACCCTATTAGGTGATTCTAGCCCCTAAGGGGAGTAACATTTCCATGGGGCACCATTCAATTGATAGGTGTTAGTGTATAGTAATGTGGTAATGGAGGGGAGAAGACTTCATGGTCAAGTGCCATGGTCAAAGGGACCAACCAATGGTGGTGTCCACATCTTGAGTGTATAGATGTGAGGAGGGAGAATTCATGGACGCATGAGTTACCAACTCAGCCTAACTTTTTCACCCCTCTTGTGCCCCTTTTACTTCTTGATTATTCCTTGTATTACTGCTTATAGCTCAAGGGTTAGAGCTTGCTTTGTATGATGTAGCAGTTTTATTACCCCTTTAAGATCAGTCAGTTTATTGCTCATCGAGGTTGTGAGATGCAAGGGTTCCTTTGTGATATAACGGAGTATCATGTGCTCAAGAACTGGATGATGGCCATATGAGGGTGGTAGAGATCATGCTAAGCTTTTTCCCATGTGCTAATCTTGAGTCTTTATGTCCTGACCATCTTTTACAATTTGATTTTCTTTCTTTTGTTTCATTGTGGCCATGATATTCTCTTTCTTTTCTTTTAGCTGCATCAACCTCCCACGGCAAAGTTTATGGGACCTACTCAAGGTATGTGAACATATGAGTGCCAAATCCCCAGAAACCAATGAAAGAATGGAAGTGAGATATGGGGGTCGTATGTGGTATGGAAAGTGTTAAGTATGATATAGGGAAAATGGAACATGTTATCTCAATCATGTGTTTCAAGTAGTGTCAGTCCTATAACCCAACGGGCCTTAAGGGAGGTCCCATTGGACTAGGGTCAAAGATTAACCTCCTTGGTAAGGTGAGAGAACAAAATTATGATCAAGGTCTATCAATCTTTTAGATCACTGTGCTATACATACTAAATGCCCAAAAAAAACAAGTATAAGCAACAAATTGCAAAATGATCAAAGTACATTTTGAATAGCAGCCCACCTTCATCCAAGTGTCAATGTCGGATGGTGAGAGGCTAATGAAAATGGCAGAGGCATATGGCATATCATTGTGTAATGGTGTTTGGCAGAGGCTGTTGGCTATCTAGCTGACCAGTTGGTTGTCAAACGTAGGAGAAAATTCCCTCCGATGGGGTTGCCCATTTTGGTGGGTAATAGTTTCCCAACACCTCCGTCTTCATGGACAGTCATCTTGTGTTGTCCTCAAATTCACCCTCTGCCCGCCTTCTTCCTACCACGACTGCACCCATTTTTGTTTGTCCACAACCTCGACTACGATAACTGCCTCCCTCATCGCTGGTCAGTTTCAATTTGACAACCCTCTGCTTTTCTCACTACACGGGGGTTGGGTCTGACAGCCCTGAGGTTGTCAGCTTGGTGACTGTCGGCCACCTTCAGATTCTTTGATTTTTTATTTTTTAAACGTCATTTTTTTTAACTCAGTTGCTATGACGTACCATACAACCCCCGATTTTTATCAAACTTTCGACTCAACCTCAATGTCGTATGACCCTCTTCAATCTTAGACTCTCTTTTTTTACGCCTTGTTCAATCATAGCCAAACCTGGTTCAAGTGATCCCTACAGGAACGTGGATTCCTACATGATTTATGGATCAATTTTTAGATTTTCTAGCTTTGATAACATGCTAAATTTACTATTGAACCTAGCACTCGACACTTTGTTAACATATAAAATTACAAATCTATTGAATAAATGCACAACTAGGTTCTTAACACTATTAGTTGAAGCAAAAATTACACCAATCTAAATCATAAGTGACACAAACAATTTGTACCCAATCAACAATTCTTCTTTAATAACTCAAAACTTAGTTGGGCTCCCATCTTGCGATAATGGCCCAACTGAAGAAAATACAATTACAACATACCTTGGATCTGATGCAACAGATCAAGCCCTGGATTTGTCCTGGATCTCCTTAGCTGATCTGGATCTCCTATGATGCACCTTTGCACCTTCTTCAAACTCGACCAACTTGAGTATCACACTCCTCACTTGAGAAAATCATCTCTCGATGGCTAGTGTTGTTGTATGGTGTGTCTTTCTCCTCTCCTTAGCTTTGCTTTTATAACTTTACATTGAGTACAATCCCTAACCCTAATCTCTAAAGTGATTGATAGCCAAGATTAGATCTCGCCTCACTCGAGATCAATGGTTGAGATTAAAACATAATCATGAGTAAATTACTTTGCTTTTCATAAGTGTCTTTAGCTTAGTAGCCAACATAGTTAACTATAAGTTTTTCCTAAGTAAGAATTAGGCTAAGTTACAATAGCAACTTGCTCACACATGAGCAAGTGTCCTAAGGAGACCTTTGGGTGACTTTTGCATGTATGGACACTTAGGCCCGTGCAAAAATACCTACCCGAGCTACAAACATCAACAAATATTCTAGTTTTTAAATTATAACCAAAGTTGAATCTTTATGTCTTTCACTTTTGTATGTGTAATTTATTTTATATATCATGTCCTTTGTGTCCTGTTGTCCTATTTCCAAGGTCATTGTGTCTCATGTCATAAACTCATTTTTTTGTCTTTTGCGTCCCATTTCCCAATGTCAAGTGACTTAGGTTACATCATTATCATTTCCAGCCATGAGCACAAAGATAATTATAAGGAGGTAACCAACAAAAATATTATTTCCTTTATAACACATTTCATACAAGCAAATCCCAACATTGATATTCAAGAATATTTACTACAAAGCATGTGCCCCACAAAAGATAACCCGTAGCTTGCACATTTACCTTCAAGAGGATGTTCAACTAAGCTCCCAAAGGGAACTCCCCAAATCCAACCATTACAAATGATGGAAAGAACTACTCTTCTAATAGAGTCTAGCTCTATATTCTTTTATAATAAAATAATAATAGTTTTCCTATATCCACTAGTTCTCCAAAGAATAATAATAAAATATCAAAGGAAAACAAAACAATAATGTTGTCATTTAACCAACTCCATGAGACATGTTAATGATAAAAATTAATGAATTGGTTATGCCATGTGTCCTTATCCTCAAGCACCAAGCTCATGCAAATGCAAAGTGCCACTTGTCCTCTTCATGTGTAAAATGTTCCTTAAGAAACCTCAATCATAGCCATGTCTAAAAGAAAGTGTAAGTGTCGAGTCAAAAATGTGAGGGTACGCTCCAAGAGAAGTGAAATAATGCCAAGTGTAGCTGAAATAATGATGGAGTTTTCAAGGAAGAATCCTCTTTGACCATGTTATAATAAGGAAGGAATACCTAGGGAGGTGCACCCTACAAGAATGTGCAATAAAGCCACCTCAACCCACCAACAACATAAAATATTCTACTTGAGTAAATGGACCCTAGAAATTTGTGCATTGGAACACATCAAACCACCCACAAGCAATAAATATGGGCCACATGAAGTGTGGCCTTGGGAGAAGTGCATCTTGGACCTCTCTGAGATGGTAAATAACAACAAAATATAACATGAGATGGTGTGCCTTAGAGAATTGTGCCATCTAATTGATTTTATCAATAAATACAACACAATATTCTTCCTTGAGAAGTGTGCCATTGATAAACGTGCATTGGGGCCACCTTGACTATTTAGTAAGCAATAAAATAGTCCTTTTCACAAGTGCACCCTAGGAGAGAGTGCCACTATTGGTAGTTAACAAAGGAAAAATCTGCAACAAATCATAAGCAATGGAATACCATGGGTTGGAAAGCAAAATCAAGGGTAAAACCACCCTCATTTCCAATAAACCCCATAAATCCATGTGCCAAGACATAATGTAGCTCAACAAACTCCAAGAAGAGGGAACGACCCCATCACCTAATCATAAAATAATAATAAAAATGTGATGATGCCTCCACATGTGTGTGTTGGAAAATAATACTGAGGGGGGGGGGGGGGTGAATCAGTGTTAGCAACTTAACAATATTTCATTTCCATAAACAGATTTATATACGCTACTTTTGTTACTACAACTTGCGTATATATGCAACTGTGTTTAGAGCAACCAGCGTATACCTTGTAAACTTATTATTTAGTCAGTTGATCTTTAATCTGTGTATCAAAACCATATAAGCAGTAACAGGTACAGTAAAAACAAAGCAGACAATCACACACAAGAACACAAGATATAAGGTGGAAACCCAATGTGGGTGAAAACCACTTGTTGCAATTCGTCTCTATCTTCTTTTAATAAGAAACTTCTTTTTACAATATTTATGTACTAGTGCAGTCTTATACCAGCACGCAGGCTTCTACCTGCAAAAGGCTACAACCTTCTCTCATTCTCCAGCTTCTCCTGGAAGGGAGCTACAACCCCCTTAGCTCTTGTACTAGCTGATGTACTAATACGTAGGTGCTGACCTACAGAAGGCTACAACTTTCTCTTTTCTTCCAAGGACCACGTTTCATAAATTTTCAGACTAGATCCATCAATAGCATCAATCAAACATCAAAATATATCTGCATCAATCAATCTCCCTTGCACTAACCAAATCTAAATCAAACAATCACTTCTCTGAATGCTGTAACCAGAATACAGTAACAGTGCCAGAACCCAGAACACTGCAATCAGTAAACAAAAGTAGCTAAAACATATTTTATGAGACGTACGCTACTTCGATGTGTCAAACTTGTGTGCATATGCTGCTATATGAAGGAAAACCTGCGTATACGTTGTTTTGAATTGCCGAACCAGCGTGTATACGCGCCTTTGCTATACTGAACCTGTGTACAGATCTGTAAAAGATGCTTTACCCTTTTCAACTATTCATACATCAGTTATACCCAGATCATCAGATTTACAAATCAAGACATGCGCCAATTATAAAATATCAAAACCACACAAAGATACTTCTCTTCAAGCCTTAAGATCTTGACCCATCAATAGAACTTATCTTTCTTCAAGCGCTCAGGTTCCTCCTTGATTCAGATCCAACTATGCACCATAACCCAATGACCAGTATTCTAGATCTTGCTCTTCATAAGATATTCAATACTTGAGTGCCTTTGCCTAATGATCTCCTTCTCCTTTTATAGTCTTAGGCCTTACTCAATACCATGGTCCAAAACCACTTAGAAGCAATACCTAGGACCAAATAACTGGGGTCAACACTTTGGTCAAGATACCTTGGATCAATACAGCGGGTTAAAATACCAGTGACCAAATACCACGGACCAAAACCAGGTTTTCCAACATGTACGTGCTTTTCCTTGCGTGAAAGTGCGTGTATATGCATACGCGCCTTTTGGTCTGCAAACCTGCGTGTATACGCGGCTTGGTCAAGGGGAACCTGCATATACTTCTTTTTCTTTCATTCTGTGAGCCTAAACTGTGATCTGTCATCTGAGTGAGTTGCCATCAAGGACAACACCTGTGTCATAATGCCAACAATCTCCCCCTTTGGACATAATGGCAACCCCAAGTCACTCTCCCCCTTTGTCATCAAGGGCAAAGGGTTATGCTCCCCCTAAGTACATGCTGAATTCGCTGATATGCTGAAGTGAGCTGTTCATGCTCCCCCTGACTGTAAGCAAGGTCTAAAAAAAAATGTTCTACAAGAAGAACATGACTCTATACATCATAGATGACCTTCCTATCACCAAAGACTCATATATACATCCATCTCCCAACCAAGTGGGGATATACCAAGATTGACTCATCCACCCAACCAAGTGGGGATACACCGAAAGTTTATACATGGTAAAACAAGAACATTACATCATCCATCTCAGGCATAGTGGGGAAACAAAATAGGTCATTACATGAAAAAGATAGATATGACATAGAGACATAATATCTAAAACAAGACTCGAATAGTCATCAGCAACTATCATCAGCAGCATCTGTCAATCACCATCTAGACCAGCAACCATGATCTCCCTCTGCACCTGATCTACCTAAAACAAAAACAGCTGTGAAATGGTACCAAGATCTTCTAAGATAATGCCAACAATGCATTATTAGAAGTATATGCTCCCCCTGAACCTGTGCTAGATGATCATTGTCAGACCCATATCAGACTCTTTTCATCCTGAGTCTGTCCCACTGATATTCTTCAAATCAACATATACGCGATTGTATCCACAACAACCGGCGTATGTACGCGGATACGTTTCATGAAACTCGCATACAACCACTTTCCTCTGAAACAGATAAGTATCAATGGCAAGAAGATGCATCAACTACTCCCAGCTTCTGTCTGAGGTATTCAAATGTCTCTCTGGGCAGTGGTTTGGTGAATATATCAGCAACCTGTTCCTTGGAGGGAACATACTCCAATTTGACCTTTTGTTCAAGCACTTGTTCCCAGAGAAAATGATATTTGATAGGTATGTGCTTGGTCTTGGAATGCATGATAGGATTCTTTGAAATACTAATTGCACTTGTATTATCACATAGAATGGAGATGGGTGGAGTACATGTGATTTGAATGTCTTGCAATGTTTGCATCATCCAAAGAAGTTGTGTGCAGCAAGATGCAACAGCCACATATTCTGCTTCAGCTGTAGATAATGCAATTGAACTTTGTTTCTTGCTAAACCAAGACACTAATCTGGAACCCATGAAGAATGCACCACCACTAGTGCTTTTTCTATCATCCACGCTTCCTGCCCAATCTGCATCTGTATATGCATGAAGTGTAAGATCTGTATCTTTGGGATACCATAAACCAAAGTTTTGTGTCCCTTGAAGATATTTGAAAATCCTTTTGACTGCTTGAAGGTGTGCTTCCTTTGGATTTTCTTGGAATCTTCCAACTATTCCCACCGCATGCATGATGTCTGGTCGGGTACCTGTTAGATAGAGCAGACTACCAATCATGGATTTGTAGGTTGGTTGATGTACTGCTGCCGATTCACCATTTGTGCTGAGGCTACATCCTATTACCATAGGAGTACATACCGGTTTAGAATCTTCCATTCCATATTTCTTCAAGATCTGCTTGAGGTACTTGGTTTGTGATAGAAAAATACCATCTTTATTTTGTTGAACTTGTAAACCAAGAAAATATGTGAGCTCACCAAGAAGGGACATTTCAAATTCTTTTTGCATTACCAAAGCAAAGTTTTGACTCATGGCTTCTTCATTACTCCCAAAAATGATATCATCAACATACACAACAAGTATTAGCAATTTATCATTGTCAATTTTTATATATAGATTGCTATCAGTTGATCCTTTTGAAAAACCTTGTTGTTGAAGGTATTTGTCGAGACGATAATACCAGGCCCTTAGAGCTTGTTTTAGACCATAGAGAGCCTTTCTGAGTCTGCATACAAGTTTTGGATCATTTCCAAGGATGAATCCGTCTGGTTGTTCAATATATACTTCTTCTTCTAGATCTCCATTAAGAAAGGCAGATTTCACATACATTTGATATACTTTGAACTTCTGAAAGCTAGCAAGAGCAAGGAACATTCTTATGGCTTCAAGTCTAGCAACAGGTGCAAAAGTTTCTTCAAAGTCTATACCTTCTTGTTGAGCATATCCTTTACACACAAGTCTAGCCTTATTTCTAACAACTTCCCCATTTTCATTCAACTTGTTTTTGAATATCCATTTGGTTCCAATGATATTCTTATCATGAGTCTAGGAGCTGATTCCCAAGTATTATTCTTTTCAATTTGCTCAAGCTCTTCATTCATGGCCTTGACCCAACATTCATCTTTGCATGCTTCATGAACATTTTGCGGTTCGATGGAGGAAAGCAATGCTAGACAGCTTGAAGCTTCTGTAATAGTTCTTCGTGTCTATACACCTGCCTCTTTCTGTCCCAAAATTTGAGTCTCTAGATGATTTTTCTGAACATATCCGGATGGAGTCTTTTCTTCTGCCGTTATCTGCTCTTCTGGTGCTTCATTGGTTTCTTCTTCTTCAGCATTAGTCTAATTTGATGTGGAAGGATAATCCTCATCTTCTTCCCTCTCTAGTTTTTACCTGCTTTGGATTTTTGCCTGTTTCATCAATCACAACATCAATACTTTCCACAATTTTCCCTAGTCTTTTATTATAACACTTGTATCCTTTACTTCGGAAAGAGTAACCAAGGAGAATGCCTTCATCTACTCTAGGTTCAAATTTGCCAAGTTTTTCATCATTCCTTTTGATGTAACATTTACTTCCAAAAACTTTGAAGTATTTTACAGTAGGAGTCTTACCATACCAAAGTTCATGAGGAGTTTGAGGGCTGTTTACCCGGACATTTGTTTTGTTGAGAATAGTGACAACAGAAAATGCAGCTTCACCCCAGAAGGTTGCAGGAGTTCCAGACTCATCTAGCATAGCACGAGCCATTTGTTGAACAGTTCTGTTCATCCTTTCTACCACTCCATTTTGTTGAGGAGTCCTTGCGGTAGAGAATTCCCTTCTTATTCCATGTTCTTCACAAAAGTCGAAGAATTCATCTGAGGTAAATTCCCCTCCTCGATCAGATCTGAGGCATTTGATTTTGCAATCTGATTTATTTTCAACCAAAGCTTTGAAGGCTTTGAACTTTTCAAATGCTTCGTCTTTATGCTCTAGAAGTCCTATCCAGCACATTCTGGAAAAGTCGTCAATGAACAATATAAAGTATTCTTCTCCACGAGGTGACTTTTTCCTTGATGGACCACATAAATCAATATGGACAAGTTCAAGCAGCTTACTAGCTGATCATTCTTTCTCAGGGAAATGTGTTCTGGTTTGCTTACCAAATTGACATGATTTGCATATTGTATTTCTAGAATTTTGATGTTAGGAAGATCGCGAACAGCCTGGAATTTGCATGCTTTCCTTATCTGAGGGAAGCTTAGATGCCCCAATCTTCTATGCCATAGCCAGTGTTCATCATTTTTGCTTAGATAGCATTGTTGCTATCCTCCCTTGAGTATGTATAAATTATTTGGAGTTCTTATGCCTTTGATCACTGTTTCTCCTGTATCAAGCTCACGAACAACACATCCATTTGATCGAAATACTACTTCATTTCCTTGATCACACATTTGACTAACACTCAACAGATTATGCTTTAAACCATCAACATACATAACATTCCCAGCTTTGACCTTTTCTTTTAAGAGAACAGAGCCTTTACCTTTTATGACTTCATGGGTGTCATTTCCAAATGAGACCTTCCTTTCCTTTTCTAAAGCACTATATGACTGAAGTTTTTCTTTATCACCTGTCATGTGTTTCGAGCATCCACTGTCGATGTACCATTGATTTTCTTGTCCTTCTGCATATAAGGCTATACCACATCTTTCAGTTTGCGGTTCTTTCTTTTTCCATGTTTTGGGAACCAATGAGGCTTGCTCCTTCTGAGATGTTTGCCGAAATTTACTCCGGCATTTAGAGTCTTCATGATCGAAGTTGTTACAGATAGAGCATTCTATTTCATTTTCAAGAGCAGAAAAGTTATTGTAGCTCATTTTCATGATCCCAATCACATTCCTTTGATTTCGTGCTTCTCTAGTCATGATGGTCTTATAAGCAACACATTGAGCAGCTTTGTGTCCAAAGTTATGACATGAAAAACATTGGCCATTAAAGAAATTCCTACGATTACCGAATCTACTGACCAGATGATTGTAGTTTCCATTGACATTCATTCTTGAAGCAAATTGAGAATGATTTACCTGTGGTTGGTTATAGCTTCTGTTCATCCTTGAAGTAGATTGAACTCGATTTACCTAGTGATCTGCTTTAAGCCTCTGCTGACGATTGTTAACCTGTTCACTTCTCCTTGCTGCATCTAGATAGCTTTTGGAGGTTGATGGCTTCTGTGTTTGAGATGGTTCTTTAGTACATCCAAGACCTGTCTTTATCAGAGGAGAACGCTTCACTTTGATAATTTCATCTAAGTTTCTGATCCTTTAGCAAACCTAAGATTGAGAGCTTTTGTTTTCTCAATTTCTTTTCTTAGACCCACAATTTCACATTCTCACTTTTCATTGTGTTTTTCCCTTTCAGCAAGTTGGAATGTCAGAGTATCTATAATCATACTCTTTTCTTCTAAACAATTTTAAGTTCATAATTTTCTTCATAGAGACCATCTTCATCTAAAGCATCCAAAAAATCATCATCTTCAAAAGCCATCAGAAGTCTATAATCATTATTATTTTCATCTTCATCACTATTTGATAAACCATCACTATCTTCATGCGTATAGTAGCTCTTCTTATTTACACTTTGTTTTCTATTCCATTTTGCTGATTCCTTACCTTTATCAAGTTTATCTTTGTGAGGACATTTGGCAGCATAATGACCTACTCTTCCACAAGAAAAACATTTGAAAGGTAGTTTACCTCTGAATCTTCCAGAACCCCGTTGAAGGTTCTTGACAAAGTTTGATTCTTCCTCTCCTTCTGACGTATGTCCTAACTCATTGAGTTCTCCTTTTCCTGAAGCTTTGAATGCGGCTTCTCTCATATCTGATGGACCCCCTTTTCTCATTTCGAAAGCAGTTAGGATTTCGTGCAGCTGTGACATAGTAATACTCTGAAGATCCTGCTTTTCTTCTATGGCAGAAACTTTTGATTCAAACTTAGAAGACAAGGATCTTAGAACCTTTTCAACTAAAGTAACTTCTTTTATCTCTTCACCCAAGTTTTTCATGCGATTAACAATCTCATCTATACGTAAGAAATAATTAGCTACACTTTCATCATTATGCATTCTGAGAGTTTCATATTGAATTCTGAGAGATTGTAGTTTTGCATGTTTTACCTGATCGTCTCCTTCATAGCTTAGAATGATCTTGTCCCATATTTCTTTGGCGGTTTTGAGCTGCATAACCTTGACGAATTCTGATTGTGACAGACTCCCCAATAGAGTATTAACAACCTTTGCATTTGTTTCATACTGCTTTTTACCTACTGTATCTGTAGGAGTTGCTAATGGAAATGTGTATCCTCCTTCCACGATATCCCAAACTTCTGTTCCAAGAAATTGAAGATAGGCTGTGGTTCTTACCTTCCAATAGACGAAGTTGCTCCCATCAAAGATTGGTGGCCTGATGGATGCCTCTCTTTTGTAGTTGCTCATGATGATAGATCTTCCTTCAAGCAATCAAGCTTCTTCTGAAGGACTTGCTCTGATACCAATTGTTGAAAATAATACTGAGGGGGGGTGAATCAGTATTAGCAACTTAACAATATTTCATTTCCATAAACAGATTTATATACGCTACTTCTGTTAATGTAACTTGCGTATATACGCAACTGTGTTTAGAGCAACCAGCGTATACCTTGTAAACTTATTATTTAGTCAATTGATCTTTAATCTGTGTATCAGAACCATATAAGCAGTAACAGGTACAGTAAAAATAGAGCAGACAATCAGACATAAGAACACAAGATATAAGGTGGAAACCCAATGTGGGTGAAAACCACCTGCTGCAATTCGTCTCTATCTTCTTTTAATAAGAAACTTCTTTTTACAATATTTCTGTACTGGTGCAGTCTTATACCCAGCACGCACGCTTCTACCTGCAGAAGGATACAACCTTATCTCCTTCTCCAGCTTCTCCTGGAAGGGAGCTACAACCCCCTTAGCTCTTGTACTAACTGATGTACTAGTACGTAGGTGCTGACCTACAAAAGGCTACAACCTTCTCTTTTCTTCCAAGGACCACGTTTCATAAATTTTCATACTGGATCCATCAATAGCATCAATCAAACATCAAAATATATCTGCATCAATCAATCTCCCTTGCACTAACCAAATCTGAATCAAACAATCACTTCTCTGAATGTTGTAACCAGAATACAGTAACAGTACCAGAACCCAGAACACTGCAATCAGTAAACAGAAGTAGCTAAAACATATTTTATGAGACGTACGCTACTTCAATGTGTCAAACCTGCGTGCATACGCTGCTATATGAAGGCAAACCTGCGTATACGCTGTTTTGAATTGCCGAACCAGCATGTATACGCGCCTTTGCTATACTAAACCTGCGTACAGATCTGTAAAAGATGCTTTACCCTTTTCAACTATTCAGACATCAGTTATACCCAGATCATCAGATTTACAGATCAAGTCATGCGCCAATTATAAAATATCAAAACCACACAAAGATACTTCTCTTCAAGCCTTAAGATCTTAACCCATCAATAGAACTTATCCTTCTTCAAGCGCTCAGGTTCCTCCTTGATTCAGATCCAACTACACACCATAACCCAATGACCAGTATTCTAGATCTTGCTCTTCATAAGATATTCAATACTTGAGTACCTTTGCCTAATGATCTCCTTCTCCTTTTATAGTCATAGGCCTTACTCAATACCATGGTCCAAAACCACTTAGAAGCAATACCTAGGACCAAATACTTCGATCAAGATACCTTGGATCAATACCAATGTTGCATTAACTGTTATCAGGATAATATCGGCGCAAGGAAAAAATCGGAAAAAATCGTTTGGTACAAAAATATTCATTTTTTTTTCAATTTTTTTAATATCTAAACCATCTACAACATAAAATAAATACATTGACACATAAATATGATAAAAGAACTAATATATAAAATGTTTAATATCATTTCTAGTGCTAAAATCACACATAACATTGAATCATATCCTGAATAGTAAGTCTCGACTCCTGAGTCCCAACTCATCCTCAAAATATCAACAAAAAATATAATAATGTATCTCATCATGTCATAATGTCATATACAATAAAATGAAGAAAATAACTAAAGTCTAATCCTATTGATTTCCTCTGCCCCTCTTGCAAGAAAATGCCACAACTTTCCCTTTCCCTCTAGATGTAGATGCTGGTGTTGGTGGAGTTGGCAGTGGAATCTGCTTTGCTCTAGAAGCTGAAGAACTAGAAGTAGGAGTTATAGGAGGTAGACCACGTCCTCTACTGGTGGCAAGGGTAGCCTGGGCAGGTGGTGTCACCGGTAAACATTACAATCTCCCAATCCTGATATCCTGAAAAACTGATGAGTCTGCTGGATTTTGAATGAAATCTAAAATTCTACTTTCTCCATATGAAATCCAATGAGAGTCTGGAACCACTCTCAAACATCCTGAGTCATTTCATGGTAATGTTAAAAATTTAAGTAAAAGGATGAAAATGAAGATTAAGGAGAATGTCACTTTTACTTTAAGAATTTAACATTACCATGAATAGCATATCAATACTAGGGCCTAGACTTGATCATTAAGCTGCCCCACTCAAAAATTATTTGTTTCTTTCAAAAAAAATTGCATTTCGAACATTTAGCATCCCTTATAAAACCGCGTTGCCCCGACCCTCAGCGATAAATTGGGAAAAAATCGTGCGATTTTTTCAAATTATCGCGATTTTTTTTTAAATTATCAGGTATAAAAAAAATCCGCGATTATTACTCGCGATAATATTGGCTTCGGGAAAAAATAGCGATAAAACGATAATATCGTGATTTTCATAACACTGATCAATACCATGGGTCAAAATACTAGGGACCAAATACCACGGACCAAAACCAAGTTTTCCAACATGTACGCGCTTTTCCTTGCGTGAAAGTGCATGTATACGCATACGCGCCTTTTGGTCTGCGAACCCGCATGTATACGCAGCTTGGTCAAGGGGAACCTGCGTATACTTCTTTTTCTTTCATTCTGTGAGCCTGAACTGTGATCTGTCATCTGAGTGAGTTGCCATCAAGGACAACACCTGTGTCATAATGCCAACAGTGTGCACAAAGGTGAGCGCTCCACTAAGACATATAGTCAACCTCAAAATAACCACATCCATGTGTGAAACCAAGTCAAATGACCTAGGGAACTCATGCAAAAGCCCCCCAAGAGGTCAAAATTCCCCTTAAATAGTTAAATCAACATCCACATGTGAACCAAAGAGGAGTGCTCTAGGCTGAATATCCATGTCTAGTAAGGTGAAATATATGACCATAACCCTCAATTTGCTTAGGTGTGCTCACACTAGGAAGCTCCCATCACCTCAATTCATATCAAATAACTAAATAAATCATATAATCCACATATACAATGAACCCCTAAAGTCCTAGAGTAAGCATCCTATGCATCTTGTGTGAAAATTCCTCAACCAGAATTTCTACTGCAATAAATTGATGTTACTTCTCCAACTTGTTAATTCATACAAGTTATTTACTGTGTGCTACGGTAAATATCGAAGTAAATACTATTGTAGCCTTCACTTAATTAAATTATATGCGAAAACAAGAGACTGAGCAAGAAAGAAAAATACAACACAATTGACACCATTATTTTTTGACAATGTCCCGGAAAAACCCAACGCAGGAAAACTAGTGCAGCAGGGTTTATTATTATTCAGTAGTAGCAAATTTGAATACATCTTTGAATACCTCAAGGGTTATTCAGTTACAGAGAGAAATACTGGCAGAAAGATTTGTGAGATTACCTCACACGATCACTAAGAAAAATCTTGGTTGATCCGGTCACTGGAAGAGGTGCCTCTAGTAGGCCTTGCACTCCTCTGCTCAGTCCTCAGGCAATACTGCGTCAACCCCTCTAAACACTGCGTCACCCAGCCAGCTGATCAATTTGTTGAACAAGTCACTGCTCCCAGCCTCCCGGTCTCACACCCCGGCTCCCGGCTTCTGAAACTAACTCTGCCCAGCAAAATTTCAGACTCTCTCTCACCCTTTGCGTTGCCTTTGCATGGCCCTGCGTCAGCCTCTGCGTGAGAGCTACTAGATCACTCTCTACCTCTCTATCGATGATTCTTTGGCAGAAAAAATCTCTCTCTCTCTCCAGATGCGATCCCTGCCCCTCAACTACAAGAAATCTCCTCGATCAAAACTTCCTCCTAAGAAATTCTCACTTCAAAAATTCGATCTCTTGATCTCTCAGTGCATTTTCCAAATGACCCTCAAGCTCCCTTAAATAATCTTCTCGTTGACATTCAACAGTCCAGATTAAAAGCTAATCAATGGCTAAAATCATTTTAGCTTGATCCTCATCTTCTTCTAGATTCTAGAAGTTTCACCCACAATTAGATTAATACCCATTAATATTTTTAATTTCCTAAGTTTAGACTTAGGGACCTATTAAAAATATCAATTATTTTAATAAAATTGTCTCTGGGTGGAATTTCCCAAAACGCTTTCTAGGTTCTTTGGAATACATGTGCCTAAGCCTCCGTGCAAAATTTGAGGCCTAAAGCACATCTGATGCTACCCCAAATCAACACTCCCTCTTAGTGAGGAATGTGCTCTAGCAATATACGTTGTTGAATATTGCTCTGACTCTGAAGCATCGTCCTTTGTGTTGTTGATGTCTGACATGTTGTCCACCAACTATTGCGTTGTTGCTGTAACTGTACTGCTGCTGACACCGCCACTGTCAAAACTGCATCCATACTACAACTCCCTCTCAAGTGTTGCATCTGTGTTGCTGCTAGCACTGCCACTACACTGCAAACTGTTGTTGTTACTCTATCAGCAACAGAAAACATCCAAATTACTAAACTAATTGTGTTCAATATGATACTACGTGAATGATAAAGCCTGACTGATGCTAGTCTCTGCCCTGACCCTCTGAATCTCCTGTGTTGCTGCTAACCTCTGCACTGCTGCCAACTCGGCTCTGCGTTGTTCAGTCTTTGGCGCTGCTAGCCATTGCAACTGTCTCCCCAACACTCCTTGGCACCATCCGACACTAGTCCATCCTGCTACCACAAAACTGGGCTCCCGTAGCAAGGTATTGATCCAAGAGGTGGACTCCTCAAGGATCCTGCCCATTTGTAGCACTTTCGAACTACAGCTCAAAATCTTCCCACCTCCCTCCTAGAGGTATCTCAGTTGTCATGGCAAACTCTTCCTCTTCGATCTTCGCGGACGCAGCCTTTAGATCGTTTTTCTCATCCTTGTCCTTCTTCTTGAGAGGACACTGAGTAGCATAGTGACCCGTCTCACCACATCTGAAACAATTGATCTTCGAGATGTCCTTCTTCTGTCTCCGCTGCTCTTGTTGTCCCTTCGATGCAAGGGCTGCATTATCCTCCTCCTCCTTGGGCTTCGACTCACTGTTGTTGCTTCCGTCAAGTTTAACCTTAACTAAGTCTCTCCTCATCTCCTCTTGTTTTAAAGCTGCCCACATCTCATCCCAATTTGGCAATGATGTTCTGCCCAAGATACTCTGGACAAAGACTTGCCACCATCTGAGACAGAATTGAGGGCCAGTCTAACCAACTCTGAAGCTTGAGGTGTATGCCCCACAGTAAACAATTCATCATGGGTCTCCTGAAGCTTAATGAGGAATGGATCCACACGCTCCCCCTTCTGCATCTGAGCAAATCTCAGCTTTTTCTCCAAGTACATCTTCCGCTGCTCGAAAGATCCCTGATATAACGTAGCCAAGGCATCCCACATCTCCTTAGCAGTTCCTCTGCTAGCGACGTGACAAACCACATGATCTTTTACTCCATCCAGGATCATCCTCTTGGCTTTCGCCATTTCTGTTCGGTACTTATTCAACAATCTGGATTTGCAGGCACAACCACCACACTGTCGACATATGTCTTGAGGGCATGCTCATCTAGAAGGAATGACATTCTAGCCTTCGAGATGACCTTGTTGGATGCTCCGTCCAACCTGTCCTAATCCCTCAAGCCACTAGTTGCCATTTCTGCCAAAAAAATAGAAAAGTGAATGACCTCCTCTCTCCTCTGTGTCATTGATGGGCTGGCCTACGCACTCCTTGCTGGAGTTAGCAGATCTGCTCCTCTCTATTGCTGCTCAGCAATTAAGAAAAATGGACTTCTTGGCGAGAAGTCTACTGAGGAAAAATTCCCTCACTGTGCTTCTTCTCTCTCTTCTGGTGATTTTCTGCCCAGCAAACTGCTCGCAGAAAAACTGTGTCCCACCAGCTCTTTCCTCACGCTGAGGCTCTGCGCTACTCCCTCTGGCACGGCAAAATTTCGATTTGGAAGCCCTTCCTCTCTGTTGACTCACTCAGAGAGAGATTTTCCTCGAAAATTCAGCCCTCCTGGCTTGGACTGCGCAATCCCTCCGGGGATTCGAATGGCTACCTCCTGCAGCTATTCGACCTCCTTCTCTACACCGCGTTGGGTTCTCTAGCACTACTCTTCTTGCTTCACCTACACTGCTCTAATACCATGTGAAAATTCCTCAATATGAATTTCTAGTGCAATAAACTAATGTTACTTCTCCTACTTGTTAATTCATACAAGTTATTTACTGTGTGCTACGGTAAATATCGAAGTAAATACTACTGCAGCCTTCACTTAATTAAATTATATGCGGAAACAAGAGACTGAGCAAGAAAGAAAAATACAACACAATTGACACCGTTATTTTTGGACAAATGTCCTCGGAAAAACCCAATGCGGGAAAACCGGTGCAACAGCTTTAAGGGTTTATTATTATTAAGCAGTAGCAAATTCTGAATACATCTCTGAATACCTCAAGGGTTATTCAGTTACAGAGAGAGAAATACTGGCAGAAAGATTTGTGAGATTACCTCACACAATCACTGAGAAAAATCTCGGTTGATCTGGTCACTGGATGAGGTGCCTCTGGTAGGCCTTGCGTTGCCTCTGCTCAGTGCTCAAGCAATCCCTGCATCAACCCCTCTAAACATTGCATCACCCAGCCAGCTGATCGATTTGCTGAACGAAGTCATTGCTCCCAGCCTCCCAGTCTCACACCCCGGCTCCCTGCTTCTGAAACTGACTCTGCCCAACAAAATTTCGGACTCTCTCTCACCCTCTGCGTTTCCTCTGTGTGACCCTTCATGGCCCTACATCAGCCTCTGCGTGAGAGCTACTGATCACTCGTCGCCTCTCTCTATTGATGATTCTCCAGCTGAGAAAATCTCTCTCTCTCTTCGGATGCTATCCCTACCCCTCAACTACAAGAAATCTCCTCGATCATAACTTCCTCCTGAGAACTTATCACTTCAGAAATTCAATCTCTTGATCTCTCGGTGTGTTTTCCAAATGACCCTCAAGCTCCCTTAAATAATATTCTCATTGACAATCAACGGCCCAGATTAAAAGCTAATAAATGGCTAAGATCATTTCATCTTGATCATCGTCTTTTTCTAGAAGTTACACCCACAATTAGATTAATACCCATTAATTTCCTAAGTTTAGACTTTGAGTCCCATTAAAAAATATTAATTATTTTAATAAAATTGTCTCTGGGTGGAGTTTCCCAAAACGCTTTCTGGGTTATTTGGAATACATGTGCCCAAGCCTCCCTACAAAATTTGAGGCCTAGAGCACATCTGATGCTACCCCAAATCAACATCTTGTACCAACACACAACATATAAATCACGTCCCATCACCTCGACTAGTACAACATAAGAAGAAGGGGAACATTTGAAACAACCCCTCCTAGTGACATCAATAAAATAACCTCACCATGCAAATCACTAGGATGTTGAAAGGCAATATAATGCCATGTCAATACCTCATATCAACATCATCCAAACCCTTGGGGTGCTAGAACAGTCATACATTAGCCAAAGTGTAGCATTCTCTAGTCTAGATAAACAAGTATACTAATGCAACACCATGATAAGGTTACCTGCTCCATAACCATCAAAAGTATACTAAGAGGGTGACCCTGTTACTCACCCAAAGTGGGTGACCCCATCGAAAAAAATTCTCCCATGATCTCTTCCAGCCGGTAGCGAACAACCCCTGACAACCTCTAGTAGTCGATGACGATGTGCCATTCTCTGCCACTTGCATCAGTCATATGTTTCCTCGCCCATCTAGCAAGAGAGCATGTTGGAAGGTGGGCTTCTGATCAAAAGGTACTTTATTCATTTTGCAATCGGGTGCTTATGCTTGTTTGTATTTGTGTTGAATGGTGTTGTCATTGATGTCAACATTGATTATTGAACACTCTTAATATTTGTCTAGATTGCATCAATTGGAAGCTCCAAAGGAAGAAGCCTTGGAAAACCCAACAAGCCCCACACTTGTTTGAATTTTTGAGGACGAAAATCGGTTGGAATGGTTCTTAGATCACCATCATTGGATGCTCCTCGTCAAGCTGATTCCAGTGGTATATGGCAAGCCATGAGAGCCCTCACAGTTTGAGAGATATGGCCAGTCAAAGATGCTAACCCCATCAAGTGGGCAAAAACCAAGGGTTGTTGATGTGGCGCTTCAAATTGACTAAGACAACCAAGCAAAATGACGTGGTAACCTAGGCATAAAAGCATTGTTAAGGAATATTAAAATATTGGAAACCCTAACTCGACTAGGGCTTTGTGGCTAATATTGTAAAACTCAAAATTTGAATTAATTCTCTCCAAGATGGCGGCCTTGATTTGGGCCCAAAATTTAAATTTCAAATCAAATGGTTTCCCTCCAGAAGGCACAGGTCGGCTCTCTCATAATCGTGCCTCCAAATCTATATAAAGGCACCATGGCTGCCGCATGAGAACATCAATTCTTAACGCCTAATCTTCTCTAAAAACCTTGGCAGCTAGGACACAACATGTTATCCAACGAGATTGAAGTTTTGTTTGACGGTTCATGGGTTATTTTACTTGGGTATTATTTATTCGTTGATTTATTTTGGAGCCATTTATATATCATTTGAATGCCATTTCTGTCTGACATCTGCGTCCCATGGAGAATGTCTGCACCTTTTCTGAAGTCATTTTGTCCAGGACATTCCATCCTCGAGAACACAAAAATCCTTGATTATTTTTGGCTCTTTCTGAAAGGGATGGTTTGAAGAATATTGCACACCATTCAAAGGATCAATGCCTTTGCTGAAATTCATTGAAATTTGCTGACCTGGAGCCATAAACAATGCTTAAAAAAGCATGAACCCAAGTATACTTGAAACAACGCATTGTGAGCAAGCTCATTGAAGGAACTCTTATCTGGTTACGCTCCTTTGTGACTTTCAGCCTTTGTAGACAGTTCGATGTATCAAAATTGGAAGAAAGGGTTCAGCTCTGAAATCTGGGCTGACTCAGCCCTCTATACACATATGTAGGACTTGATTTTGGTCCCCCTTATACTGGTTCAGTTCAACCATTCCAGAAATCGTAATCCAGCTCCAGAAGTATATTGCGCATGACTGTGGCATATTTTTCAAAAAGGGTCCTCGCTATTCTGAGCATATATTTGTTAAGATTTTTGAGTTTGTATATATATATATATATATATATATCTGCAGGTGTAATATCAAACAGTTTGTGAAGATCGCTGAGTTTTAGCATATACAAATTGTGATTTAATGCTCTGTATATTTCATGATTGTTTCTTTGTGAAAAATACGATGATAATGTACATGACCTAAGCCAAATAGTGCAATGGTAAAATTGAAGGTTGGATGCAAGAAGTGCGATCTTCATGGAATAAAGTGCATATATATATATATATATATATATATATATATATAGATATATATATATAGATATACACCTGTGCAAAGAGCAACCTATGTTAGAACGTGTGATTGCTGAATGAGTCTGACCAAAAGAATTCAAAGGTTTGTAATGGCCCAAAAAGACAGAACACTGTATTATGGAACAACATAAATAGAACTGCCAGAAGCCTTGCAGGAGTTATTGGAGTGAGTTATATATCTGAGCATGACTGTATTCATTTGGTCTGCTAAAATGTTTACAGTGATATGATAGAGAGTCTTCAATGATATATATGTGCATATTGCTGATGATTGATCCATCATTACAAAGCTCATGAAAATGACTATTGGACGAGCTATTGAGACAGGTGCAACAATTGTATGACATTGGCAGTGAATTCTTGATATTAGGGTTTGCTGCTACTCATTGCATGCTGCTGCAGGATTTATTGTACGTGATGGAAGGTAGACAAAATGCTTGGGCAGTAAAGGTAAAACAGTGATAGAAATCTTGGCATTATCGAGTTGAGGCAAATCACTCAAAGGAAACTTGGAGCAGATCACTTGGCACTTTCAGATAGCAACTTTGAGGTACAACAGAGGCTTTCTCAGAGGATCACTGTTTTGTTGATGGCAGAGTCTATGGATATGTTGGTGATAGGGCTCTGGTGATAAAAAGGTTCAGGTTTGATATTGTGTTGATAATAGTTGAGCTGCAGGATTGTTGATATAAATGCATGTTCATTGCTAGTATAATTTGGTATGAACAAGCATATGGATGTATATTGCTATTGAGATGTATTAAGCAAAGCCAAAAGCTTTATCATGCTAGGAGTATTGTTAGAGTCTGCACAAGGCATATGGAATATTTTGCTAGTGTTTGAGCATTGCTAGGGTTTGTCATGTTGATAAGCAGAGATAATGCAGGTTGTTGTGACTATGACTTTGACCCACTACTGTTAGGATCATCAACAGATATATTTGTATAACATGCAGTTGCTGAAGCTAGGGTTTTGGCTGCAGATGGTTTTGTCAGATAACAGGTTGATGACTTGACAGCTTAACAGTGGAAAGATAGAGCAAAGATAAGACAAAGTTGTTGGGTATTGTTGTTCAGCTACGGTTTGGTGCAGATAGGGTTTGCAGTACAGGTTGAGCAGAATTATTTATGTCAGTTGAAATTGGCAGGCAGGTAGGGTTTGATGAGCAGATAGAGTAGAGGCAAATTTGATTGATACAGATGGCAATTTATTGTATTGCAGTTCCTTCATATTGATTTTGAGCACAAGTGGATCCAATTTGAAAATTATGAAACGTGGTCTGCCGGTTGATCAGGGTGGCAGGGTGGCGCGAGGTAGGAGAGTAAAGTCTCCTTCAGGTCGAAGCCTAAGAACACTTCAGGATGGCAGGGTGGTGCGAGGCAGGAGAGTGGAATATCCTTAAAGTCGGGAGCCTAAGAACACTTTAGGGCGCCAAGGTGTCGCTGGGGTAGGTTGGATCCTGCGCAGGGCATTGGAGCGTCCATCCAGTGGTAGCTGGTAAACGGGGTGTTGGAGCATCCTTCAGGTCAGAGCCTGTAAACCTGGGCATTGGAGCGTCCTTCCAATAGCAGCTAGTAAACAGGGTGTTGGAGCATCCATTAGGTTGTAGCTTGTAAACTAGAGGGTTGGAGCCTCCCTCAGTTGTAGCTAAAAATGATGGAAGTTGGAGCTTCCTATTGATGTACTTATTGAATACAAATATTAAGAAGTGTTCGATGGTTTTTCTCCTAGAAGGGTTTCCACCTAAAAATATCTAGTGTCTATTGTCTTGATTATGTGCATTGTTGAATGGTGTTAATGATTGTTTATGTTTAACTAATGCTAATAATGTTTAATGCTTTGAAAAACTAAAAATACTAATTGAAGTAAGAAATATTGGTTCACCCCCTGTTAGTATTTCCAACAATTTGGGCATTTGACATGGCTTATGGGGCAACTTGGAAGAAAGAATGATCTTGGCCATGATCTTGTTCCCTCACCTTAAATGGGAGTTTAATTTTCAATCCTCGTCCAATGGGACCACCCCTAATGGCCCAACGGGTATAGGAAGGGCACTACTTGGGAAGCCATGATTGAGATAGCGTAGCCCGATTGCTCACTATTCCATACTTACTACTTTCCATCTTACATTACAAGCCCCTATTCCACCTCCATTCTTTGGGTTCAACTGACCACTAGCTCATTGGGATTTGGCACCCACACATCCTCATGTCTAGGTGGGGCCTAGAAATTTGACTTGGGAGGTTGATGCAACTAAAACAAACGGAAAGAACATATGATGGCCACAAGCTAAACAAAGGAAAAATCAAAATGCAAAAGATGGTCGAGACATTCAAATTAGCGCATGGACAAAAGTCAAGCATGAGCTCTACCTCGCTCACTATGGCCATCACCTAGTTCTTGGGCCAATGTTGCCCTATCATTGTAAGAAAAGGAACCCTTGCATGTCCCAACCCCTAATGGGAAATGAACAACTCCATCATCAAGGGGGGAAATATTGTTATACATCATACAAAAAAAGTTCTCATTCCTTGAGCTTTTAGCAGTAATACAAAGAAAAAATCAAGAAAAAGTAAAAGGCATAAGAGAGGTGGAAAAACAATGGCCGAGTTGGTAACACATGCATCCACGATTGCTCCCTCCTCACACCTATACACACAGGATGAGGATCCCCATCAGGCTAGTCCCTTTGACTATGGCACTTGGCCATGAAGTCTTTTCCCCTTCATTCCATCATTATTCACATGGCACCTATCAATTGAAGGGTGGACCAAGGACATGTCACTTCCCCTTCGTTCCATCATTATTCACATTGCACCTATCAATTGAAGGGTGGACCAAGGACATGTCACTTCCCCTTGGGGGTTGAGAACACCTAATAGGGTTGTCTATTAACCACTCCTACCTATGGAGATAACACTATTACGTGACCAAAGCACCATTTTGAAAGGGAAGCCTTGTAGGAAGTATTAGTTTTTGTAGCATCAGTTGTGTTCTAGCCACAAAATTTGGTGGAGAGGCTAGAATACATGTATTCTCCAAAACCCAGATATCGTTTTTAGAAATTCCACTTAGAGATGACTTAATTAAAATAATTAATCTTTTCTTAATGGTGCCTAAGTCTAAACTTCGAAAAACTAATTAATTAAAGGGTATTAATTAAGTCATGGTAAGAATCTTCTAAAAGAAGACATGGATCGAGTTCTAGTTAATCTTAGCCATTGAGTATGTTTTAATCTTGATTGTTGATGTCTCAACAAGAGATTATAAGAAGAAATTCGATGGGGGTTGGGGAACAAATTTGAGACACCAAGGAATTCGATTTTGTTGGGAATCGATCTATAGAGTAGCAGTTGTGTGTTGCCAAAGGTGATTCAGTAAGACCGAAGCAGTGAGAGAGGGGCAGGGATAATAAGGCCGGGAGGAAGATTTTCTGTTGATTTGGGGTAGCATCGGATGTGCTTCAGCCACGAAATTCAGTGGAGGGGTTGGGGCACATGAGATCTCCAATACCCAAAAAAGGTTTGGGCAGATTCTAAACAGATCAAGAGATATTAAAATAATTAATATTTTTAATGGAATCCCTAAGTCTAAACTTAGGGAAAATAAAATATTATTGTGTATTAATATGAATCTGTGTTAGAATGGTCCAAAAGACATGTATCAAGCCAGATCTGATCTTAGCCGTTGATTAGGGACTTAATCTCGGTCGTTGAGATGTCAACAGGAAAAGTATAAGAGGAGGCTTGAGGGTCACTTGGAGAAGACACCAGATGACCAGTCATTCTACTCTCTAGAGCGAGGTTTGCTAAGATCGAATCTATGATCGGAGTCGCAGATGAGGGGCATTGAGTATAGAGAGACAGAGAGGCAGAGATAGTGTCGGGAGAGCAGTGCACGGGCCAGAGAGAGTGACGCAGTAGCAACCAAGGCTCACGCAGGGCCACGCAGAGGCAGCCAGGAGTTGCACAGTGCTTTAGAGAGGCCAGCGTTGCTGACGCAAAGGGCCAGAAGGCTGACGCAGGGCCTTCTGAGGCTAACGCGGACTCATTCAGGGTGACGCAGGGCCAGTGCTGGGCAGAGAGAGGCTGACGCAGTCTAGAAAGGCTAACTCTGGGGTTTCTGGGGCAGATTAGGGCTAAGGAGCTGCCGGAGGGTTTATCTGGTGTTTCAGCCGGGACATTTGTCTCACACTAAGAGGTACTACTGCCAAGGGCATTCTCTGTTGGGTAAGCCGGATTTGGCACCCAGATTGTACTCTGAAATTGCTTAATAAGAAAACTCTCAGATAGCTGCACCGGTTTTCCCGCATTGGGTTTTTCGAGGACATGGTCCAAAAATAACAGTGTCATTGTTTGTTCTTGTTTCTTTTAGTAGATGATCTGTAATATGTTGAGCATGCACTAGTGTTTATTTTCAGTATTTACATTGTAAATAACTTGTTAAATAACAGAACAAGTAGGTAGGAATAAATCAGTAAAGTGCATGGAGGGTTTCTAATTGGTAGACTTAAAAACTTCAACATGGTATCAGAGCGTGATTGCAGATCATAGGACTAAAAGACATCAACCAAGCGGAGCAATAGCAGCAGAAAACAGTTGTCCCGAGGTGACAGAAATTGTTTCTAGCAGCGCAGAAGCCAAGAAGTGTGACCCAGAGCCACGCATAAGAAGTCGGCAGTTGCGCAAAGCCTCAGAGAGGCTAGCGTTGCTGACGCAGAGGGCCAGAGGGCTGACGCGGGGCATCCTAGGGCTGACGCAGAGCCAGCGTGAGGCAGAGAGGGGCTGACGCAGTTCACAGAGAGGCAGTTGTTGGAGTCTAGAAGGCTACAGAAATATTGCAGAGTGGAGCTGGTGAGGTATTGTAGTTAGAACAGTACCTAACAGAGCAGGGCCAGAGGAGTTGTTACCGAGGGTTTCTAGCCGAGGAACTTGGATCAGCAGTGCAGTTGCACAAGACGATCAGAGTAGGGGGCATCTCGACAAGCGACAGAAGGATTTCCAGGAGGGAAATCAGGACTCAGAGGGAGTCCAAAAGAGAACTTCCAGACGAGAAGTAGAGACTCAGAGGAGTCGAACAGAGAACTTCCAGGAGGGAAGTAGAGGAGTGTCATGGCACTACGCGGGGTAAGAAACCAGGATAGACTGAACGGAGCATCGAACTTCGCAGTCTGGAAGGCCAGAATCTTATCAGTGCTTGACAAGAATCGTGTCAAGAACTTTGCCTTGAAGGTTATAGTTATCCTAGTCGACCCCAATGATAACGACAAGTACAAAGAGGCGATGGCAAGGGCCAAGTGCATTATCCTTTACGGGGTCAAGGATCATGTGGTACCACATATAGCCGAGAAGGAAACGGCATTTGAGATGTGGGAGGCTCTCAAGAACCTGTACCAGCATACTTCTGTGTAGAGAAGAACACTGCTCGAAAACCAGATGAGGTCGTATCAGATGAAGAAGGGTCAATTGATTGACACCTTCCTCGGAGGACTGAATGAGATCCGAGACCAGTTGACTGCTATAGGAGCGACACCGGATTAGGAGCTTATGGTGAGGACAACCCTGAATGTTGTCTCAAAAGATTGGGAAGTGTTTGTCCAGAGTATCCTCGCCAGAGGAACTCTCCCACCTTGGGACAAGATGTGGGCAGCTCTTTGCCAAGAAGAGATCAGACGGCAGTCGAAGACAGATAGCAGCAGCAAAGGGATCAAGGTCAAGCAGGAGGAGGATGTGACCCTAGCATCTAAGGAAAAGCAGGAGAAGCGGAAGAAGAAAGATCTCTCCAAGATCAAGTGCTTCCACTGTGGGGAGATGGGTCATTATGCGACCCAGTGCCCAAGGAAGAAGAGTAAGGGAGAGTCTTCTGAGACTAAGGCAGTGCCAGCACGGGCAGAGAAGGAAGTTTTGACAGACGATGACTGTGCCATGAGTGCACATGCGCCACTTGAGCGGAAGTGGGGAGACATCGAGCTGTAGTCAGGCGGACTACAAGCGATGAGGGGCAAGATCCTTGAGGTACCCAGCCTCTTGGATTAGACCTTGCTACGAGAGCCCCGACGAGGAGTAGCAGGACTGGCTGAGTGGGAAGAGACAGATGCAGATGGAGTGGCAGAGAGAGCTACAATGTAGAGTCCCGAGACATCAAAGCTAGCAGGCTGCAACAGTGCGAGAGGCACAGGAGTGTTGCACCAGTGCAAGTTGGCACAGAGAGATGTGCAACGGTGCAAGATGCAAGGAGTTGTTGCAGCAGCGCAGAGGTCAGAGAGGGAGCACTTGTCAGCGGCAGAGGGAGCTTCAGCATCAAAGGGTGTTTCTAGCCCAACAGGGAGGTCAGTTAGGAGATCAGTTACTTACTTCTCAATAACTGAGTTGCAGTGCAGCAATGGGCAGCACAATGCAGCATGATGAGAGGAGGTGCAGTGCGGATGCAGTGCTGGGAGAAAGGACCAGCAGCAGCACGGATGCAGAGGACGCTGTCATACAGATGCAGCAGTGGCAATGGCAGAACCATGGGCAACAGTACAGGAGGCAGCAATGCAGAGGATGTTGGGCAGGAAGGCCTAACATCAGCACAGCTACCGATGTCGGATGATTAGAGCAATACTCAGTGAGGAATATTGCTAAAGCACAGTCCTCGCTAAGAGGGAGTGTTGATTTGGGGTTTAATCGGATGTGCTCCAGCCACGAAATTTGGTGGAGAAGTTGGGGCACATGAGATCTCCAAAACCCAGAAAGGGTTTGGGAAGATTCTAAACAGATCAGGAGATATTAAAATAATTAATATTTTTAATGGAGTCGCCAAGTCTAAACTTGGGAAAAATAAAATATTAATGGGTATTAATATGAATCTGTGTTAGAATGGTCCAAAAGACATGGATCAAGCCAGATCTAATCTTAGTCATTGATTAGGGACTTAATCTCGGCCGTTGAGATGTCAACAGGAAAAGTATAAGAGGAGGCTTGAGGGTCACTTGGAGAAGACACCAGATGATCAGTCATTCTATTCTCTAGAGCGAGGTTCGCTAAGAGAGAGAATCAATGATCGGATTTGCAACTGAGGGGCATTGAGTACAGAGAGACAGAGAGGCAAAGATAGTGTCAGGAGAGCAGCGCAGGAGCCAGAGATAGTGACACAATAGCAGCAAAGGCTCACGCAAGGCCACGGAGAGGTAGCCAGGAGCTGCGCAGTGCTTCAGAGAGGCCAGCGTTGCTGACGCAGAGGGCCAGAAGGCTAACGCAGCGCCTTCTGAGGCTCATGCGGACTCATTTAGGGTGACACAGGGCCAGTGCTGGGGGGAGAGAGGCTGACGCAGTCCAGAAAGGCAGACGTTGGGGTTTCTGGGGCAGATTGGGACTAAGGAGCTGCCGGAGGGTTTATCCGGGATTTCAGCCGAGACATTTGTCTCAGACTGAGAGGTACAACTGCCAAGGGCATTCTCTATTGGGTAAGCCAGATTTGGCACCCAGATTGTACTCCGAAATTGCTTAATAAGAAAACCCTCAGATAGCTACACCAGTTTTCCTGCATTGGTTTTTTCCGAGGACATTGGTCCAAAAATAACGGTGTCATTGTGTGTGCTTGTTTTTGTTTCCTTCAGTTAATGATTTGTAATATGTTGAGCATGCACTAGTGTTTATTTTCAGTATTTACATTGTAAATAACTTGTTAAGTAACGGAACAAGTAAGTAGGAACAAATCAGTAAAGTGCATGGAGGGTTTCTAACTAGTAGACTTAGAAACTTCAAAATTTTCCAGTCCGATGAGGGCATAGCAGAGAGACAAAGAGTTCCACAGAGAGGCAGCGCAGTGCTTCAGAGGGGAAGTCGTATTTTGTTGTGGAGAAGTAGTGATTCAGTGCCAGAAGTCGAAGTGGGGCCTGGAGGCCAGGAGAGTCCATTTCCCAGACAGCAACTGGTTAGTTAGCAAGAGAGACACTGGTCCAAGTTGTGTGATGCAGAATTGCGTAGGTTGAAACAAGGACTGTGCAGAGAGTAGCTCATCCTGAGCCAAGGTCAGTGTCGGATCACCGGTGAGAGTGAGATTTTTCTCACTAGACTTTTGTCAGTCATTTCTCTGTATGGATTGCTAGATTTGAGCATCCATAGATTTGTACTCAGATTTACTACTGCATAATAATAAAACCCTTAGTTGTTGCAACGGTTTTCCCAAGTTGGGTTTTTCGAGGACATTGGTCCAAAAATAACAATGTTATTTATGTGTGTGTGATTCTATTCTTCTAGAATTATTTTTCTTCCGCAGTATTGTATTTGTGAAGGCTGCAGTGTATTAGTTTCGATATTTACCATATGATGCAATAAATAATTTGTTCAAGTTATTTAACAAATAGAAGAATTAATCAGTTGTTGTAGTGGGATTCAGGGTTTCCGGATTTTGACATACATCATACAAAGCAAGCTCTCATTCCTTAAGCTATGAGCAGTAATACAAAGAAAAAATCAAGAAAAAGTAAAAGGCATAAGAGGGGTGGAAAAACAATGGCCGAGTTGGTAACCCATGCATCCAAGATTTCTCCCTCCTCACACCTATACATGCAGGATAAGGATCCCCATCAGGGTATCCCCTTTAACCATGGCACTTGGCCATGAAGTCTTTTCCCCTTCGTTCCATCATTATTCACATGGCACCTATCAATTGAAGGGTGGACCAAGGACATGCCACTTCCCCTTGGGGGTTGAGAACACCTAATAGGGTTGTCTATTAACCACTCCTACCTAGGGAGGTAACACCATTACGTGACCAAAGCTCCATTTTGGAAGGGAAACCTTGTAGGAAGTGTTAATCTGCCCATTACTCTCAAGCTTGGTTCACATAGATGCAATAATGATTAAATGTACTTGATGGTGAAAGTTGCAGCACTAGATATTGTGTGTAATTGGTAGGTGGTTCCATTTATAGGTTTGGGCAACTTAACTAGGGTCCAGGTCCTCCAGAGGGACATATTGACACCCACAGGTGAGGCATTGAGAGCCATGGGACTCTAAACAGTTATAGAGCATCACTTGCATCCTTGGACACCTCCAACACCCACAACATTCCAACACTTTACCTCACATTGTTGACTTTTACGGAATGATGAACCTAGACTAGCATGCACCCAGTCGGCTTAGCACTGATCAGATGATATGGTAGCTAATCCAGGGCCCAAATGAGGATGGTCTCACACATTGATACATGGGAGGGTTAGCAACACCTTGAGAGCCCTCAACGTTGGAGCAAAGACAAGCATTTTGGCCACTTGGAGACCCATGAGACCACTATTGTACCCCAAAGCCAAAATTGGGCTCCACAAAGGGATTATGTTAGAGATATATAGGAGCCAACCCCTAGAAGATGATTTTAGAGGCCTTCTACACATTTCATAGCACTCTTGACCCTCAATGCCTGCCTACAAGAGCCTACACATGCATGGCGTCAACACTATCTCTCCTACGGCTCACACGTGTGGAGAGATATTATGTTTTTGCATTGGCTACTAGGTCGGCTTGTGACCTAGCTTGTATTGATACATTAGTTTATAATTTTTAGGGGCATAAGGATAAAATAAGCATTTGAATTCCTCATATAAATAGAGGGATGATATTTCTTGTCATTGATCATCATCACACTTGGAGATTTCGACCTCTCTCTCTCTAGAGAACTTTCGGCCCTCTTTTCTTGTGGTAGAGATTGGATCTATAAATGCACTTTGATATTTGGAGCTGATTTTGGTTATCTTTGGAGCTATTCTTTGGACAAATGGATGGAATCTTTGCATGTTATCTTGTAAGTGCACCTAATTGTTGAATATCTATTTTCTTCATGTCTAATGTACGCAATAATGTTGATTCTAGGTTATGTTAATTGTTCACTAATTTGTTGAAGATACACTTAATGCTACCTAGATGATCTACTACATGAATTATTCATATAACATGTGAATGAATTGTTCTACTAGTGAACTCTTGGTAGCTCTCCCATGAAAAATCCATTATCCATTGCATAGGTAATTGTTGAAATTTTGGTTGCTAGGGCATCAAAATCTCGGCCTCCTTGGAAACTTATTGGCTGACCTATCACATTATAGACTGCACTCACCCAAGAATAACGCACTAACCCTCTCTTCTTGGTGATCACTTCAACTTTTATCCATAAATTTTTGCTTTTCTCTTTTCCCTAATTTGGCCCCTTTAAGGCCAAGCGACAAAGCTAGGGCTTGGTGCGAATTTCTAGGGAAGAGGAATCTCTGGAGTTGGAGAGTCTAAATGAGGATAGTGGTTGCGACAAAATCCCTCCTTTTGGTAGGCATTCAATTCAATTTTGTCCATAAATTTATTTTCCCTAGTTACTAGCCCTAAGCTAACCCTAGTTTTGGATTTAGCTTCAACTTGGGGGCTTCTTGATTGTTTCATGTGTCTTTTTCTTGTTGAAAATTATTATTTGAAACCCTTTCTCCTCACCTGGACCTTTGGTCGTCCCATCTATCAACTCATTGATCAAGCCCTACATCTTGGTTTGAATATATTCGATCTCTCCAAGGAAAGTGTATTGCCTCCTCTTGGATCCTTGAGCCTAAAATTGTGTCTTTCCATTGTAGATCTCTGTCACCTCGCACCTCAAACATAGAATACCTATTAGGTGACCTTCCAAATACTGTGATGTGAAAATTCCAATATGGAATTTTATTGCAACAACTAGTATTATTTCTCCTAATTGTTAATTAATTTAACAATTTATTTGCTACAGCAAATATTGAAATAAACACACTGCAACCTTCACAAATAAAATACTGCAGAAAAATAATGCGTTGGAAACTGAGAAATGTTAGCATGCACACGTAAAATATAAGACAATTATTTTTAGACAAATATCCCCAGAAAAACCCAACTTGGGAAAATCGGTGTAATAGTGAGGGTTTTTATTATTATGCAGCAGTGAAAATCTGAGTACGACCTAGATGCCTGAAACTGGCAATCCACAACAGGAAAACTTGGGCAAAATTATTAAAAGGGAATTTACCCTTCCTCCACAAGCAATCTCGGCACAACTTGTCAACATAAAACTCAACCTCCTGAGGCTTTTGCGTCACCCTCTGTGCTGCACTGCGTAGGCACTATGACGTCTAGCCTCTGACGAGTCTCTGATGAAGTCATTCTGCCTTCTGCTGCTGAGAAATTTGTCTCTCTGACCCTCTAGAACTTCTACCTGGCTTCTAGATCTGAGAATGATTTGCTCTCTAGCAAATCAAACTGCTCTCTCTGAAGCAACTATGCAGAGCTTTGTGTTGCCTCACTAGGATAACTTGGCCCTCTTGCTGTTGCCTCTCTGATCTAGAAAACTTCCTCCCTACCCCTCACTCACTACTTCGATCTCTGGCTCTCTCCGACAACTGACTGCTGCTACTCTGGAAATTGATTTGCCAAGAAATCGAACTACTCAAGTGTCCTCTCTATCACCACATGACCTCCTCTTATAATCCACTGTTGGAGCACCAACGGCTAAGATTAAAACATAATCGATGACTAGGATAATCTCTAGATCGATCCGTGTGAGTTTTTAGACTATTCTCGCCTTATCTCAATTAATATTGATTAATTAACCATATTCCCTAAGTTTAGACTTAGGAAATATTTTTAAAAATGGTTAATAATCTAATTGAGACACTTCTAAGCAAAATTTCCATAAACGATTTCTGAGTTTTGGAGATCTCATGTATTCTAGCCTCTCCACCAAGTTTGTGGCTAGAACACATCCAATGCTACAAAAACTAACATGGGACTCCTCCCATCAGTGAAAATTCGTAAAGAGCTGGGGATTTTGGTTGTGGTGATAAGGGGCCATTACCCCATTGTTGTCTCTTGGTCTAGTGTAAGCCTAGTAGGCCATCCCTCTCCTAGGCCTGTTAGATTTTGCGGCAATAGACCCATCAATCAAAGGCATGTAAATATGAGACGAGTATCAAACCATAAACCATTAAGAATGATCATCCAACGAGAAGTGTTTCTCCTCCAACCAAAAAACTAACTCAACCTAGAAAAACATTTTCTCCAAGAAAAAAAAGTTATGTACCCTTATGCCATCAAAATCTCCATGAGTATCATGCTACAAAATATATCTTGTTATAAAAATCAAATTAGTAACACTCATGCAACATGAGGGGCAACACGTTCGATACCACTCAAGAAGACTAGGCATTATGTAGCATTGGTGTGACCTTGCTAGTTGGGCATGACCATTAGCTAATTGTAGCACTCAAGCTATGCCCAACCAACATGCCTTGACAAATCCAAACACCTTATACTTGTGGAATGCTAAAGTGCTTATTTCACCATAGGAAACACTGCATCATTGCTACCTAACCATAGGCAACATTGCATCATCATTACCTAACCATAGGCAACCTATTATCACATCCCTCAAGCAAATCATACTTAAACAATCGACTGCCCAACATGAGACCCTATTGTCATCCATGTAGGCCAACAAATGATAGTCCATGAAGATCATGTCACTACTTCATCAAAAGTTTAGATATCTTTAATAAACTTATCAACATTGTTGCCTTGCTACAACCAACACACATAATCCATCGCATTGCCAACTCACATTGTCTTTCACCAAATCCTGCTATGCAACAACTCATTGATCGTCCACCTTATTCAACAAGACATCCTTGGTCCTCCTAGCATATGTGTTAGTACTCCTAACTGTCTCATAATCGATACAATAAGTCGGTCACCAAGGCTACCATAATCATATAGAAACGTCATCCACCCTTAGTTATGTTTGCCCATTGTGCCATCCATCATGCCATTGCTAATGGTAGCTCAAGACAGGTCCTTACATTCTCCCTTACTTGAATTGTAGACGTTCTTGTTAACACGAATCCATCAACACAGCTAATGAACGGGGTGTTGATGGTGAAGGCTCAAGAGGCTCTTATGCAATTTTCACACTGGAACATGGCTCCGATACCATTTTTCATGGGTCAAGACTTTTCATTTCAATTGAGCATCACATACCACTTAAGAAGCGTAATCATCATGCAACACCAGCACAACCTTTTTAGTTGGGCATGACCACCAACTATGTGTATCACCTGGACTATACCTAACCAATATGTCATGTTGTCGCTTAGATTGTATAGGTACGGTGAACAACGAATCAAGCCGGAGATCGTCACTCTGATCCCCGACCTCTCTGTTCTAGCTGTCTCCCAACAACAAGCTATGGGGGGTAGTCCCTATGGAAGATGGAAATGCAAGACTTATTGGCAACCAACAAGTCTGGGAGACACGATTGAATGGCCTAGCCACTTGGTTGATTTTAGCAAGTTAAAGGATTAGATTGAATTATTTATGAGACCAGTGCCTTATGGAGTCAACTACTTGCTTTAGATCAATTAGATACCAAGTGACCAGATGAACAATCGTTGCTTAAGAAATGCTTATCTATCCTATATTCTATGCAAATCCTATGGCCTAGGTGAAATTCAAGATCTTGGTTTATTTTAATTGAATGCCTAGCTAAATGTATCCTTCCTCTTAAATATTTTGAAGCTAGTCTCTAGAGTAGGTTGTGAGAAAGAAGCCAAGGGGAAGCAAGCAAAGGCTTGGTTAACGATACCTCCCCTTAGGTTCTAGCCACCCGATGCCTTTGGCGCTGCAAAGACTGTGGCTCTGACGACTGCAAGGTCACCGTGTTAACCACTAAAGAGGTGCTAGGCTCCTCAAGCTAGATGAGAAAGGTGGTCTTATTCTCTATCAACCAAACTTAGCTTAGATGTAAGTTATTAATGCAAAACTAGTCTTAGGATGCCAATGCAAGATTATAGAGTGATTCTTTAGGTGAGAATGTTTAATGTTCCTTTAAGTATTTAGTTATGATTGATCTCAAGTTATGACAACAAGTACTTAATAATGGCAAATAAGAGACAATCTCAACCACAAGAATATGTGCCAATTTTACAAGTGCCAATAAGATACAAAGATGTAATTGCCCAAGATGTAAATAACAAGATAGATACTCTTCACAATGATTCACCAATATAGAATTATCATTCACAATAGATATCCACTTTAGGCATGAACCATAGATCTAATGACAATTAGAGCACTTATCCACTTAGAACAATTTAGCCAATGAGACAATACGAGATGCCAATGATGATTATTGAAAGAGACAATAAGATTATCAATGTTATTTAGACAATCAACAAGATAATGCCAATATTGTAATTAGATTCCTCAATGCCAATTATTCAAGAGATATTCAATTAAATTAGCAATGCCTCAAGTTAGGGATACTTAGATCTTTAATGCCAATGTGTAAGAGAACAAGAGACACCAATATCCAATAAATTCTTAGATTTATCAACTTAGGCAACTATTCAATAAGATTATTGGATTATCTCAAGTGCTTTACAGAGTGAGCTTATTTGTGTAAAGATTGAAACTTATGAAGATCCCACAACTTACAAGACAACAATATGTTAGTATTCTTCTCAAATCACTTTTAAGAAACTTAGCATAAACAATGTGTTCTTGTACAATAAGAAAAGCATATCAATAGAGTATCAATAATGAGATTCTTTGTGTCAAAACGGGAGGACAAGAGAGACTCGGCTCCTGCTCTGCAACCTGTGAGATCTGCAATTTGCGCGGCCTGAAGACTGCGAGCGCGCACGCTCTCTGTGAACTCCGATCCCTACGGGCGTGTCCGCCGAGGGCTTCGCTTCAAGCTGCGGCCAATCGGGTTGGACCTGCTGGCCCTTCATGGAGGAGCCGACTCCCCCCCCAGGGGTCTTCCTCCCCTCCTCCGCCCTTCGCTGCTGAGGCCTTCAGATCCTTACTAGCCTCTCTGCCCAAGAAGAAATGCGTGGAAGCTGCTAAGTTCATGAAAAAGCTAGAAGATATCCCCGATATCGCCCTTCCGCCTGAAGGCCCGATTCAGGTAGTAGCTTTATCCCTGGCAAATCGTGCTCTGGTCGATCAGTTTATAGGTCTCTGGCCTTCTCCAAAATCAATGGAAAACTGGGTCACTAGGAACTGGGCTCCTCTGATAAAAAACAAGGTAACCTATTACTTCCTCGGAAGAGGATATTTCTTATTTGAATTTTCTGAAAAAGAGGACAAAGATCTCATCTTCAGGAATGGCCCCTACTTCATGGGCCCTCAAGGCCCATATCTAAATAAATGGACGCCAGACTTCGATCCGGCGGTGGATGTGCCTTCAGCGGTCCCGGTGTGGGTAAGACTCCCCAACCTTCCTATCCACTGCTGGAACTGGGACTCTTTGAAACATATAGGAAACACTCTTGGGAAATTTATAGACAAGGCCAACAGCAAAGATTAGTACGATTGTGCCAGAATTTGTGTGGAGGTAGATCTAGAGGTCGGACTACCAGAAGCCATCAAAATAATTGTAGGCCCCTAGACGCATGTACAGAAACTGGACTATGAACAGCTGTCATTTAAATGCCGGAAGTGTCACATCTACGGGCACTTCGCCAGAGACTGCCCGTCCAAAGGGGTAGAAGAAAAAGGGAAGGAAGAAGGATGGAATCAGGCAAAGCGACCCAAAACTTCACACAGAAAGAATGCTAATGCAACTGCAAAAGCTCCCCAAGCGGGCCTTGCCCAGAAATCATCCATGGAAAGTCAAGGAAACAAATTTGAGATCCTTGGATCAGAAATCATGAACACGCAGGAGACAGAAGTCCCGAAGGAGATCTCTCCATCTAAATCCAAAAGTGTACCAGAAAGATCCAAAGGGAAGATGTCAGAAGAAGAAGAGGAAACCCAAGAATCTGAGGAATCGGAGGAAGAAGGGGAAATAGGTGAATCACAGTCTACCCCTAGAAGATCTACAAGAGGGCGCATGTCAGCAAAGGAAAAAAGAGATCAAGAAACTTACAAGGACAAGCTCCAAGGCAGCCAGCCAACGCTAGAGAAACTCCTAGCAAAAACCCCGAAGATGAAGAGGATCCAAACCTAGAGCTCCAAAGGAGCTCATCACAGCAAAAGTAAATGATGAAGATAGTCTCCTGGAATTGTAGGGGAATGGGCACTAAAGCTAAGGAAGAAGCAGTGAATAGTTTAATAAGACTGGAAGCCCCGGACATTCTTCTCATCCAGGAGACTAAATTGGACGATTCAGCCTTCCTCCAGGCAAGCAAAAAATTTTGGAAAAAAGACGGAGCGCAAGCAACCTCTGCCCGTGGAGCATCGGGAGGACTTGGGTCGCTCTGGAATCCAAATAAGTTCTCATTAATCTCTGAGTCCCTGAACACTCATTGGATTTTGTTAAAAATGCAGCACTTAGAATCTAAGGAAATTATATGTCTGTTCAATGTATATGCTCCTAACAATGCAGGTGAGAAAAAATTATGCTGGGACTCCATCAAAAACTTGGCAGATCTAGAGAATCTGGAGAATATAATCATAGTCAGAGACCTCAACCTCACCCTCCTCTCGTCAGAAAAAAGAGGAGGCAGTATCGTCAGGGATCCGGCAAGAGAATTAGCGGAAGATCTCATGCAAGATTGGGATCTAATAGACATTAAGCCGACTACTGGCAAGTTCACATGGTCAAATAAGAGAGTCGGCCCGGGTTACATAGTGGCAAGACTTGACAAATTTTTGGTGCAAAGCTCCTTTCTACTTCTTGGACTAGAAGCCAGAATGCGCATTCTTCACAGCAGCGTATCAGATCACAAGCCTATTAGCCTAGAGCTACTGCCCCCCAAGGATCTGGGGCCTATTCCTTTCAGATTCAGCTCTCTCTGGACCAAAGAGACAGATTTCATGGAAAAGGTCAGAGACTGCTGGAAAGATCCAGTCAAGGGATCAACCTTTTTTGTTTGGGAGGAAAAACTCAGAAGGGTTAAAGCCATGCTAAAAAATTGGGCTAAGACCCTGCCCAACCCTGCTGCGGAAAGGAAAAAAATACAAATCGCTCTAGAAAGTCAGCATCTACATCTTGAAGCAGCTGAAATCACTAAGGACGAGTTGGATAAGGAGGCCAAGCTTCAGCAAAGTTTCCATAAGGCCTGTCTGGCAGAAGAAGAGTATTGGAGGCTCAAGTCCAGAAGTCTTTGGCTCAAATCTGGCGATAGAAACTCCTCCTTTTTCCATAAACAAGCCCAAGCCAGGAAAGGCCGCAATTCCATCACTGAAATAAAAGAAGACAACTGCATACTGAAGGACTTTGCAAGCATAAAAAAGGCAGCCTCAAAGCACTTTGAGAAGCTGTATAGGGAAGATCTAGGAGTTGGGCAAAATGATATTCTGCTGGACGTTGTCCCTAGTCTTATCACCTCCAAGATGAACCAGGTACTTGAAAGCAAAATCACGCAAAAGGAAGTCAAGGAGGCCCTTTTCGCAATGGATCCCGACAAAGCTCCGGGACCGGACAGTTTTACGCCTAGATTTCTTCAGACCTGTTGGCAGATTGTTGAGAAGGAGTTCTTCAAAATGATTCAGAAGTCCCAAGACTGTCAGAAGATAGGAAGCTGCACAAATTCAGCCTTTCTCGCCCTCATTCCCAAAGAGAAAGGAGAAAACTCTTTCAGCAGATTTCGCCCAATCTCCTTATGCAATATTGGGTACAAAGTGATAACCAAAGTGATAGCTAACAGGTTGAAAAGAATTCTCCCCAAAATCATCCCGGATAATCAAGGTGGATTTATTCATGGCAGGCAACTGGTGGACAACTTCGTTCTGGTTCAAGAGGCGATTCATTCCAGCCTACACCGAAAGGAAAAAGGTATGGTTATTAAATTAGATCTAGCAAATGCTTTTGATCGTGTTAGACATAGGTTTTTGTTTGATGTGTTGCAAAAACTGGGGTTCGGTCAAAATTTCATCAAGTGGATCAGAGCATGTATTTCGGAGCCTTGGATTGCTCCCCTGGTGAACGGTAGGGCTGCCGATTTTTTCAAAGCCACTAGAGGGCTGAGGCAGGGGTGTCCCCTTTCACCCCTCCTTTTCGTCCTTCAAGCCTTTGTCCTCAGCTTTTACCTAGATAAAAAGCAGCAAGACATCATTAGTCTGAGCATTGCAAGAGGGGTAAAAAGCATCAACCATGCCCTCTTCGTTGATGATACATTACTGCTGGGGGCTGCTTCTCTTCATTCAGCTATTAAATTCAAAGAAGTTCTAGAAGACTACTGTAAGGTCTTAGGCAGCGTATTAAACAATGGCAAATGCCACATCTACTGTTGGAATATTCATGCTTCAACAGCTAGCTCCATTGCCAGATGCCTCAGATTTGCAGCTTCAACCTCTTGGTCCTCATTTAAATATCTTGGTCTGCCTATCTTTCACAAGAGGGCCTTGAGCAAAGATTGGTATCCTCAGCTAGACAAATTCAAAACAAAAATGCAAGCCTGGGGTTCCTCTTGGCTCAACATTGCCGGAAAATCAGTCCTCATTAAAGCAGTGCTCAGCAGTCTTCCATTATTCAAATTCTCTGTTCTCCTGGCGCCTGTGGGAATCATCAAAAAGATGGAAGAGCAAATCAGACAGTGCTTCTCGAAAGGAGGCAAACAAAACGAGAAAAGAATTTCACTAGTCAATTGGGATACAGTCACCAGACCAATACAGGAGGGAGGACTGAACTTTAAAGATCTCAGTGCTCAAAACCTTGCCATGGGAGCCAAATTGATTTGGAAAATAATAGCTCCTAATCCAAGTTGGGTACAAGTTGCACTGTGGAGGAAATACTTCAGAGGAACGAGACTGAGATGCCTGGATCAGCCCAAAAATCAACTCAGAACTCCTTTTAGCATGTTCATCAACAAAATTGGCCCGTTGATAAGAAATCATTCCTTCTAGATACCAGGAAATGGAAAACGTATCCACCTGTGGAACGACAACATCCTGAATAGACCTCCGCTGGCAGAATCGAGAGACATGACAAAGCTGAAACGTTGGATGTCAGATGCTAGCATCAACACACTGTGGGACCTCTCGAACTGGAAGGACGATGCTTGGACGGGCTGGAAACAGCTTTCAGTTCCTCGCGACTTGCAATCAGAGCTGGCAACGCTCACCACGAAGATGCACGGGCTGGCTCCTATTCATGCGCGCAGGCAGGATGTGAGAGGCTGGGGCTCAAATCGGGTTGGCTATACGATAGCTCAGGGATACATTAAGTGTCTAGAGCGACCCT
Organism: Pinus tabuliformis; assembly: GCA_031772625.1. NCBI lineage: Eukaryota > Viridiplantae > Streptophyta > Pinopsida > Pinales > Pinaceae > Pinus > Pinus tabuliformis. The sequence continues at coordinate 1,604,727,199 of CM062817.1, read as the reverse complement.
ATGTGCCTCCCAACCCTGCCCCCTGGATAGGCATATGGAAAATCCCTTTTATTCCTAATGTTGACCACTTCTGTTGGCTTCTCTGCCACCAAAAGATTCTCACTGAAGACAGGCTTCAGAAACAGGGCTTCCATGGGCCTTCTAGATGCACATTGTGCAAGGAAAACTCAGAATCTGCCTTCCATCTCATGATCGAATGCAAGTTCGCAGCTTCTATATGGCAGAAGCTTCTTGTTTCCTGGAACTACAAGTTCATCTTCCCCTCCATAGTTTCGGATCTGTTCGCGGGCTCGATGGCCAGATATCCAGGCTCAGTCCCAAAAAATAAAACAATCAGGACAGCGTGGAGTGCTCTGCCAAAATGCATTAGCTGGCAAGTCTGGCTGGAAAGGAACAGAAGGATATTCAGGAGTAAGGAACAGGACTACAGAATAGTTGCCAACTCAGTGAAAACTCAGCTAATTGAGTGGCTGGAAGACAAAGGAGATGATTCAAATCTAAGCCAACAGGACATAGATCTGGGTATTGCCCTCAATCTCAAGTTTCAAAAATCGAACAGCTCACCGCCAACCCTCAAAGAATGGCAAATCAAGAAAAACGAAGAAGAGTTTCATTCCTGGCTGTCCAATCAATCAATTCCCTCTCTCTTCTTTGATGGGGCAGCCAAAGGGAATCCAGGGATTGCTGGAGCTGGAGGGCTCATCATAAACCCAGATGACACATCTTCGCACAGATTTGCTTGGGGATTAGGCCATTCCTCAAGCATACAAGCTGAAGCGATGGCCCTTTTTCAAAGGAATCAAACTCCTCACAGTGTTGGGCCTAGAGGAGGCAAATGTCTTTGGAGACTCCCAGGTTATCATCAAAGCAGTGGCGACTAATTCTATTCCAGCTGACCTGCAGTTAGCAAGGATAATTACAAGGATCAAAGTCATGGCAAAGCCCCTAAATCTGAAATATTTTCATGTTTTGAGAACCAATAACAGAGAAGTAGACATTGAGGCAAACAAGGCAGTCCATTTAGGTGCCAGTACTATTCTCAGAGATAAGGAAATCCTTTGGGAACCAATCCCCTAAAGAGCCATGTTTTATTGCATTCTTTTGCAACAGTTTGTTTGTATCTTTCAGCTCGGGAAATTAGCAGCATAAGTGCACTATCTTAAATGTAAAAAGAGGAACTTGATTAGAGTAGACATTATATTCCTCTTGTTGGCAAGTAATGCAGAAATCTGCTTCTCCTTTTGTAACCGAATTTGTGGCTGTTAGTCAATCAGTTAATGAAATCCCATAACCGTTCTTGTAAAAAAAAAATGAGATTCTTTGTGTCACTTATGTTTCAATGACATTCAATGAGCAATAAATTGAACCTTTAGGACAGCAGTAAACAAACTATAAGAGCAGTGAGCTAATCAATGCTAAATGTGCCAAAACCATCCCAAAAATTATCTCTTTTCCTTGACTAAATAAGAGCACTTTATAAACAGTTAGGAAATGCTTATGTCACTGTTAGGATCAGACTTTGGAATGCTTATGACAGTCAGCAAATAAGTAATGAAATGAGCCAAACAACAAATGCCCACTAGACGCAATTAATTCCTTAGTATGTCAAGCAATTCATGAATGACTTTTAGGGCACTTAAATAAAAATTTTATCACTGTTACTGAATGATTAACTTGCTGTAAGTAAACAATGAGAAGGGTGAGAGTTTAAGAGTCAAACCCAAGGTTACTTGGGAGCAGGAGCGGGAGCGGGGAGTGGAAGCGGGAGGAGGGAGCAACATTTTCAAAAGCTCCCAATTTGGGAGCGAATCAGGAGCGAATTTTTATATAATATATAATTTTATATATTTTGATGCATATATGTCAACAAAAGCCTGTAGAATGATGAATTAGATATAAAAAGCATAAAAACATGGATTAAACAATATAACATCAATCATCTAGAAGTTATAATCTTCATCTACCACGTCCGCAAGTTACAAGTTCTCATTTATATAACATGGAAGGGTTCACATAATCAAAATAGCATCAAGTGCAATCCATCTCTGAATCGAAAATACATCAACAAATAGGCTCTACATGGCCTCTTGTGAAAAATTGGTGACCCGATTCCTACTGTAGCAAACTAATGATATTTCTCCTATTTGTTAAATTACTTGAACAAATTACTTGCAATTTTCTATGGCAAATATTGAAATACATACACTGCGGCTTACACAAAATAAAATACTGCGGAAACTAAACACTGCACTGGAGAGAAATAAACACACAAATATACACTGTTGTTTTTGGCCAAATGTCCCCATAAAAAACCAATGTGGAAAAACCGGTACAGCAACTGAGGATTTTATTTATTATGTAGTAGTAATCTGAGTACAAATCATTAGATGCCCAAAGTGGCAATCTGATATAGAGAAATACTGACAAGGAGATAGTGAGAAAAACCTCACACTGTCACTAGCGATCCGAATCTGATCCAGGCTCTGGATCACTGGCCCCACACAACCTCTGCGTCACAGTGTTTGGGCTCTGCGTCACCTCCTCCTTTGATCTCCTGTCGGCTGGAACTTCGATACTCTGGCCCTCCGATCTCACACCCCGGCTTCTGGCTCTGGAATTCGACTTTCCCAGTTGAATCTCGAACTCCCTTTGAAGCTCTACGTGGCACTGCGCTGCGTCTCTGAACCTCTCTCTATCTTCTCTACCTTGCACTCCCCAGATCTAGAAAACTCTCCTCCGGTCTACTATCCCTACCCCTCTCACTGCTTCGACTTTACTAAGTCACTCCCGGCAACTCACAGCAGCTACTCAGGAAATCGACTTCTCAGTAAAATCGAACTACACAAGTGTGTTCTCCAAGTGCCCATTGAACTCCTCCTTATAATCTCTCGTTGGAGCACCAACGGCCAAGATTAAAACATAATCAAGGGTTGAGATTAACTAGGAGTTGATCCTCGTCTTCTTCTAGAAGATTCACACCAGATTTAATTAATACCCTTTAATTAACCAGATTTTCTAAGTTTAGACTTAGGGAACCATTTTAAAAAGTTAATTATTTTAATTAAATCATATTTAGGTGGAATTTTCCTAAACGATTTATGGGTATTGGAGAATGCATGTGCCTTGGCCTCTCTGCAAAATCTCGAGGCTAGAGCACATCTGATGCTACAAAAATCAACACTCCCTCTTAGCGAGGAATGTGCTCTAGTGCTGCAAGTTACAACCCATTGAAGCATCACTCTATCTCTGCACCATCTCCTATTGTGTTGTTGATGTCTGGCTCTACTACCCACCAACTACTGCGCAACTCTGATTGTTGCATCCGTGTTGCTGCCAACACTACATCTGCACTACAATCTTCTCCATCTGTTGTTGCTGCAACTGCAACAACTGCAACGGAAAAGCATCCAAAATACTGAACCAACTATGGTCAATATGATGCATCTGTCGTCCGAGTTCTGACTACTGCTAGCCTTTGCGCTGTCACTAAAGCCTCTACGTTGCTGCTGACTCTGCACTGTGCCAACTGCATTGCTGCCAACTCTGCTCTGCGTTGCTCAATCTCTAACCACCACTAGCTACTGCATCTGTCACTCTAGCACCTGACTGCACCAACTGCGACTGATCCATCCTGCTACTGCTCTGATTATGGGCTTCCATAGCAACGTCTTGATCCAAGAGGTGGACTCAAGGATCGTGCCCATCTTGTAGCTCTCTGGGGCTATAATTCCAGATTGCCCCACCTCACCCCTGGAGGCATCTCGGTAATCATGACAAACTCTTCCTCCAATCTGGAGGACAGCTTGTTGATGTGAGCAGATGCAGCTTGCTGATCCTGCTTCTCCTCTTTGTCCTTCTTTCTGAGAGGACATTGAGTGTTGTAGTGGCCCATCTCACCACACCTGAAGCACTTGATCTTCGAAATGTCCTTCTTTCTTTTGTGTTGCTCCTGCTGCCCCTTTGATGCAAGGGCCACGTCCTCCTCTTCCTTCACTTGCTTCGTCCCACTGATGGTGGCCTTCACCAGATCACGCCTCATCTCCTCCTGCTGCAGATCAACCCACACACGTTCCCAATCTGGCAGTTTTTCTCTGCCCAAGATGCTCTGGACGAAAACTTGCCAATCTTCAAAAACGTTATTCAACGTTAATCGTACAAACTCTGAGGGCTGGGCGCTGACCCTACTGAAGCCAGTTGGTCTCAGACATCCTGAAGCCTCATAAGAGGCCTACACGCTCCCCTTTCTGCATCCTCGTGCATCTCAACTTCTCCTCTAAGTACATCTTTCACTGCTCGAAAGATCCTTCGTACAACATAGCTAATGCTTCCCACATCTGTCGGGTAGTATCCTTGCTAGCTATATGGGATACCACATGATCTCGAACTCCGTCAAGAATGATCCTCTTAGCTCTCGCCATCTCAGCCTTGTACTTCTTGAGCGGATCTGCATCGGCGAGTACAACTACCACACTATCGACATAAGTTTTGAGATCATGCTCATCTAGAAGGTAGGAAATCCTAGCCTTCCAGATCACATAGTTGGAAGCTCCGTCCAACCAATCTTGATCTCTCAACCTAGTTGATGCCATCTCTCCTGAAAAAGTCGAATTGCTTCCTCTTCCCCTCTGCGCAACTGCTGCCCAGTTATTTGCACTCCCTTCCAGAGTGAGAAATCCCGCACACAACTACTACTGTTCTGCTAAGAAAATTTGAACTTCTTGCCTAGAAGTCCTCTGAGGAAGAAATTCCCTCAATATGTGCTATCCTCTCCTTCTGACACTATTCTGCCAACAGCTACTGCAAAATAATTGCGTCCCAGCTGAAGATCTACTCTGCAAGGAAAAATACACTGCTCCCTTTTGCCTATGGAAAGCTTTGATCTAGAAATCAAATTTCTCTGTCGACTCACTCAGAGAAATCAATCTTTCCTCAAAACTTCAACCTCCTTGGCCCAAGGACTGCGCTGCCCCTTAGGGTTTCGAATTGTTGCCTTTGCAGTGATTTGAAAATCCTCCTTCCTTCTACTTCTAAGCTCTTCTGCTTACGATCTGTGCTCTGATACCATGTGAAAAATCGGTGACCCGATTCCTACTGCAATAAATTGATGATATTTCTCCTATTTGTTAAATTACTAGAACAAATTACTTGCAGTTTTCTACAGCAAATATTGAAATACATACTACAGCCTACACAAAATAAAATACTGCGAAAACTAAATACTACAATGGAGAGAAATAAACACACACATATACACTGTTGTTTTTGGACAAATGTCCCCAGAAAAAACCCAATGTGGAAAAATCAGTGTAGCAGTTGAGGGTTTTATTTATTATGCAGAAGTAATAGAGTACAAAAAGTTAGATGCCCAAACTGGCAATCTGATACAAAGAAATACTAACAAGGAGATAGTGAGAAAAATCTCACACTGTCACTGGCGATCTAAATCTGATCTAGGCTCTGGATGACTGGCCCCACGCTGCCTCTGCGTCAACCTACGCAGATCTGTGTCACAGTCTCTGGGCTCTGCGTCACCTCCTCCTCTGATCTCCTGCTGGTTAGAACTTCGATCCTTTGGCCCTCTGGTCTCACAACCTAGCTTCTGGCTCTGGAATTCAACTTTCCCAGCTGAATCTCGAACTCCCTCTGAAGCTTTGCACTGCCTCTCTGAACCTCTCTCTATCTTCTCTGCCTTGCACTCCCCGGATCTGGAAAACTCTCCTTCGGTCTACTATCCCTGCCCCTCTCTCACTTCTTTGACTTTACTAAGTCACTCCCGGCAACTCACAGCTGCTACTCAGGGAATCGCCTTCCCAACAAAATCGAACTACACAAGTGTGTTCTCCAAGTGCCCATCGAACTCTTCCTTATAATCTCTCTTCGGAAAACCAACGGCCAAGATTAAAACATAATCAAGGGCTAAGATTAACTGGGAATTGATCCCCGTCTTCTTCTAGGAGATTCACACCAGATTTAGTTAATGCCCTTTAATTAACCAGATTTCTTAAGTTTAGACTTAGGGAAGCATTTTAAAAAGTTAATTATTTTAATTAAATCATCTCTAGGTGGAATTTTCCCAAACGATTTCTGGGTATTGAAAAATGCATGTGTCTTAGCCTCTCTACAAAATCTCGAAGCTAGAGCACATCCTATGCTACAGAAATCAACACCTCTAACATCCAAAAAAATCATGCTACAATAGATAACTACATATCATCAAAATAATTGCCTATCTTGGGATCTTTGTCATTAATTTCACCCTCCAAGCAATTAACATAAGATAGAAAAAACATAGCATGTTAAGTCAAGATTTTGTTTGAGTGATGGGTACATCTTTAGTAGGGTCATGATAGAGGAGTTCGACAACCAATATCACTAACATCAAGGTACATAGAGAGCTTGGTGCACTTGATTAAATAAAAGTTCCATACCCTAGTACATGACAGAATCCAATGCAAACATTGCAATCCCCCCAATCCTGAAATCCTGAAAAACTGATAAGTCTGCTGAATTTTGAGTAAGATCTAAAATTCTACTTTCTCTGTATGAAATCCAACGAGGTCGGAACCACTCTCAAACATCTCGAGTCATTTCATGGTAATGTTAAAAATTTAAGTAAAATGATGAAAATGAAAGATAACGGAGAATGTCACTTTTAAGAATTTAACATTACCATGAAATGCATATCAATACTAGGGCCATAGGCTTGAATATTAGATTGCCCTACTAATAAACTCTTGTTTCTTTGAAGAACATTTGTGTATGGAACATCTTTGGGACAAAAAATTGCAAATAAACCAGGGAGCGGATTTTTTTTGCTGGAGAGCGCTCCCGAAATTCGCTCCTTGCGTGAGTGAATTTCGGGAGCGCGCTCCTAAGGTCGCTCCCAATCCGCTCCCGAGCAGAGCACGCTCCGGGAGCGGATTCAAAAGGGGGGTGCTCCCCCGCAACCCTAGTCAAACCAATTAGGCTTTAGGCCTCGAAGAAGACTAGCCCACTTTCCCAAATTTTCTCCAATAATTAGGCCACTTGTAAACACAAGAAATTAACCCAAAATCTTTGCAAAACACACCAAGTGTTAGATTAAAATCAAATCAGAGATGAGAAGAGGCAAAAGAGAACTAGGAAGAGAGCTAGGAGAGAGGGCAGCAAGGCCAATTAGGCATGCGGCTAGGTCAATGAGGCCACTAGGGCATGCCACAAGTCCTAAAAGGGTTGCGACTAAGAGAGGATAGTTCCTTAGGGACAGTGGCCTAGAAAAATAGCGCTGCCGAGGCAAAGGGAAATCCCTTTAGGCCTGCGGCAAAGGCTACGGAACGCTGTCATGAGGCAGCGAAGGGGAAAGCGGTAGCAAGGAGGGTTGATGGAGGACAGAGAGGAGAAAAGGGTGAGCAAAGGGGAAGAAACGTTGGTCGAGAGGGAAGAAGGGAGGTCGAGGAGGAAGGGAAGAGGACGGAGGGCTAGGAGAAGGCCTCAAGGCCTACAGCCAGGCCTAAAAGGCCTAGAAAAGGATGTCGCAAGGCCTAATAGGCTTGCGACTAAGGGATACAACCCCTAGAGGCTGACAATAGCGGTAAAAGCGACCACGCTAGGGCCATAGAGGCCGAAATAGGCCTGAAGCCTAGCGAATAAAGGCAATCCAAAGCAGCGACTAGGGCTTAAGGGGAATGTTGGGCCTAGATGCCCTATAAAAATATCCAACCCTTGCCAAAATTTGATTTGCTTCAAATCTTCAAATTTGCTCAATTTCACTACAAAATATTCGATGTTGGCCCTACAAATAGAATAGAGACTAGATCTTACCCTCAAGGGCCTAGATCTAGCTCAAAACCCCAGCAAATCCTTTGGAGTACCTTGAACCTCACCTGCACAAATAAAAATAAAAATACCCAAAACCCCAATATACACAAAATTTTAAAATAAAACCCCAAACCCCAATTTCTGCAAAACAAGGGTTAGAAAATTTAATTTACAAAATATTTACAAGATATATATAAATGTACAAATTTTATGAAAACAAAATATTTTTGAGAAAATAATTTTTTTTTTAAACGATGAACACTGACAACAGATCAAATGTGTTTCAAAAGTTATGGTATTTCCCACAGCCTTAGCGAAGTAAGAAAATTAAAGAAAAATTCTCAGAACCCAAATAAGGTCGACTCTTCTCCAATGTTTGTGAACTTGGAGCCCAAGGGTCGGTGTACCTGCAAGCTCTATATATTTCTTCAAGCAAACTTGTTAAACATATGGTGAATCAGATCACCTAAGATAAACTCGAAGTCTGCCAATAGAATGTTCTTATCATTGGCAAATGAATAAACAAGTTTATAAAAAAAATTAGCACAATATAGAAAAGCACATAACCAGCACATGCCACATACCATAGATCATTGGACAAAGAACAACATGAACTGAACCCCAAAGTGTTTTCATTATAAAATTCAAACGATCACAGCAGATCAGTGGATCAACACCAGTGTTACAAAATTACATAGACCTGAGTTAGAAATTTCATCCTGACTTGAAAAGCAAAATGGCTTCTAATTTATAGATAAATCCTCCAAGTGGAAAATAACAGCTAATTGGCTTGATCCCCGTCAAAATAATCTCGAGTGTTGATAGATATTTGATCATCTTTTAATCTCTGTCATTGAAAATACTTATTTTTGAGGAATTTTCGAATTTCTCATAAGAACCATTTTTTATTAATCCAAAAAAAAAATTGGATTAATTTCCTCAAAAATTTGACTTTGACTTAACCACTAAGGTCCAAGGACTCAATTTTTCTTAAAATATCAATTTTTGCTTTGGTGGGGGACCTCCAAAAATTAACTTCTTTTTGACCCACGAATTTTTTGGTCATTTTCCACTTGGACAAATTAATTTCTCTAAAATTAATTTTTTTTACTCTAAATTAATTAATTTTTTGGCTTGGGATTTAATTTTATTTTTGCCAGAGAAATTAATTAATTAACAAAAGAGGGGATTAATTATTTTTCCACCCTCAAATATTTTAGCGATGGTGTCTGATTGAGAGGGATTATGCACTAAAATATTTTTTACATTAGATATTACAAATTCAACCCTCAAAGGGTGAATACCCATTCGTTACAGACCCTCAAAATAGTTACCCAATTTTGTGACACAATATGATCTAGTAGACCAAGTGATGTGTAATAAAATAATTTAGCGAAATAACTTATATTATTCCCAAATCACTTTTACAATAGACTTGACTAAAAACACTAGAACTCACCTAAGGCCTTGTCAATGAATTCCACCCTAGCTTTGGGGTTTCAGCTGGAGGGAAAAACTACCGATTATCCATGCTTAGAAACAGACATAATGTGGTGAGACGAAAAACCTACTAGGATGAAATTCATCGCCAAAACCGAAGGCTTACCTAGATTGTTACATAATAAAACGGTCGTACTAGCATCATTTACATTACAACTTGCAGAAATTGGGTTTATAATGACATAAGAACTCGTTGGCTGATGATTTTGAACCTTGAAAATTTTGTACAACTACTTCCTTGGACTTGTGACAAAATCGCTACAACATGTCCTGATCAAACCTAACCCAAGAACCTTATACTTGTGAAATATCAAAGTGTTTACTTCATTGTAGGTGATGTTGCATCATCATCACCTAACCATAGACAACTTATTATCACTTCCCCAAAACCAAGCATACGTGAACAACCAACTACCTAACATGAGACCTTGTTCTCATCCATTTAGGGAAACACGTGATAGTCCATAAATATAATGCCACTGCTTCGTTAAACATACACATATCTTCAATGCACTTATCAACATTATTGTCTTGCCTAGGACAACACACACAATCCATCACATTCAAAAGTCACATCATCCTCCACGAAATCCTACCATGCAACACCTCATTAATTTTCTTCCCTAGTTAGAAGACATCCTTGGTCCTCGTAGCCTAAGCACTAGTACACTATCCTAACTATCTTGCACCTAGCACTTGGGAGTTGGCTAAGCAAGGCTACCAAAATCATATAGAAGCATTGTGCACCCTTTGTCTTGTTTGTCCAGTGTGCCATCCGTCATGCCATTGCCACTGGCACCTCGAATCAAGTCCTTACATGCTCGTTTTACTATGAGAAAGGAATGTCCTTTTGCTTCTCCTACCCAATAGTCTACTATAAGCAATCCCAGCCACCAAGCTTAGACCACACCAATGAGCTAATTGTGCAATCAAAGAGTGGAGGGAGGATCAACACAACCCACCACCTCTAAAGCACAACAAAATGACAAGTTTGAAGTTTCCTATGTTAGCTCTTACAAGCCTCCTAAGTTTGTCAATGATTGTTGGGTGTCGTGCGATATTTTGAAAGGCAAGATCTGAAGAATTTCCTCCTTGTTTCTTTTCGTAATTTCTGGAGCATTTGGTTGGCTTGCAATTAAGTCTTATTGTGGACAGATAATTTCAAGCCTTCCAAGTCTCCACACATATTTGCGCCATTGCTCAACATTATAAATTAAAAGGGAAAGTCCCAAATATTAGACATATTGGTGACTCTTACCACAAAAGCTAGCAAGCCTTAGGGGGAAAACCTATAGGACAAAGAGCTAGACCAAGTGATAATAATGGGACAATGACCCACTGTCAGACTCACCACAACCAGTGTCCCCTGCTCTTTATGGACTTTCACTGATAGGAGGAGTCCCAATAGGATGATAATCCCTTTGATGGATTTTTTATGGTTTGAGGTGCTAGGTAATAGAATAAGACCTCGCATGGGAAGCTCAAGGTGATGATAAGAGGCTTCCAAAGGCATGTCGCTCCCTCTAAGAAACCTATAATAAACTTGCGCAAGACCTAGGGCTTTAAGAATAATTGTGGGAAGAAATGCTTCCTATTAGTTTTTGTAGCATCGGAGGTGTTCTAGTATTGAAACTTTGTGGAGAGGCTAAAACACATGAGCTCTCTATAACCCAAAATAGTTTCTGGAAATTCCACCTAGAAGTGTCTCAATTAGATTAGTAACCTATTTTTTAATATTTCCTAAGTCTAAACTTAAGAAATTTGGTTAATTAATCAGTATTAATTGAGATAAGGTGTGAATCATCTAGAAACTCACACGGATCGACTCTGATATGATCCTGGCCCTTGATTAAGCTTTAATCTTGGTCGTTGGAGCTCCAACAGAAGACTATAAGAAGAAGTCGATGGGTAGATGGAGAACACACTTGGGGGTTTGATTTCCTTTGAGAATTTGATTTTCCAAAGAGTCAGCTATTGTCGGAAGAGTTCGAGCTTCAGAAGGAAGCAGAGACAGTGAGCCGGAGGAAGTTTTCCTGATCCGGTGAAGTGCATTGCCGAGAAAGGTCAAAGTTTCTCCAGGAGGCTACGCAAACCCTCAAAGGGCAGTTTTATTTTTGACGAGGGGAAGTTGTTTTCATTTCCAGAGGCGGGGAGGAGTCCCAGAGTGCCGGAGAAGCATTTTCCCAGTCAGCAGCAAGCAGGACAGCTTGATTAGCAGTTGATTCAGGCAGCACGTGTGGCAAACAGCTTCACGTTGACACAAAGTCTATGCAAGCCCAATTGGACAACTTGTTTTTGAATGGCTATTGAGTGTCGAGATTGCTCAAAGTGGGTAATTTCCCTCTAGATTTTTTTTCCAGTGTTTTCTCTGCAGGATAGCCAATATTCGGCTTCCAGATTATACTCATAATTTCTCACTGCTTTTCCCAAGTTGGGTTTTTCCGGGGACATTTGTCCAAAAATAATTGTGTTAATTTTATGTGTGTATTAGCATATTTCTCAGTTTCTGACACTATTATTTTCTGCAATTTTATTTGTGAATGTTGCAGTGTGAATTATTTGGTATTTTCCGTAGCAGAGAAATTGTTAAATTAATTAACAATTAGAAAAATAATTCCCAATTGCTGCAATAGGACTTCAATATTGAAATTTTCACACTTCCAAGGTCAAGGCAAGGAGGATAAAGGGCTTCTTGTGATTTACTTCAACGAGTACTAAGATCATACAACCCTCAAGGAAGTCCCCAAGTTGAGGAACTACAAGCTAGGTTTTCTGTCTTAGGGCACACCTAGGGCAAGAGATTTTATGGATGAAAACCTATGGGATGGCCACCAAACTTTGAGGACTAGGAGATAAGGTCCTCCTCTTGGTGTATGTGCTCCCAGAATCAACCAATTCTTCCTCTAATGCAATTCACTCTATGCCCTAGCCTAGTCATCCTATTCAAGGGGACCGAAATTTAGAAGAAGAGAAATATGGAGAAGATTTGAAATTGATCACCAAAGGCTTGGACCAATGCCTTGTCCTTTGGGCATATGGAGTCCTAGATGCTTTAGATTAGCCAAAATTGTCCTTAAGGAGGTCAAGAATTGATGCCCTAGGTACCAAACCTCAACAATTACCCACTCAAAAATTATGGAGTTTTATGGAGGAAAACAATATTTTATCCACTAGGAACATTCATCACATGTCATACAATGAATAACATATGCAAATTGTCAACTAAATAGCTTTCAAAATTATCTTCAACAAATTAGGCACAATATAGCATTAATCTAGTTGTAGCAATTCCATACATTAGACATATTTCAGGGGCAAAATTTCAACAAAAAACACTTACAAGATGACACATGATATATCCATCCCCAATTCATGAGATAGCTCCAAAGAAGATCAAAATTTCAGCTCCAAATATCGAAATGCATCCAAGATCATCCAATAGCCAATCCAAGAACAAGTGTGAATTTGCCAAGAAGGCTGAAATTCCCAAGTGTGATGATGATCCAATACAAATGAAGTTATGTTATATTTATATGAGTCCTACTATGTCGAATTATGCCTATGAGCCCCTTAACATTATAAAATTGGGCAAGATACATCCCTTTGTCACAAACCGACCAAGTAGCTTTTACAAAATATGAAATAGCCATCCAACTGCTAGCCGAAATGATGATGTCATGTTGATGTAGGGTCGTTGGAGGGCCATGTTGAGTCCTTTTTGTTCCAAAATGAGTGAGAGGGGTCCATAAATCTCAAACAAGGGGATGGCCCCTAACTCTCCATGCAAGTCATCATGTGGACCCCCAATTTGTGTTTGGGGCACAAAAACTGATCTCATGGGTCTCCTGATGATAGAATAGCCTATAATGCTCCAATATTGAAGGCTCTGACGATGGTACTTGCCCTCCCATGGTGCAAGGGGTGAGACAAACCTCCTTTGGGCCTTGGATTAGTTGCCCTATAATTCTAGGTCGGCTGGGGCACACTCATCCAAGTGCATCATCTCATGAATAATGTGGGGCAATGAACAAACTGTTGAAGGTGCCCATGGCATGAAATGATGCTCTACACATGATGAGAGTCCCATGGCTCTTGACACTTCATTCGAGGTGTCAATATGATCCTCTGGTGGACTTGGGCACTAATTAAATTGCCCAACCCATGATGTACCACCTGCCAATTGCATATAATGTCCAGTGTTGCACCCTCACCATCAAGTACAACAATTCATTAGTGCATCTAAGTGAACCAAGCTTGTTATCCAAGGGCACATTGAGACTTCACATTGGACTTCCCTTCCCAATTTGAGGCTTTAATCTCATAATAGTGTTACCTCGCTAGGTAGGAGTGGTTAATAAACAACCCCGTTAGGTGTTCCCAGCCCTTGAGGGGAAAAACAAATCCCTGGTACATCCTTCAAGTGATAGGTTTCATGTGAATGATGATGAATGGATGGGGAATAGGGGATCTCAAGACCAAATGCCATGGGATCATGCATGGCAATGATGAAGAGTGCCCACATATTGGGTGTATACATGTAGGAGGGAGCAATCATGGATACATGAGTTACCCGACCTTTGTTTTTCCACCCTTCTTTATTTTCCTTTTGCCCTTTCTTGATTTTTCTTTGTATTACTGCTCGGGGCTCCAAGAAATGAGAGCATGTTATGTATGATATAAAGCAGTTATTACCTCCTTAAGGTGGGATAGATCATCACCCACCAAGGGTTGGGATGTGCATGGGTTCATGTAATGATGTGTGGGGGCAGTCATGGGCCCTAGGAACCAAGGTGATGGTCATAATGATAAGGGTAAAGCTCATGCTTAGCTTTTGCCCACATGCTATATTAAGTATCCTAGCCACCTTTTGCATTTTATGATATTCTTTTTCTTTGTTTCTTGCTTGTGGCCATGATATGCTTTTAACTTTCTTTTCGCTGCATCAACCTTCGGGGCAACATTTCTAGGCTCGACCTAGATATGTAGAGAAGGGGAGGGGGTGTGCCATTGCCTTGTGGACCCAAAGAAAGAATATGATGAAATAAGGCTTGTAATGTGCGGAGGGAGCAAAAAATGTAGACCAGAAAAACGGGACCACGCTACCAAAATCAAGGTTCCCAAGTAGTGCCCTTCCTAAATCCCTAGGACAATAGGGGAGATCCCACTGGGCTAGGAATTGAGGATTAATCCCCCATTTAAGGTGAGGGAACAAAACCGTAGTCAAATCCCTTCCTCCTTCCAAGTTTTCTAATAATCCATGCCCCAAATGCCCAAGAAAAACAAGCATAAGCACCTGATTGCACAATGAAAAACATACCTTTTGGGTTGTGGATTTCCCACCTTCTAACATATGCTCTCGAAAGACAGGTGAGGGGACATATGACTGGTGTAGGGAGCGGATATCAAATGGCACAATGCATTGGCTACACTGGTGGTTGTCAGGGGCTGCTGGTCGCTGGCTGAAGACATCTAGTAGAAAAAAATTCCTATGGGGTCACCCGCTTTTGGGGGGAAACAGTGACTTAGTAATGGATAGGTCTCATTCTTCAAGGAATTTTTTGATGAACTTGCCAGGGCATTGAAGGTACATGTGGCATTCAGGGTGTTTTATATTTGCAGAAGCAGCACCTTATTCATTTTAGCACCTCTAAGGGATGTGGCACAAACAACCAAACTGAGCTGCTGGCTCCTAGAACTCTTTTAAAGCTGACCAAGTATAAGAAAAATTTTCATTTGTATGTCTTTGGAGACTATTTGTTGGTGGTTAACTAGGTGAGAGGGGAACAGTTCATACTAGATATAACTCTCCAAGCTTTAGTTTTGGAACTTAAGACAGTGTCACAACAGTTCATTCAAATCTCATTTTGATATGTTTATAGAGTTGAATATTATGGCAGATTCATTATCCAGGCAAAGTTTAAATCGAACTTCTGGTCTTCTATGTCTCAAAGAGTTTGACGAGGGGTCACACAGAGAATTTACTTTGGATATTTGATTTTCTTGGTACTACTTCACAGGTGATATGAAGAAAGACTGTTTAATTGCTGAACTGGAAAAAGAAACAAGGCATTTAAAAGTTTTTTGAACAAGCCACAGGTTTTTATTGTCATAAATAGAAGATAACTCTGTTTTGACAGTCTTTTATCTTCATATACTATTCTGGACAGTTCAAACTTCAGATAACAGTATTTGATATTATCGATATCATTAATTTTTTGTAGGACTGCTCCAAACACCTTAAGAATGTAGTTTACTTGTAAATGAAATATACTGTTTTTCCCTTCAGGAAAAAAAAAAATCCCATCGAGATTATGGTATCTCTGAATTTTTGTTCTTTTGAAAATGCTTCATATATTACCTCAAAGAACTAAGTACAACTGGAATGGTTGTCAAAGTAAACATGAAAATGCTGCATAACCTCCATTTTCATTTCTGTTTTGATAAGCATAAAAATATGAGTCCACAGATATAAGTCCCATACAAGTTGAAAGCTTCTACCTCCTGTAACTCTATCTACATCTGTAAAACAAGTTGACATTTCTGCACATAACATTAGAGCATAGACTTTCAGTAATCTTCTTTCCCAATAGCATTAGAAGCACTGATTCCATCCAATTATCAAGATTTTATGCCATGTACATTATTGTACGGATAGATAGTCATGTTGAAGAGTTTAGAGTGTAGAGAAAAACATTGCCAAACTTTGTACATGATTTTAGCTTTTAATACAACAACAAATAGATTGTCCTTTTTCAGCAACATTATTATACATACCATATACGGTGAACCCCTGCAGTTTTCCACTCCTCCATACAAATAGAACAATGGAGAGCCTCAGTATCACTTGTAAGAAGCAATTGACTTCTAGCAGCTGTGCTCTTATCTCCACTCATATGAGAACTTGTACCCTTGTTGGTGCTTTGTTGATAAGGCTCCTCTGTGGAATGTTGAACATCTGGACTGACTACCAACATAAACTGATCAGGTTTTAACTGATTTTTTATTTTGCATTGCTGCCTCAACTTTTTAATCAGCTTTTGTGCTCCAACCACAAGATCTTCTCCTGGTTTCAGTCCAAGAACATCTGTCAAAGTGGAATGAATTTGAGATGTTTGTTTCTCAACTTCAACTAATATTTGAAACTCCCTCTGCCCCTGCTCAAAGCTTTCAATCTTTTCTAGCAGAGCTTGCACAGTTTCCTGCAAAGAACAAATAGTGTTCTCTTTCTGTTTCATTCCCAAATTCTTCTCCAGCTTCACTTGTTTCAAAGCCCTGTCCCTTTCTACAAATGCCTTCGATAAGTCCACATTTTCCTCCTCTGTTATTCTCTTTTCTTCATTTAATTTTTCCAATGCATCTTCCAGTTCTTGTAGATGGTCATCCTTTCCTTGCAGCTTCTTTTCCAACTTGTCGTTCTCACAGGCCATGTTATGTAAATCACCTTTCACCCGATTCAGTTCCCTCGTATATTTCATATCATCATTACTCTGTTTAATCAGTTCCGTCATATCATTCATGCTGTCATCCTGTATATGATCATTAAAACATGAAGAGATTTTTGATGAGTTTCCATGATACATTTCAAAACTTCCTATGTTAGTAGCAGGTGGAACTGACTTTGAAAATGAGATGGTAGTTCCTGTGATGGGGAGTTTTAGCCCAGTATTACCAATCCCAGGGCATTGAGTATTAAACAGATCCAACTGAGAATTTGAACTTTCAGATACAATGCTTGGAATCATTTTCCAATTCTTTACAATTCCATGATGACGTGGTGGGCAACAGGTTGCAAACAAAGGACTAACCCCACCTTCTTCAAACTGACACCATTCCCAAGTGTATCCCTTCTCCAGACCAAATGGGAAATTCTGTACAAATTCAGGAATATTTTGCACCGATTCCAAACATTCAAGATAAGGCAAGAGATAGGTCTCCAATTGCCAATGAGAATCCTGCACATCATATTGGTAGGGAATGGGGCAAATCACATTTCCATCTTGGTTTCTTAGCATGGCCACATTTGAAATATCAACTAAAACGGTATTCGCACTACCATAGTCTCCTAGATCTTCCCACACTCTAGTCAAATCTTTGTAACATCCGTGGGATGCATTGCCTTCTCGGCTGATTCTCGTCATGGTACAGTCCTCAATCGAATAAGAAAGAATCTGACCAAAACTAGTAATGCCTCCCAAAATGTGTTGCATTACTAAATCATGCACCTTTCTAGGCTTCTCTGACCACAGAACCACCTGGAAAACAGACAAACAGGCGCACAGAAATCTGCAGGCCTGAGGGTGCACAAAGACGATATAGGGGTCCAAATACATGTCACCGCGGGCAAAAGGAACCTTACTTTTGTGAACGAAATGTGCCAATATATACTCTATACTTATTACCAGCAACTTGTCATATTTCCTTATTCTCCTATTCGTCATGCTCTCTCTCTGACCTGACTCTGCCAATCTAGAGAATTTCCTCGACATGCTCATCAGAAGACCATGCATCTGATTCTCCAAAACATGACCTTCTGAATGAAAGTGGAGATCACTGTAATATTGCTCCAAAAGTTCTGCATCTGAAACCTCTTGGACAGATGCTTTCTTCCATTTTTCATGATCAGTTTGATATAGGTCAACAGTTTCAGCACATTCCTCGGCTAATCCGACCTTGATCCTCTGCAAAACTGTCTCTGCATCTTGATTATCAAAACCATTCAAACCTTCCTCCTTCCTCTTCACTTCCCCTTGCATTTCTACTCCTATACTATCTTCACCCTTGCCCCCCTCCTCGATCTCCAAATCCACCAATGGCGGGGACAACTTCAACCTTTTCTCCCCATCATGATCTCCTTCTCTGTCTTCAATATTCCTCACCTCCAAATTCTCTAATCCAAAAACATTTCCATTTATTTCATTCATTTTTCTCTTATTCACCAGTTCAATATACTTCAACCTTTTGTTCATTCTTCTCTTCTTCGGCTCCATATCCTGCACCCCATTATTTTTATTTATTTTTCTCTTCTTCAACAACTCAATATCCTGCTCCCCATTTTCTACAACATGCTGCCACAAATCAGGTGCCTGTTCTCTCACAAGAGATGCAATGACAACACCATAGGGAAATTGGAATCCATATTGGGTTCCCATTGTGCGTGAAATGAGAGCCTTTCGCCAGGCCTTCTTATAACTGTTCATTTTTTTAGGAATATAGAGAGACCAGTTAGAGACATTTCCATTCATGCCTTCTTCAATAGCATCAAGAAATCCATGGTTGCAATGAGAAACAGTAGGAATTCCCGAGAGATGCTCCATAACCAGAGAGGCCACATACCTTACAGTGTCATCCTTGATCCCATCCAAAGGGAGCTCGTGCATGAACTTCGTCTCAACTCCACACAATTCTTTCAATCTCTTTGCATGCATTGAATTCCAGGCATCCTTTCCAATTTGCTTGAGGAGAGAATTCTTGCTTTCAACCCAGTAACCCAACATACGGCCTTTGTCGGGCAGGCCCGTTGCCCTGGAAAAGTCTTGTTGCTCCACTGATATCTTGTAACCAAACACTATAGAACGCCTGTTTTCAAAATTCTCCCAGAACTTCTCAACGAGGAGCCAAACTTTTCCCAGGAGAGGCCTGATGGAATCAACCTTGTCAATGTAAGCCTTCAACCCAGACTTCTCCAATGCTAGGATCTTGTCTGGGGTATCAGTTTCCAGCCACCTTGTGGGTGGTGGTTGATGCAGTATGCATGGCTGGAACTCTTCCATAGCTCGGATTAATAATAAATACTCAACTGTACAAGCCTCCTGCACCTTCGGACAAACAAAATTCAAAGGAGAATGGTGTATGTCGGCTTCTCATCCCTCAAACGCTGTGGTGTTAGAACGGGGCTTTTGAAATTTACAGGGTTACGACTTTAGTTATGGTGTCACCTTCGTTTACGGGGACGACCCTTTACTTCTTGGTTGGCAGGTGACCACCGCTTGGAAAAAGTTTCAGTCATCGGAAAAATGGATATTATTGGACGACCCTTTACTTCTTCGTTGGCAGGTGACCACCGCTTGGAAAAAGTTTCAAACAGTCATCGGAAAATGGATATTATGGAACAATATTTTTAGATACCAGACCATTGGCCAGCATTTTTAAATTGTAAGCAACACTGACAAATCTCGTCCGAGTGTTAAATTTTGAAAAAATGTAGATGAAAGAGTGATGGTACTACGGAGGATTGCACTCTTTCGAGCCTTTTTCCAAATTTACTGCTTAGCATTATTACATTAAGTTTTACGTGTTGGCACGTCACGTTGTGCCCTGTTTTGTGCAAAAGGTCGGTGGGATTATGATTTGTTACCTATCCCAAAACATTCTTGCTTTGGTAAAGATTATGCTTGAATTGAAAAGGAGGATTCTTGCCCAATACTCTTTGGAAATTTCTTTCCAAAAAGGGTATTATGGTAACGATTTTTTTTTAATACAAAATTTTTATTTAATATAATTTATGCCATCAATGTTCACTTAAAGTTTCATTATCAATAATTTGAATACAAGAATTTTAATGACGTTAATAAGACCAAAACGATTTAAGGGGCCTAGATACCCAATCAACAAAATATCATATAATCAAGTTTATATCGATAACAGCTTTTTTGGCATGAATCATGGTCAAAAAGTTTGTCGTCTTGTGAAGGTTTCCTTCCACAAATAGCTCACATAGACTATCTACTTTCAGGGCATCTTCGAACTGACTAGGAATGCCCTTATAGGGAGGACAATCCATGATAAAGTGCCATTCAGTTTCAACCTCTCCTTCCTCACAAAAGACATAAGTTCTTTCTTCCCACTCTTCCTTGGGAACTACCCATCTATCGGTTTCGCATCAAAGATGATGGGATCCCGTGCTTAGTTGTGCTATTAAGATCTTAGCCTTTCCCTTGATTACGGCACTCAAATAGGTCTTTTCATTATTCAACCATGTTGGGTTGAAATTATTGACATATATCATTTTTTACAACCAACCTGTTTTTCCCACATGACAATCCTGAATTTTTCAAGTACGCAATTTTTATTTCCACTTTAGGATTAGGACAGTCCCGTCAATCGATTCCCCATTTTCCCATCCACTTGTCATCCTACTTCCTCCAAGGTTTCTTCCTACACTTTAACTCTTATGCCAGAATCAACTTGGACCACCGGTGTTCATCCATGCCATCCACCTTTTTTAAATACGTTAACAAATGAATGATTGCTAAAGCTTCCATCGAAAACAAATCAGCCTCCTCTAGCAAGATCTCATATGGGACAGTTGATTTGACTTTAAGGTTACTAGTGATTAAGCATTATTTAATTATTTCAATGTTCCTCAAAGTTTCATCATGGGTTTTTTTTTAGTAGGAGGGTGCCTCTTCATGAAATTATTCAAAAATGTATTAAAAAAGTGTTGGAGTGGCAAAACCAGCATTGCATCCACATCTTTTTTCTTCTTTTTTTCCAATTCGCTACCCTAACCCATGAGATGGAGATCTTGAGTAGAGTTCCATACATATTCAAAAATACTCTAAAATGCCATTATGTTTTCTAATTTTTCTTATAACTTCTCAACTAGTAAGGCCACATAATTATCTTGCAATGTGGGTTGAGCTCTTCTGTCTTCCAACACATTTCTAATGGTGTTAGAATACCACCTTAGGAAGTGTTATCTATCATGAACCATAGTTGTTCTTCAACAATGGGCTTAAACATCACATTTGTGTCAAGCTTACCTTATAGAAAGACGTTAAGAAATCATTGCTCATCTGAGTTAGGGGATAGGGTTCTCAAGGAGTTGTTCTAGAAATTAGTGTACCTCGCACATGTTTGTGGTGCCAAAGCATGGATTGTTGTGTATGATATTCTTCATTATTGTCTTATGTCCACCCTCTAATGACCAAACTCCCACACACCCACCAAATTGTTAATACCTTTTGAACATATGATAAAGGTTGGAAATAAGTGGTTCAAGAGAATAAGAGTTATGGGGAGGGGAAGAAAAAGTTCAAAAAGCCTAAACCCTAACCCCTAAGGCCCCATCCATAATTATTCCTAGTAGGTGGCATGATTTAATGCCCAACAAACCCTCTATTAATTCTTTGCAATGAGGGCACAATTGTTTTAAAGCTTGGTCTCCTCCACTATGTCCACATTCTCAAGGTAAATATTCTATGTTCAATGTCTATGGTAAGCCTAAATAGTCAAAGCAATTTACTTTTGGGGTTTAGCTAATTTCAAGATAGCTTGCTACAAAGGAAAACTCTTTTAGTGCTCTCAATGACCTTGAGGATAACAAGGATGTGATTTGTGATGCTTTGAGTTTTTAATGAAAGTGATCTCATGGGTTGTTTGTGGCTTAAGTAACCTCAAAAGAAGACACATAATCCACAAGAGCTTGATGTCAATTTGTGAGGTAGATATTATGATTTTGCAAGAAGTCAAAATTTAGGGGTAGCTTTGTTTGTAATATCATTTGGTGCCCAAATTTGTTGCTTCTAATTGTTATAAAGAAAAAAGTGGTGTTGTGATGTTGATTTATGCTCAACTTGCAAACTCTATAGTTGAGTGGGGAAAAATCCAACACAAGTAGACTTCTAAGGATTTTGCTTGACTTGGATGTTTGACTCATGGACCTAGCAGTCAGTTACGCCTCTAATGATGTTGGGGAAAATGCAGCGTTTTGGCCTTGGCTAGTTGATGAGCTACATGATTTGTGGAAATTTCAATATGGTAGAGTGCCAAGAAGATAAGGTGTGGGATTTCCCTATGCAATTATTGAGGAATAAAAAAAAATTGGCCCATTTGTAGGTCTTGGCATGGGCTTTACAACCCTAATAAAAATCGACATCAAGATTCTACTAATTTATGGTTTACTTGGATGAACTTCTTAAGATGACCAAAAAGAGTTTATTGGCGACTTCTAAAATCCTTTTACTTCAATTTGATGGGCTATAGGTTGATCTCATGAACACTCTCCCAAACCACTAGAGATTCTAGTTCTTGATTCGTGGAGAGTCCAAAAACTGCACATGCCACAAGCCAAATGCTTTTTAAATGTTTTTCACCCTAAAAGTCAAGATTGCCTACCCTATATCAAAGTTATGTGGAATATAATCTCATGTCCTCATGATAACACTTTGATGAACCAAAGTGGTTCATAAAACTAATGTAATAAATGATAACTAATATATGGAATATCCAACATGAGAAGGGCAAGGAGTTGAAGTTCATATAGGATGAATACTATAAATAATTGATAAATGAATGAATAACAATATAGTGAACCTTGTAGTGATATATTTATATGCATTAACTAGTCATAAAAGTGAAGGGTTATGATCCTTGTTTATTTAACTATTATATAATGTTTATTTATGCATTTTATGTTCATTAAATTGACTATTTCTTCAAGGATGCTTTGTCCTCACAATATTTCATATAAAAAGCTACATCTTCGTTCTAGGATGCAAAACCATCTCATTTTTCTTTGTTCTTAAATTTGTGATGGTTGAAGACATGAGAATATATGAGTTATGAAGTGTTGAGCATAAATGTTGTATTTTGAAAGGGTTGTACCACTCTAATTTATTTCTTTGTGGCATTGTGTGGTGATGACTTGTGTTTTTGTGAATTATAAGGTCCCATAGATGAGCTTCTTTTCGATATCCCGAGGTCTTCAATTAGATTTTCATATTGATTTCATTCTCAATAAGTTCATTGAATAATACAATGAGCATTATAGTTAGCATGACAATAAGTCAATGTAGGTTGTTGCAAGGTCAAGCTAGAGATGTTGAGGGTTTGATTGAGGAAACCCTAGACAATAAAAGAAGAACTCAGTGACTACTGAGATGATCTAACCAAGGGATTGGACATCTTTGAGTACATGATCCCTTCACATGCCAAAGAATCTTTAGGGATGTTGAATCATAGTAAACAATTTTTTTAGGGATGAAAATCGATCAACGGTCCAAACCACAAAGGAGTGCCTAACCCTGGTGTTAGAGTGGAAAATCCAAACCCTATCAGAACTCTTAAGGTGGATAGTACTATTGTTATTACTTCAAGCAAATTTTCAAAGGAACATTCAAATGGATCAAGACTCAATGGTTGGAGAATTAAAAGAGTTTAATGGTAATATTGCTTCTATATCATCTTCACTTTTGCCTGCAAACAACTCACTATATTTATAAGTATTAAGATATGATGGTGTGGGGAATCCTAAGACAAACAACTCGTTTCAAGTGCCCTCCCCACTAAAAGTGATAAACCTCTTTGATCTAATTACTTTTTGGGGGAAGAAGGGTCATCAAAAGCCTTTTGGGTATTCGTTGTTTGAATGGTGGAATCCAGGTTCCTCTTGTTTGAAGGGGAAGAATGAGGAGAAGCATCACAAGAGAAGTAGAAAGGTGACAAATAGATAAGATAATTGCATTAATGTTCAACAAATGACCATAAAAGTAGGTAATGTGATTGTTTTTCCTACAATGATGTCTATACGAAGTAGGAGTGTTATAGAAACTCCTATATAAAAGCAAGAAGCAAGAAGAAAAATAGAATAGAATTCTAAAATAAAAACCTAGAGACTTGACTCCCAAATGAAGAGGCGGTCCAAGAGAGAGATGTATGAGCTGAGTAAATATAGAATCTATGGCACTAGTGGTATGAGGCTACTCTAGCCCATTGAATCCATCTCCTCCCCCATATGAGGGTGGCGATTAGTGGGAGGGGGTGTGATATTATGCGAAACATAAGAAATCCTAGCATTCAAGGCTCAGTGAAGAAAACTCAAAATAGATGTATATTCAAAGAAGAATCGGAAGAGGAGTTGGAATGAGTGTTGTGATACGATTTAGAATGAGGATCTTGTTGTTATGGTCTAGAAGATCTCATCTGGTGACTGGTATAACTACTAAAATGAGGTATAGCTCGACAACATTGTTGGGGTTTCATAGAGGTAGAAATAATTTCATATGCCCTCACTGATCTCGGATCAACTCTATCCATCTATTGCTTGGTGCCTCTAATTGGAAGCAACATAAAAGGGGAAGTGATACATTGGGTAGGAGCTAGTCTAAGATGTTGATATGGCTAGAGGACATAAAAGTGGAGAAGGAGGGCTTCCTAAATGTAAAAGTCGGGCATCTTTGGTTAGGGTACCTAAAGAATTTTCCAAGTGCCTATAACTCTATGAAAATATAGTCAAATTGTACTAAGATCTCGTAGTAAACCAATCAATAGAAGATGATGTGCTCCTTAGTCTCAATCTCTTAGAGATGTCACAGCTAGCAGATCCTATTTAGTCAATGAATTTGACTATCAATCTCAATTTGCAGTCTAGGAGAGTCAATTATGAACTTTCCCTAAGGGATTTGAAGAGTGTTCATCTAATGGCGAAGTGTGTAATGAAGTCAAACAATGAGTCCATCTCTCATAACCATGAAGTGCATGGCATAAAAGGCCATCTTTGGATGTAGCCCGTCCTGAGGGTTTATCCAAGTGACTTATAGATCTCTGGAATGATTATATTCATCTCATGTTTGGTTGATAAGAGGTGGTCGGTTGAACATTAGGAATATTTAAATGGAGGGAGTTGGTCCATCATAATAATAACAAATGCTAGGATACTTGGGATCATGGTGTGGCAACACTAAGATTTAGTTGAAGAATAAGCTACTGCAATGGACTCTAATGAATAGTAGGCCAAGTCAATGTTATTAAAACTGGACCAGTCGTTGAACCTATTGACCCCAAAAATGTGAACTAGACCTGTATTAGAAAAACCAAAACCAAACAACCCGTCAACCAAATTCACATAAAATATTCAAATTATGTAAAAAAACATATATATTCATTTGCATCTGTTGGGTCCCTATAATACTAGTGATTACCCAATTACTATTGTAGTTATACCCCTTATTAATATTGTTGTGCCCCTATTGCCCCCATATTGTTATTACTGTGCCCCATAGAATCCCTCTATTGTTATTTTTGTGGCTTTATATTATTATTGTTAGGTCGGCTGGATTATATTGTGACTCCTTAGACTCCTATATATAGAAAGGAGGTTTTGTCATTTGAATCATCTAAGAATTGTTCATTTATGTAATGTAAAGGAGGTTGCCCCCTCGAAGAGGCTGAATTCTAAGGCTTTGATCTATCTTTTCTAGCTTATCTTGAGCTGGTTTCATAACATTTGGTATCAGAGCTTTGGATTCTAGGGTTTCGCTGCTCCAAACAGGTCATCGTGGCATTTTTGCTATAACTTTTTTTCTGCAACGTTTCAGAATTTGCAAAAAAAAACCATTTTTGAAGAAATCGTGCTGAACCTCGGATCCGAATTTCAGAGCTTTTCGCGCTATATTTGCGGAGATATGATCTGAGGAAGTTGGTCTTTTTGCAGACTCCTGAATTACATTCCAAACAGGTGACCTGGGGAAAATCGTCATAACTTTCTTTCTGAGCATCGGATTGAAATTTCATAAGAAGGTACAGAAAGAGGACAGACTTTAGTTTTCTTGTATATATTTTTCAGAGTCAAAGGTCGAAACAGTGACACGTGGCACTTCATACAAGTTCGCTCTACTGAACTAGTCTATAATCAGGTCACTGCGGGAGATTGTGCATAACTCTTTCTTGGAGAATCCAATTTGGATCAGACTAGTGGCATTGGAAAGAGGACACAGAAGGCTACTACAGGTCACAATTTCAGAACTGGATGATTCGAAATTACAGAGATACATCAGATTCAATATCAGGCTTCTACAAAGTGAAAAAAGGTGTGTAGTTTTTTTTTAAATTTTTGCGTAAGCTTGGTTTGAAGGAATTCAAAGGGCATAGTAAAGCATTATAATAGGTAATTGATGCCCTTAGGAAAGAAAATTCAAACACCTGGTAAGCAACCTGAAAGATCTAGCATGACTTATGAAGAAGAGGAAGAAATGCAACATGATATAGCAAAATTACGAGACCAAGTGCAACAAGTGTCACTTGCACAAAAAGGAATAGAATCTAAGATGGATGGTTTAAAGAAAGATGTAGAAGCTAAGATGGATGGTTTAAAGAAAGGCGTAGAAGCTAAGATGGACGATTTGAAGATAGATTTGAAGACAGACATGGAAGAATTGAAGAAGTTGCTACAAGAAAGGGTCACTAATGGTGAAAGGGTAGTAAAGGAAACTCATGATGAGAACAAAAGAAATGTTAATCATGATTCCATAGACTCTAATGTTGGATAGAAGAGCCACCATATTCCAAAAATCGATATGAGGAAGTTTGATGGCAAGGATCCCGCAACATGGATATTACAGATGGAGCAATTCTTTGATCTCAATAATGTGCAAAACACACAAAAGGTACGTATGGCAACCTTATATTTGGAACCAAATCAGTTTGTATGGTATCAATGGCTTTGCTCTCGTAAACAATTTATCATTTGGGCAATTTTTACGGAAGAATTGATAGCACATTATGAGGATACAAAAAGCAACACTTTTTTTAGCCAATTGATAAGTCTCAAACAAAAGGGTTCAATAATGGAGCACATTGAGGAGTTCCAAAAATTGAACATAAGGGTAAAAGATATTCCAGAGGAGCATAGGATTGATGTGTTCATAGGGTCTTTAAAGGATAATATCCAACATGATGTTCGCCTTTGGGAACCTGATTCATTAGAGAAGGCATTCAGATTAGCAAGAAAAATGGAAAGCAAAATTATGGCAACCAGGAAGCATACCACTCACAACTATAAAGATGGAAGTGTTGTTGCCCCTAGTCTTCCACAACCTATAAGGTTGACACCACAACAATTGGAAGAAAAAAGAGCAAAAGGGCTTTGTTACAGTTGTGATAGCAAATACACTAAAGGTCATAAGTGTGCTGAGAAGAAATTATTCTACATAGATTGTGAAGAGGAAGAAGAAAAGGAGCAAGAAAGGTCAAAAGAAGAGGATATACTCCAGGAACAAAGCCTAGATGAAGAACAAATAAATCCGACCATATCTTGTAATGCATTGGCGGGAATTACCACTCCTCAAACCATCAAGATAGAAGGACAAATCAAGAAGAAAAAGGTAATAGTGTTGATTGATTCAGGAAGCACCCACAATTTTGTTCATTCTAAGGTAGCAAAAGAATTGAATTGCTTCTTATATCCAGCACCAGAGTGTCAAGTGATGATTGCAAATGGAGGAACAATAAATTGCTCTGGAAAGTGCCATAATATCAAGCTATCCATGGGAGAATATGTATTGACTAGCCCAATGCTTTCCATTCCAATGGGAGGTGCTGATGTTGTACTAGGAGTCCAATGGCTACAATCCTTGGGTACAATAGCTTTTAATTTTCAAGAACTTTTCATCAAATTTTCTACGGAAGGAAAGCAAGTTGAATTAAGGGGTATTGCAGGGAAACCAGGAAAGATAATCAGCTCTAATGGTATGACAAAGCTTCTAAAAAAGGAGCAAAGAGGTGTAATTGCACAATTATGTTCGCTAGATGTTTCCACATCGGAATCATCTATTTCTCCAGATCTCCAAAAAGTCCTGGACAATCATTCCAAGGTATTTGAGACTCCCAAAGGTCTCCCACCTATGCGTGATCATGATCATGCTATTCATTTGATTCCAGGAAGTGTTCCTCCAAACATCAAGCTGTACAGATATCCCTATGTCCAAAAGAGTGAAATTGAACGTATGGTTGCAGAAATGCTAGAGGCTGGTATAATTCAACCGAGTCAAAGTTCTTTCTCTGCTCCAGTAGTATTGGTGCACAAGAAGGATGGATCATGGCGCATGTGTCCGGATTATAGGGAGCTCAACAAGCTCACTATTAAAGATAAGTTCCCCATTCCTGTCATTGATGAATTACTGGATGAATTGCATGGATCAATTTACTTCACCAAGTTGGATCTTCGTTCAGGATATCATCAAATCAGAATGAAGACTGAAGACATTCCGAAAACAACATTTAGAACTCATGAGGGTCATTATGAAATTTTGGTCATGCCTGTTGGCCTTACCAATGCACCTTCAACATTTCAAGGTTTGATGAATTCAATTTTCAAACCATTCCTTAGAAAATTTGTGTTAGTATTTTTTGATGATATACTAATCTACAGCAAGTCTTGGAAGGATCATGTTGAACATATTGACAAGGTACTCAAACTATTGGAGGAGAAACAATTATATGCAAAAAGACCCAAATGTTTCTTTAGTCCAGGAGGTGGAATATCTGGGTCATATTGTATCTCATGAAGGAGTTAACGTAGACCCTAGCAAAATTAAAGCCATTAAGGAATGAAAAATCCCCACATCCATAAAGCATCTGCGAGGATTTCTCGGGTTGACAGGGTATTATTGCAAGTTTGTTAAGAATTATGGGAGAATAGCAGCACCTCTAACAACATTATTGAAGAAAGATGCATTTTCATGGACTCCGGAAGCAACAAAGGCCTTTGAACATCTTAAAGAGGCAATGTGCCAAGCACCGGTCTTAGCTACATCGGACTTCACAAAAACCTTTATTGTGGAATGTGATGCTTCAGGAAATGGAATTGGTGCTGTTCTAATGCAAGATGAAAGACCCATTGCTTTTGAAAGTCGTCCAATCAAGGGAAAGTTTTTAAGCAAAGCTATTTATGAGAAGGAAATGTTGGCAATACTCCATGCACTTAAGAAATGGCGACCCTACCTAATGGGAAGACACTTCAAGGTAAAAACGGATCATGATAGCCTTAAATACTTTTTAGAACAAAGATTATCCTCTGAAGAGCAACAAAAGTGGGTCACAAAGATGTTGGGTTATGACTTTGAAATCATCTACAAAAAAGGGAAGCAAAATGTGGTGGCAGATGCACTCTCAAGAAAGGATGAGGATGTGGAAGCATTGTTGTGCGCCATTTCTATTATCCAACCAGATTGGATAAATGAAGCAAGGGAGGAATGGAAGAATGACGAAGAAGTGTGGGCACTTATTCGAAAGTTACAACAAGATTCCAGTACGTCTGATACATTTAGCTGGCAAAATGATTCGTTATGGTACAAAGATCGCTTATACCTCTGTAAGAATTCCCAGCTAAAACAAAAGATTCTTATGGAATTGCACACTTCTCCCTTAGGAGGGCACTCAGGATTTCTAAAAACTTACCACAGGGTTAAGAAGGAATTTTTTTGGGATGGCCTTAAATCAGATATTCAAAAGTTTGTGGCGGAATGTTTGGTTTACCAACAAAATAAAGTTGAAACAATTAAGACACCGGTTCTATTACAACCTTTATCCATTCCAAGCCAACGTTGGGAGGAGGTTTCAATGGATTTTATCACAGGTTTACCCAAGTCTGAGGGAAAGAGTGTCATCATGGTGGTAGTTGACAGACTTACCAAGTATGCACACTTTTGTGCATTATCACATCCATTTAAAGCCAGTACAGTTTCTACTGCATTTATGGAAACAATTCAAAAGCTACATGGAAACCCAAAGATTATTGTAAGTGACAGAGATCCCATTTTCACTGGAAATTTTTGGACAGGATTATTTTCTTGTCTTGGTACTCAGTTAGCTCATAGCTTATCTTATCATCCTCAATCTGATGGGCAAACTGAGATAGTAAACAAATGTTTGGAAGGATATCTTCGTTGCTTTGTATCTGATAAACAGACACAATGGGTCAAATGGTTGCCTCTGGCTGAATGGTGGTATAACACTTCCTTCCATACAGCAACAAAAATGACCCCATTTATGGCACTTTATGGGTATCAACCACCATCCATCACATCATATTTAAGAGAAAATTCTAAGGTTCAGGCAGTGGAACATCACATTGAACATAAAAAACAAGTCCTCCAACTCTTAAAGGATAACCTCGTGTTGGCATAGAATAGAATGAAACAACAGGCAAATCAACATCGCAGTGAAAGAAGTTTTGATGTAGGTGATTGGGTATTCCTACGGCTACAACCATATAAGCAAATGTCCCTCAAGCAAGCTAAGAAGGATAATAAATTATCACCAAAGTATTATGGTCCGTACAAGGTGTTGCAAAAGATTGGTACTATGGCATACAAATTGGAGCTTCCTGCAGCTTCTCGATTGCACCCAGTTTTCCATGTTTCATGTTTAAAGAAGGTTATAAGCGACAAGCTCCCAGTTCAAACAATATTGCCAGAACTTGACGAGGAAGGAAAAATTATATTGGAACCGGAAGCAGTCACAGAAACAAGAATTCGACAGCTACGAAATCGATCAATTTCAGAGTATCTTATCAAGTGGAAGAACTTATCCGTTGAAGATTCCACATGGGAGGATGAAAATTTTATGCAGAAGTATCCAGAACTACTCAAGCATTGAGGACAACACTTTTTTGGAGGATAGGGGCATGTTGGGTCCCTATAATACTAGTGATTACCCCATTACTATTGTAGTTATACCCCTTATTAATATTGTTGTGCCCCTATTGCCCCCATATTGTTATTATTGTGCCCCACAGAATCCCTCTATTTTTATTTTTGTGGCTTTATATTATTATTGTTAGGTTGGCTGGATTATATTGTGACTCCTTAGACTCCTATATATAGAAAGGAGGTTTTGTCATTTGAATCATCCAAGAATTGTTCATTTATGTAATGTAAAGGAGGTTGCCCCCTCGAAGAGGCTGAATTCTAAGGCGTTGATCTATCTTTTCTATCTTTTCTTGAGCTGGTTTCATAACAGCATCCATATGAATCCAGACCATTATACACAAATATCCAAAGTTTCTAGTGTATATAGCAAGGGTGCATATAACCAAAATTATAGTGAGTGTACTTCATCTCTGAACAAAAAATACAACAATAAAGAGGCTCTAAATGACCTTTAGAGTCTAAAAAAATCATGTTACAACAAATCAATACATATCATCAAAATCCTACCTATATTGGGATCCTCGTCATGAATATCACCCTCTAAGCATTAAAACACGACAGAAAAAGCTTAACATGCCAAATCAATGATTTTGCTTGAGTGAGGGTGAATTTTTACTAGGGTCATGACAAAGGATTTCAATAATCAATGCCACCAACATTGAGGTACATAGAGGGCTTTGTGTTGTTGATAAAATGCCAGTTTCGCACCCTCATACATGAGAGAATCCAATGGAAACATTGCAATCTTACTAATATTGAAATCCTAAAAATTATAAGTTTGTCGAATTCTGAATGGGATCTAAAATTCTACTTTCTCCATATGAAATCCAATGAGGTTGAAATCACTCTCAAACATCCTAAAACAACTAAGGGTAATGTTAAAATTTAAGTAAAAGGATGAAAATGCAAGGTAAAGAAGAATGTGAATGCCACTTTTACTTTAAGAATTTAAAATTATAATTAATTACTAGGGTGAGTGCCATGGAGTGTGGAGGGTCTCTTTTATTAGTATTAATAGGGTCCTAGGGTTAGATATTATGCTTGCAAATACCATAATTTATTTATTTTCTTCTAATTTTAGGTTTTCACAGTCCCTAGACACATGATACAACATTATACATGAATGTTTGGATTAGTGAAAATAGGTCGATTCAATTTTGAACCAACCAATTACATACAAAAACCGGTTAGTCTCATACTAGATCAGCCTAAAATAGTGGAGAGCATCGATTCATACTAGTTTTGCCTCTAATCCAATCAAATCTGTTAGTTCCACCAATTTTGGTTCAATTTTGATAATACTAGAACTGGTGGACAAGTTAGTTTCACCAAGTCTGGTTTGGTTATGATATCAATGGGCCAAGTATGGATGAGATGAGGCTAAACATTGTGTTAAGTAAAAAAGGGCGAGCACCAAACTCTACAAGGATGATGGGTTGAGGAATTGTCTGTAATTGTGGGCCTTGGCCAAGAGTGTCCATAAGCGACATCTTATGCACTATGTCTTGAAAATGGTTCCAAAACTTCTACTTCCCAAGAAGGGCCAAGGACTCATAGTCCTTGTTGACTTGGGAATGAGGTGCATGCCACAAACAAAAGTTAGTTCCTATGAATAATACCCCCATAGAAGTATATGTTCTAGTGATCTCAATTTCCTCTCCTTTGAAAAATAAATGATTGTTAAAGAGAATCTTCTTCGATCCATTGAAGATCATGACCTCGGTTTTACCCAACTTGACCATGAACTAATGGAGATCACAAAAAAAGGGTCAGGGAATCTAATTGTCTTTGCAACCCATTAGGGGGTAAGGCTAGAAGGATCACTTCACCTATAAACATCAAGATAGAAATTAAGACCTAGTGTAGAAGGCAACCATATTTATCCTTAATGTGTTCATGCAAGGAGGACTCTAGCTTGTCAATGTAGATTACAAACATTTCTTGGGGCAAGGTGCAACCTTAGTTGACCCCAATAGCACTCTTAATAAAATTTGATATCTTATGTGTTGTGTGTAGACGACCAAGCACCAACTCATATAAATGTATGATGGCTAATATTAAGGTCTTCAAGATGTCTATGAGTCTTTGGAATAAAACATCCTTAGTGACAAAATCAAAAGATTTTCAAAAATTTATAATACACCAATAAAAATTCAAGGAACAATGTTGTGCTTCCTCAATGATGGTCTTGAGTGTGAGGTTGTGATAAATAGTTTGGTTCTTGGGTTAGAATCTACCATGTCCTTTGGCTCTAAGTTTCCTCCTCTCAAGCTTCCCATAGAGCTTCAAAAGGAGGATTAAAACATAGAGTTTGGAAAATGTGTGCCCAACCATGATCATCCTATAGTTATTTAAACTCATACTAGATCCTCATTTGTGAATTAGGTAAGTAATTTGATGTGACCAAGACCGTGGGAACCCCATACAAACCACCTGGTTGAACAAGTTGACTAGGTGGTTGTCCATAGCCTGAAGACCATACTTGAAGAGTTTTCCCCAATCCCTTCCTCATTCGCTAATTTTTTGTGGTTCATTATCCAAATGGCCTCCTAAATATTTTAGTTTGAGAATAGGTGGAAAGAGGGGGGGATGGGGTGGTGGGAGAGGTAACTTGTAATATACAATAAACGAGATATTTCCTAGCTTGATGGGAAGACACTTGTATTGACAACAAACACAATAAAAGGGCATTAGAGAAATTCAACAAGGCACACATAAGACAATAATATGGATCCTTCATTATGAACCTTGTACTTTAAAAATGATAAGAAACTAATAATCACATTTCACTTCAAGGGGGAAACCTCCTTATACAAGGAATACAATGTATAATACAAAATTTGATGATCTTAAGACTAGGTCTCCTTGGTGTGTGTGTGTGTAGGAGACAAAGGGTACAATGAAAGGTTCTAGCCAACCTAACAATATAAAAATAGAAATGTAATAACTCAATATCTAGGGCTTAATGAGGGATTTTAGAGTAAACATGGAGTTTATATAGAACATAACATGCCCCTCCCCTTCAAACAAGTGTTGTTCTCAACACTTGACTAATTGTGGGTGTTTTTTCATGAACAACTCATCTTCACATGTTGCCTCTTCCACTAGTAGGTTCTTCCAATTAATGAGATACTCAATGATTCTTCGATTTCTTAATTGTTTAATCCTTGTTTCCATGATTGTTTCTAGTTCTAGTATGATTTTCCATTCTTCATTAATATTTGGTTAAAAAAAATTGGGTTGGGATCTTGTCATCAATTATTTTCTTTACGCAAGAAACACGAAAGACTCGATGTATGCATGAAGATGGAGGCAACTCCAATTTGTAATCCATAATTTTGATCCTTTGCAACACCTTATAGGGGCCATAATACCTTGGTGCTAATTTATTGTCCTTTTGTTTCTTGAGGGACGTTTTTTTATATGGTTGTAGCCTCACAAATACCCAATCCCCCACTTCAAATTCCTTTACACTACAATATTGATCTACTTGTTTTTTAGTCCTATTTTGTGCTACAACCAAGTTGTCCTTCAATAGTGTAGTGCCCCACTCTAGTTGATTGATCCCAATATGACATTAGCATTAATATAGTCTTAAGTCTCACACATTATTCTTTGAGGACCTCAAGTCAAGGATCTAGATGCTTGACTCTTACTATTAGTGGATGTGATGGATGTGTTTGTGTTCTAGTCGATGTTATGATGATAATAGTTGCGATGGATGTGTTTGTTTCCTAGCCAGTGTTATGAGGATGATAGTTGTAATGGATGTGTATGTTTTCTAGTTGATATTATGATGATAATAGTTGTGATTGATGTGTTTTATGAGTATGTCTAATCATGTGATGGATTCATTATGTTGGCTATTTACATTAGTTTTGGATCACGGTGAACATTGATGTTGATGACTATGTCATGTTGATGATTTAGCATATGCTATTATATCAATGACTAATATTGTGAAACATTATTACTGATGATTATCAAGTATGGCAGGAGACCAATAGATGCACTTGCATGTGATGAGTCAACAACCTCTAGTTTGATGGAATTGAATACTTTGTCTCTGAATTTTTAAAGTTCAGTTTGAATTTTTGTTGTAAATTCTAATGAAATGTTAGTGGATGCAGGCACAAATTTGTGCTTGGCCGAATGAATCATACATGGGTGACGGGGATATATAGATAGATGGAACCTCATGGGAGGGGTGGGACAACGTCCCTGATTCCACCCGCTACCACTCCCGCCATGACTAGGGTTGGAAGGGTTGGAATACCTTCGCCTTGAAGATCATGATGTTATGGGGGCAAGCCCTAGATTGGGTCGATCATGAGGATTTTACTGGGGGTGCATATTGAGGTAGATTTCTCGATCCTCAGTACCATTAGTCTCACTATAGAGGGCGACATAAGAGAGGATAGTGGTCTCCATCATTGCACCTAGTTCTTCTCCTTGTAGTCATTGGATGCTTGAAGGGCAAGTTGTGTGGCACCCTTGGAACTTTAAAGGGAAGTTCTTGAAGGGCATGACTGACTTGGCATCATTGGCATCAAGAAGAAACTAATAGGTTTGGCACCCTTGGAACTTCAAAGGGAAGTTATTGAATGGCACGACCGACTTGACACCCTTGCTATCAAGAAGAAACTATTGAAATATAATTAAGATATGATAATCATACTAATTCACATAATGTGGTAAATGAGGTTTTAGAACCAAGTTATCTAAATCAAGAATAAAACTTGGGATAAAAAGAGAATATGAAGAAATAAAAAGATAGGAATACTTGAGAACTCTACTTTTCCCACATTTTGAAAATATTAGGTAGACAATGTGCATAAGTGGCAAAGGGTGGGGAGAGAGGGACATAGAGTTAATTAGAAATATTAATACTAAAATAGTTTAACCTCATTAAGAATAGAGGGTGGTGAATAAAAAGAGAACCTCCATGTGGTAGAGCCAACACAAGAATATCCATCTAAGAGGCAATTTGAGTTAAATTAGGAGGTAGTTGGGGGACCAAATCCGAGACTTGTCAATTGACTTCAATAATGAACAAAATTAAGGGGTAGAAAAGGGGGATCAAGAGACAACTAGGAGAAGAAATAGGGAGTCATGTTGGGGTGGAGAAAAATATTATATTTGAATTAAAATTTAAGTAAATAATTTTGGAGAGTCTTGGTGAGAGGGTGACACATGGGAGGGTGAATAATCAAACTTGTGGATTAATAAAAAAAATTAATTGTGGATGAATTTCCAATTGTCACCTATGAAGCCTCCTATAAAAGAAGGGGCAAGCTATGGGAGAAGGACTTTTTTGCCCTATTGTTGAATGAACTAGATAATTCTAGTTGATAGTGAATACGACTATAGTGAGTTGATATAGTGGAGGTTTTGTTTTTCGAGGGGACTCTTGAGCAAAGAGTTCTCTCATCCACTAACTAGCATTTCTCCATCATCTTACATCAATTGCAGCTCGGGGGTATGTGGGAAGAAGAGTACCCAAGGAGTAGGTTGGGAGGTCAATTGGTGAATCGGCGATGTTTGGCCAGGGACGCTACGTCCTTCACGCCCAAATGTGGATGGCCACAAGGGAGCGCAAGAATCAACAAATTCAAGTTGAGTTTACATCTCTTCAATGAACAATATTTTAGGTTACATAAATTTCCCCTACATGTTTATTATATTGCATTAAATTGTATAATTGAATTATGGATGAATTGACCTTAAAATGTTAAGTATATTGCATATTGATGTGTGGTTTATTATGTGATTCACTTATAGTTATTGTTCATGGATAAATGAATGTCAAATGAAAATTCTTAATTTGTCTCATTCTTGGTAATATAATATTTTAAGAC
This sequence comes from Pinus tabuliformis, assembly GCA_031772625.1. Classification (NCBI taxonomy): domain Eukaryota; kingdom Viridiplantae; phylum Streptophyta; class Pinopsida; order Pinales; family Pinaceae; genus Pinus; species Pinus tabuliformis. Next base: position 1,604,690,616 of record CM062817.1, on the reverse strand, counting down.
TGTCTCTCTATTTCATTGAAAAATTATATAGTCTCTTGTATTCTTAAATTTTTATTTACCCGTGTTGCATGTAGTTAATATAATTAAACAAAAAAAATGTGGGCAAATAGCTTTATAGGTTTCAGTTCTTACAAATAGTTTGAGAACGTCTTGTTGGCGTCCTATATGGTCGGCCATTGCTTGAGACTTTACCGTCTCTTTCAAGAATGATGTGATGGATGAAGGATAATATTCATAAAGTGTCATAAATTGGGACATTTTTGATAAAGTATGGAAGGATTTGTTGTACTGTTAAAATTAACGAGAGAAATTAACTAGGAGAAATAATTTACCAATAACAAAAAACACATATAAACTATCCATGTTATAGGAACATTACCATCAAAGTTCCTCATATAGGTATTTGGAATGTAGTAGTTCTTTGGTGTTGAATTGAAGACTTGATGATGTGGAACTTTAAGTGAAAAGTCAAGATTATGGTTCTGTAATTCAATATTTGTGCTCACTAATTGTGATAAAATACTTCCAATAGGTGATTGAATTCCAACAAAATTGTTCTACTTATTTTATGATTCCCTTGGATCTCAATATGCCTCTTAGGAACTCTCTCCAAGAGAAGATTTTCCATGGTATTCATAGACTTTTGTGTTTCTTCCTTGTTTTCATTTATTTTCTTTTCCATTTCATCCATTGTTTCTCTTTTAAGTTTTTTTTTTAAACTTAATAAATCCATCTTTTTCAACAAACTATCATTCATTTCAATAACTTTCTTTTTAATTGGGAGGACCTAAATTCTAAGTCTTCACTTTCTTCATGAGTCATGGATGGGCCTTTGGTTTTCTTGGTGTAGTATATTTTTTTCAAGTCATAATAATAATACTTCTCTTTATCACAACTTTCAGTCACCAAATTCTTTTTGGATCTTTTGATCAAAAGTTATGTCACTTGTATGTTATGTAACTTTAAAACCTTCATTTAGAAAATATCTGAATGGCTAACCTTTGTCTTGATATGTCTCTGAGATTTACGCACTTTTGAATATGAAATTTTTGCTTGTGATGTTATGATATGTCTTCTCTGTGATTCCATAGCCCCAACAAGAATTTGGTGTGTGAAAGTTATGGTATCTTTCCTAAAACTTGCTACTTTTTTATGTCTATGCAAGAGCAAACTTGTATGGAAACCACTTGTCCAATTCTTCAAATATGATTATAAATTTTTTATTTGAGGTATTTCATTATGTCTCCTTAAATCTCTTAAAATTCCATTGTATGTACGTATTGGTCTAATTTATTTGCATAAATTAGGACAAAAGTTTTATCAATCCGAGAGTTTGTAAACTTAGAAGCACATCACTATATGTGAAGAGATAGTCTTAGATTTAATCTATTGCTTCTATTGAATTATGACTATTATGATTTTAACTAAAGATGCATCTTTAAATATGAGATTTAGACTATTATGAAATAAAAATATAAGTACTATCCAATTCACTACAGTGGAAAGATTCAAACTCTAGATTGCAAACTTAAAGAAAAACATTGATTAATCAATTCAATAAGAAGGTAACTTATCTCTTTTTTCCAGAGTACAAAAGCTTATACTTGCTAAAAAAAAGGCGTGGAAATATAAGCCTTGAGAAAGGCCCACACAACAATGTTCTTTTTACTTATGTAGGCTATTGATCAAAGAATAAATTCTAGGCACGCATGCTTGAAATGGAAACTAGATTAAAACATTGAAAACATAATTGGTTCAAGTTTAAATTGGTTGATTAAGCACACATTAAGGTCACCACTTGTAGAAATTCTGGTTGTAGAGCCTTTGGCTCACTCCCTTAGGTAAAACAAGGAATTGCATCAATACCTCGTTAGACTCCTCAATCTTTTACTTAATCAAGCAATACTAAACTTGACTTTCAAAAGAAATAACAATTCTATGTAAAATAAACTAAAATTGTTCATGAACACTACAACAATTAAACTATGATGAAAGAGTAACAATGCTACAAATAAACAATGAGATTTTAAATAAAGAAAAGTGTAGAAATTATTGTGTAAACAAAGAAACTAATAATAACTGAAAACAATGATTAAGTGGAGCTTTTAAATATGAAAATGAAAGAGAAACATAGAGATATATACCAACATTTTGGCTACAACGATCCACAATTAGGCACAATTAAAAAAATAGGGCATAGGGTTTGGACAATGGGGGCCCTCCAATGCCTCAACTTGCACACTTGGAAACTATCAACTGAAGGAACTCAAAATGATTGCATATATTGATAAAAAGGAATCTTGAAATAGAGACTCATTTCCAAACTTGTCTAAGTATGAATATAACAGTAAAAATTAAAAACTAAATGTAATGGTAACCTTTCAGGCTTCATTTGCTTACATATTTATACATAACAAAAGTAAACTAAATGGCGGTAACTGTTAGCTCAGTCGACAAACTAATATTTTAATCGTTATTCTAGATGAATTTTGACCTCCACAGTTGCCAAAATTGTGGAAAAATTTGAGCACACAAATTTGGATGGATTTCCTTGCCAAAATTGCATACTTCTCTCTTAACCAGTTGAGTCGACTGCACATTGATCGGGCTTGTGTGAGGGTTTTTTCACTAAGCCAATACGAAACAAACCATCTAGGGAACATATGGAACACAATCCATGCTCTCATTTTTTTCCATCTTGCCTATATATACCTCAACGAAGGGGAAATTACCAAAATGCCAGTTTCTTGTAAAATTTGGTTAACCAAATTAATAATGCATAAAATTTGCTAAAATTGAAAAAGTTAAAAGGAAATGATAAAAATTAATTTTGTATGGTTTTATTAGTCAAAATAGAGACAAAATATGGTAAAACTAGCGGGTTATGAGTTTATTTGGGTTGAAACTAGGTTTATAAACATGGCTATTTTTCACCAAAATTGAGGACCGAGAGTAAGTGTCCCACAAAAAATTATAATGAAAATGCCATTATTATCTTGGTGTATTCCCACAATTGATCCAAATTGATAGTCTCATATGTTGATAAAAAGTGTTCCATGTCAAAGATCTTGTTGAGATCTTTCCAATGCAGTTTGAACGAACTCAAACAAATATCGTACGCAAAAGTTATGGCCTTCGAAAGTTGAAGGAAAAACATGGGTGGCACACCAAAGGAGGACACATGGCACACCCAAAGGATGACATGTGGAACACTAGAGAATGACATGGCACCCTCACAAGCTAACATGGAATGGTTGACATGGCTTATTGGATGGTTACCACATGGCACCACTTGGACCAGCCAAAGGGTGCCATGTGGACCAACTACCACGTAGACACTCTAAAAGGTTTATATGGACTAGATTTGTGGCAGGTCAAAGTTGTATTTCAAAATTGTAGCAATGTCGAGATTTGAACCCTGTTACCACAAAATTTAGCAGGCCTTAAAGAGGGAAACCTTGCAAGGCAAGAGCTAGACTAAGTGTTGACAATGGGACAATGGCCCACTATCACCAGTCCCCTGCCCTTTACAGACTTTCATTGGTGGGAGGAGTCATGGTAAGATAATGATCACCTACAATAATTTTTTTATGGTTTAAGGTGCAAGGTGATGCACTAAGACCTCTCAAGGAATGCTCAAAGTTATGATATAAGGCTTCGAAATGCACTTTGCTTCCTATGAGAGACCTAGAAATGGATTGCACAAGACCTAGGGTTTTGTGGATTTTCTTGGTTTGAGACAATCCCAAGATCAAGGCAATGATGAGAAAAGGATTATTATGATATACTTCAATAAGTACTAATCTCATACAACCTTCAAAGAAGTCCCCATGTTGAGAAACCAGCTAGGGTTTTCCTCTTAGGGAAACACCTAGGGCACAATATTTTATGGAATAAACTCAAGTGGACACCCTCCAAACTTGGAGAATAGGTATCCTAGACCCTATCCTTGATTTTTAGGCCCTTGAATTCCCGCAAAAACTCTCCCAAGGAAATTCACTCTAAACTCTAGTTAGATGTCTTACCTTAAGAGGATCAAAATTTTTAAGAGAAGATTTATGGAGAATAAATGAGGTTGACAACCAAGGACTTGTATTAGTGCCTTGTCTTTTTGGCATATGGAGTCTTAGGAAGCTCAAGATAAGATAGATATTTTCTAAAGAGGCTAAAAATTGATGCCCTAGGTATCAACTTCAAACATTTATAAATTTCTAAACAGAATAGACTTTGATGGGGAGATTTAAGATTTCCTCCACTGGGAACATTCATTACATGTTGTACAATGAATAACAGATGCAATACTCAACTAGATAGCCTTTCAAAATTAGTTTCAACAATTAGGGCATAAATTAGCATGATCTAGAAGCAACAATTCCATACATTAGATAATTTCAAGAAATAAAATCTTCAAACAATAAGCACTTACAAGGAAACATGTAGTATATCCATCCATTACCCAAGAAATAGCTCCAAAGACAATAAAAAATAGCTTCCAAACATTGAAATGCATCCAATATATCTCCAATTGCCAAGAAGAAACAAGAGTGAAATTCATGCAAGGTGTTGAATTTTCCAATAGATGATGATGAGATACTAAATGAGGTCTCTCATATTTATACATGTCAAATCAAGTTTAATTTAGCCTAAAAGCCCCTCTTAGTTGTTAAATGATGCACAAAAACTAGTTGAGGTTATAAGCCAAACTCATAGCCAATGTTAAAACATAAGAAAACACCCAAAAGATGGTTTAAATGATGATTCCATCCACGTGTGAGTCTCTTGGAGGCATGCATTGAGCTATCTTGGTGCCAAGCTGAGTGAAGAGGGCTCCAAAAATCATCCTTTAAGGGTTGGACCCTAGATTTCCTTGCAAATAATTATGTGGACACTAGTTTTGTGTTTGGGAATGGGCCTCCTAGTGATAGTATAGGTTGGTTCTTCTCCAACATTGAGGAATCAGAAAATGGTTCTAGCCCTCCCATGTCCCAAAGGGTGAGACAAACCTCATATGGGCCTTGGATCATATGTCAAACCATGTGTACACTACTAAGTCGATTGGGGCATGTAGGTGCAAGTGCATCATCTCGTGCATAATATGTGGGGCGAAGCACAAACTATTGTGGTGGTGTAGGTGCCCATGGAGTGGAATGATGCTCTGCAAGTCATAGGATTATGATGGCTCTCAACGCTTCACTTGCAAGGTGTCATATGCTCCTCTAGTGGACTTACGCCCCAGTTAAGTTGCTTAGCCCATGATGAAAACCACTTGCCAATCACACATAATGTCCAATGTTGCATCTTCACCATTAGGTACAATTAAGCATTAGTGCATCTAAGTGAACCATGCTTGTTAGTCAAGGGAAAATTGAGAATTCATATGGGGCTTCTCTTCCAAATTTGGGGTTTTGATCTCGAAGCAGTGTTACCTCCCTAGGTAGGAGAGGTTAATAATCGATCCTATTAGGTGTTCCCGACCCTTAAAGTGAAATACATGTTCTTGGTATACCCTTCAATTAATATGTGACATGTGAATATATATGAAATGGATGGGGGTAAAGGGGTCTCAAGGCCAAATTCCATGGGTACAAGGATATAAATAATGAGGGAAGTCCACATATTAGGCATATAGATGTGAGGAGGGAGCAATCGTGGTTACATGATTTACCCCAAACTTTGTTTTTACACCCTTCTTTATTCTCCTTTTGCTTTTTATTGAGTTTTTCTTTGTATTACTACTTGAATCTCCAAGAGATGAGAGAATGATGTGAATTATGTAAAGCAGTTATTACCCCCTTTTGGTGGGGCATTTCATCGTTCGCCATGGGTTGGGACATGCATGGGTTTATTTAATGATGTTAGGGGCACTCATGGGCCCTAGGAACCAAGGTGATGGCTATAATGATAAGGGGTAGAGCTCATGTTTGGTTTTTTCCCATGTGCTATATTAAATGTCCTAGCCATATTTTGTATTTTATAATTTTCTTTTTCTTTTGTTTCTTCCTTGTGGCCATAATATGCTTTTAACTTTCTCTTAGCTCCATCAACCTCCAGGGCAATGTTTCCAGACCCAACCTAGATGTGTGGATAAAAGGGGGGGGTGGTGCTAGTGCCTTGTGGACCCAATGGTCATGTGGACCTAAATAAATAAACTGATGAAATAGGGCTTGTAATGTGCGGAGGGGAGTGAAAAATATGATATAGGAAAATGGGACCACACTACCAAAATCGGGGTTTCCCAAGTAGTGCCCTTCCTAAAGCCATAGGTCAATAGGGGAGATCCCATCGGACTAGGATCAAAGATTAACCTCCCATTTAAGGTGAGGGAAGAAATCCATGGTCAAAGCCCTTCCTTCTTCCAAGTCAGCCAAGAATCCATGCCCAAAATTCCCAAACGAAAAACAAGCATAAGTACCTGATTACACAATGAAAAACATGCCTTTTGGGTCAGATTGCCCACCTTTTAATATATGCTCTTGACAAATGGGCGAGGAAACATACAACTAATGCAGGGAGTGGAGATAAAGTGGCACATCACATCGAATACAAGGTGGTTGTTGGTTGTCAACTCGAAGACAATGAACAAAAGAAAATCTCTCATAAGGGTAACCACTTTTGGTGGGAAACAAACCCCAAACATAGTCAACACAAATGTTACACCTTATGGATAGGCTAATATGTGTGTCATGTTAAATTGGACAAAGGTTCTATTATTTTTGTCGTTTGTTACAAATTAAATCCCAAAAAATATGCTCCTGCAAGATTTGAACTATTGGCCTCCTTTATGTCAGTTGTGAGTCTTACCACTACACCACAAGCTACACGTGTTAAGTTATTTTCTAATTTATTTAGATAAAGATTATTTTTGGAGGTATTATACCAAAACATCTTATAATATCCCATCATATCATGCAATAGATGGTTGAACTCACAACCTCACCTATATTAGCCATAGGCTTTACCATTGCACCATGACTTGAAGTTATATTAGGTGTTGTGCAAAAATTAATTTAAAGTGTATTTTCCAACAAAGTTTTGGGAAATAAAGGCCATAATGTCTTTTTGTTTGTGGGAATTGGATGGGAAGATTATTCCAACAACCTTACAGACTTCCTAGAGGCATTTTTATTGCAGGTTGGAGATCAATGTTAATGTAAGAAAGCATTTGAAGTGTTTGCATCATTTTAATGGATCGATTGCTCATTTGAAGCCGACACAAAGACATATCCTAAGAAGGGTGAACTATGTTATCAACTTAATCTTATGGTCTTTGTATCACTACTTTTTTGTTTTTTCCTACAAATACATTGCTTTAATTGGTTATGAAACTTTATTAATAAAGTTAAAAGAAGCTACAATAAGCATACAAAAGTATTTAAAGCTTTAATTTCAAATCACATGATCACTCATTTGAAACTGATTTCAGGACTTTTAACAAACCCTAACTTCTACATGCTATATCTAAGAAATTATGACGAACAAGAATATAACATTTTTACTAGACATACCTAGCAATTCTTTCTCAATCTGCTCAAAATTTCAGAATATGAAATATGTCAGAAAAACAATTGCAACAAAAATTCAAGATGATTAGTTTGAAATAGATTTTAGGAAAAATCACCAACCCTAACTTACATAATGTATATCACGGGAAGTGTAGCGAACCAAAATATTAAATTATAACCAGATAGTCTATGAGATCTATCCTCAGTATGCTCAAAATTTCACCATATGAAATGTCCCAAGAAACATTATAGCGAAAATTCCAAGATGACTCGTTTAAAGTAGAAAAACCCTAGGTTTATATGCTCTGATACCAAATATTATGAATCTTGAGCCTTAAAAATGATAAGAAGCCAATAAGTACAATCCCCCTCTTTTGTAAGGAATACAATGTATAAACAAGGTTTGATGATCCTAACATTAGATCTCCTTAGCGTATATATATATATATATATATATATATATATATATATGAGACAAAAGGTACAATAAAAGGTTCTAGCCGACCTAACAATATAACATTAGAAATATAAATACTCAGTTTCTAGGACTTAATAAGGGGTTTTAGGGTTAACATGGGGCTTATATAGGGCTTAACATCCTTAGAGAAAGACAACACCAAAATATTGGCAACTGTTAAATATTAGTAGACATTAGTAGAGATAGAAAATTGTTATGCTTCTTCAAGAGACTATGGGTCATGATGTTAAATTAGGTGATGATTTGAAAAGTTGTTTAAAGAGTTCAGATTTATTTGATGTTTATACTTTTGGGAATTCTAGGGGATTGATCATTGATTGAAGAACTTGTTTGGAATTAATAAATGTTTTCTATGTTGTTTCAAGTCTATGTACAAAATTACTATACAAAAGTTATGGATAGACAATCACAGTGATGAACATGTATGGACCATATATTAATAGGCAATGGTTTTGGGAAATATTTTTTGTTGGGTGTGGAGCTTGATTATCTTCCCGATTCAAAGGTATTTGTTTTAGTGGGATGTATACCCCAGGAAGATTGTACACCCCTCCATGTGGGGGGTGCGTGGGGAGCGCCCCCGAAGCTAAAAATAGATGTAAAATTACTTGTAAAATATTGTAATTTCGTACTCAATCTGAGTTTTTCATTAGGCAGATGATCTAATGGTAGAAGTTATGTTTAATTTAGGTTTTTTTTTTCCCTAGAAGGCAACCCCTCATTATATATGAGGGAATTGTATTACGACTGTGTATATGTGCATTCTGAACGAGAAAGAGAGAGGAGACTGTGTGAGAGCGAAGACGAAATTACTACAGATATTGTAGGTTGTATCTCTTCATTTTACAAGATAATATAAAGGAAGGACTGGCTGTTTCTCCATGGACGTAGCCCAAATTATGTGAACGACGTATATCTGTGTCTCTCTCTTGTTTTATGTGTTTGTGTTTCCGCAATATTTTATGTGTACCATTACTCTGTAATATATAATTTTCTAACCTTTTTCTCTTTGGATGTGTTTAAGGAGGTGTTGTCGCTGTGATAACGACCCTCCATTTTTTTTCTTAACTCAATTTTGGAGCCTACATGAACTGTTGTTCCAAGCTATCTAGTGTCATCACGTTGTTTGATTGATTATCCAGTGGTTCCCTCCAAGTGTCATTTCGTCCTAAGTCAATGTTTTCTAAGTGTTGTCACTTTATCTTTAAAATCACTTGTGTTATCTTATCCAAATATAGGAGAAGGAATAATTTTTCTTGACTTAGTAATTAACTTTGTTCAACATGCAACACACAAACAAAAGCAAGAAAAGGAACATCTTTTTCACAACTGCAGTTGAAAGAGGCACTGTTGATGAGAATTGCACCCTCCTTGGGCAAAATCTCACTCCAAGATGACGAAGCATTGTGCCCTTATTGAATGCACTCCTTCGAGATGAGCAACTGCACCCTTGGTTAGCGCACTCCATTAGGATCAGTGAGTGTCCCCTCCAATTGAGCGCACTCCATCAGGATCAGTGAGTTCCCCCTCCAATTGAGCACACACCTTCGGCACGAATAACTGCACCCTTTTCAACCTCATGCATGTGTTTTTTGTTTCATGTGGGCACACTCCTAGAAAATAGGAGCCCACTTCACTTCACTTAACTAACTCATTCATCCGTCAACAAGTGGAAAGCATGCATGGAATCGATTTGCATGTAATCTCCTTATAATTAACTGAGTTAATATTTCTTTCACATAATCTTTCTTATTTCGGTTGAGCGCACATCTTTGGATCAAAGAGCACTTCATCAATCCTCTTTCCAAGTAAGTTTTACATGACGATTCTATTGTTTGTCTTTGATGTTTTTGTTGTCGATCTTACATTCTTTAATGGCGCTTCACTTCTTTTCAGTTTCTTTGTTGGAATTTAATTCTATCCTATCTAGTACAAGTGTTAAATTGTTGTCGTATGTAGTGCTTCTTCACATTCTGATAATGATTGCGATAAAATATATAAGAATATGTGGATCCTTCCTCTTAGCATTTCAAACATTTTATCTTGTTGCTAGAATTGTTCTTGAGCCATTTCAAGCTAGAGCACACTTCTGGAAGCGAAGGCCTGGTTGTCTGAAAAAATTGCGCCCATAAAATCAAGTTTCCCTCTTGAGCGCACTCCTTTGACACGAAGAACTGCACCCTCCTTGAGCACATGAGCGCACCTTGTTGAGCCTCACAATTGCTTCTTTTTGACACCCTTTTTCATGCTCGTTATTTCTTTTTGACCTCCATAATCACACAGTGGGCATCAAAGTGCAGGATTATGATATGGAAGGTATATAGTTGTCTTGTATTTCATAAATTTATAATGTTCTTTATTATTTAGTCTAATGTTTGCTTCAACTACCGAATTGCAATGATTATGCAGCTAACACATGATTCTGCAGCCAAGTCCATGGTTTGACAGGTTCCAAGGTGCCAGCTGGGAAGCGAAATATATGGATAGGTGGCAATTGATGCACTCAACGATTTCCTCCTATTCGCATGAACCAGATTGATGGAAGCAGGTCCCGATCATCTCTTTTGTTTATAAATGCACATGAATTAAGCTTAACACCAGTGATAGCAACGAGATGTTTTATACTTAGATAAAACTTTATTTGCCTTATAGAACAGAGGATTTATTTGCAGAATTAGATGTTTCATTTCAAACATAAGTGATTTATAATTCAAGAAAGTGTGGATGTAGTTAAACAAAGATTTATTTCATTTTTGTTTCAGCAATTATGGATGATATTCTTACAGATGTGTGATGAGATTAATAGTAGTCTTTTTCTTTGAATTTGATTGTGTATATAAATAGTGTGAAGAGTGTAATTTATTTTCATTTACAATAAGTATGGGATTGATTTACTTATATGCATAGTTGTGATATTTTCTTTTGAAGCAAAGTGTGAGATTTTCCATAAGTAGTCTTCGGTAAAAGAGTGTGATCATTTTATTTTCTAGGAATAATTGCTTTGCTCATGTGCATTTAAATAACTTAATTTAGAATTTATATTTTGATAAATCAGTTTAATATAGAAATGGTGTGAATAACCAAAAACTTCTAGTACATACAATACACTTACACTTCATCAGCTTACTAACCATGGACGATAATTTATGCAAGTAATTTAAGGTTAATTAAATTACCAAACACACCCTAAACCCACAAATGATTTCCCCTTTGTGCTTCGATTGTGCACCCTGCGCCATCCTAGTTCCTCTAGAGCACATGATCTCACTGGGAAGGCTTGAAGCCTATCCCCTTCATCCCTTCAGAGTGTGTCCTAGCACCCTCTTAGCCTCCTTGAGCACATGAGCGCACCTTGAACCCACAAATGACTTTCCATCTTGCTTTGACAATGCGATCTGCACCCTTGATTCTCTCTCTTTCTCTTGCTTGAGCACACCTTGAAGCCTCAAGTGAACCTTGAACTTCCCTTCATGCTCCGATAATGCACCCTCCTTATTTTGATGCAGATTTCTTACCTGCACAAGTGATCATGTCCCGTCTTTGATAGGATTACACTCTTAGCTAATCCCGATGACTGCTAAAAATGATCTAGAAAGTTATTTCTTGTAATAGGTAGAGGATTTATTGAAGCTAATCTTTGTTGCCATGAGTGTGTTTCCATGTGCAGGTATTCCAGCTACTAGTATTATTACACTATCATAATCTGTTGGAGTGGTGCCTCCCACTACTTGTTGAGTGGCCTCCAAAGAATCCTGAGAATCAAGCATTGAAGAAGTAGTGGAAGTTACAAATCCTACCATTCCTATTCTCATAGACACACAGTATTTTATAGACAAATCTACCAAGGTCACACGGAAGGATATTATAGACACTTCCATGCACAAACAGTTCCCTGAGAATTTGGAAGACAAGAAAGCCCATATCAACATTAAGCGATCCATAATAAATAGGATTACATGCAGGTTTCCAGTCATACCTTATGCAGAGGCAATTGAATGGATTATGTCACATATGGATGATTCAGATCTGGTGTTGCGTAGTGAAAGTGGTGGTCAACTTGCCACCTACCTTGGAGAGGACATGCGGACTTATTACAAGATGTTGAAGCCCAAAGTGTATGCCAATAACAGATTCTACAATAGATGGGCCATCTCGACACAAGTGATATCATTAAGTCCTGGTGTCAAGAGCTTGCCAAATTCTGACATTGCTCGAGTGTAGTTTACCCAACTAGGATTTTGAGAGAAGTGTACCAGTATCTCATTGCTATGTGTTGTAGGTTGCATGGGTGAAATAATGTAGAATTATTTGAAGAGAATTGGATATTCATGCTCAACTTGGTTGCTACTCGTGGAAAAATCTTCAATTGGGCAGATATACTTTCTTTTAAGTTACAATGACATGTTGGACAGGCTAAAGTAGTTGTAAGGGAAAACCAAGCACCAAAGTTCTACAAGTCATCATATATATTAGATGGGATCTATTCCCGATATGCATTCCCAGGTATGTGTTGGAACTGGACCCCACAAGGAAAATTCCTAGTTTACTTTCATTACAGGGTGTTGTTAGAGTTGAGTTTTAGGGGAGCATATGACAAATCAACGAAGCAGTTCTTTGCAGTCATATTTCAAATGATTTATGAAATTGACCCTCCTTGCATGACTGACCAGGTGAAAGAGGCATTACATGATATCACAGATTGGTTTGCTGCACCAGAAGGTACATATATAAGATACTTTAGATGCCAAATTTCGCCCCATCTTATGCCAAGGTATGTGACTAGCAAGGTGGTCTTGCAAGAAATTGTTTATTAATTAAATAAAGTGTTGTCAAGAGTTCTTCATAGAAGGAAGAAGGACCCTTGGCCTACTTTCCCTTTGAGGATTTGAATGTATAAGTTAAAGAGCCTCAAGATGAAAAATGCTAAAATACAAGAGCTATACCGCTTACACTTTGTAGTCAAGTACTTTCATGGGTATGATCCCAGGTTAGTGTGCAAGAAACCATTAGAGAAGTTTTGAGGTATAAAATGGGCCTCCTAGGAATATTATAAAATACTAGTGGAAATAATAAAATAAGATTAGATTACATCATCAAATTTTAGAGGGGGAAAAAACTACTTTTTTCAACTCGTATTTTCAACTTATCTCCCTACGGTTTTACCCAAATTTCAAGAAAGAGCACTCGTTGGATGCAGAATATAATTCCTCATCCAAAGAGTACCCATGTTGTATACTTCTGATGGACCCTGCTACTTGAAAAATGAGAAATACATGAAAATAACATTATTGCAATCACACTTTCATGTATTTATCATTTTTCGTGTAGTAGGGTCCATCAAAAGTATGCAACATGGGTACTTCTTGGATGAGGAATTAAATTATGCATCCAACGAGAGCTCTGTTCAAAATTTGAATAAAACGGTAGAGAGATAAGTTGAAAATACAAGTTGAAAATGTAGTTTTTATTTTTATTTTTTTCAATCTTTTTACTTTTTAACTCCAAAAATGGTGAATCATCCCCCATGGTTGACATCATCATATTGAATCATATTGGTTCTTATAAAGTTGATTTTGGTTGTACATTTTTGTTTTGAGGTCAATTTTGGACCTCAAAAATTCTCTAATGATTGTAACAGGATTGGCTTTGCTTGGGGATATACATCAATGATTACTGTAGAGGATGAAAAGGTGAAGAACTAGTACAATGCACTAAAAAAGACACATCTAGGAATTGAAACCAGTTCCCCCCAAGTTCCACCAACTCAAGATGTACAACATGGGAGGCACCACAAGCAGCTACAATTCAAGCAAGTACCACAAATCCTAGGAAAAGGACCAAGCATGATCTGACAACAGAAAGTAGCAAAAAACATAAAGTTGACCAATTGAATAAGGGAGTTATTGAGGCTGAACATGAGGAGAGAGAATTAGAGGTAAATATGCAACAAGATGAAGAGGATAAGAGGAAGTAAGATGAATTTCTTATAAAGAAACAAGAAGAATAAGAGGAAAGAAGGAGGGTGGAGGAAGAACAACAAAGGCATTCATAGGAGGAGGATGCGACATAAAGACTAGAAAAGGAACAAATGACTCATGAAATAGAAGAAGAGTTGGAGGAGGATGATGTTGTCCAACCCATAAATGATGAACTTGGTTCTTTAGTAGAACCTCCTCTTAGAGGTGGACATCTCCCATTTGATGAGATGGGAATCACACCTCCATTGGAAGACAGAGTCATGGACGTGTGTAATGTTACATTTGATCGACATAAGAAGAGGATCATGCAACATAGGCGAAGACTCTCCCCAAATTATCCCTAAAACCCAGTGTCTGTATCCACGAAAAAGGTGATAACCGCAAATACTAGGAGGAATCCCCAGGCAATCATGGTAGCTAATGTTGCTTTTGCTACAACAACACAGGATAACTCAAAGTATTTGTTGAATAAGAATGCACGATTAAGGAAAGAGTTGGTTGCAGTAAAGCAACAAGCAGAACATCTCATTGCTAAAAAACAACGACTATATTCCCACAACATTAAAACAACAGAATGGAAGTCAACCATAGAGGAGGAATTGGAAACAATGGATGACACCATGGTGCAGTTGTATGATGAAATAATACTTATGCATGAAGTAGTGGTTCCCCTAGTCGGTATACAAAAGAAAGTTCAAGAACTCCTAAAGCTCCTAAAGGTGGCAAATAGAGTTGTTCATCAAATCCAGGAATGGGCTGCCAAATATCCATATGTTTCACAACAATTGGTCAGAAAGGATAAGATTGCTGCCAAAGTAGATAGAGTACAGTTGATACTCCACATTCAGAATTACATCCGTCTCAGCCAACAATTGACTAACACTATAGCTGCTTATAGTCAACTACATAATGGTTTGGAGTCCCTAGCACAGAAGCATGAGATGCCTTTAGTGGGATCACTTGGAGAGATAAGAGTCAAGGATCATCCTATGAGAGGTGAAGTAGTACATCGAGAAAATCAAATAAACATATGAACAAGAAGGCTTGGAGATCACTAAGGACATTATTCTATAATATGCCATTGCACCAGCTAAAGCTCACATGAAACTGTCATGTTTGTGGAATAGTGTACAATCTAGCTCCAAATCCATATTCACAGAAGCCTTGGAGGTGAAGATGCAATTTGCAACAAATTTTCTAATACGGTTAAAAATGATTGCTATAGAATTCAAAGCATGGCATACATACATTACTAATGAGCTCCATTAAGAAGCAAATGACTTATCTATTTGATAACAATTTTGTCCTATTAGAAGTTTTTACTTATATAGCCACCATCTTGTATGTATTTAATCTTTGTATTAAGTTTAATGTAATGAATTCCAAGAGACACATGTGGGATGTGAAAAGACACATGTGGAATGTAAAAGGTCATGTATAGAATGTGAAAGGTTGTATGGAATCCCATAGGTCATAGAAGTTGAATAGTCATGAGGAAACTCAAAAGTCATTGTCATTTGTTATAAATAGTTCCTCATAACTCAAGTAAGGGGCTTGGATTCTTAGAGTTTTTCCTTGGCTTCTCTTGTATTGCATAGGAGGTAAATCATTCTTTAGAGAAACAAGTTGTAGCTTCATGTTCCACTACTGGATCTAGTGTTTAATCTATGTAACAGTGTACTTGGAACCTTTCATTAATAATTAGAAGATCTTCGAGCCAACACTTCTTCATGCATGTATCGTAAATATAGTAAGACTATGCTTGATGTGTTTGTTGTATATGTTGGTGTATTACATACTAAGACTAATGAACTATTTCGTTGCTTAGATATGGATATTGTTGAATAAGTGTTGTTATGCTCCTATGATTGTTGTTTATGTTATGAACTAATTTGCAGGTAAATCAACAAGTCTTTCTTGTCTTCTCGCGGGTCTCTCTTAGGATAGTACTATTACTTCCCTAACCAAAGGGTCATTTCCCTTTACCATCCGTGAAAGATTCCAGTACATTTTACATCCGATGTCACACAAAGCTTACGTACTTGCTGCCCCAAAGAGATGTTTGTGATCTCTTATGTATGTGATGTAACCAAGGCGTACCTCTAAAACCTTTCCAATGGCGGCCGAACCATATAGCTGGATGGGACTCCTACACCAAATGTTGTGAGGTCTAATTGGGACTTCACATCAGGGAGATCCCCTGTATGTTGACAGTATCCAACACCGTCAACATTTTGGTGCTAGAAGGAGGGCCAGATGATAAGTTGAGCCCGTGAAGTCTATTTAAATCTCTTACCTTAAAATGACTTCATCCTAGATCATAATACCTAGGTGTTTCTATTAAGCTCTAGATCTTTCAATACCCGTGGAATTTTTACGTAACATGTCTCATCTAAAATTCAATGGCAAGGGTACACCAATCGTCCTTGATTACGTGATTGAATTTGTTCAATTTTGTTTTTCAAGTGGTGTATATTCTGAAGATATTCTTACAAGTTTGTTTACCCTTACATTAGATTTTCGTGCTAAGCAGTGGTGCTATTCTTTACTAGTTGCTTCTATCTCATCTTTTAAGCATTTGGTTAATGAGATTTGTCGTATTTTCGACAAGTATGAGTATCAATATGTTCTTAATGAAATCAACCAACTTACAATGGAATCAAATGAATCTCTTGAGCACTTTGCTGATAGGTTTCTTTGTCTTTGTTATGAATTTTGGAATGAGGATGTGGATTGGCAATTTTTGGGTGAAAATTTCGTTTCTTAGTGAGGATTTCAAGAAAATATTTTGAATCAGATTCATTATGTACTTCCATTCAAAAGGAATTTCAGAGTCCCAAAGAAGAATTTGATATTACTTTTACTCCTTGTCCCCCTCCTTTTGATGTTTCGTGTTTTGAGCTTATGCTAATCAATAAGCCATAAGATCAATTTGCTGATGAGGAATTAACTTTTCTTTCACATATTTCTTCAGATAATGATTTCCCTGATCCTATTAATCAATCATCTTCAAATTTTTATAATCCCCCTGTCAACCTTGAACCCATTAATCAAGTCGAATCCTTGAACAACCATTATCCATATCATTTCCTTGTTTTTGAATTGTATGGTGATGATTGTTGAAGTTTCATGTTTGAATCTTTGTTCCCGTAGGAATATTCAAATTTGTAGAAGTTTCAAATGGAGTCTGATGCAATTATTGAATATTTTCTATAAAGTATATCTCTTTTTGTTCAAGAAGATGATATGCTTATTATTGAAGATTTTTTATGTAATCTTAAAAACCTATCTAATGAATCTCAATTTCTCCATGAATCTCATGATTTGAATAACTTTGGTTTGGTTGATGAATGTTATTTGGACAAGCAATTGACTTTGTTTCCTCATTCTAACTCTCAATATTTTAAGAATACAAAGCCGAGTCGGGTAGATAGAACACTTCAACCCACGCTGATGGTTATGTCAGGTTCCTGTCACCCCAACGATGCTTGTGATTTTCATTAATTTAAGATTTTCTTACAGAATCTTGTCATTAACATCATTTCATGGGATGTTGATTCTCTCTTGATGCATTCTCGCGTTTTACATGTCCAATTTTTAAACCCTCAAGGTAGAAATTTTAATCAAACTTTTAAATATCAATTGTTGCATCCCTCTTCCTGCAAATCTCTGATCTTTGATGTGGAAACAAAGAATGATCTTAATGATTGCCAAATCCTTTGATCTGACATTTCTTCTGCATCATCCATTGAAAAATTCAACTCACATGACATCACAGATTGTGGTCAATCTATCGATCTTGCTTATAATATGGATTTATCTTTGGTAAATATTTGTTGCCAAAGTGTTCCAAAAGGTTGTTTCCATTATTTTATTACCAATTGGCTTGAAGAATCCTATCGATTAGGAACCATGTATCACGACTTGTTCTTTCATGCATTCAATCGAGTGTTGTATGGTTGTGAACCTGGGAAATCTTGTTGTTGTAGAGTTCTTCGTTCGATAGAGCAGTTGAGTATGTCACACCATTGTGCTTGCATTTTTTGCTTTTACTTATCAGTTTGGATGTTCTGGTTGTTTTCTTTTTTTATTGTACTATACCTCACTTTGATTCTGAACGCACACATATTTCGACACAAAATTTGTGAGAAGCTTCTATGGCTGCATTAGAAGTTCCATTTCACTTAAACCAACTTTGTAATTGTTAGTGTAGGTTAGGATAGGTTGCATTTAGTTAAATGCACTGCATTTTCTTTCCTTCCATTTTCATTTTTCATGCTTTGTCTTTTTAGGTTCTAATGGTTCTTGCATAAAGCTAGTTTTGAGCTTTGTTGACACCTAATCATCAGGATTGGGTGAATATAATGTAAATAAATAATAAGTAATATGAACAGTAATCGGGAGGTGAAGTGAACAACCTCTCCCTCATGTATATAATAAAGACCACCTGAAGGAATATGATATACGAATCAATTTTGCTTTGAGGAGTTACTGCCTGGCCTGACATGGTATCAGAGCCAGCTCCCAAAATTAGTTGTAACTCCCTTCTACCTACTGTGCTCTCTGCCCTCTGCCCTTGTGGAGTTTGCCTACTGTCCATTGTCTACTGCGCTCTCTGTCCCCTCTACAGTCACTGCCACTATAGTCACTGCCACTTTCTAACGCATAACCATTATGCCATTTCACTTCATAGCTACTCCGTTGAAGAACCGTTTGTTGAAACCAGAACAAAACCAGAACTATTCCACCGAATGATCTCTTGTTGCGTGACCCCAAGAGCCATCATGAGGCTGTCAAATTGAGCTGTGAGAGTATGGTGCGACTGCTGGGTACGTGAGCTCTGCGTGAAGCATTACCTTAGTTAAAGCACACCTGCGTTGATGATCAAAGCACACTTGCGTGCGTGAATCAGGTTCCATTGCTGGGATGCGGAAGCGCTGGTATTTACGTTGAGATTTAGTCTAAAGTAACAAGTGGTGGAAGCGCTAAATGACACTGCACTTGGTACGCTGCCTTCCGATGTTGATTTCTTCAATTCCTTTGAAGATGACTTCGATGATTCCAATATAGCGTGATGGATTCCAGTTGATTCTCTGATGGTACTTACATGTTTTTTTACATTTTTTGCGAATACACGGTGTTAAAAACCCCGTAAGGCTTCAATAATCTTGAATGGCAACTCGTCTTTATTGTTAATTCAAGGCTCCGAGTTTGAACCATGTGAAAATTGGTTTGTGGTAGCTGTCCTATGATGTGTATGAGCCATGCATTGAATGTACATGGTATCCTATGATGTATATGTGAGTTAAATGCCATGCGTTGAATGTACATGGTATCCTATGATGTGTATGTGAGTTAAATGCCATGCGTTGAATGTACATGGTATCTTGAATTGTTTTGGTACGCTACCTATGAAGCATTGTCCTATGATGTGAGTTGAGCCCTAATTTTGTGCATGTTTTAAAATCACCGCTGTGTGTTAAATTTTTTTGAAGGGCTGCATTGGGTGATCAAGTTGAGTTGGGTGAAAAAGTTTGCTATCCAGTCATATCAGAACTATATTTTTTTTCCCATTAAGAGTAAAAGTTTTGCAGTAGAAGTTTTTTTTTGTTACAGTATGCATTCAATCATATCCATCGTGGGAATAGTTCTCACTGGCAAAGAGAACTATCCTGAGTGGTTGCGGATGATAAAACACACGCTCATTTTCAATGAGTTGTGGAAAGGAGTATGTGTTGGAGATGAAGACAAAGAGCCAGAACAACCTACCTCAGACAAAGAGCTCGTCATTTGGGAAAACAAGAACAACAGAGCTTATGCATTAATCGCAGCATCTGTAAATGAAGAGGTGAGTCACAATATTTCGCCATTTTCAACTCCTTTTGAAACCTTACAAAAGCTTAAAGAACTCTATGACTCACATTCTGCACTTGAAGTCGTTCAACTCATGATTAAACTCTTCACTCTTGAACTGCAAAATAATGATCCTCTTGCTCTTGCATTTGAATTAAAGTCTATAATGCATGATATCAAATCCACTAAGGTTGATTTGGATATTCCTCTTATCGCTTTTCTCAAGGCACTTTATCCTACTTACTCAAACTATCTTGAGTCATTGCAAGCAAATGGAAATCTCAAGGATATCACCTTTGACTCTCTTGTGAAAAAGTTTGCTGAAAGAGAGAAAGCTTTTGGAAAGAAGACAACCCCTGAATCTTCTAAAGAGGCTGTGTGCCTTGCTCATAAAGAAAATCATCCTGCTCAAGATTCTTCAAGAGGAAGAGGTGGTCGAAGAGGAAGAGGAAGATATTTAAGAGGTGGGGGGGCAGACACTCTCAAGGAGAAAAGGCAGATTTGCACTGCATATGCTGCAAAAGAAATGGATCACATGATGCCTCTACATGCAAGTTACCATGGGACAAAATTGAGCAGCAAAGAAACCAACGGAAAGGTAAAACTGATGATACAGACAAAGGTAAAGCACCTGAATCCGCTCACTATGTTGTGGCACAATGTAATATTGGAGTAAATGAATATTTATTTAATGCTTCACTTGCTTATTGGAAAAATGATTGGTTGCTTGATTCGGGAGCAACCTGCCACATGACTCATAGAAAATATTTTTTTGAAGAATTCACTGACAATGTTGATGGAGCAGTATACTTTGGAGACCAATAAAAAATCAAGCCATCAGGGCTTGGCACAATCAGGCTTAAACTACCTGGTCTTCCAGACTTTCTTCTGCATCATGTTCTATATCTCCCATAGCTCAAGAGAAACTTGTTGTCCTTGGCCCACATCCGCCAGCAAGGTCACTCCATTCATATGTTTGATGGCAAGCTTGAGGTAAGAAAAGCGTCCTACCACTCACTTGTCATGAAGGGAATAGAAGAAGAAAGGCTTCTCAAGCTGCAAGGTACCTCTGCTCGTGCACAAAATTTCTCATACAATTCTCATCATGAAGAAGGTACACTTCCATCAAGTTTATTATGGCATGCTAGACTTGGACATTTGAACTATGACAACCTCCGCTTGTTGAAGAAAAATGGTGTTGCTGGTTTTCCTACAATTCCTAGGAAATTTAAGCAATGTGATGCTTGCATTCTAAGAAAGCATATCAAATAGTATTTTCATGATTCACATTCAAGAGCACATAGAAAACTTGAACTCATTCATTCAAATTTATGTGGTCCAATGCCTGTTCCTTCTACAAATGGAAACAAATATATGATGACATTTATTAATGACTACACCAAAATGTGTTGGGTTTATTTATTGAAGAACAAATCTGATGCTTTTCAAACATTCAAGAACTTTCATAAATGGATTGAAAATGATGCACAATCTCATATTGGGTCTATTCGCACTGACAATGGAAAATAATACACATCAAATGAATTTGAAAACTATCTTCGCCAACATGGGATCAAACATCAAACAATTGTCCCTTATAATCCCCAATAGAATGGTGTAGCTGAAAGAAAGAATAGGAAAATCTTAAATATGGTACGATCCATGCTCTTCTTAAAAAATGTAAAGATAATGTTTTGGGCTGATGTTGTTCTATGTGTTGCATATATAAAGAATAGATGTCCATCTAATGCTATTAGAAACAAGACTCCATATGAAATGTGGTATGGACATGTTCCTTCGGTAAAGCATCTCAGGGTCTTTGGTTCCACTTGTTATGCCTTGATACCAAAGGTACATAGAAACAAACTTGGTGCTAGAAGTTGTAAATGTATCTTTTTGGGGTATTCAGACACCTCCAAAGCATATCGTCTCTATGATGAAGTAAATAAAAAGTTTGTTGTATCTAGAGATGTAATTTTTCTTGAATCATCCAAAACTGACAATGTTGTTGAGCGGCAACTTGATCGCTTGGATAGACTCGCAAAAGAAAAATCATTTCAAGAATTTGATAATCAGATTCCACATCTTGAAGGGGGGATTCCTATACTAGATCAACATGTGGAATCTTCTTCTGAAGAACACTCTCCCCTACATGAAACTCCAACAGTGGATGATGCTTTAAGTGATGTGATTGACAGAATTGGGAGACTCAACCTTGATTCAGTCCCAACTCAATCAGCGGAGCAGCCTGGACCATCTTTGAAAGGTCCTCCAAAGTGGCTGACAAAGACACTTGAAAGTGTTCATCCTGATGAGGTTGGAAAGGCAAGAGCTACAAACTCAAACCGGCAAAATGGAGGTGATGTAGATGACTCTAATTCACCTATTGATATGGATGTTTCTTATGATTTTGAATTGAACTTGTCTACAGATTTTGAACCAACTTCCTTCAAAGAAGCTGCTTCTCATGATGAATGGAAAGAAGTGATGCAAAAGGAGTATGATGCCCTCATAAAGAATGCCACTTGGAAGCTGGTTGATCCTCCATTAGGAACCAAACTAATTGGCTGCAAGTGGGTCTACAAGAACAATTATAAAGCTGATGGCCCACTTGACAAGCACAAAGATAGGCTTGTGGCAAAAATTTTTGCACAGAAGGAAGGGGTCGATTATGAGGAGACTTTTACCCCCACAGCAAAATGGGCTACCATCCGGACACTCTTTGCCCTTGCAGCTCAGAACGGTTGGAAGGTCCATCAAATGGATGTAAAAACTGCTTTCTTGAATGGAGATCTAAAAGAGAATGTTTTTATGTCCCAGCCTGAAGGATTTGCTGTGAAAGGTCATGAACATAAAGTATGAAAACTTGTGAAGTCCTTGTATGGCCTCAAACAAGCACCGCGAGCCTGGTATGAAAAGCTAACTGAGCATCTTCTGAAACTCAATTTCAAACATTATGATCTTGATGATGCAACTTTATTTGTCAATAAAGTTGGCAAAACAGTTGTATATTTTGTGGTATATGTAGATGATCTTTTGATGACAGGGAACAATGAAAGCTACATTGCATCCATAAAGAAGGAATTGGGGAAAAGTTTTGAAATGACTGATTTGGGCTATGTTCATTACTATCTTGGTATTGAAGTAACCCAACATCCGAAGTCCATATTTCTTTCTCAAAAGAAATACATTGGAGATCTGTTGAATAGGTTTGGCATGACAGAATGCAATCCTCTTACTACTCAAATGGAACAAAACTTAAAGCTCACATCTATTGAAGGAAAAGAATTTGAGGATGCAACAAAGTATAGATAGCTTGTAGGAAGTCTCAACTACCTAACTACTACCAGACCAGACATTTCGTTTGCTGTTGGAATCCTCTCCAGGTTTATGCAAAAGCCTTGTGAGGGACATTGGTCTGTTGCAAAAAGAGTTCTAAGGTACTTGAAGGGAACTCAAGACTTTGGAATCAAGTATACACATGTGGACGGCTTCAGCTTGATTGGATACTCTGATTCAGACTTCGATGGAGACAAAGAAACTGGGGTATCTACTTCAGGATATGCTATGAGTCTTGGATCCGGAGCGGTCTCCTGAAGATCACGCAAACAATCAGTTCCAACAGATTCCACAACAGAAGCAGAATACATGGCAGCAGCTGAAGCAACAAAAGAAATTGTGTGGCTCAGGAAAATTCTTGAAGATTTGTAGGTGAAACAAGTACAATCAACTCCACTCATGATTGAAAGTACCTCTGCAATAAAGTTGGCCAAGAACCCAAAGTTCCATGATCGAACGAAGCACATCAATACCAACTATCATCTGATTCGACATCATGTTGAGGCCAAAACAATCCATCTCCATCATTGTTCCACTAATGAGAAAATTGCCGACATCTTCATCAAAGCACTTGGAAGAGAAAAGCTTAAACGATTCAGAATGATGCTTGGACTCACCAACATCCCTTCAGATTAAGGGGGGGAATGTTGGCACCTAATCATCAGGATTGGGTGAATATAATGTAAATAAATAATAAGTAATATGAACAATCATCGGGAGATGAAGTGAACAGTCTCTCCCTCATGTATATAATAAAGACCACCTGAAGGAATATGATATACGAATCAATTTTTCTTTGAGGAGTTACTGCCTGGCCTGACAAGCTTCAAGGTGATGTGGATAATCTTTTTTAAATGGAAAGTTGTGGTAACGTGCAACCCTTGGCTAATATGTTACCCTCTTATGTGATTTTTGTTTATATCTTTAAAGTCAATGATTTTTGGTTGGAAAATACGATCCTTTCAACCGGGAAACCATAAGCAGAACCATGATGCCCATATCTATTTAGGATTATCTTTCGTACGCTCGGTTTTGTTTATTAATGATGATCTTCTTTCCTATCTATTTGAGAAGAGAAAGATAAGGGAGGAATATTTAGCGGGATAACTATCAGAGGTTTATAAACTTGTCTCTGAAAGAGAAACCTATTTTTCTCTCGATAAGTCAGGATCCCTATTCCACCCCATTTATAAATAATAAGTTCCTAAGCACATTCCAATGAATAAATAAATAAATAAATAAAGGGTGAAAGAAGAGAAAGGCTTCCTGCATAGGGAGGTGAAGCAAGTGGCTTCGCCAACGTACTGTCTAGGCTCGCTGGAAGCGAAGCAACGCTTGTGTTCATGAAGTGACTCCATCGAGTTACTGTCTAGGCTTGCTGGCATCAGAGCAACGCCAGAGATGAAAACTCATGCTCCGACTAGTTTTGATTCGTGACTCTATATTACCCTTATTCTCATCGAAATGATTTGGTTAACTTCATGTTGTGTTATGTTGAGTAATGGACCAGGGAATACTATATCTTTAACTAGGTAAAATGGGGAGCTGAGGTGACTCACTGGTTGAATCAATACATCCTGGAGAATTGAGACTTCGCACATAAAGTGAAACCAAAACAGAGAAGTTGAGGTTCTCCCATTGTGTCACCAAGTGTTGTAGTTGTGACAATGACCCTCCAAAATTTGTGCCTAACTCAATTTCAGAGCCTATGTGAATTGTCGTTCCAATCTATCTACTGTCGTCACATTGTTTGATTGATTATCTAGTTGTTTCCTCCTAGTGTAGTTTCCTCCTATGTTAATGTTTTATAAGTGTCGTCACCTTATCTTTAAAAGAACTTGTCTTATCTTATCTAAATATAGGCAAACGCTGATCTGGGTGGATATTGGTGGCCACCTGCCTATTCCAATTGGACCCCCAACACCGTCTCTTTCAATTTTTTGGTTTCCTTAGTTGTAGCACAATTTACTATTTTTGGCAGTTTTTCGGGTCCTGAACTTCCGGAACCGTTTTGAGGCCCTAAACGACGTTTTTTAGGAAAACGAAGAGACCGAAAACGTCCCAAAGTAAGTTTATTATTGTTTTTTGGCCTTCTCTTCAAGATCTTCGAAACAAGGTATTATGATAGTCAAACGAAGATCGTATGCCAAAGTTACGGCCCCGGGAAGTTGATGTACCAATTTACCTAAACGACGCCCACAGTTTTGGCGCTTCATCTCCTAGGGTTAGGTTTTTGGATGTTTAGGGATTTCCATTGTTTCTCAATAATAAATAGGCCTTTGAGCCTCATTGTAACACAATTCAAAGGCATGTAGCCACCACATCTCTCCTCAGAGATAAGCTACCATCGCTCGAGCTATCTTATTTCCATTCTGTTTGTAAGCATAGTTCAATATTTTTCCATTAATGGAATGAAGTGTTTTTCTACTGCATCTTTGTGTTTATGATTATATATGTAAGTTGTTGCGTTCCTATTTAAGTTCGGATCAATGGTATCAGAGCGCTCTGCTCTTTCTCTGTTTTTCTTTGCATGTCCCCAACGAGGTTAGGTATAAGGAATTAGGGATTGATCTGGTGGAACCATTGCAGGATCAACCTCGCAAAACCCAAAGAACTCCCATGGCAAAAGAAAAGAAAGATGAGGGGGTAGGAGATCCTTTCAAAATGTTGCTCGAAGAATCTCTCGAGCGACAGAGGGACGCGATCATGGATAACTTTGCCCAAATCCTTCAATGGCTACCCACAAGCAATGCATATTCATCCGACAGCCACTCTGGAGGTGCCACTCCTTTTAAGGTACAAGTTAACTTCGATATTCCCATATTCAAAGGCCTGATAGATGCATACGTCATAGATAAATGGTTAAATCTATTGGAAGGATATTTTCAGTTCAAGACTTTTCCAATCGAGAAAAGATTCCATTTGCACTTCTCAAAGCTGCCCCACATGTCAAGGACTGGTGGGAAACCTACTGTGAACAAAAGGACGAGAGTGAATCCTCATTGTTTTCAGCTGCACCCACTTGGAATTATTTTTGAGACGCCATCAAGGAACAGTATTACCCTGTCGGGAGCTATGAAGATAAATACATAAAGTGGACCATGCTACGGCAGGGAAGGGACCAAGATGTGTCAGAGTTCACAAATACTTTCCATACCCTTCGCACGAAGTTGGGTATCAAGGATATTGAGCGAAATTTGGTGCTCAAGTACTGCAGTTGTCTACACAAGTACATCCAAGACAAGATGGAGTTCCTGGACATTTCCTCGCTCGGCATGGCGTATCGGTATGCTGTAAAGATTGAGCATAAGTTTAAACAGAAGAAGCGGGACTTTGGAGTTGTGAATCCAAAGCAAGGAAAAGGTGCCCCCAAACCACAAAACAAGGGACCAAGCCAAGGTGGGGCTACCCAGGACAACCTACCGAAGCTGCAAGAAAAGAACAACACCACAAAGACGAAGAAGGACACGAGAAAATGGTGTGAGTTCCATAAGAGCTCCACTCATAATACACGTGAGTTTTGGGCCAAGTAGTCACTGATGGTCGAGCTGAAGGCTTCCGAATCAGGCGCAGGTTCCGACTCTGAATTAGAACCCGATAAGGGGACTGACAAAGGGAAGCAGATCATTGATGCAGAGCCTAGTGCCACCGTGCCCACCACAAAGATCCAGAAAATTGAGCCTGAAGATCCAGGGAGGGGGAACGCCTCTTCCACTCACAGATGTGGGTGAAGGGTTCTCTGCTGTAGTTCATTGTCGACAACGGGAGCCAAAAGAACCTCATTTCAGTAGAAGTCGTGAAGCGGTTGGGCCTAAAGACTACAACACATCCACATCCGTACACCATTGGGTGGCTTCACCAAGGACGAGATCTTCACGTCAGCCAGCAATGTCGCCTTCCCTATAGCATCAAGCCCTTCACGGATGAGGTATTGTGTGACGTTGCTCTTCTTGAAGTTTCTGATGTATTGTTAGGACAACCATACTTGTGGAAGCGACATGTTGTATATGAGTCTAGACCTCGCTCTGTGATTATTACTTTGGCTAATAAGTTGTACAGGATACCGAAGGTAGCCCTGCCTACTGCCATCTCTTTGATCACTGCAAAGAAATGTAGTAAGATCATTTCCCAGACCAGGAAATTCATTTTCCTTATGATTTGCCCCCAAGGCAAGAAGAAGGTTGTGGCCACGGCTTCCAGGCAGGGATCCTCTGCACAGAACAACAGATGGACAAGATTGTGGAGGAGTACATGGACATTTTCACCTCACTCACAGGGGTACATCTGTACTGTTAGGTCAAGCACTCCATCGATCTGACCCCGAGTGCGCTGCTGCCGAGGACCGATCTATCGACGTTTTGTTCTACAGAACGATGAGATCAAGAGGAAGATTCAAGAACTACTATAGAAAGGGCACATCATGCCAAGCTCATCACCCTGTGGGAGCCCAATTGTATTGGTACAGAAGAAGGATGGGACTTGGAGACTCTGTATTGACTATCGGGCGCTGAACAAGATCACTGTCCAGAATAGGTATCCAATCTCGCGGATTGATGACCTTCTGGACTAGCTCAAGGGGGCCAAATATTTCAGCAAGATTGACTTGAAGTCAGGTTATCACTATGTGCCTATCGAACCCTCCGATGTGTGGAAGACTGCCTTCAAATCCAAGGAGGGCCTTTTTGAATGGTTGGTTATGCCGTTCAGATTGACGAATGCCCCTACAACCTTCATGAGATTGATGGACGACATCTTGCGGACCTTCACCAATGCATTCAAGGTGGTGTGTCTAGATGACATCTTGATCTTCAACCAGAGTTGGGAAGAGCACCTCCAACATATTCGACAAGTCCTTCAAACCCTTCGACAACACAAGTTGTGTGCTAACTTGGAGAAATGCACCTTTGGCCTGACCCAGGTTCAATATCTGGGGTACATCATTGATGAGGAGGGTGTACATGTGGACCCATCCAAGATACAAGTCATTCAATATTGGTTGGCCCCAACCACTCTAACAGAGCTCCGCAGATTTTTGGGTCTTGCCAATTTCTACCGCAGGTTCGTGTTGGGGTTCTCTCATATTGCTTGGCCTTTAAGTCAAGTCACCAAGGGCGGAGTGAAAGAAAAGTTCTTTTGGTCAAAAACCCAGCAGCGAGCGTTCTCCGAGTTGAAGAATCGCCTCTGTTTTGCACCAATGATCACATTACCAGACCTGCAACAACCATTTAAGATCGAGATAGATGCCTCTGACTATGCTATTGGGGCAGTTCTTACTCAACATGGGCATCCAGTGGCTTACCACAGTGAGACACTTTCTGACAAAATCTAAAAGTACCCCACATACAACAAAGAAATGTATTCCATTATTGAGGCTTGCCGTCAATGGAAGCATTAGATTTTGGGGAAGGAAACAATCATCCACACAGACCACTGACCTCTATAGTTCATACAGACACAAGGGAAGTTGCAGAACGATCACCATAAAAAATGGTCCACCTATCTACAACAGTTCCATTTGAACATTAATTATAAGAAGGGCAACACCAATAATGTCACTGATTGCCTCAACAGACCACCGGTCATGGCGCCGATCACTGTGCTCGACTCATGTGGGAACGAGACATCGGGGTGGCCGCATGTTTACAAGAGTGATCCAGAATTCGATAGCATATACCAGACACTCCTGGAAGGGAAGAAAGTTCCAAATTTTCACCTTCAGGATGCACTGTTATGCCACTTGGGACACATATGTGTTCCTTCAAGTGAGCGTGCCAAGATGATTTGGGAGGCGCACTACAGTCGGGTCACTGGACATTTCAGAGTAGATAAAACAGTGGCGGTATTGTAGAAGTATTTTTATTGGCCGAAACTTCGTCAAGATGTTGGGAAGTACATTAGATCTTGCACTGCTTGCGCCATTGCCAAACCAACCATCAAGAAGCAAGGCCTGTATACTCCTCTACCTACTCCTAACCGACCTTGGGAATTTGTCTCCATGGATTATATGTCGGACCTTCCTTCCTTCTACTAAGCATGACAACGATTTCATTCTCGTGGTTGTCAATAGATTCTTTGAGATGGCCATCATGGCGGCCTTCAAGAAGAGTATCTCAGCAGAGATCACTACTAAGCTCTTCTTTGAGAGAGTGTGGGTACACTTTGGGATCCCACAGTCCATTATCTCAGATCGGGACAACAGATTCCTAAGTGCATTTTGGTCAAGTCTCTGGTCGATGCTGGATAAAAAACTCACTGAGTCCACGACTTTCCATCCCCAAAATAATGGCCAAACAGAGGTTGTCAACAAAATGATCGTACACATTCTGTGCATTTAAAACTCGAAGCATCCACTCACATGGGATGAAAGTCTCCCCTATGTCCAACACAGCTACAACAGAGCTCTCCACATCTCAACAGGCCACAGCCCCTTTCAGGTAGGGCTGGGATTTCATCCATTATGCCCCATTGATGTGGCCATACCATTTACAACCACTCAGGTAGATTTGACTCACGTGTAGTCCGAAGCTGAAAGGGCTAACAACTTCATTGAGCGCATTCAACACATCTGCCAACAGGTCCATGATATATTGGATAGATCCAATGCTAAGTATAAGCAGCGCCATGATCAACATCGAGTGTTGCACAAGTTCCAGGTGGGCGACAAAGTTTGGCTTCATTTGCAGAAAGAGCGCCTTGTTGGGCCCCACCGCAAGCTTCGCCCGCTCTGATATGGGCCATACACCATCACCAAGGTTGTCGGTGACAATGCCTTCGAGCTCAGCATCCCACCATTCCTTGGTCTGCACCCAGTGTTCAATGTAGATTGCCTTTGGCCATACTTCCCACCATTGTTGGACACATCTGACATTGCAGAACAACTCACACCAACAGAGCTAAACCCAGACTGCATGGAACAGGCCACCACTGATCGGATCATGGACACACAGATCAAGAGCACTCGCTAGCAGAAGATCCAACTATATCGGGTTGTCAAAGCTGGCCAACTCCTTCACCAAGGCAAGTGGCTCACCAGGGACCAAGTTCAACAGAAGTTTCCCCATCTCATGGAGGCACTCAACACAATGGGGACCATTGCTTCCTAAGGGGGGAGGAATGATCCAGGTGGATATTGGTGGCCACCTGCCTATTCCACTTGGACCCCCAACACTGTCTCTTTCAGTTTTTTGGTTTCCTTAATTGTAGCACAGTTTACTATTTTTGGCAGTTTTTCGGGTCCTGAACTTCCAGAGCCGTTTTGAGGCCCTAAAACAACTTTTTTTAGGGAAAACGGAGAGACCAAAAATGTCCCAAACTAGCGTTCCTATTTGTTTACGGCCTTCTCTTCGAGATCTTCGAAACGAGGTATTATGATAGCCAAACGGAGATCGTATGCCAAAGTTACGACCTCGAGAAGTTGATGTACCAATTTACCCAAACGGGGCCCACAGTTTTGGCGTTTCATCTCCTAGGGTTAGGTTTTTGGATGTTTAGGGCTTTCCATTGTTTCTCAACAATAAATAGGCCTTTGAGCCTCATTGTAACACAGTTCAGAGGCATGTAGCCGCCACATCTCTCCTCAGAGATAAGCTACCATCGCCTAAGCTATCTTATTTCCATTCTGTTTGCAAGCATAGTTCAATATTTTTCCAATAATGAAATGAAGTGTTATTCTACTGCATCTCTATGTTTATGATTATATATGTAAGTTGTTGCATTCCTATTTAAGTTCGGATCAAAGGCATAGATTTTCTTGACTTATTAAATAAACTTTGTTATGCATGCAACACACACACAAAAACAGGAAAAGGCATATATTTTTCACAATTGTCGTTGAAAGAGGCATTGTCGATGGGAACTATGCTCTCCTTGAGAAAAAGCAGACTCCAATATGACGAAGAATTGCGCCCTTATTGAGCGCACACCTTCGGGCTGAGTAACTGTGCCCTTGTTGAGTGCACTCCATCAGGCTCAATGAATGTGCCTTCTAGTTGAGCTCACTCCTTTGGCATGAAGATCTGCGCCCTCGTAAACCTTATGCATGCAATTTTTGTTGCATGTGGGCACACTCCTATAAAATAGGAGCCCACTTCACTTCACTTAACTAACTCATCCATCCGTCGACAACTGACGAGCATGAATGGAATGGATTTACATGTCTCTTTATAATCAAACCAATTAATATTTCTTTCACATAATCATTCTTATCTAGGCTTAGCACACTTATTTGTATCAAGGAGCTCTTCATCAATCCTCTTTCCAAGTAAGTTTTGCATGTCGATTCTATTATTTGTCTTTGATTTTTTTGTTCTCGATTTTGAATTCTTTGCTCACACTTCACTTATTTTTAGTTTCTTTATTGATGTTTCAATCTATTCTCTATAGTACAAGTGTCAAATTGCTATCACAAGTTATGACTCTTCACATTTTGATCATGGTTGTGAAAAAATATATAATAATATGTGGATCCTTCCTCTCAACATTTCAAACATTTTATCTTGTTGTTGGACTTGTTCTTGAGCCATTTCAAGTCATAGTGCACTTCTGGAAGCAAAGGCTTGGCTGTCTCAGAAAAATGTGCCTAGAAAATTAGATTTCCCTCTTAAGCGTACTCCTTCAACACAAATAACTATGCCCTCCTTGAGAATATGAGCACACCCTAAACCCGTGAATCATTTCCCCTTCATGCTTCGACTATTCGCCCTGCGCCCTCCTAGTTCATCTTGAGTGCATAAGCACATTGGGAAGGCTTGAATCTTGTCCCCTTTGTCCCTTTGTAGTGGGCCCTTGCACCCTCTTAGCCTCCTTGAGTGCATGAGTGCACCTTGAACCCACGAATTACTTTCATTTATGCTTCAATAATGTGCCCTATGCCCTTGATGCTCTCTCTCTCTCTAACTTGAGCGTATGAGTGCACCTTGAAGCCTCGAGTGAGCCCTAAACTTCCCTTCGTGCTCCGAAAATGCACCCTCCTTATTTTTATGTGAATTTCTTACCTACAAAAGTGACAATGTCCCGTGTTTGATAGGATTACACTCTTATCTAATCCTTATGGCTGCAAAGTTATTGCTTGTAATAGATAGAGGATTTCTTGAAACTAATCTTTGTTTCCATGAGTGTGCTTCCACGTGTAGGTGTTCCAACTACTAGTATTAGTACTCTATGATAATCTATTGGAGCGATGAGTTGCACTACCCATCGAGTGGCCTCAAAAGAAGCCTCAGAAGCAAGTACTGAAGAAGTAGTGGATGTGACAAAGCCTACCATTCCTATTCTCACAGTCACATAATGTTTTATAAACAAAATCTACCGAGGGCACATGGAAGGATATTAAAGATAATTTCATGCAAAAAAACTCCCTAAGAATTTGGAAGAAAATAAAGTATATATCAACATCAAGCAATCCATAATACATAGGATTGCATACAAGTTTCTAGTCATACCTTGTGTAGAGGCAATTCAATGTATTCTATCACATGTGGATGATTTAGATCTGGTGCTGCATAGTGAAAGTGGTGGTAAGCTTGCCACCTACCATGGAGAGGACATGCATACTTATTACAAGACATTGAAGCCCACAAAGTATGTCAATAACATATTCTACACTAGATGGGCCAATCTCGACATAAGTGATATCATCAAGTCCTGGTGTTAAGAGCCTGCCAAATCCTGACACTGTCTGAGTGCAGTTTACCCAACTATAATTTTGATAGAAGTGTACCAGTATCTCATTTCTATGTGTTTTATGCTACATGGGTGAAAAAATGCAGAAGTATTTGAAGAGAATTGGATATTCATGCTCAACCTAGTTGTTACTCGTGGAAAAATATTCAATTGGGCAGATATAATTTCTTTTGAGTTGCAGCGACATGTTGGGCAGGCTAAAGCAACTCTAAGGGAAAACCAAGCACTAGAGTTCTATATGTTATCATATCTATTAGATGGGATCTATGCCTGGTTTGTATTCCCAAGGATGTATTGGAACTGAACCCCACAAGACAAATTCCTAGTCTACTTTCATTGCAGGGTGTTGTCAAAGTTGAGTTGCAGGGGAACATATGACAAATTAGAAGAGCATTCATTTGTAGTCATATTTCAAATGATTTATGAAATCGACCCTCCTTAGATGACGAACCAAGTGAAAGAGGCATTACATGATATCACAGATTGGTTTGTTGCACCAGAATGTACATATATCATATGCTTTAGATGCCAAATTTTGCCTCATCTTATGCCACAATATGTGACAAACAAGGTGGTCCTGCAAGAAGTTGCTTATCAGATAAATGAAGGGTTGTTAGGAGTTCTTCATAGAAGGAAGAAGGCCCGTTGGCATACTTTCCCTTTGAGGATTGGAATGTATGAGCTGAAGAGCCTCAAGGTGGTAGATGTTGAAATACAAGAGCTATAACACTTTCACTTTGAAGTCAAGGACTTTCATGGGTGTGATCCCAAGAAAGTGTGCAAGCAACATTGTGACGAGATTGGCTTTGCTTGGGGATATACCTCAATGACTATTGCAGAGGATGAAAAGGTGAAGAACTGGTACAATGCACTAAGAAAGACACATATAGGAATCGAAACAAGTTTCCCCAAAGTTCCACCAGCTCAAGATGTGAAAACATAGGAGGCACCACACTCAGAAACAACTCAAGCAAGTGCCACAACTCCCATTAAAAGGATCAAGCATGACCCAACAACAGAAAGTAGCAGAAAATGGAAAGTTGAACCATTGAATAAGGGAGCTATTGAGGATGAACATGAGGAGAGAGAATTAAAGGTAAAGAAAAACCAAGATGAAGAGGAGAAGAGGATGCAAGATGAATTTATTAGAAAGAAATAAGAAGAAGAAGAGGAAAGGAGAGTGGAGGCAGAACAACAAAGGCATTCAAAAGAGCAGGAAGCAACATAGAGGCTAGAAGAGTAAAAGATGACTCATGAAATAGAAGAAGAGTTAGAGGAGGATGATGTCATCCAACCCATAGATGATGAACTTAGTTCTCTAGTAGAACCTCCTCCTACAGGTGGACATCTCTCATTTGATGAGATGGGAATCACACCTCCATCGGAAGACAGAGTCATGGACATGTATAATGTTACATTTGATCGAATGAAGAAGAGGATCATGCGACAGAGGTGAAAACTCTTCCCTAATGATCCCCATAACTTTGTCTTTGTATCCACGAAAAAGGTGATAACTGCAAATACTAGGAGGAATCCTTGGGCAATCATGGAAGTTAAAGTTGCATTTGCTACAACAACACAGGATAAGTTAGAGTATCTGTTGAATGAGAATGTGCGATTAAGGAAAGAGTTGGTTGCAGTAAAGCAATAAGAGGAACACCTCGCTATTGAAAACCAACAACTATCTTCCCATGAATTTAACACAGTAGAATGGCAGTCAACCATACAGGAGGAATTGGGGTCAATGGAGGATCCCATGGTGCAGTTGTATGATGAAATGATAATTCTGCATGAAGTAGCGACACCCTTAGTTGGTATACAAAAGAAAGCACAAGAAGTTCTAAAGGCCTAAAAGGTGGTAAACAAAGTTGTTGATCAAATCCAAAAATGGGTTGCCAAATATCCAGGTGTTCTGCAACAGTTGGTCAGAAAGGATATGACTACTGCTAAAGTAGATAGAGTACATTTGAGGCTCCACAATCAGAATTGCATCCATCTCAGCGAACAATCGGCTAAAACTATAGTTGCTTTTAGTCAACTACATAATGGTTTGGAGTCCCTATCACAGAAGCACATGATTCCTTGAATGGGATCACTTGGAGAGACAAGAGGCATACATACCATCCTACGAGAGGTGAAGAAGTACGTTGACCAAATCAAACAAACATCGGAACAGGAAGGCTTGAAGATCACTAAGGACATTATCCTACAATATTCCATTGCACTAGCAAAATCTCACATGAAACTATCATGGTTGTGGAATAGTGTACAATCTAGATCCAAATCAATATTGACAGGAGCCTTGGAGGTGAAGATGCGGTTTGTAGCAAATTTTCCAGTACGAGTCAAAGTAATTTCTACATAATTCAGAGCATGGCATACATACATTACTAATGAGCTCCATGAAGAAGCAAATGACTTATCTATTTGATAGATTTTTTTTCCTATTAGAACTTTTGTCTCATATAGACATTGTCTTGTATGTATTTTGTCTTTGTAATAAGTTTAATGTAATGAAGTCCAAGAGACACACGTGGGATGTGAAAAGCCACATGTGGAATGTAAAAGGTCATGAATAGAATGTGAAAGGTTGTATGGAAGCCTATAGGTTATAGAAGTTGAATAGTCACGAGGAAATTCAAAAGTCATTGTCATTTGTTATAAATAGTTCCTCATAACTCAAGTAAGGGGCTTGTATTCTTAGATTTTTGCCTTGGCTTCTCTTGTATTTCATAGGAGGTAAATCATTCCTTAGAGAAGCAAGTTGTGGCTTCATGTTCCACTACTAGATCTAGTGTTTCATCTACGTCACAATGTACTTGGAACATTTCATTAATAATTAGAAGATCTTTGAGCCAACACTTCTTCATGCATGTATCATAAATATAGTAAGACTATGCTTGATGTGTTTGTAATATATGTTGTCATATTACATACTAAGACTAATGAACTATTTTGTTGCTTTGATATGGATATTGTTGAATAAGTGTTGTTATGCTTTTACTATTGTTGTTTATTTTATGAACTAATTTGCAGGTAAATCAATAAGTCTTTCTTGTCCGCTCGTGGGTCTCTCTTAGGATAGTACTATTACTTTCCTAACCGAAGGCTTGTTTTCCTTTATTAGCCATGAAATATTCTGGTACATTCCACATCCGATGTCACACAACTTAAGTACTTGCTGCCCCAAAGAGGTGTTTTTGATCTCTTGTGTATGTGTTGTAACCAAGGCATACCTCTAAAACCTTTGTAATGGTGGCCAAACCATATAGATGAATGGGACTCATACACCAAACTATGTGAGGTCGAATTGGGACTTCACATCGAGATTATCCCCTATATGTTGGCGGTATCTAATATCGTCAATAGGAGGAAAGGCTCTGTTAGTGTCAGTCTTTCCAGCCTTCCTCCAGTGATCAAACGTGCTCTTACAAAGTGATTTTGAAGTGTCAAGGTCAAATTTTGTCATTTCAGTGAGTCTTCAAGCAAAATTTGGTCACTAGGCATTAGGTCTAGGGTTTGCTCTCACTCTTTTCAAAGTTGCCCAAATGCCAATCTATGTCACTATTCAGCTGAGTCTATCATCATTCATAGGGTTGTCATTATCATCTCAGTGTCTAATGAGTCATTTTACACCTTGTTCATGCTTCAGTTGCGCCTAGGTAAGGTCATTTCCCTCTCCTAGGGTTTTGAAGGCAATTTCTCTTGGACGGTCAAATCATCGGCAAAACTTGTTTCCTGATGTTCATACACCTTCCCCTATCCTTAAAGTACCTTACCAAATGCTTCCCATCACTGAGATTCCCCAAATTCCTCATTTTCGCACAAACCCTAGTTTCTTGCTACAACCTGGCAATTTTCTAGGTTGGGCCTGTGTTTTGCCCTTTTGGATCCCTTCCCCTCACTCGATCTCCGCGATTCCACTTTCCCCTACTTCCTAACATCCCTCCCTACTTCCAAAAATTTCCCCAACAATTTAGAAGCCTCTTATCCCCTTCATTTCGCTTCATTTCGACAAAATTCCTTGTTTCACACATCGGGATAAGTTTCACTCAAAAGATGTTTCAGAGCAATCAAAGATGAATTTTGGAAAAATGAGAGAGGTTTTTGTCCACAACATGCCAAAGAAGAAAAACCTCCTTCACTTTTTACACAGGTGTCATGGTTTTAGAGAAATGTCAAAAATACAATCGCCAGATCCAAGGAGGTTGGCCAAGGCACTAAAACGACGGAAAAGGCCCGATCCACTCCAAATTTTGGCCAAAGCCTCTTTGACTGAGCATGGTACTTGATTAAGGACTCCCAGCCCAAATTTCAAGAAATTTGGAGAAAATTTTGTCAATTGTGAATTTTTTGTGCCACACACAGGTTTTTGCTCTGAACGCGTAGCGCGCCGCACGCTACCCTGAAGATGGGCAAGTCCATTTCTCAAAAACTCAACATTTTTGGATTTTTCATGACAAATTACACTTGCTCAGCAATGGACAAGACATTTCATCAGGTTTTGAGCCCTCAGAAGGTCAAAAAACATGCAAAAAATGACTTTCTGCCACTTTTTGGACACACAGGAAGCAGTCTTGGGAGATTGCAATTTTGGAGGGGAAAATGACCACCAAATTGAGAAATTCCACTTGGGTTAGAAATTAGACATCCCGACCTTTCCAACAAGCCTACTTTTGCCTCATTTGGATGCCGGGAAGTGCCTCAAAAGTTGTCTCAAAGGCGCGCTACGCGTTCAGGATTGGGGCGCTACGCATCAGCACATTTTCTCAATTTTTCATCTACAGCTCAGGAATTCGCCCAACTTTGACCAGTTTTGACTTGTGATGGGATTTTTCACCCTCTTTGATGTAATTAATGTATTTTCATGTTGACATGACACTTATTTACCTATTCTAGAAGATTCATTCATGAAATAGCAAAAATTTAATGAATGAATTGGTTTCCTAGCTTATAGAGGCAAGTTGTTTTGACTGCCTAGATTTTAGTGCTCAGTTTAGAATTGGTTGAAACAGCTCCTAGAAGGATGAGCTCGACCCCTAGAGGCTAGGGAATGGGTTGGCATGGTCTATATTATGTATTTTCTAAATCATTTTCATGGTTGGAGAGGTTGGACTCTTGAGGGATAAGCTTCTATTGTATTACACTTTGTATCTCTGCAATTTTGGCAAAGGAAAGACCAGGGTTTTGCAGCACTATTTGGGATTCCTGTGGTTATTTGTGTTGATGGTGTGCTTCTCTCATGTACTTGTAAGATTTGTTATGTGTATCAATTTCCTATTTCTCTTTTCTGCACATTAAGTAAATGAAGTGTTAAGGTAGAATTCATAATTTATATGCTCTGCCTTTAAGTTTGCTTAATATCTATGTTTTCCTCTGTCTAAAGAGAACTCTCGATGGTTTCTTGCTCTCTTTAGCTCCTCACCGGTCATTCCTATCCATTCACTTAAATCAAAGGCATCAAGACAATCTCCTACCTTGCCCCAAAAAGACCTCTGCAAAAGCTGTGTCCCATCCCCGCACCCAAAATTGCTTTCCCCCTGTTTTCCACCAAAACCCTAAAAATCTGAAAACAAACCTTCTCAATCAGTTTACTAGCCTAAAATCAGTGTTCTTTATTGGTCATCTCCGCCCTTTGAAGACCTTTTGCCGAGATAGACCCGGAGAGAGCCCTCTCCTGCCCCGTAGGGCTAGCTACGAGGCTAAGTGGTTTGATGTTGCCTTGGATTTTGTCTTTTTCAGCCTGAGGCCAAATTCAAGCGCTAACAGGCTCATTATAGTAAGTGATTTAAATTTCACGATTAATATAAGATGAAGTTTGGGGTAGATTTGCAAGGATATATAGACTTGCAGATTATTTCAAGCAGTAGGTAGATCCAATAGGACTGGTGGATGTAGAACTAATCATACTCAAACCTACTTGGAGGCATAATAAGTGGGTGGAGGGGCATGTGATTGCAAAAGGATTGGACCAATTCTTAGTGTCTATACATGTTTTATCAATGTTTTACACAAGGAGATCATTGATCAATGCAAAGTTGTCATGTGACCAAAATACAATATTATTGTAGCTAGATTTTCAAGATGAAAAACCACCAAAGTTCTTCTAAATTCAATTTAAATTAGCCTGAGGATGAAGAGTTTAATCATATGGTGAAGATAGAATACAATTGTTTTGATTATGACTCAATGCACTCTACTAGATTTCAATTAACTAAGCCGCATAAGCCTATAAAATGAAAAGTGGTAGTATCGACAACTAAAACTCATAAGAAGAAGGATAGAATTCTAAAAGAGGTTGAATCTAGAATCAAGGAGAAATATGAGAACAATAATACTGGTGTTTTTAATGTTGAATAGGCCTAGAGACTTAAATATTTGGAGGGAAAAAAAGTAAGCTTTTTGGAAAATAGGGGAGTTGAAGGGAGAATGAAGAGTAGAGCTATCTAGTTGGAGAAGGGAGATGAGAACATCAATATTATTTCACCAATTTGAAAATAATTAGATTATATATATACTATTTTCGATTTATAAGATATAGATGGAAATAAAGTAAATGATTTCAAAGACTTAGATGATATGGGCATAATCATTGCTAGTTTATTTATTTAAAGCCAACAAGGAAAAAACTGATGAAATTGTAAAACTAGCTTCATTTTTCTCCTCCCTTTGTGGCTAAGGAGGTCAATCAAAAGTTATATGGAGAGGTATCTAAGGAAGAGATTCAATTAGTTCTCCACTCATTTTAGAAAGATAAATAGTATGGGACCAAATGGGTGGACCATTGAGTTTTTATAAGTTTTTATGCTATGATAGATAAAGATATTCTAAGGGTTATTGAAGAGACTAATATATCTAGATATGTTTTGGGGTCACTTAAATCCACATTTGTTGCTCTACTCCCAAATGTGACAAGCTAGTTTCCTTTAATGATTATAGGAAAATATCACTTTGTAACTATGATTATAAAATTATTTCCAAGGTAAAGAGGTATTTTTAGAGGTTATATCCCTAGAACAAATTGGTTTCCTAGTCGACACAAAAACTAGTGAAGCCATTCGGGTTATACAGGAGGGACCCCACCCAATTAGAGTTGCCTATCATGGTTGTCAAACTAGACCCCTCAAAACTTATGATAGGAAAAACTGGTTAAATGAAGGATACTATAGAATTGTGTGGGTTTCACTTATCTTTTGGCAAAGTGGATTATCAAATGTGTCACATTTTGATATTATGTTGTACTTTTAATGGAGTAATCTTAACAAATTTTAAACCCATAAGGGATTTAAGGTAAGTTTGTCCACTTTCACCCATTCTTTCCTTATTGGTTGTAAAAGGACTCGATTGAGCAATTATGGAGGATAAAATAATTAGTTGATTAAAGGAATCAAGATAGGTAGTTATATGCTATTAACTTATTTGTTTATCATAGATGATAGATATTATGTTGTTTTTAGATGGTTCAAAAACCGAAGCAAGGAAAATTCAAGATATATTTAGCATCTAGTGTAAGGCCATGAGGTAAGTGTCCATAAATTTGACATTAGCTTCAATGGATTAAGGAGTCTATAGCATGTTTGAAAGATTTTTTCCCCTTTTATACATTTTGATATCCAAGAGGACTTCAAATACTTAGGTTTTATTCTCAAATCTAACATCTTCATAAAGGGGGATTAGGGATGGTTGTTGGGAAAAGTAGAGAAATGGATTCACTTATGGTATAATAAGTGCCTCCCAGGAGAGGGTAGATTAACACTTGTTAAGGTAGTGTTGGAGGCCATTCCAATGCACTAACATTCTCTAGCTTGGATTCTAAAAGGTGTGTTAGATACGATAAAAAAATCTTTGCTTAAAATTCTTATGAGGTGGAAAAGGAGAAGGTAGTGGTATCCCTTGGGTCAAATGGTAGTCAATAGCCATTTTGGTGCACTAGCATTCTCTAGTTGTAAAGAGTCTTTTGAACCTAATTACAAAAGGAATTCGGTGGAAATCCGTGATACTTCAAAAATATATTGCACCTACTATGTTGTTGAGTTGGATAAGGAATCCTTATAATTTTATTAAGAGCATTTCAAATCACCAAAAATATCTAGTACTAGCATTTCCTATTATTGCAAATTTTCTAATTTTGAAGGTTGTTAATGGGAAAAATGTAAGGATAAGATTGAATTTTATTATGAGTTGTGGAGATCAAATATTCTTATATCCAAATTTGATAAATCATCTATATGAAAAGGGGTTTACACTCTTCATCATATGAGGATCTATTTACAACAAATGTGTGGCAATAGGGATGGAAATCAACTTCATCTATTGATTTATATGAGGCTTAGACAGGTAGTTTCCAGTTGTATTTGAATAAGCTAAACATAATACATGTTATAGTTAGAGATGAAGTGGGCTCGTTGATGTTGACAAAAAATAAAGTTACATGAATTTACTACAAAGATGGGATATGAAGTTCTAACCGCTACTATTGGCCAATATGTAGTGTGGTAGTGGTTTAAAATCTGGAAGATAAAGGCGCCTAAGAAAACGAGAATATTCTTTAGCTAGCACTTAGGAATAAGGTCTTAACATGGGATGGTCCACACTTGTGGAATGATATTGAAATATGATTATAATAGAAAATGTATAGAGGGCTCCCTACATGGAGGAATGCCTCTAAGCATGGTTTCAAAAGAAGGACCTAAGAGTATTTATAGCGGTCCACAGAAACAAGATATAGGACTGATGCCATTCATCAGTTCATCATATCAGATCAAAAATAACTTTCTTTTCTGTATACTCTCCCTGGTATCGGTTGCTATTATTATCATTAATCTTATGCGGTATGCATAGGATTTTGAAGGAAAACCAATCCCCACTTTTTAGATATATAATCAAATCTATGGTGTTTTTCTTGGATGAAAAATTACTTCAAAAGTAAAGCAACAAAGATAGGTAGGTGATTTATACATTAACAAATTATTTCCCTGGGGTTTATTTGATGGTGTAAGGCAAAGTCCAAATGAAAAAAATAGTGAAAGAGGTGTTCTATACATTTTAGAACACTTCATTAAATTCAAGGTTGGACTAGGTGTTGGAATAATTAATTTCACATAATTGAAGCTTTTTTAGCTCTTATTAAAACTTGCAAAGGATAAAAATGGGTTTTGAGGGTACAAATATTTGGGGACTCCACCTTAGTTATAAATTGGATAATTTAGGAGATGAAAATTCATTGTATTATGCTAAAGCATTTGGCAAGGCAACTAAATAAGGCAACATAATATACTAGCAAATTCCCTTTGAAAATAAGCCCAATAAGTGGAAGCTAGAATTTGTTTGTTGGAAGAAATTATCAATGGATCCTTGACACAATATAGATCCTTTGTTTTTTCATTGTGATACTTAGTCTTTAGACATTACTCTTTGTTTTTTAGTTGTAATTCCATAATTTTGGTTTGTCATGTGAAATTATTTTTGTAGAGGACAATACATTTATAATATGTTATTGGGGAGACAAAGGTAGGATGAGAATCCATATGTTTTTATAATGGTTTCCTTTTGTTTCAAATATATGTAGAGTAAATTATGAGAGACTTTGAGACACTTTACCTTTCATCCCCTTATTTATTTGTGCTAATAACATATAAAGAATGTGATTTCCATTCTTTCTTTTGAATAAAAATTACAATATTTTCCATGCAACAAAATTAAGATGACAAAAAAACATCCTTGTATCTTGTGTTTTGTTTCTGGAGCATTCATCTTTGGATACTTTAGTGATTTGTTGACAGATAACATTTCAATATAAGTGTCCTTTTAATTTTTTATATCCATTGGATCTATATAAGTTCATTTCTTCATGGGATTTTTACATCTAACGACTTCTTTAATTCAACCAAATTAGCCATTGTTTCTTTATCAAACATTGCTTCTTTAATGATAGGTTGTTCTAAATTTTCTTTTGTGACTTCTCATTCTTCAACATCTTAATTTATGCATACATGCTTTGATTATGGTTCTTTCAATGAGAATTTTCTTAATCATTCTTTGATAATTCCTATTAATTTCTTCTTAATATCTTTAATTTTTTTGTTGCGATATTTTTTATTATAATCCTCTACATACATTCAAAATAGACCTACACAAGTAGCAATGTAAACTATCACAAAAACTAGACAAACCTAAAGATCCATGTTCCACCACACCATATGAGAAATAATGCATAATGTCCCAAGGGAAAACCCCATTTAACATCGAAAAAGATATGTGCACCACAATGAATTATCCCACAATGCAGTATGTATGTACTCTTGTAATATGCAAAATTATGAAATACCTTTGGGCTCCCATCTCTTTTTAGAGATCCCTAAAGTTGTACTTTTCAATCTCTATATTTTTTCTTTATCTACAATAAGCTTCCTCTTCATTTTTTCCAACAACTTCAAGATTTCTTTTAAGGACTCATTGAGACCTTCTTTATTTTCTCTAGCATAAGAGCAATTTGAAGTTATATAGAAACCAAATCATTTTCATCCTTGACTCCTTTTTTATGAGTCCAAAGAGACACCACCTTCTTGACAAAATTGATGTTTTGAGCAAATTGAATTGATTTGTAAACTTTCGTGGATATTCCAATGGACAATTCGTCACAATAGATTTGATGACATTATACTTAAAAATTCCAAAATATACATTATCACAATTTTATATCTCTTTAGATTTATAGATATGTAGATTATTGTTAATAGCCTATACACGCGAATTACAATTATGTAGAAAAGAGAATGGAAAAATAAAAGCTCACAAACACATTTGACACGTGATATGACCTAGGAAATCCTTTAGTGGAAAAACTCAGCTAGAAGGTGAGGCCGCTCCTCTCTCTTTCTTTCAATGGAAATATGGATCTGAGTACAAACAAGTATGGACTATGGCCTATGGAATATTATTGTGCACAAATCCTCTTTGTGTGCTCTATATCATATCCCTCTTGGCTATTTTTTCTTAGATATGGAAGAAATGCACTCGAAAGAATCAAACCCCTTTTCCTCCTACTGGCCTAGTTATAACACAACCTGATAACCTACTAGTGGTTAGGTTTGACTACGTCAACTCTTAACTAGAGTTACACCATTGAATCTTATAGAGTCTTCTACATCATATTCACATGTCTAGCCCATTTTTCATGAATAATGGGGGCCGATGTGACATCCTCTCGAATTATGGTGGTGAAAACATGAAGGTCAACTTCTGAGTGGCATAACTTTCACACAGAAACTCTGATTAACACTATTCTTGCATCATTTGAAAGGTATTTATGTGTAGAATAATAAAAATTGGTCTAGCCCCAAGAGTTAGCTCAATCAATCAAATCAAGTGCCTTGCCAATGGGAGGTCACAGGGTCGAATCCAGAAAGCTCTTGGGGTCAGGTCAGTAAATAGGCTGAGGGGTGTTGATGCCCTTCGGGTGGCGTCCACTCAGTGTTAAACAACCCTGGACGTAGCGGCTACCCATTGACCCGGGTATCCATGAACCAGTAAGTGAAGAAAATAAAAATTGGTGCAATGTTAAAGCGAAAAAAATTTTACCCTCCAAAAAATGTCGTTTGATGCCGAAATATGCTCCTGGAAGGTTTCAAACCCCAATTTGCCAAACTGGGTCCTGCAAGTAAAAATGGTTCTGAGAGTTGATTACTCCACTTTTTCCACTGTGAAAGCATCGAGATAGATGACAGATAATATAATTATGAAATATAGATCATGAATACACGTTTATTCTCCCTTAGACGCATCTTAATTCTTCCATTCTTTTTTTATTAGATGTACAAAACCATCATCCTCCAACC
This sequence comes from Pinus tabuliformis, assembly GCA_031772625.1. Lineage (NCBI taxonomy): Eukaryota > Viridiplantae > Streptophyta > Pinopsida > Pinales > Pinaceae > Pinus > Pinus tabuliformis. The sequence goes on along the minus strand of CM062817.1, from coordinate 1,604,645,948 downwards.
AATATTGATTAAATTTAAGAGGGTTTGTGGGATCCACTTTTGCCATTTGAAAAAGCATAAGGATATGGTCTAAGTCCTCTCAACTTATAATTCATGACATAACTTTGTATTGGTCATGGACCAAATCTCATGAAATAAGAAAGTAATCAATCCTTTTAAGAACTCATGCTTCCCCAAGCCTTAGATTCTTCCATGTTGGAGGCATATTATTAGGTTTAACATCCACCCACTCTATCAAGCTGAAAAAAATTCTATCAAAGGATTTCCCCTTATAACACATCCCAAATTTCAACTCTACTAAAGGTAAAATTTAAATAACTTCCTAAAATAAGATTTATCATCTTAAAGCATCACTAGCAAGTATACTCTCGTGGAAATCATCCTATTTCTGTAAGGCCCATAAATTCTCACCACCAAAAAAAGGAAAAAAAACTTCCTTAAGCTGCAAGGAGGTGAGTTCCACTCCAATTCCTAAATCAAGAAATATAGAACTAGTTATACTCACAACCTCATAGTGTGTTTCCTTTACCTTGCAATCAACACTCCTGATCTACCTATAGAGTTGATTGAAAGAAAATATTGATCCTTTAAGAATTTTGAAAGCTCCCTAACAATCTTGTCCCATCCTCCAACATCTCCTCCTATAATATCACATCAATCTTATGTAACTTGACAAACCTTACGAAATAAACTTTTTATTGTAAGGTTTCCCACCCCTACTACATTGAAAGTCATAATAATCACGATAAGCCATCCTATACGGCAAGGGTTTTAAGAGACTCCTCAATAATTTATGCTTGCATAGTGTAATTTATTCTTTGCCTTGATCTAAGCTAAGTACATATGAGATTTCCATCCCATCCCCATATTTGCTTTCCCTCATGATTCATCTAAACTAATTCCCCCTTAAATATCAACTTTTCCAACTCTCAATATTCTAGGTCTTAGAGAATATCCCCATGTTATAGAACAATTGAAGGAATCTTCACGAAACACAAGCATAGAAACATTACAAACTTCCCAATTTCCTTTAAAAATATTAATAAGATGAGGATTTTCATTCCATTTACCTAATACATCCTCACTGTGAGGTTTTGGGAAAGGACCTTCCATAATAAAGAAATCCCAAATTTCAAAGTTAGAGGGGGAAGATATATTAGATTGGATATTTCTAAGCTTTTTTCACCCCCAAATCCTTTATGGAACCTATGGGAAAGACAAAATTAGGATGAATCAGAATAGACATACTTGAAGAACTTGGATCCATGAATGAAGAGAATGCATCCATGTCCTCTAGTAGTTCTTTAGGGCTCAGTTCCTTAAACTTTAGAGCCTTAGGCATAGTCTTAGCACAATATTACTCATGAAAAATCTCCTTTTTCCCTTCATTTACCAAAATCCTCTATTGTATAGGAAAATGAGATGTTTCCTTTGAGCTTCCTTCACCTGCTTTTCCCATCTCCAAAATAAATAACCTAGCTCTAGTGCCCCTACCCTTTGATTCTATGACTTTTGTACCTCCTCCTTCCTCCTTACTTTCTTAGTCAATTTTAGAGCATAGTTCAAAAATAAGTGGACATATGCATGATACCTTACACACTGAAAGGAAACCCTTGCATAATATAACACCTAGTAGTGTTGTCTTCTCTTGAGCTATATCGTCATTCAATGTGCCACTTCTTCCAAGTGTTGATTCAAGATGAGTCTTTGCACTTTCCTGATTGTTGTCCTTCTATAATCTACTATAGGAAGGATGGAGTGGTCATTTGTTGTCACCCTAATCCACTACTACTCTTTCTTCTGACAAGTAGGTAAATTCCACCAATTTTTTTCCTTCACAAATGTGATATTGGTGTTCATGACCTTTTCCTCTTTACTATTGAAACCTAGGGTTTCATGCTTAACCCTCCGTTCAAGTATAATGGGGCTTAGGATACCTTGCCTTCTTTTCCATAGACCTTGTTCATCATAGCTCATTTTCCATAATAGTTTTGAACTAATCTCATTGGTATGCTTTTCAAATTAACCAAAATATTGTCAAGAAATGTCTAAAAAAGGTGATCTTACTAAACTTGTCTCAATCATGGTGCCTGTTATCACATGCTAATTTTTTAATTTTTTTTAGCAAAAAAAATGATTTTTTCTAAAATAAAATTGATTAGAAGGGTCATTTTGCTTTCAAAATTATGGAAGGCTGATCATCAAGATCTAAGTCTTAGGTTTCTTTGGTGAAAATAAATAAATAAGAAAATTTGTTTTTTTGTAGCCAAATTTGGCTTTCGGGCTTATGTAGGTTGGTTTTATTAATTTTTATAAAAAAATATTGGGCCCCAAGTGCCAATATCCAAGTATTCAAACCAAGCCCCAAGCTATTAGCAAATGCAACACATGAGTCATTCAACCACAAGTCACAACCTATGTCAACAACTAAGTGCCAAGCGCCAAGTCACAAAGGACAAAGGACGATCTCATTACATAACATGTCGAAAGGCAATGTAAACCTCCATAAATATAGAGACTAAGTCTTTCTTTATCCTTTTGCATGTGGGATATATCTGTCCCATGGACAAATAAGAAACATTGCACTTCTCAGTGCCGAGACCCAAATTGACACTTCAAAGCAATGGCACAGAACACCACATATCCCAATTTGAATGCCAAATGTCCAAATGGATGCTCACCATGGGGTTCACAATCGTCAACAGAAGATCACTCATCTAATAGGATTAAACTAAGTGCTATTTCTGCTAACAAGTGTCAATTATAAATTTCAGCTGCTAGGGTTTCTTTGTGCACAGGTGTTGGAGGTGAAAGATTACAAAGATATCGATAGTAAAGGTTTGACTACTGACAGGAAGTGCTACTTCTTCCCAAAAGCTTAGCTCCTCCATCAGTGCCAATAAAACGAGCACGAAGAGCTGTACTAGTTTAAATGGAAATGTGAATGGCGGAAACAATAGTGGCACAAATAATGAAGACCCAGTTGGGGTTGACATAAGGAAAATGAGTGAAAAATTAAATGGTGGTACCATTGTTGATGTTGTCTTATCTTTGTCTATAGCTATGGTAATCTGTCTTGGAGCAGTTTATTTCATGCTTTTAAAATGTAGGAACCAAAGCAAGGCAACTCCAACTGTTGTGCCCACATTTGCCTCATCATTAACAAAAATATCAAGTGGTGGTTCTATCCTCTCAAGTAGCATGGCAAGCTCAATATCACTTTCATTTGTTTCAAGTATGGCTACCTAAAAAGGATCAGTAAAAGTATTCACACTAGTTGAGCTTGAAAAGGCCACAAATAATTTTAGTTCTTGAAACATACTTGGAGAGGGAGGCTCTGGACGTGTTTTTCATGGAGTACTGGAAGATGGAACAAAGTTAGCCATGAAAGTTCTTAGAAGGATAACTAGCAAGGAGGGCTTGGAGAAGTTAGTAGAACCTGCTTTAAATGGATCTTTTTCATTTCACAACATGGCAATAGTTGCAGCTATTGCTTCAATGTGTGTCCAACATGAGGTCTCTCACAGGCCATTTATGGGTGAAGTTGTGCAAACCTTGAAACTTGTTTATAATGATTTTGACACAAGTAATGGAGGAGTTATGGAAATTTTGGCATATGCACATTTCCTCTTTTCTTTTGGTTTTGAGAAGTGCAACATGGTGCTCTTCCATACGAAATCTGGAACTGTGGTGCAACAAAACCAAGGGATCTTCCTATTATGCTCGGTTATGAATTAATGGAGATATTTTTTGCTATGGATTTCCTTGATACAAATACCAAGAGTTTATTGCATGTAAATGTGTTGATTTTTTTCGCCAACAAAAAGGTGTCCTGGTTGTGTTGGACACGGGGTCTAATTGCACATTGTATGGAGGGAGTATGGCACATCATGAATATGTTTCCAAGTGACCATTATGGTTTGTTTCTTAAAATATTTAAACAAAAAAATTGATTGTTACTCAAAGAAATTTGTGCTGAAACTGTAACTCTGCTGCTAAGGATTTGCCTTTCAACATTTTATGTGCCCAATTACTTGTGAATTTTAAAGTCGCCTTGAATCATTCGCGGTTGGGATATAATTTCGAAAACAATGTTTAATGAGGGATAAACTTGTTCCAGAGATCAACAACATCGTTTTGAAGGAAAAGATGGTAGTAAGTAACCTTCTGACACTTTTATCATACAATAGAGTAAAATATAAATAGGGAACTCGTTGCGCAAGTTCTGAAACTTTCAGTTGCACAATGAAATTCTATCTTCACGCTGTGCAACTATGACAAAGCACCTAGAATGCCTCCAGATCAACGAGAACAGGTCAACAGTGTGCCAAATCATCTACATCGAATTAAGGAGTCAAGAATCATCATGATAGGGATTCAAAGATTTTCTTGATCAAGTTGTCATGTTGCATTTAATGAGTCAAATCTGACTCCTATTTTCTAGCAGATAATTCATAATTTATTGCTATATTAAACTAAAATCTACTGTGAGGAAGTTGGATGAATTCAAATCCCTAAGCCTAGGGACGAGTCTTTACTATATATCTTGCAAAATTTATAAACAAAGGGGTTGGTTGGTCAGGGTTTAGAAGAAGAGACATTGTGTATTGCATATTCCTGATATATTTTCTAGTGAATGAAAAGATAGAGATATGATTTTACAAGGATTCCTGTGTCAGTTTTTATAGAGATGTGCTTCCTTGTATTGTAAGTTATCTTTTGTTATCAATCATGCTTTGAATGCGTGTCTCCTTGTTTAGCTAAGAAAAGGTTTATCTCAGAATTCACTATTAAAAGTGCTCTGTTATAGTTTGCTAAACAATTAATGTTTTTCCTTTTTAATGACATTTAGAATTCATACATACAGTTAGATGCTTTCTATGTCATTGTTCACCTTTCCTCTGCTCACCCTTCTACAAAGGATTTAACTGAAAACTCCAGAAGGATTACCTACCTTGCCCTTGTAGAATATTCCTCATCTCTTCATCTTGTCACTGGAAAATCATCAACTTAACAAGACTCCATGCCCAATGGACCTGTCTTCTCCCCAGCTATCAAACTTTTAAAACCTATATCCCTCTGAGCACCATACCTAGCCTAAGATCTAAGTGACTAAAGATTTGGATAGAGAGAGCCCTCTCTGAAGCTGGAAGAGCTAGATTCCAACTTCCAAGTGGTTTTTAGTTACCTTTGGGTTCCTCTCCTCAACCTGGAGGAATTACGAAGTGTTAACATAGTGGCGTTGTTGACGGGGAACGAAGGTTCCATCTTCCTCGGGAAAGATCATCAAAGTTTCAGATTTGATTGCTGATGGTGGTCAACAATCATACACAAGGAGGCTACGTCATTCACCTGGTGACTCCAATCAAGTTTCAACCTGATCCAAAGACTCCACTGGAAGCAGGATCTATAAGTCATGGCTTTACTAGTGGCTCTATTGGCTCAATATGGATCACATATCCGCAAGGTATGCTCCTATGCATCACATTCATATTCCAGTATTTCCAAATCACATGCCTTGTGTAGATTGACATACTTATTTGCCAAGATTCAAAGATCAGGTAGGATATGACGCTGCTCTTCACTTGGTTAAATTTCACATGCATGTGCATATACTTAAGTTTAAATCCCATGAAGACTACCTAATGAATATGTTTATGGTTACTTTGGAGGGAAAAGCGAGATCCTAGTATGAAGGTTTGTCACCTGGTAGCTTGTATTCCCTTAACGATTTTCATTTAGTATTTTTTGAGAAATACAAAGAATCTTGTCCTTGTTTATCATTGGTTGAGAATTGTTGTGACCATTTTGAGGATTTCATTCAAAATCTGGAAAATTATTATGGCGATGAAGAATTCATGGATGGAGAAATCCTAGATGCTTTGTACGAGAACCCTTTTCATCATCAATAAGGAATGGTAGCTTCTCTCTTGGATGAAAATGAAACCGAGAAGGATTTTAATGATGATAGTCATGTTCGATCCTTGAAGTTGATGAAAATTTGCAGCAGTCTTGCTAGCCCTTTTGTGATCAAAAGTATGAGGATAGTCATTTATATGTTTCTTTAGATTGTTCATTTCCAAAATCATTGATTCAAGAACAATCTAAATAAGAAAAAGAGTGAAAAATTGGATGGTGGTACCATTGTTGTTGTTGCCTTATATTCGTCTGTGGCCATGGTAATATGTCTTGGAGCAGTTTATTTCATGCTTTTAAAATGTAGGAACCAAAGCATGTCAACTCTAGCTAAATAAGGAAAAAGAGTGAAAAATTGGATGGTGGTACCATTGTTGTTGTTGCCTTATATTCGTCTGTGGCCATGGTAATATGTCTTGGAGCAGTTTATTTCATGCTTTTAAAATGTAGGAACCAAAGCATGTCAACTCTAGCTGTTGTGCCCACATTTACCTCATCATTAACAAAAAGATCAAGTGGTGGTTCCATCCTCTCAAGTAGCATGGAAAGCTTAATGTCACTTTCATTTATTTCAAGTATGGTTACCTATACAGGATCTGTAAAAGTATTCACACTAGCTGAGCTTGAAAAGGCCACATATAATTTCATTTCTCGAAACATACTTGGAGAGGGATGCTCTGGACATGTTTTTCATGGAGTACTGGAAGATGGAACGAAGTTAGTCGTGAAAGTTCTTAGAAGGGATAACCAATAAAGAGGGCTTGGAAATGTTAGTAGACCCTGCTTTAAATGGATCTTTTTCATTTCACAACATGGAAAGAGTTACAATTATTGCTTCAATGTGTGTCCAACATGAGGTCTCTCACATGCCATTTACGAGTGAAGTTGTGAAAGCCTTAAAACTCGTTTATAATGATTCTGACACAAGTAATAGAGGCATTATGGAAATTTTAGCATCTGTACATTTCCTCTTTTCTTTTGGGTTTGAGAAGTGCAACATGGTGCTCTTCCACGCGAAATCTGGAACTGTGGTGCAACAGAACCAAGGGATATTTCTACTGTGTTTGGTTGTGAATTAATGGAGATATATTTTTCTATGGATTTCCTTCATACAAATACCAAGAGTTTATTGCATGTAAATGTGTTTATTGTTATCGCCAGCAGAAAGGTTTCTTGACTATGCTGGACGTGGGGTCTAATTGCACATTGCATGGAGGGAGTAGGACACATCATTAATATGTTGCCAAGCAACCATTATGGTTTATTTCTTAAAAGGCTTAAACCAAAAAAATTGTTTTTACTCAAAGAAATTTGTGCTGAAACTGTAACTCTGTTGCTGAGGATTTGCCTTTCAACATTTTATGTGCCCAATTACTCGTGAATTTTAAAGTAGCCTTGAATCATTTGGGGTTGGGATATAATTTTGCAAATAATGTTTAAAGAGGGATAAACTTGTTCCAGAGCTCAACAACATCATTTTGAAGGAAAATATGGCAGTAAGTAACCTTCAGACACTTTGATCATACAACAGAGTAAAATCTAAATAGGGCACTCACTGCGCAAGTATGTTGCGCAAGTTCTGAAACTTTCAGTTGCGCAACGAAATTCCATCTCCACGTCGCGCAATTGTGACAAAGCACCTAGAATGAGTCCAGATCATTGAGAACAGGTCAAAAAGTGTGAAAGATCATCTACATCGAATTCAGGAGTCAAGAATCATCATGATAGGGATTCAAAGATTTTCTTTATCAAGTTGTCATGTTGCATTTAATGAGTCAAACTTGACTCCTATTTTCTAGCAGATAATCCATATTTTGTTGCTATATTATTGTAACTAAAAATTGTTGTGAGGAAGTTGGATGAATTCAAATCCTTGACCCTAGGGACGAGTATTTACTATATTTCTAGTAAAATTTATAGACAAAGGGGTTGGTTGGTCAGCGTAACAGCCCCGGTGAAAATTCCATGTAATAAAAGTTAATAAAGGACAAATAATAATCACAGATTATGGGACACTTATTCCAAGCTGAATGTTGGGAAAAACATCCTAGTGTGGGTGTTCATTTGGTTTATTATGGCTAAGGAAATTGGAAAAGGCAATGGCTAAGGCATTTGGAAAGGCAAAGTGGCATTAATTGGCATTTTATTTATGAAAATAATGGAAATTAGGAGAAAAGGAAGGTGAAATTTCACAGGTTTCATATGAGGAGGAAAATGAAGGAAAATAATGGAAAATGAAGAAAATATAGGCCTAATTGATAAAAAGGCTTCTAAGGATCAGTTGGTACCTTTTTGTCAGTGTTACCTTTTGTCAGTTCAATTTTGGAGCTCTCTCGTTATTCTCCCTCTCTCGCACTCTTGGAAACTTAGAGTTTTCTTAGAGAATTTAAGCATTGTATCAAGAAATGTAAAGGAGGCAAAGAGGAAGCAGAGATCAAGCAAGGAAGAGCAGGATCAAGAAGCTACATCTAGATTTTTTGCATGTATCGATTTGCATGTGTTGTTTCCTTGCTATATTTGGCATGCATGTTGTTGCATGTGTGTTCTTGGTTCTCTTTCTGTCATTGGTATGGGTTTTTCCAAGTGTGACAATGTTTTTCAGCCTCACCTTGCCATTTATGGATACCCATGGTGTGATGGGGTTCTCATATTTTGGTTGAGCTAGATTGCTGGATGGATTCAAAGCTAAGTGAGGTGGATCTTTGAATAAAATAACACATGGCCTAGTGACCTCTGAACAAGACTATGGGTTGCGGTAAAGCCATATTTTGTGTTGCCTCGGTGGACCTAGTAATCCTCAACCGGTGGATGGCGGGATATATGGTAAAGCCTAGAGGTGGGTGCTCTCCATCAGGCCTAGTAATATTGGGATGGGATATACTGTAAATCTTGGAGAGTGGAGTCTTAGTTGGGGCCTAGTGATCCAGTGTGGATTGCGATAAAGCCTAGAGACTAGGAGACAGGAAAATTCCTCATGGTGTAGGTGGAGAAATCCAGTGGCATCCATGCTTGTTTTGGCCTAGTGATCTGGTGTGGATTGCGGTAAAGCTTGGTTTCGATTGATGAGGGTGAGATGGTTTAGCATCAGGATGCCCTGGTTGGTTCTTTTGGTTTGAGTCCCACATTCATGCTTGGAATATGGCATAAGGGTGATTGGCTAAAGAGAGATTTGGCTCAGCCAATCTATGGTCAGGTGGAACGTGGTAGTCCCATATCGGGTTGGCTTTTGCATTCATTAATAAGAGGTTCTTTCCTTGGTATCTTATGTGTAAATGTACTAGTTTATATGTGGATTCTATGGCTGATGTATCCTTGATATTTCTGTTGTTATTATGCTAGTTATAAGCATGTATTATGACAATGATGATGTATGGCTCTCCTCATGTTTTATTTGTAAATGAATGAACAATGTATCTATGACCTAATAGATGATAATGCAACTAATGATATAAGGGAACAATGCTTCTTAGCGATTCTCAGATAAGTATGAGACCCCTATGCTCAGATCTATTGTTTAAACTTGTAGATTACATATTTGTGACATGTTTGACGAAATGCCTGTCATGGCTAGTAGGGGTCCAGTCTAGTCCTTGTTAATGTTTTTACAAATGTATCTTTGTTCCACTGTGAAATTTCATTTATGAACCTGTCATTGAGTTCTGGGTAGTGACCTAGGCTCTGGACCTGAAAAAGTGGCAAAAATCTCAGGGTCGAGGCACAAGACTGAGGAGAAAATTCCCCAGACGCACCCGACCTTGTTGTGGGAGCGACTGGAGCCTCCTAGACATACTCTTGTCCATATCAAGGGAGCGTCCAAGGGTTTAATGGTCTAAAAACTTAGTGGGACCCAGGGACTGGTCATGGGGATGACTGGGAAGTCTTCTGGGAGTCCTGTAACATGTATAGAAGGTCTGTGTTGTGGGTTTCCATTGATTCCACTTCCTTAAGGTCACCTACGAGTTTGAATCCCATTATAGTGCCCTCTCGTCGCATATTTACCTTTGTTGGCTGGTTACTTGGGTAGATGTGGGATGAGGGTGTTACGATAAGGGTTTAGAAGAAGAGACACTATGTATTGCATAATTATGATATATTTTTCCAGTGAATGAAAAGACAAAGATATGATTTTACAGGGATTCTTGTGTCAGTTTTTATAGAGATGTGCTTCCTTGTATTGTAAGTTATCTTTTGTTATTAATCGTGATTTGAATATGTGTCTTCTTGTTTAGCTAAGCAAAGGTTTATCTCAAAATTCACTGTTAAAAGTGCTCTGTTATAGTTTGCTAAACAATCAATGTTTTTCCTCTTCAATGACATTTAAATTTCATCCATACAATTAGATGCTTTATATGTCATTGTTCACCTTTCCTCTGCTCACCCTTCTACAACAAATTTAATTGAAAATTCTAGAAGGATTGCCTACCTTGCCCCTGTAGAAGATTCCTCATCTCTTCATCTTCTCACTGGAAAATCATCAACTTAACATGACTCCATGCCCAATGGATCTGTCTTTTACCCTTCCAACAAACTTTTAAAACCTATATCCCTCTGAGCACCATACCTAGCCTAATATCTAAGTGACTGAATATTTGGACAGAGAGAGCCCTCTTTGAAGATGGAAGGGTTAGATTCCAACTTCCAAGTGGTTTGTGGTTACCTTTAGGTTCCTTTCCTCGGCCTGGAGGAATTACGAAGTGCTAACAACGCCAACTTCAATATTGAGAATGGAAGGATGTATTGCTTCCTTGTGTTCTTGGACAACCACTTGTAGTTTTGGCAATGCCTCCTCCTTGGACTTTCTCTAAGAACTCCTAGTGCAACCAGGTCATCATTTAAGCGAGTATGTCTTACTATCAACTACTCATCTGGATGACCTTCTTTACCAATTGCAGAAGTTGCACTGCCATGATATGCAACACTGAAGACTAGCATTGACATTGGTCTTAGATGTAAGCTCTTGATCACTCATAACGCTAAGGGGAATGGATTTAAAGGAAGAAAACACTAAAATACAAGATGATATGTACTTCCAAAACATGTCACAACCATCAAAATTATATAAAATATGTAGATATTGAGTTCCTCCATGCCAAATCGTCTTCAAAAAATGAAGACTCCGTAACATATTGTTTTTGAGAAAAAGAAATATAGCAACTTATCTGATAGTAAATGATAGATGCTTTTTCTTTCATAAAAGAAAAGAGAGAGGAAAATCATGAAAAAGGAAAATAATATTAATAATTTGATCCTAGGTTTCCAATAAGTCTAGTAGAATTGTAATCTCACATTTATGTAGATATCTCCTACTATGATAGTTGTGAGGGATTCATGTCATTTATCAAATCAGTTCTTGAGCAATGGTCATAATCTTACTAAGCTCTCCACATTCTTCTCCATTTTTTCCATTCTTTGATCATACATTCAGACCTTCTCCTTCAAGTGCTTGTTCTCTATTTAAAACTAAACAATAATGGTTTGTAAGTCTTCCAACCTTTCTCTATTTGCTTTACACATGGCAGGTTTGCTTAGTCTTCAAAGTTTTGACGAATGTGTAATGGTTAATGATTTAACTACTCTAATACGTTATGATTAGTAAACAAGGGACTTATAGCCCACTCAGTTCACTGACACAAATATCTTCTGCAAATAAATTTTTGTGTTATATTGAGAACTCTATCTTCATAATGGCTATTAGGTCTTTATTCTTGATGTAGGTCTAAGTGGAAAACTAGTGTGCAATGCTATTTTGGATTAGTGAGATGGCCTATTCTTTGGTATAACCTACACATAAGCAACCAACTAACAATCCCAATATACCCAAACTTCACAATTGCTTTATTGTTAATACTGTGTCTTTAGTGCACCTCCTTTGCACATGATTTCCAACTAAAGTAAATCAATTAAGGTAATCAAGACTAAGATATTTCTGTGGAATTGTGTGCGGATTTAGTGTTAAATGTAGTGGTTTGATTGATGAATGGTAAACCTGTCCCAAATGTCAAATGCCTTGGGAAATACCACCCAACCAATGGTGCCAACTGTTGGTGCAACTTGTAAGGGTTATCACCCTACCAAAATTAAGTTAATTCCATTTATTATCAATAGCCGAACGCCAAAATAATAAATTACTTTAACCTTAAGACAAATCAATAATAAGCACAATGTATTGTTGTAGAAAGGAAGAAGAATAGGCTTCAACTTAAGTATTGGTGCAATTTGTAAGGGTTATTACCCCACCAAAATTGAGTATGCACAAGTTAACTCCATGTATTATCAATAGCCAAACAACAAATGGTCAATTACTTCAACCTTAAAGACAAATCAATAATAATCATAGTGTATTGCTAAACAACAAAATAATACTTTAAAGACAAATCAATAATAAGCACAATGTGTTGTGTTGTAGCAAGGAAGAACAACAAAATAATACTTTAAAGACAAATCAATAATAAGCACAATGTGTTGTGTTGTAGCAAGGAAGAACAACAAAATAGCCAATTATTTCAACTTTAAAGACAAACCAATAATAAGCACAATGTATTGTTGTAGCAAGGAAGAACAATAAAATAGCGATTTACTTCAACTTTAAAGACAAATCAATAATAAATATAATGTATTGTTGTAGCAAGGAAGAAGAATAAGCTTCAATTCATGTATTGGTGCAACTTGTAAGAGTTATCATCCCATCAAAATTGAGTAGGCTCAAAATTAACTCCATTTATCATCAATAATCGAACAACAAAATAATCAATTACTTCAACCTTAAAGACAAATAAATAATAAACACAATATATTATTATAACAAAGAAAAAAATACAAAATTCAACTGCAACTTGTAAAAGCTATCACCTCACAAAAATTGAGTATGCACAATGTTAACTTCATTTATTATCAATAGTTAAACAACTAAATATTTTATCAATAACTTAAAACTAAATATTCAATTACTTTAACTTTAAAACAAATCAATAATAAACGCAATGTATTATAATAGCCGAGAAAAAGAACATGATTAAACTTAAGTATTAGTGAAGCCTATAAGAGTTATCAGTCCACCAAAATTAAGTATATATGAAGTTAATTCTATCTGTTATCAATAGCCAAGCAACAAAAGAGTTAATGGCTTCAATTCTAGAGACAAATTAATAATAACCACAATATATTGTTGTAAGAAGGAAGAAGAAGAAGTTTCAAACTTTTTTTTTTTTTGACAAATATATATTCTAGTATAAAGGAAATGAAGAAATTAAATTTTAAAAAATAAATACTATATATAACTATTTTATATTTTCGTTTTTTTCCAAGTGAAACTGTGATCTTTGATTATTTAATATATATTTTTAATTATATAAATAAATTCAAATATCTAAAAAAATATTTAAATGATGTAAAATACGATACTGGAATTTATAATTGTAATAAATTTCTGCTTAATTTTATTTATAATTTTTTAAATGATAAAAAAGGGTTGTTTTTAATGCTATTTTTTGGACTTTTCAATGTCGAATCGAGCTAAAAATTTTGAGGTGAAATATTGATTTGTGTTATTTAAACTAGTTTTTTCATTGTTTATATGGTGGGGTTCATAATATATCTAAAAAGAATTAGCAAATGGGAGTAGGTAGATGACCTAATGTTATCTTCAATAAATGCATGAGTGAAAGAAAGAAAACATGGAGGAATTTTTTGTTGGACGCGGGAGAGCCGAAGCGACTAGGGTTTCCAAAGCTATCAGAGTTCGACTCTAATGGAGAGTGGCAGGGGAGGGAGCTCGACTCCCTCCTACAGAGACGCTGTGGCCAGCAGAAGCAAATCACCAATTGGAAACAGTAGAGTCTGTATGAATGACAGGAACAGGGATAAGGAAAAGGAAACAGATGGGACCAGAACAAAAGAAAACAACAACACAAAGGACAAAGAGGAAGAAGACAAAAGTCTGGGTTCAAGAGACAAAAAACAAAAAGGACCTTGCAAACCAAAAGCAGAAATCACTCCTCAAGTAATTTTAAATGATCCTGCTCTGCAGGAGTACAGAGAACACATGGGGACCTACGCCATTATCTGTAAATTCATGGGACTATGGCCCACTGAAAAGGCTTTGCAGACGTGGATCAAGTTTCACTAGAAACCCAAAGGAAGCATTGACCTACATCTTGGGTCAAAAGGATTCTTCACAGTGGTGTTCTCAAACATCGAAGATAAAGATAGAATATTCGAAGGAGGACCCTATTTTTTTGCTGCAGTGGGTCTCTATATGAGACCTTGGAGAATGAACTTTGTCCCAGAGAGGGAGACTTTCTCTTCGGTTCCTGTGTGGGTTAGGCTCTACTCTCTACCTCTGGATTATTGGCAAACTGAATCGTTGGCTGCCATAGGCAATAAACTAGGACGCTTTGTTAAAGTTTCTGAAGCCACAAGAAGGGGAAAATACACCTCCTTTGCTAGGATATGTGTGGAAATGGATCTATCAGGAGCGCTTCCAGATGAAGTTATCCTGGAAGTTTTTGATGAGGAGTGGGTGCAGACAGTAGACTATGAGCATATCCCTTTCAGATGCCGAAGATGCCATGAACATGGGCATCTGTTAAGAAACTGCCCTCTCAGTAAAGAAGATAACAAAGAAAAACTCAATACAACGAAGAACACAGAAAACTTTCAAAAAGTGGTTAGTAGAGGAAGGGGAGGAAAAAAGGGATCAAAGCAACAACATACCGAGGAGCAGAAGGGTAGTCAGAATAAGTTTCAAGTGCTAGAAGAGACTGAAGAAATCACAAAAGAGAACCAATATCAGGAGGAAGAAGCTAAAGAAAAAGAAAAAAACGAGGACAAAAATCAATCTCTAGATATGGATTCTCAAAAAGAGACCATGAAAAGTGATACAGAAATGGAAATGGACCAGGAAATGACCCAAAGTGAAACAGATCTGGAAGAGCATGAACTACAAGAAATTCTAGACAAGGAAAACTTGGATCTGGAAGGATTCCTGATGCAGGGAACCAAAGGAGGAATATATTCTCTGCCTCAAGAAGAATGCAACAGAATACAACAGTTGTTTTTATGGAAAACTCAGGAACGAGGGCCGGAAAAAAGTAAAAACAGCCACAAACAGGAGCACAGAGGGGTGAAAATAATGAAATTAGCTCCAGGATTAGCCACTAGAAATCCAGGAAAGAAAAGAGGCAGAAAAAAGCAAAATGAGCTCTTGATGGAGTGTGGGAAGCTAATGATAGATTCGGGTAAGATGAAAGATCTAACCAGTTACTCCTTTACAAATCTTTAATTATGAAGTTCATATCTTGGAATATTAGAGGTCTCGGTAGTAAAAGAAAACAAAGAATGCTAAGTAACAGAATGAAACTAGAAATGCCGGACATAATCTTCATTCAAGAAACAAAATGCTCCATTCAGAAAATAAAACAAATCCATAGAAAATGGCTTAGTAAAATTGAGTTTCTAAAAGTCAAAGCAGAGAACACAGCTGGAGGGATTCTCACTCTTTGGAACCCCCAAAAAGTCAGCATAGTAGATGCGGAGGCATCGAGAAATTATTTATCAGCTATCATTCAACCGGTGGGGATGGCTGATACCTTCCTAGTTATGAATGTTTATGGTCCTCAAAGAATAGATGAGAAACTTATATTTATTGAATCCTTGGTAAATCTCAGAAGCAGACATGAAGAAATCCCTTGGGTCATTGGAGGAGACTTTAACATGATTAAATCTCTTTTGGAAAAAAAAGGGAGGTACCAAAATCCTAAGTAAAGATTCAGAAGCGTTCCATTCTTTCACATAAGAAATGAAAATGGTTGACTCTGAAATTCAAAACGACCTTTTTACTTGGAATAACAAAAGAGGAGGTAATGCCCAAGTTGCCTCCAAGCTAGACAGATTTTTGATCTCCGAGAAGCTGATGCTCACAAATAAAGAAATATCAGCAAGTATTCTCCCATTTGGAGGCTTAGATCACTGGCCGATTCAATTAGAAATCAAGGGGATCGATTCTCCAAAGAATAGACCCTTCAGATTTGAGAATATCTGGCTCTCCCACCTAGATTTCATCAGCAACATTAAAAAATTGTGGTCCGAAGATCTCCAATTTCAGGGCACCAAAATGTTCCTCCTTCATAAAAGACTAAAGCACATAAAACTGAAACTCAAAGAATGGAACAAGAAGGATTTTGGCAACATTTTTGTAAACAAAAAATCAGTGGAAATCAAAATGCAGGAACTAAACCAAACAATGATCATAGATGGTTTTGATAAAATCAAAAGTGAGCAAGCTGAAAAACACAACCAAGAATGGGAGAATTTATGCAAACAAGAGGAAATCTTTTGGAAACAAAAGTCCAGAGTTCAATGGCTCAAAGAAGGTGAAAGAAATACTAGATTTTTCCACAGATCCACCATAGCCAATAGAACGCACAATAGAATCTCTTCGATATTGAATGAAGATGGGGAGCTTCAGACCTCTCACAGGAATATTGAAGCTGTGTTGGTTCAGCATTTCAGAGGCATCACAAAAGAAAATAATCTAGACAGAGATCAACACATCAAGGAAATTATAAAGAATATCCCCAGGTTGGTGTCCAGAGAAGATAATTTCAACCTAAATAAACTAGTAACCGAAGCAGAAGTCAGTGCGGTTATCAAAGATATGCAGAATGGCAAAGCTCCAGGTCCTGATGGTTTTAATGTAGATTTTTTCAAAGCCTACTGGAATGTGGTCAAACAGGATATTTTGGATGTTGTAGAGGACTCTAGAAGAAGCAGATCCATTCTGAAAGCCCTCAACACCTCCTTCATCTCCCTGATCCCCAAACAGGACTCTGCCATGTCTCCTGATAAGTTCAGACCCATTGCTTTATGCAATGTGGTTTACAAAATCATTTCCAAGATTCTGGCCAGCAGACTCAAACCTCTTCTTCCTTCTTTGATTTCAGGGGAACAGTCTGGTTATGTTGAAGGAAGGCAAATCCTGGACAACATTATTCAGGCTCACGAGGTTGTTCATTCACTCACTAGTAAAAGGCAGGCCAATATGATTATGCAATTAGACATTGCAAAAGCATATGACAAGGTGAACTGGATTTACATCAAAAAGGTCCTTTCTGCTTTTGGGTTTGATCATGACTGGATCAGATGGGTTATGGCTATGGTCACTTCACCCAGCTTTTCAATTCTGGTGAATGGCTCACCCTCAGAGATCTTTACTCCCTCCAGAGGCCTTAGGCAGGGAGACCCACTCTCTCCCTTTCTCTTTATCCTCATGATGGAAGGATTGGGCCGAACCATTAGAAATGCTAAAGTCTTAGGAAAGATCAAGGGCCTCCAATTAACGGAGAACGGTCAAGCATTGACTCATCAACAATTTGTGGATGACACTATGCTGCAGGGTATCCCCACAGTCAAAGAAGCTTCAGCGTACAAGCAAATCCTGAATGACTTTGCTTTGGCGTTAGGTATGGAAGTTAATCTCTCCAAATCATTTTTTTTTTCTTAAACACTAACATTGCTATTCAAAGGAACATCTCCAGAATTCTGGGATTCCAAAGGGATGTCCTCCCTTCAAAGTATCTGGGAATTCCCCTCACAGCTAAACCATTGCACAAGAGTATCTGGGAACCGGTGCTCAACAAGATGCAAGACAAGATCAAAAAATGGACTTTCAGATCGCTGAACCTGGCTGGCAGGTTGATTCTGACAAAGGCAGTTCTGCAGGCTATCCCTGTTTTCTTTTTATCAGCCCTGCCAGCTCCCAAAGGGGTCTTACAGCAATTCAGGAATATTCAGAGAGACTTTCTTTGGGGAAAGGAGGAAACTAGGAAGAAATGGGCACTAGTTTCTTGGGATAAAATCTGCAAACCCAAAAGTCATGGAGGACTAGGCTTAGATGATCAGGAGATTCTGAGTAATGTTTTAGGTGCCAAGCTCTGGTGGAGATGGGTTAAAGAACCAGAGGCGCAATGGGCCATAACCTGGAAAGAAAAATATGCGAGCTCCTGGCAAACAAATGATCTTATAAGAATGTCAGGAAATATTAAAGGCTCTCACATTTGGAACAAAGCCTGGAATAACAGAAGCCTAGTTCAAAACAATAGCTTCTGGGAAATCAGAGCAGGAGACCAAGCTCTCTTCTAGGAAGATAAATGGCAACAAGAACCAATGTTGTTAAGAGAGGACTTTATGAGTCTCAAGCAGGAAACTGATCCCCAAGGATTAATAAAAGTTAGAGATTTCTGGAATCTTCCTCATGACAATGACAAGTGGAGAAGCTGGAAAAAATTAGACTGCAGAGGGGACAGCCACATAAAAGCAAAAACAGAAGAACTCATGAGTATATTAAATCAAAGGAAGATCTTGGTAACAGATGGGCCGGATCAGTTAAGATGGGGCCAAAACAAAGAAGGTATCTTTAATATCAAGGAAGCAAAAAGAATAATCCTAAACCTAGATCCATGCATTTTGGCAAAATCCTGGCAAAAACTTTGGAGCCACCAAGGGTGGATGAAGATCAAGCTGTTCATGTGGTTAGTTCATCACAAGAAAATTTTAACTTGGGAAAACATTCAGAAGAGGGGGGTTATGGGGCCTTCTAGATGTCAGTTATGTGAAGCTCAAGAGGAGACAATGGAGCATATTCTCAACAGCTGCACCTATACCACCTGGTTGTGGGATTCTTTTAACACCATTTTTCAATAGACAGATAGAGACAAAGGTAGTATCATTAACACCCTGAACAGGTGGAGAAAAACTTTTCAGAGCATGAGATCCTTAATTTGGCCTGGACCTTTACGCCAAGCTTCATTATCTAGAATGTGTGGAAGGAAAGGAATAAAAGAATTTTCAAGGATGAAAAAACTACTCCTCTTCGCATAATGGATCTGATCTTAAAGCAGATTAAGGAGACAGTTTCCACCACTGTGCACAGTTGTCCCAAGAATCCTCCCACAGCACTTGAATTGAGAACTCTCAAGCATCTGGGTTTGCAAGAGATCATCCACCATGGTCCTAGCAGAAACGAAAGAGTGTTGGAAATGGAAAAGGAGTTCTGGCATCCGCCACCGAAAGGTTTTCTGAAATGCAATATTGATGGGGCTTCAAAAAGCAACCCGGGGACAACAGGTTATGGAGGGGTGTTAAGAGATGAAGAAGGAAAAATAATCTTCACTTTCCACTGTCATCTAGGCAAAGCCACCAACAACATGGCTGAATTAATGGCTTTGGAACAATGTCTAGAGCTTCTTAAACTTAATCACAGCTCGAATGTCATTATTGAAGCAGACTCAGAGATTTCTATAAATGCAGTTAAGAAAATCAGTTATGGAACAACGCCAGAAAGAGTCTCAAAACATTGGAGACTAATACAAGTGTACCAGAGAATCCAAAAACATCTCCTTAGTCTTCGAACTGTTAGCTTCAATCATGTTCGGAGGAAAGCCAATAAACTTGCAGATTTACTAGCCAACCAAGGAGTGATAAATTTCGAATGTAGGATTGAAATGAAGTGGCAGGAGATGCCTCCAAGCAAGTTAAGAGCTCTCTGCAATGAACAAGCTGTAGAGGATACAGAAATTTTCAAATATTGGGCACGAGGGTCAGGCACAGAATAAAGCTTTCTATGCAAGTTCTTACACAGAACCATGGTCGGCTCTTTGAAAAAGGGCAAACTCTGAACGGTGACAGCTTCCTTTGGTTTACTGAATGCTTCGGCGGCGAGCTCCATGGTCAGTTTAAGCGGATTGAAAGGTTGGATTGCTCCCACGAGGGAAATTCCACTCTACCCCTCTTTCGGCGCGGTAAACCAGGCTTTGAGTGGTTTTCCAATGATCGCGAGGCTTTCAAATGGTAAGTGGTTTTGGTGTGTTGAGAGCGATTCCACTAGGCTCTCAACACGTGGCTTGGGTGGGGTTCGTGAAACCACCCTTCATCGCGCCTTAAAGTTCTTGCTTCTTGGCTTTCCGATTTCTCTCTGAGCCGTCCTTTCTGGCAGTGGCATTCGACGGTCAGATTTGGTCGGGCATTTCAGTGGGGCCACTTCTATTTTCAATCTTTGCGAGTTAATGAGGGATGGGTTCGCGACGCTCGACTTTGGGTCAATGCTTAACCGTGGGGACCATTGGTTAAGTTAGCTTGTCCTTTAGTTTGTTGGTAGGTCACATCTATGGTTGTACGACCTTGAGGTTTCTGTAGGCCTTGAGAAATTCAGGCCTTTTGTATTTATTGTAACTTTACTTTTGGGTTTTTGAAATAGAAGGAAAGTCTCTTGCTTCAGCAAAAAAAGAAAGAAAGAAAACATGGATGAAACAAAACTACATATGAATGCAAAAATGAAATATCTACCTCAATCCCTGTCCCACAAATAACAAGGAGCTAAAGGATTTTGTTATGGAGAAGTTTCTTAAACATGTATGGGGAAAAGAGTTGGGTAGAAAGAAGAAGTACTACATTGAAGAATTCAACCCTACATGTGATCTACAACAAAAAGAGTTCATTGGAGCTAGCATTCAGTGGAGGGCAAAGGTTCTTATTGTTCAATTAAGAACCAAGTCGCATCAATTTCAGTGTGAAACAAGACGGTGGAAAAGGCCTAAAGAAGCTTATGAAGAAGGGGTGTGTACATTTTGCACCTCTCCAGCAATGGAATGTGATGCAGTCAAAGACATCAGATAAAGTTATGGGAATATGCTAGTATCCGTTTTTTGGCATTGTTCAGTGAGGGGATTGTTGGAAAGTTGGGCCAGCTCATCATCAATTTGTATGTTAAAATATCATTTCATTTCACTTTATTATGGATTTATCACCTGGAAAATTTCCTAGGGCACTTCGATTGAATAGGAGTTACCCATCAAACTTGTGATTTTTATAAATTCTTGACTAATTTTACAGAAATAAAACCAACCAAAAATACTTTCAAAAAATTTCATAAAAACAACCGTGATTAAAATACCACCAGTTTGCTCACTATCCAATATAATGCAATACCCATCCATGCTACACGCCCAAGAGACACCCACCAGCCTGTCGTGTACGGTCAACAAGAAATGCAAGTCAGCCTCTTGACTACAACCATTTAATACTCTGTGTGCCGGAGTCTGCACCGTCGGATCTAATATTTAGTAGAAACATTTCAAATCCTGATTATCTCACCTTTAAGGCGCCTGGAAATTGATCGATGCGCCATCTCCCAGCCACGCTCCTACAATGGGGACGCCCGCCATGTTGAAACACGTTCAAGTATTGTCAGGCACCTTCTTTTTCTTGGGAACAATCATGCATCGAATGATGCGACACCTTCGTGCAGGGCGCATTACGATTACGATTTTGAATTCTTCGGCAACCAATATTTGTGTAGCAATCGATTCATTAATTTTATATAAGATTCCGTAAGTATATTTGTTCCACCTACGGTGGCCATCGACCCATACCCTCGCCATCTCTCATGGACCCCATCTCATGCCCTCGCCATCTCTCATGGAACCCCACCTATCTCTCATGCCCTCGCCATCTGTCATGGAACCCCATCTCATGCAGCACGGCATCATGCGATAATCCATGAACCACCACTATATCTGAAGGTAGTTTAACCAGATTTGTTTTTTGAAAATTATAGAAATTTTGGTAAGATTTTGATAAAATTTGGTAATGTTTTTTTAAATAGATTACAGATTTTAGGCGTTCTAGATTTTTTGATGGTGTTGAATTTATTTCACTATGATTACTAAATTCGCTCGACTTAAAACAAACAATTGAGAAATTTGTCCATTTCATTGGATCAGTGAATAGTTCGTAGGAATTCGATTCGGTTCTTTAAAAGTTTTCTTTGTTTGAATAAGTTAGAAGGCCAGGGAAGTTAGAGATAGGGCTTGAATTTCTCGGCGGAAATGAAATTCAGATATACTTTCACATTAGAAGGATCGCTTTGCTCAGGATCACTGGGTAGTTCTCAATATATTGAAAATTTTGTGTATTTAAAAAGGAAAATATGGAAAATAGAAACAATTGGGAAATTAGGAAAAAAATATTTTTTCAATTTTATTTTTATTTTTGAGGGTTGGAAAGTCAAGAATCGAGGATTTTCGAAAGCCAAAAAAAAGCAGGAAAAAGGAAAAAGGTTAAAGTAGATTATTACTCATTTTCTAAATATATTTTTATTTTGATATAATTTACATAAGTTTATAATAGTGATTTTTTAAATATGTATTTATTTATTAAATAAGAATTTTGGACATACTAAAAAGCCATGTTATATTTTTTAGAATTTTTAGATTTAAGTGTTTGGAAGGAATAGTAAGTTTAGATTTGTAATTTTTTTCAGGATGAATTGTATTTCTAAGACAATTATATAATATAGAGTTATTAGAAAAAAAACAAGACTACAACAAAAACAGTCAATACAATTTTTTTTATTTTTTTTAATCCAATTTCCAAACACTTTTAACCATTCCGACAATTCCTCCACTTCACTCCACACTTCCAAAGCAAGGGCTAACCAGCCTGCCATAGGGCATTAAATGCCCAGTTACCTGCATACTCTATAACAAAATAATACACCGCGAGTTTTTTTTATTTATCTAGCCACAGCTTTTTTATTTATCTAACCACAGCCCGCGTGTTATTTTGTTATAAAGTATGCAGTAACTAAGCATTTAATGCCCTATGACAAACTGGTTAGCCCTTGCCCACTTCCAAACATTTCTTTCTTACATCTGTACTGACGACATTAATATTATTCAAATCATAAGCCTATTTGACTTCCAAGTCAAGTTTGAATTTAAGCGCCCAACTTTTTAGCACTAAATTATGAATGAATTCGAGGGATTCACGCCGTTTCATTGACAAACCCCACCACGTACCTGTCGTTGCTAGTATGGGGAGGCCATATGTAGCCGCAGTTCGATTTTGATTGCCGCTTTCTTATCGATCTGCTGTTGCTCTTTGATTCAGCGATGTGAGTCGGACTTCTGCCCGCCAATGTGGACAGCTACACACTGGATACCTACCTCCCACGGAAACTTCGAACCGTACCTGAGCTCATCCTGCAGGTTCACCATCGATTCATGCGAACTCTTCTATGAAAAGAAAATCACAGGCAAGATCAGCACCGGTATCCTCAAAGATCTCGATGGCGTCAGTGTCAAGATGTGGATCCTCTATTTCAGCATCTCTAATTTTAGGAGTCTTTAATGACGCTGAAGAATTGCCGGGACGGTCAAAAGTGGCTGAATTTCAGGTATTTTTTTTCAAAAACTCTTGTAAAGGCAGTGTTTGAATCGTGTTTTTGATGATGGAAATGGATTCAATACCATCAAAAATGTCAAACACACCTAAAATTTTGAAGTTTGACAACTATAACTCGGATTTACAAAAATCTTTGCCTAATTTTCTCTAAATATGACCGGAATTTCCATAACTTTTGGGGCAACTCCTTCGCTTAGTTAGACTATGAGCTGAAATTATACGACGGAAGCTGGAGTTCTTTGTGGCATCCATTAGCAAATCTTTTCCTGTAAGTAATTTCGATGAATGCCAAGAATGGGAGTCGTTTACCGGGATAGTGAAAAGTGGCCAGAATCCGGGCAAAAAAATTTCGAAAACTCTTGTAGAGGCAGTGTTTGAATCTTATTTTTGATGGTGGAAATGGATTTAGCACTATCAAAAAGTTTTGGACAGCAAAATTTTTGAAGTTTAACAATTATAACTTGGATTTATAAAAATCTTTGCCCAATTTTTTCTAAATATGACCGGAATTTCCATAACTTTCTGGACAATTCTTCGGACTAATTAGACTACGGCCCGAGAATGTGCCTCTGCTGGTAATTTCTCTGGGGCCCTTCAATCTGCCTAAGATTTTGGGCCTTCTGTTCTTCCATGAATTGAAGTTCGTGTAGGTCTGCAATAATTTCTTGAGATTTAGCAGAAATCCAAGGGAATGGGATGTATAGACGTGTATTTTGCTCTGTATTTGTGTTTAGTTGGAATTAAATGAAATATGATATGATATTTTAAAGTTTATGATATTAAAAATAGTTTATAAAATTATTAGTTTTTTGTTTTTAGCTTTTTGCAATTCAATCATTTTTTGATTTAAATTGATGATCAACTGGCTCAATCTTCTAATAATCTTTCCCTAAAAAGACAATGCCAGAA
Source organism: Pinus tabuliformis (assembly GCA_031772625.1). Taxonomy (NCBI): domain Eukaryota; kingdom Viridiplantae; phylum Streptophyta; class Pinopsida; order Pinales; family Pinaceae; genus Pinus; species Pinus tabuliformis. The sequence continues at coordinate 1,604,621,885 of CM062817.1, read as the reverse complement.
CGCTGATGTTAATATGTTCTCATAACTCTCTCATGTTTTCCGATTCCATTTCACAATCCCATTCCAAAATGAAATGTTTTTCCGATTCCAAACCCCAAACATGCAAAAATATACACACTAATTTTTCCCAACATCTTTAAACTTTTTCTAAAATAAGAGATTCTCTCTTACCGCCAAAATATAAAAATTTGCAATTTTGAAAGCATTGTAAGAACAGCAATGAATGATAACAAAAATTACTGTACCCTCGGATTTTGTATTTTTTGGAATTTCTTCCAACTTTTTATAAATGACAATATTGTTATAAATAAAAATGAATATATTTAAACTTTACCCTTGTCAAAATGAGAGATGATGAATAAATGAGGGAACAACGTGGGTGCAAGGACAGATAATTTGGTTCTGTATGTTTTAATGTGAAGTAAAATAGTGTAAGAATTTGATTATTTTATTATTATTATTATATAATAAAGGTGAAAGGGAAAAAACATTATTTTTGATTATTTTATTATTATTATTACATAATAAAGGTGAAAGGGAAAAAACATTATTATTAGTATTGAAAGAATATGGCAAAGAGATTTTAATTTACACATTTTTCGTGTAAGTGTAAAATGAAAAAATTTTAAAATTTTTGCAAAATAATAATAATAATTTTTTATTTTTTAATGAGAAAATTGTAGTTATTTTTTAATTAGAAATTTTTTTTTTTTAATAAAACAAAAATAAATGTTTAATCATGATGATAAATATTATTTAATTAGAAATATTATTTTTCCTAAAATAAAATTAATATATATTTTTAATGATAATGATGGTGATTAATTTTAAAATGGTTTATGAAACTTAAAAGTATGAGATTATTTGGAATTTTATGAAGTTTTATTATATAAAAAAAATGTTCTAATATCATCATAGTTTTGTTGAGGTTAAAGGTTAAGAAGATTATTAATGTGACAAATATTTTAAAATTTAAATTTAATATGCATGTAAACTCTATTATAGCAATCTTTTCACCCCCATCAATTCTAACTTCTATAAGAAAAATAATCTAGATAAAAATAGTCCTTGCAATGGTTTAGAGAATGATATTTCTAAAATAAAAAATGAAGGCAATATCCTTTTAATGGGTGACTTTAATGCTCGAACTTCAAGCAACCAAGCTATTCTTCTAAGCAATCATTCCAACCCTAATCTTCTTTGATTAGACGAAGACCTTCCTCTGGCTAGCCGTACAAAAGGAGCTTTGAAGACCTCGGGGAGAATTTGTTTGGGTCGAAGCTAGTCAAGCTTTGTAGTGCTCAGGATCTCATAATTTGCAACAGTTTAAAGAAGTGGCCCAATTCTAGCCAGATGACCTGGATCCATGGGCTTGGTAGCAGCATGGTAGACTATGTTATCTTCGATCTCCCTCTATACAACGAAATAACAAATTTTGACATCTTAAACGACCATGAGCCTGACTCTGATCATAGGCCTTTACTTATAACTCTCAATTTTGTCATGTATAGAAATCCCATAGAAGATAATCCTTATAGCCAAAAGAAGTTAATATTTGATAGAAATAAAAAAGATCTCTTTCTAAATGAATTAAAAACTAATTTGCTTCCTTTATCTAGTATAGACAACATAGAAGATCTCTATCATAATTTTACTACAACCCTCTCATATTCTATTAACAAGTTCTCAATTGAAGTTTCAAGTAATAAAAAGAAATAACAAAACCAACCCATGGTATGACAAAGATTGTAAAAGTGTGAGGAGAGAAATTAAGGAAGTTGTTGATGAATCTCTTAAAATTGGCAAGATAAAAATATACAAAGCCCTAACTAAAAGGAAAAAAAGGCAGTATATTCGTAAAAGACAAGAGAATTTCTTACACCTCTCTAAGGTAGCTCCTAAGAAATTCTGGAGGCATATTCTACCTAGGAAAACTAAAGATAATAATAAAATTGCTTTACACTACTGGAATTCCTATCTTAAAAAGCTTTATGAATCTCCAAATGTCATGGATAACTTTGAAACCCTGCCCACAACGAAAGAAGTTTTCTCATTAGAAGACATTGATTTTGGGGTTAATCGTTTGGCTAATGGGAAAGCTAAGGACATTGAAGGTTACCAGGCGGAAATCTTAAAAATTGGAGGTCCTGTCCTCATCCCCACATTCACAAGCTTTTCAATCAAGCGGTCAAGCAAGGGTTCCCTAAACCATGGACTCAAAGCCTCATTATTCCTATTTTTAAAAGTGGGGATACAAATAACCCCTCTAATTATCAAACAATTATGATCAACCCTCTCCTAGCCAAGTTATATGGTATTATTTTGGAAAGGAAGTTGAGCATATGGCTTGAAAGTGAAGGTAAGTGGGCTAAAGGCCAAGCGGGTTTTAGAAAGCAACACTCAACAACAGACCACCTCGTTATGCTTAGGATCATTGTGGAGGAATGTCGCAATGATAAATCCAATCTCTTTTGTTGCTTTGTGGACTTTAGAAAGGCTTTCGATACGGTTCCTAGAAACAACCTTTGGAACAGATTAGAAGAGCTAAAGGTTCCTTTTGAGTTGAGAGCTGCCGCTATAAGGTTATACGAGAATGTAATTGCCAAGTTAAAGAGCAACGAGGGGTGGTCGAAAGATATTAAGTGTAATATCGGAGTTAAACAAGGTTGCCCCCTCTCCCCTACCCTATTTGGCATTTACATCAACAAGCTAGAAGGTTGTTTAGAGGAAGCAGGATGTGCTGGCATGATCTTAGCTGGGATAATCATCATCATTCTTCTCTACGCTGATGATATTGTTCTTCTCACAAGGTGCCCATCTGATCTTGATAAACGACTTATACTTCTTAAGAATTTTTGCTCTACCATGGCTATGATTGTTAACGTTGACAAAACAAAAGTTATGATTATCAAATCCAAGAAGGACACTTACGCTAATTTTATGTATGACAATAGTAACTTGGAGGAAGTGTCTTCCTACAAGTACCTAGGAATTGATATTCATCACAAGCTCAACTGGAACTATAGCATTGAGAAAAGGATTAATGGGGGATGGAAAGCTTATTTTGGTCTTGAAAATAATTGTAAAACGACAAACCTCGTAATGTGGGATAGAAAGAAGTTCCTCTTTGAAACTTTAGTCACTCCGGTTATCTTATATGGATGTGAGGTTTGGGGTTGTAGCATCTCTAGAGAATCCTGGAGAAAGATTGAGCAAATCCATAAGTGTTTTATAACGTATAACCTCAAAATTAAAAGCAAGACACCCTATCCTATTATCCTTATAGAAGTGGGTCTTTCCCCTAGCGAGAGCCTAGCTATGACTAGGCTTCTATTGTACAAGCACAAACTCAATAACATAAGAGACCATAGACTTCCTAAGCTAGCTTTAAAATCCAGCCAAAACCACCTAAGGCTCAAACGAGGTTGGTATAAAGACACCAAGGCCTGGTTAAACCATTGGGAGATCAAAGAGAATGTTGCATTGCAAAACATTAATAACATTAAAAATATTGTTACTTTTAAGTTCAAAGAAAAAATGTGGTGTGAGAAAGATTTAGCAGCTAAAAGAAAATTAAGATATTATAAGGAGGTCATCAACCCCACCCTAGAAGATCAAAAGTATCTCTCTATTTTAACTAGCTTAAAGAAGAAAATTAATATAGCCAAGATTAGAACGAACTCTCATGAGTTCCATAGTGAAACGGGTCATTGGGCAGTTCCTAAAACACCATGGATGGAAAGGTTCTGCCATCTCTGTGAGAATACAAACATCAAGGATGAAAATCATTTCCTCTTAGAGTGCCCCTCATACAACCACATTAGATCTCAGTTTCAAAATCTTTGTTGCAACACTCACTTTCCTAGCCTTTTACGTTGTCAAAATTATAGTGAGCTCGGGAGGTTTCTCTCCAAGCTTTTTGAGCATACTAATAAAATATTAAATCATACTAAATAATTCGTTCCTTTAGGTCCGATAGACCAAAGTTTGGTCTCAGTTGACGTAAACCATCATCATCATCATCATAATTTTTTCCATATAAAGTAGATGAAAAACTTTTCTATATAAAAAGTAAAATGAAAAATAAAATGGGAATGTACATGGATCTCTATTATGGAAGAAAAAAATGTTTATCAATTAATCATATATATTTTAACATAATTTGTATTTATTAAAAAGTATTTGTACATAATTTTTCTAATTAAATAAATAGAAATTATTAGTTTGCGCATAACAATATAAAATAATTATTAATATTTTTCTAGTAAACCTTTTACTCTAGTTTTATATCATTTATCGTGACTATCCTTCTATTTAAGGGATATAAGCTATCCTCTAACAAATAATATAAAATTAATATTATTAATAAATAATCTTAATATAGAAATTGATAATATTAATAAATAACTATTAAAACATATTGAAATAAAATATTTCCTTCTATTTAAGGGATATAAGCTATCCTCTAACAAATAATATAAAATTAATATTATTAATAAATAATCTTAATATAGAAATTGATAATATTAATAAATAACTATTAAAACATATTGAAATAAAATATTTTAAATTGAATTATTCTTAACCGCTAGTTTTCAACCAAATATATTTTATTTAATATGAATAAGTCAACCTCTAACAAATAAGATTATATAAATTGTTATTATTAAATAATCACTTTATATATTTAACTAAATATAGAATATTTTAATAAAATAACTCCTTACCACTAATTCTTAAATAATTATTTACTTTACCTATTAACTAATTTACCAACAATGAATTTTTAATGGCTAACTCTGGGCAATGACGCATCCATACTATTTATTCCTTCTGATTGATGGATTTCTTAGTTGGTTCGAAACATGGACCAAATCCTAACAATGTGATTAATTTGAAAGACATATATCTAAATAGAAATTGCTTATGATTTTTTTTTTCCTTAAGGAAAAAAATGTAATTTTATTGATATAATAAAATATATAGTCTCATGTTTGGCATTTATAAGTGTGTTGGGGTACATCCACACTTAGGACCTCATTTAGGACTTCATTGGACCCTTTTTCATATATGTCACCACCTTTCTTTCACTACTAGAGATTCCCTATTGTTGAGATCATATTCTATTTTTGACGTTTTTTTTGTTTTTAATTAGTCTATTTTTAACGAGGAATGACACTTAAGATGATATGTGGCAATGATTGGGTGTTGACTAGGTAGTGATATTGCTATTTCCTATCCATTAGTAAGAATTTCCTATTCTCTAACCTTCCCATTCATAAATGCACGTTTCCTTTCTTATCTTGGGAGATTACCTTATCTAAAACCTTATTCACTTACGACCAACTTTATCCTTTGATTTGTAGTCTTATTTTTGCTATTTCTAAGCTAGGAGTTGCATGAGAGAGTCTACATTTTAGTTCTAACTTATTTTTGACTCCACTTATATTTAGTTGCCTTTATTTTAGATTTTCACTCTATTTTAGTGTCTCCTCCTCTAATTCCAAGCTACTAGCTAATGAGGGGAAATCGATTTTTATTTTCTAGTGTACATGCGCTATGGAACCCCAACCTAGTGCACATTCGCTCCCTCTCAAGGAGTATTATAAATATGTATTCATGTCAAGCAATAATGCACACAATTGTTAAGAAGTAATTGAAATTGATTTGTTGAGCTACTTGGTGTTTTTCAATGCAATTTAATTCTCCCTTGTTTCTTGTTATGCAATTGCTAGTGTAATATTTTTTACTCAACTAGATCTTGTGTATGTGCTTAAAATCCAACAAAGTGTTGTTGAACCCTTTACATAAAATTCTTATGTCTTATCCATTATCACTTTAAAAAAAGTGATTCACGGTAGCAGATGAACCATTCATCTAGTTAATTATAAAGGTCCATCATTGTACAAAATATGACATAAAACGCTAAAAATATTGAAGTTTAGGTCCATGGTTCATGATTATGTTATGCAATATGTCCATTCTAGATTACTCAAATGATCTAGGCTTTTTTATTGGCCTTGCCCAACTCTATACTTTGAGAGCTAGTTTGTAGTATAAGAAAGATGTGAATATATAGTAAACATCATCATACAAGGGTCATAATGTAAATTTTTTGAGATCAATTGCTTTCTGCATCAATTTGATAATCAACATCGAGTCTCCAAAGATTCATGATTAGGTTACACCAAACTGTAGTACTACTAGTTTCAAGATAACTGTAAAGCCATCCTTTCAAATAAATTATTAGTTTCTTGACCAATTCATCTTCAAAAGAAATATTATGATTTGAAGATAGATATGATATACCTTTTTAATGTCCCTTAACGAGATTCCTCTATGAAGCACCATAAAAAATCTAAATAAATGTTTTTATTTATTTTCATTTCATCCTGCTTATAAGAGATTTTTTTCCTAGGTTAACCACAATTGTTGCCAAATAGTGGTACTTTCCTATCTTGCAACCTATTTGAGATTAAATAATTTTTGTTTCTTAATTCATGAATCATCTCAGGTGGGTGTTTCTACTTACCTTTTCTTCTTAGCCAAGGTCAATATCAATTTGATTTATCATTTTCTCAATTTGATAAATTAACCAGTTCCCAACAAGACAGAAATCATAGATAATTTAGTGTTTTATATTATTGAGAATTTATTTTGTTGTTTGAAAGGACTTATGATCCAGTCCTCCTATTAATTAGGAGATATATACTTAGGTCTTGTTACTTGGGGACACAAACCTATTCTTTGAATTAGCCTCTACACATATTTTGCACCAAAGGCCTTTAAAAATAGAAACAAATTTTGAACCCCCATCCTCCAAGGATTTTGATTATACTAAAGTTTTCCATGAGGTCAACACCAAAGATTTCTTTATTTAGTGTCTAAACCATATAAACTTGTAGCAAAGTTTCCTAATGCCTATTTCGAGAACAAGTTTTGGGACCCAAGCAAGCAATATCTAATATGGTGGAGTTGCTTCTGAAGGCACTTTTACCAAAACTAGAGGACCTCCCCTAGACAAGCATTTATTGCACTAGGTGTTTATTTTCTTCTCCACTTTCTCTATCGTCCATTGCTAATCACATTTTCTATATTTGTTTGGCCTCAAATAGAATCCCATATATTTCTAACCCTATTTTAAATCAATTACATTAAAGGGAAATAACTAAGTAATAAATTATCTTTCCTATTGAGATGTGCCCCGTAAGGTCATTCAATATTTTCCCATATTAATGACTATTCTATTTTCCTTACATAATAAATCCATAATACCCTTAAATTTCTTATTGACCCTTCTAATACCTTGACAAAAAAATAGTATATCACTTGCAAACAATAGATGTGTGACATTGCATGAAACTTCTTTAAAAATCCCATTTTGAACCCTAGGATTATTGTAACTAATATGTTATTATCACTTGTAGGGACATTTAAATGTCATCGCTACAACAAACCAAATTGAAAAATAAAATATGATAAGTATGTAAATATTCATTTGATAATTAAAAACGTCGAGTAGTTGATTGAGAATGCAGGTATTGATATAAAATATGATATCCTGAGTGTGAACTGGGGAGGGGATTATGAGAAATTATCCATGCCTAGTATTGCCCAAAAATATCACCCAAAATATCTATGTCAAAATTTGAATTCAAATTTGTAGTTTTGCTCTTCCCACCAACCCATAACTCAATGAGCGAAGCATTAGATATTTGAAGCAACCACCTATCACTTTTATGGGGCCTAAATGGTTGTTGTGGAGTACATTCATATTTTTAAGGGCCACATAAATAAGTTCCGATCTTAGATTTAGAGAGTTGACCCATGAATGGTGTGAGAAAATGGGAGAAAACATGTGGAGAATAAATTCAAAGAGACATTCAATACAAAGAGAGTAGAGATATGAGAACCTAAAGCAACATAATTGTGAGTAGAATGCTACCATTTTCAACTATAAATATTGTTGGGGCAATTTGAGTTATTACACTAGTTTTTGGGTGCCTAAATATGTGCAAAATAGGTGCTAATCATGGATTTAAACAATGATGGTGTGTTTTGGACTATTTAAAACTAAAATTTGCATGCCAAATACTCATTGAGGAGCTCTAAAGCCTAGCTGAGCAATGGGTCTCATGAATTGATATATGCTGGGAAAACATGAGAAATAATGGGCAAGGAAGTCACCAACAAACTATAGAGCAATAAAGGGATTTCCTTATTTCTATGACAGATAGTTGAGAGAAATCTAAAATTTGTGGAGACCTCAAGCTCACTAAGAAGACAAATTCTCTAATATGCTCGTAGTTGTGAAGGCGAGTTTCCTTCACCCATCCAAATTTTTTGAGTATTGGTTGTTTCCCGTTGTGGCAGCATGGTCCAGTTAGGGGTGGATACCTATAGAGGGTGTTGGTTTAGTTGAGCCTATGATTGGGTGGAAAAATATCTTTCCCAGATTGGTTGCTAGCTCAAAACTCTAGATGACTTTTGCTTGTGGTCCAAATGACTATTGTTCATTTTCTCCTTGAATGATGTTGGTAAATTAGAAATGAAAATTGTGCCTTTCGTTATATGGGATTTGGAATGTCATACTTACATTAAACTATCATGTACCTCTAGTTATCAAAATGTTGTTAATGCTCAAAGGGATTATTATGTTGAATATTGTTGTCTCTATATATAGGGGCCAATTTATGTATGCTTACTAAAAGGATTTACTTATGGGCATGAGGTTGTATAGATGGTAGTTGATGTAATGACTATGTGTCATATAATCTTAAGATGTCGTAATTGTTACTTCCTTGGTTGTATGCAATTCTCTCATGTGAAGCTGAGCTTAAAGCTCCTTTATTTCAAACAATAATTATTTCCTTAATTGAATCCTTGGATTTATGAGGAAGATGAATGGTTATGAACCTTCACAGAACATCTGAAGACAAGAGAGTACAAGTTTCACTATGAATGTTAATTCCTACAAAGTTAATAATATTGCCCACGTTGGGTTCTTAGTTATTCTAGATGGTAGGCAAGTTTTGGGACCCCCATTGTAGTAAATATAGAACTATTGCATACTTAGGAAGAAAAACCAAATGGTATTAAAATATAAGTGTATATTGAAGGTCTTGTAAGACTAACTCTTAAAAAAGAATTAAGCCAACACTTTGGCCTTGATGTCTGATTATTTATGGGCTTTTAGGAAGAATTAAAATATCTCATCTGAGCTAGAGTAACAATTCCCATTTAGAATTTGTCAAGTATGGATAAAACTAATATTTTTCGTCAACTAAATTCACTTGTTTAAATCTAGGAAAGATCTTAAATAATACATGCTTTTTGCTTTATGTTTTCCTATGTCTCCTAATTTATATGGGTAAGTCCTTAGTCTAGTGTGGCCAAATAAATTAATGATACATTGGGAAGAAAATCACTTCACATAAATATATGGTTGTAACACCAAGTTCCTTGGTAAACCTCACCTCGTCTAATCAAGGGAGTCAACAAATTTTTATTTTGAATGTTGACTAAAATATGAATGGTTCGTGTTCGAATTTGGATTTTTATATCCACCTTTCATGAATAATTACAACTATGGCCCTATGGTTGTTTGGTTTGGTCCATATCCAAACCTATTTATAGATGGTCCTTGGATCGGTCTATTAAACTATCGATTCATGAAGATAATTTGTGGTTTGGTGCAACAATGTCTCTAAACACCACCATTGTTCTTAGATCATTGTTCTCCTTTTAAGTAACTTACATGTCCAACATGGTATTAAATATGATGGGATTCTGACCTCGGGTCTACAGATAATGGAAAAAGGAATGAGATAGTGGTGAAATTTTTTGTGATCTGGCTTTGCCGAATGAAGAGAATATGGGTTTGATTTCGTAAAAAAATTTCCCTGTCATGGATTACTGAGTCACAGTGAAACTTTTTCTTTCATTTTTTTGTGTTTTGGGTATCATCTAAAAAATTATTCTATGGGTTACATGATTTTATTCTCTTAGCCTCTGGCGTATATATCACATTGTAGATCCATCGAAGCTTGCTTACTCAAGATTGATTTGACTAGACATCTTTTCCATCGACCCAATCCTCTTCCACTAGATGCCATTTATTTCTGTTCCTTGAGTGGTGAGGACAGACCTATTGGGACATGGAATTGGCATTCTTTTGCAATCATTTTCCTATTGTTTCTTTACACTTTTTGACTCTCAAGACAAATGGGTTTTTTTAGGGTATGTGGTCTGTTGAGATGTTGTTACAGGATTACACATTCCGGTTTTTCCTTTCCAAGGACGAGACAAGGACTTGTTGAATGTTGTTGATACACACGAGACTTATTTTGGACGTGTTGATCTCCTTTTGTAGCCACCCCTCCCAACCTTTACCCACTTTTACAAGCTCCCAGGGAAAATGTGAGACTAAGTGCTATTATGACATGACACGAGCTCCAAGTTCTATATATGGAAGTGGGGCCTGCAATCCGACCACAAACTAATGTCCCCCATAGACCACATACCACTCAGTGTATAAATTCCTTATAGATTCAAAACCGCTCATGTAATTTACTAAAACATAAAACTTGAATCTATTCTACTCATCTACAGAAAACAATTAACAATCGAGAAATCACAACATAAACATGAGACAAGATTCAACACACATACACATAGATTTATCTAGGGGAAAAAATGTTCAAAACCTCTTCCATCTGTACTGAATTAACCAGAAAATAGAGAAGAAATACAATGCTTTCTCAAGCCTGAGAAAACTCGGCACTAGTATAGTCTATCTCACTGCCTCACAAGTTGACTCTGATCAATACTTAACCAATTTTCCTGCCTTCCAAGCTCCTATTTCCTTGTGTTGTTCCTTGAGGAATTAGCCCCTAAATTTTAGGGAAATTGCTCATTGAGAATTGCGCAATTCCTGTAGGCCCTTCTCTGACTGCATGCACCACCTGTACAACTTGGAAAATTCTATAACTTATAGTACACTGCCCTTGAACTCCAATCTCAATTGAGTAACTCGAGTTTCCTGCATGCATTAATTATTCTGGGCTGATTGATGAGTTAACTGGTGAACACACCCCACTACCAGACCCTCCATTAGTTCTCAAACAGTTAGAACTAGTTTAACTCACAATAACTCATATTAACTGAAATAGATGGCTAGAAATTAGCAATCAATCATATTAAACTGAACTCAAGTGTCTCAAACTCGAATTAACTGAGTTATCTGAGTGACAAGTGCCATGTCACCTCATTTAACTACCTTCAAGTAATTGACCAAGGAAAAGTCAAATCTAGATTTTCTTGCTGCATTTTCAACACTTCCTCTGAGCAAGAAAGTGATTATCTGATACCCCGATCTTGCCTCTATGGAACTCAAATTTTCCTCTTGACAAAACCTTTTTCAAAATATCTGCATCATCTTCCTCTGTAGGAATGTATGGAAGATGTGCGCATATATGGAAGTTGCACATATATAAAAGATATGCGCATATACAAAAGATATGTGCACCTTCTGTATATGCGCAACTTCTGCATATGCGCAAATTCCATATATGCACATATACAAAAGCTGTGCACAACTTCAACCTTCGTATATGCGCAACTTATATCTTTTGGTATGCGCAACTTTCGTATATGCACATAAATGAAAATTGCACATATACGAAAGTTGTGCATATACAAAAAAAAATGCACATATATGGAAGTTGTACATATATGAAAGTTGTGCATATAGAGAAGTTGAAGTTGTGCACAACTTTTGTATATGCGCATATATGGAAATTGCATATATGCAGAAGCTCCACATATATAGAAGGTGCGCATATATGAAAGGTGAACATATATTTCGTATATGCACAACTTTCGTATATGCGCATATCTTCTATAGATGTGAAACTTTCGTATATGCACATATATAAAAGCTGTGCACAACTTTTGTAATATGCGTATGCGACAGTCTCTAGATATGCATAATTTTTGTATATGTGCAACTTCCGTATATGTGTAACTTTTGTATATGCACATCTACTGTATATGAACAACTTCTAAATATGCGCATATACGAAAGATATGCACATATACGAAAGAAGTGCATATACAAAAGTTGTGCATATACGGAAGATATGTAGATATACGAAATATGTGCATATACGAAAGTCATATAGCTTTTATATATCTACATCTTTTGTATCACATTTCTTCGGTATATGCGCAACTTCCATATATGCGCATATCTTTCGTATATGCACAACTTTCGTATATGTGCATATACAAAAGTTGCACATATGCGAAAGTTGCACATATATGAAGGCTACATATATATGAAGGTTGAAGTTGTGCACAACTTCTGTATATGCGTAGCTTCCGTATATGGACATATATGGAAGTTACACATATCTGGGTAAACGCACATATACAGAAGCTGCGCATATATAGAAGATGTGAATATACATAATTTATGCGCAAATTCACACACTGTATATGCACAATTTATTTATATGCGCAACTTCCGTATTTGCATATATCTGTTTGCGCATATACGGAAAATATGCACATATACAAAACATGCACATATATGAAAGTTGCGCCTATACAAGGCCGGAGTTTTGCACATCTTTTGTATATACACATATCTTCTGTATATGCACATATATTCTGTATATGCGTATATCTTTTGCATATGTGCAACTTTTGTATATGCACATATCTCTTGTCTATTTGTATCTTTTATATATGCACATATCTTCCATATATAATTTGTGCATATACGAAGGTTGTGTATATACGAAGGTTGAAGTTTTGCGCGACTTCTGTATATACGCATATATGGAATTTGTGGATATGCGGAAGCTGTGCATATATGGAAGGTGCAAATATATTTCGTATATGCGCAACTTCTGTATATGCGCATATCTTTTATCTTTTGTGCAACTTCTGTATATGCACATATCTTCCGTATATGCACATATACAAAAGCTGTGAGCAACTGTCGTAATATGCACATACGACAATCTATAGATATGCATAGTTTTCGTATATGCACAACTTCTATATATGTGCAACTTCTGTATATGCGTTACTTTCATATATGCACATATCTTCTGTATATACGCATCTACTATATATAGACAACTTCTATATATGCACATATACGGAAGAAGTGCATATATGGAAGACATGCACATATAAGAGAGATGTGCATATACGAAAGTTGTATAGCTTTTATATATCTACATATTTTGTATCACATTTCGTCGATATATGCACAACTTCCATATATGTGCATGTCTTTCATATATGCACAACTTTCGTATATGTGCATATACATAAGTTTCACATATGCGGAAGTTACACATATATGGAGGCTACGTATATATGAAGGTTGAAGTTGTGCACAATTTTTGTAGATGCGCAGCTTTTGTATATGCACATATATAGATGTTGCACATATACGGTAGATGCACATATAAAAAAGCTGCGTATATATGGAATATGTGCATATACATAATTTATGTGAAATTCACCCACTGTGTATGTACAATTTCTGCATATGCGCATATCTGTTTGCATATATACGAAAGATATGTACATATACATAAGATGCACATATACAAAAGTTGTGCCGATACAATGGCTGAAGTTCTGCACAACTTCTATATATACACATATCTTTTGTATATGTGCATATCTTCCATATATGCATATATCTTCTTTATATGTGCAACTTTTGTATATGCACATATCTCTTGTATATGTGCAACTTTTGTATATGAGCATATCTTCAGCTTTATATTTTCTCGCGTACTTATTTATGTGTAAAAACAAAGGAAACCATATGTAATTTCCTATTAAAGGTTCTACTCTGGCTGGCTTGTTTCACTTCTATTGACACTTATTTATGAATATGAAGGAATGCCATTTGTTATGCTTGATCACCCATTCATTTTCGACAGCGAAACACTCCAAACTGTCCTTGCGCTTGCATTATTACTGTTATGTTATAACCTCTCTTCAAGGAATATGTGTTTGAGAAGTGGTCCCAAGACCAGAGGTAAAATCAGTGGTAGGTTCCAAATGGATCTACAAGGTGAAGAAAGCATAAGATGGAAGCATCTAGAAACACAAGGCCAAATTTGTGGCCAAGGGGTTCTCTCAGGTGAAGGGAATTGACTATGAGGAGACCTTTTCTCCAGTAGCAAGGTACTCTTAAATGAGATCAATTCTAGCACTTGTAGCACAGATGGGATGGAAGATCCATTAAATGGATGTGAAAAATAGACAAAAGTTTGCACCTCCTGAGCACTATAGACAAATCAAAGAAATGTTATGACTAACATCCATGGCTGTCTATGCCTCATGAGCACTATAAATCTGAGTCCTACCACCTTGGTACAATAGACAGTCCTTCTTGCAATGATCTTTGCCACATATCCAACACTACAACGATCCCCTACCATCACCTTGTTACGATACTCTCCAGGCTGCAACCCATGTCCCTTCTCAACTGCATTGAACTTGTTGTAAGGAACCACATTTTCTTTCTCACCTGCATCCTAAGGTCTTCCCCGCTTCGGTGGCCATTTCCCTTTAATTTTCTCATTTCATTTCAAGTCACGCTTAGGCTCATCTTTTCAATTTGAATGCTCATAACAATGCTTTAGCTTCCTGATGGCTTCCTCCAATGATCTAGGCTTATCAAGCTCAATCCGGTCTCTATATGCTATTGGCAACCCACTGATGAATCTCTAGATATTAGCCTTCTCATCCTTTAGATAAGGCACATATCTCAACAACTCCAGGAACATGCTAGTGTACTCATAATCTGTCATAGAACCCATATGCAACTCATAAAAATCCTCAACTCTATCATCATAGTACCTCTCCGACAAGTACTTCTTCTTGAAAAGTCTCTCGAACTTATTCCAAATCAACTTCTTCACGAATTCCCTTGACCTTCCAAAGAGTTGGAATAGCTGCCAGGACTCTGTGAATGGAAGGGAGAAACTGCTAGATTGGGAACGACTGTGGTCGGATATGATGTAGGAGGAGATCAGGAGGAGCACACGAGATGGTTCTTCATTCGAATTCTTCTCGTGGAGGGAAGAAGGGTGACAAGTCTAAAGTGAGATGCTTTAATTGTCACAAGATGGGACATTATGCGACTAATTGCCCATCGAAGAAGTCCAAGAAGGGATCCTCAGAAGGATCAGAAGGTGAGGCATTAGCCTCTCAGTTCGAAATGGACTTTACCCTCATCGCATGCATGGTGTCATCGATGATGGGTTGTGTTTGGTATATTGACAGTGGGGCCTCATTCCACATGACTGGTGATCAAATTTTATTTAGTGCCTTAGAGGAGAAAGACCTCAAGATGCACATAGAGATGGGTGACGACGGAAGGTATAATGTTTCAGGAGTGGGCACGATTGCTTTTTAGAGGGAGCATGAAGCTCCTCTCACCTTGACAGATGTGATGTATGTGCCTGGACTGAAGAAGAACTTGGTATCGATCGTGATGTTGGAGGACAAAGGCTACGATGTTGTCTTTAGTAAAGGAAAGGTGTTCCTAAGACACATAGCCACGGGTCAGACTAAGAGGATAGGGATTCGGGTGAAGAATCTTTATAAACTAGAGGTAGATGATTGTGCAACATTGAGTACGAAAGCAGAATTGGTGCAAAGCCAAGACATTGATGAGTTGTGGCACAAGCGGTTGGGTCATTTGCATCATGGGGCTTTGAAGATAATGCAACAGATATCTACTGGACTTCCCAAAGGTAAACTTGAGCAAGTTGACACATGCAAAGATTGTACCTTGGGAAAGTACACCAAGTCTTCCTTTCATGATCGAGACAGTCGAGCAAAGGCTACCTTAGAGCGCGTTCATACTAATGTGTGTGGACCATTCTTGACGGCATCCACAACGAAGCAAAGGTATTATGTGATTTTCGTTGATGATTATTCTCGTAAATGATGGATTTATTTCATGCAGAAGAAGGACCAAACCTTCTCAAAGTTTTTTGAGTTCAAAGCTTTGGTCGAGAAAGAGTTAGGGAAGAAGATCAAGGCCTTGAGAAGTGACAACGATGGAGAATATGTCTCTCAAGAGTTTAAGGACTTCTGTGCAGCGAAAGGAATTAAACGAGAGTTGACGATACCTCATAACCCACAACAAAATGGGGTGGCCGAGAGGAAGAACAGAACTATTGTAGGGGCAACACGGGCAATGCTGCATGACCAAGGTCTACCACTTCACTTGTGGGTTGAGGCATGCAACACAGCGGTCTATTTGCATAATAGAAGCCCGCACCGCATACTTGGGATGGAGACACCAGAGGAAGCTTTCTCCGGTAAGAGACCAAATGTGGGTCACTTTAGGATCTTTGGCTCATCGGTATATTGCCATGTGACAAAGGATGCATAGAAGAAGCTTGAGCCAACATCAGAGTTGGGATACTTGTCGGGTACACTGATACACCTCACAACTATTGGGTGTACTTGCCTACTAGTTGGAGGACAGTGGTTCACAGAGATCTAAAGTTTGACGAGCAGAAGGCCATGCGAGTTTCCCTTGAGAGGGAGCTCCAACTACAGGCTGTGGAGGAATTGTTGGTTCCTAAGGAGGAGGAGCCTCAGACTGATGTGGAGCAGTCGCATGCAGAGGTTCCAGGAGTGGAGACATCCACTCAAGCAGAGTCTTCCAGAGATGGACGAAAGTGCACAAGAAAAGCTGATAGATTGTTGGAGGATGCGAGAGAGAATGCAGGAGCACCATTTTCTCAGCGCAGACAGAGGAGGTCACCTGAGAGGTACACTGGATACATGGCCCTTGCTGGGGAATGTGTTGAGACCGAGCCATCTTCCTTTGAGGAAGCACTGCAGCAGCTGATTTGGGTTGATGCTATGGTGGAGGAGTATGACTCCATAGTTCGTAACAGTGTTTGGGATGTGGTTCCGAAACCGGAGAACAAGTCAGTTGTGAGTTCCTGTTGACTTTACAAGGTAAAGCAAGCTGTTGATGGTAGTGTGGAGAAGCATAAGGCAAGATTTGTTTCCCGTGGATTTTCACAGGTCGAGGGGATTGACCATGATGAGACTTTTACTCCTGTCGCAAGGTACTCATCTATCAGATCTATGTTGGCACTATCAGCACAGATGGGTTGAAAGATCCATTAGATGGATGTGAAGATTGCATTCCTCAATGGCGAGATTGAGGAAGAGGTGTACATAGAGCAGCCAGAAGGTTTTGAGACCTTTGATCGTGAGTCGCATGTGTGTCGACTCAAGAGAGCGTTATACGGGTTGAAGCAAGCACATCGTGCTTGGTACACCATGATAGACAACTACTTCACCATGTTGGGCTTCATAAAGAGTGAAGCGGATGTGAACTTGTACCACATCGTGGTAGAAGGTAAGCTGTTGATCATCGTACTTTATGTTGATGATCTCATATTGATTGGTGATGATCAGTTGATCGTGTCTTGCAAGGAGGACCTTGCAAGAGAATTCGAGGTGAAAGATATGGGTCTCATGCATTATTTCCTTGGCATGGAAGTGTGGCAGAAGGATGGGGAGTTGTTTGTGTCTCAGGGCAAGTATGCCAATGAGATACTTAGGAGATTCCACATGGAGAAGTGAAAGCCCATGCAAACTCATCTAGCAGGTAACTGGAGGACAGAGGATGCTACTTCAAGAGAAGTGATAGAGGCTACTGTGTACAGGCAGCTTGTGGGTTCATTGATGTACTTAGTGAACACACGACCAGATTTGTGCTATGCGGTGAACCAACTGAGTCAAGCGATGGTTCAACCTACCAAGATGTTTTGGAAGGCAGCAAAGCATGTATTGAGATACCTCAAAGGCACATCTCAGTATGGATTATGGTACATACAGATAGAGGGAGTGAAGCTACAGGGCTTCACTGATGCAGATTTTGCAGGGAGTCCATCAGATCGGAAGAGCACATCAGGAGGGATTTTCAACCTTGGGTCAGCGACAGTTTCTTGGTACAACAGGAAATAGAGGTCGGTTGCACTCAGCTCGGCAGAGGTAAAATACATGGCTGCAAGTCAGGCATCATGTGAGGCCATCTGGATGCGGAAAATCCTAGTTGATTTGTTTGATTAGAGGATGGATCCAACTGTGATCTATTGCGATAATCAGAGTTGTATCAAACTCTCTGAGAATCCAGTATTTCATGATAGGTCCAAGAACATCGACATCCGGTATCATCATCTCAGAGACTGTATAGCGAGGAGGACCATGTTGCTGCAGTATATTTCAATAGAGGAGCAAGATGCTGACATTTTGACAAAGGCATTGTCAAAGTGTAAATTCGAGTTCCATAGAGACAGGATCGGGGTGGCAGATAATCCCTTTCTTGTTGAGAGGGAGTGTTGAAATGTGGCAACAAGAATATTCCAATTTAATTCGTCCTTGAGTTAAATTGTGAATTAAAATCGAATTTAGTCTTAACAACTACTTGGAAATAATTAATTAAGTTATTTTGACTTAATTAGTTGGAGAAATTCAAGTTAGAAGTCTTTCTGAAGTCATGCAAGAGTTATCCCTTAAATTAAGGAGATAGCCTTAAATTGAGGAGATAAGATTGAGTTATATTTGAGTTGTAATTAGTTAACTCAGTTTACTGATAAGATTGAGTTATATTTGAGTTGTAATTAGTTAACTCAGTTTACCGAGTTAAGTCCAGTTAAATTAGTTCCAAACGGTTTGAGGAAGTAATAGAGAGTTAACAGTCAGTTGATGCATGCATGCACTCAACTAGTGTACTCCAGGTAACTAAAGATTCCCTCATCAGAAACTCATGCATGTCTATTCTGAGAAAGAATCAG
The DNA here is from genome assembly GCA_031772625.1 of Pinus tabuliformis. Classification (NCBI taxonomy): domain Eukaryota; kingdom Viridiplantae; phylum Streptophyta; class Pinopsida; order Pinales; family Pinaceae; genus Pinus; species Pinus tabuliformis. Next base: position 1,604,603,016 of record CM062817.1, on the reverse strand, counting down.
TTGAGCTAAATGTCAAGGATAGTGTACTATCAGTTGCATGTGTTTTCCTATAAAGAAAACTCATGCACGGAGAAGGAAAAAATTCCTTGAGCATTGCGCAGTTCAGACATGGTGTGAGATCAGTTTTCCACTTGGTAAGAGGAAATCATCCCAGAGAAACTACGCAAGGAAATAGGAGCTTGGAGGGCACAGAGGAAGGCTTGTGAGAAGCCAGGATTTCCTGTGAGCATCTATGAGGATTGTATTGAGAGCGGGCTAGCTGTGAGAGCTAAGGCTTTGTATAATCTCTATGTATTTCCACCTTGTATGATAACACAGATAGTGGGGTTTTTAGCTGAGGCCTTCCCCAAAGTATTTTCATGTGTATTATGCATTGATTCTTCTTCTTCTGGTTATATTGTTCAGCTCAATCTTTAAGCTTCCGCAAAGAAAACTTTGATAGTAGAAGTAGGTTATAGTATTCTGCTTTGGTTATATTGAATTATCGGGTTAATCTACAGGCAGATTTTTTACATAGGTCTCAGAGCGAGATTTGTAGAGAATTTGCATAATTTCTACAATTCCTCATCTCTTCATCTTCTCACTGGAAAATCATCAACTCAACATGACTCCATGCCTAATGGATCTGTCTTTTACCCTGCCAACAAACTTTTAAAACCTATATCCCTATGAGCACCATACCTAGCCTAATATATAAGTGACTGAAGATTTGGATAAAGAGAGCCCTCTTTGATGATGGAAGGGTTAGATTCCAACTTCAAAGTGGTTTGTGGCTACCTTGGGTTCCTCTCCTCAGCCTGGAGGAATTACGAAGTGCTAACAACGCCAACTTCAATATTGAGAATGGAAGGATGTCTTGCTTCCTTGTGTTCTTGGACAACCACTTGTAGTTTTGGCAATGCCTCCTCCTTGGACTTTCTCTAAGAACTCCTAGTGCAACCAGGTCATCATCTAAGTGAGTATGTCTTACTATCAACTACTCATCTGGATGACCTTCTTTACCAATTGCAGAAGTTGTACTGCCATGATATGCAACACTGAAGACTAACATTGACATTGGTCTTAGATGTAAGCTCTTGATCACTCATAACGCTGAGGGCAATGGATTTAAAGGAATAAAACACTAAAATACAAGATGATATGTTGTTCCAAAACATGTCACAACCATCAAAATTATATAAAATATGTAGATATTGAGTTCCTCCATGCCAAATTGTCTTAAAAAAATGAAGACTCCGTAACATATTATTTTTGAGAAAAAGAAATATAGCAACTTATCTGATAGTAAATGATAGATGTTTTTTCTTTCATAAAAGAAAAGAGAGAGGAAAATCATGAAAAGGGAAAATAATATTAATAATTTGATCTCAGGTTTCCAATAAGTCTAGTAGAATTGTAATTGACCTTTCATAATCATCTCACATTTATGTAGATATCTCCTACTATGATAGTTGTGAAGGATTCATGTCATTTGTCAAATCAATTCTTGAGCAATGGTGATAATCTTACTGAGGTCTCCACATTCTTCTCCATTTTTTCCATTCTTTGATCATACATTCAGACCTTCTCCTTCAAGTGTTTGTTCTCTATTTAAAACTAAACATTAATGGTTTGTAAGTCTTCCAACCTTTCTCTATTTGCTTTACACATGGCAGGTTTGCCTAGTCTTCAAAGTTTTGGCGAATGTGTCATGGTTAATGATTTAACTACTCTAATACGTTATGATTAGTAAACAAGGGACTTATAGCCCACTCAGTTCACCGACACAAATATCTTCTGCAAATAAATTTTTGTGTTATATTGAGAACTCTATCTTCGTAATGGCTATTAGGTCTTTATTCTTGATGTAGGTCTAAGTGGAAAACTAGTGTGCAATGCTATTTTGGATTAGTGAGATGGCCTATTCTTTGGTATAACCTACACATAAGCAACCAACTGACAATCCCAATATAATCCAACTTTCACAATTGCTTTATTGTTAATACTGTGTCTTCAGTGCACCTCCTTTGCACATGATTTCCAACTAAAGTAAATCAATTAAGGTAATCAAGACTAAGATATTTTTGTGGCATTGTGTGCGGATTTAGTGTTAAGTGTAGTGGCTTGATTGATGAATGGTAAACCTATCCCAAATATCAAATGCCTTGGGAAATACCACCCAACCAATGGTGCCAACTATTGGTGCAACTTGTAAGGGTTATCGCCCTACCAAAATTAAGTTAACTCCATTTATTATCAATAGTCGAACACCAAAATAATAAATTACTTTAACCTTAAGACAAATCAATAATAAGCACAATGTATTGTTGTAGAAAGGAAGAAGAATAGGTTTCAACTTAAGTATTGGTGCAATTTGTAAGGGTTATTACCCCACCAAAATTGAGTATGCACAAGTTAACTCTATTTAATATCAATAGCCAAACAACAAATGGTCAATTACTTCAACCTTAAAGACAAATCAATAATAATCACGGTGTATTGCTAAACAACAAAATAGCCAATTACTTTAAAAACAAATCAATAATAAGCACAATGTGTTGTGTTGTAGAAAGGAAGAACAACAAAATAGCCAATTATTTCAACGTTGAAGGCAAACCAATAATAAGCACAATGTATTGTTGTAGCAAGGAAGAACAATAAAATAACGATTTACTTCAACTTTAAAGACAAATCAATAATAAGTATAATGTATTGTTGTAGCAAGGAAGAAGAATAAGCTTCAATTCATATATTGGTGCAACTTGTAAGAGTTATCATCCCATCAAAATTGAGTATGCTCAAAATTAACTTCATTTATCATCAATAATCGAACAACAAAATAGTCAATTACATCAACCTTAAAGACAAATTTAATAATAAGCACAATATATTATTATAACAAAGAAAAAAATACAAAATTCAACTTAAACTTAAGTATTAATGCAACTTGTAAAAGCTATCACCTACAACAATTGAGTATGCACCATGTTAATTTCATTTATTATCAATAATTGAACAACTAAATATTTTATCAATAGCTTAAAACTAAATATTCAATTACTTTAACCTTAAAACAATTCCATAATAAACTCAATGTATTCTAATAGCCGAGAAAGAGAGCATGATTAAACTTAAGTATTAGTGAAGCCTATAAGAGTTTTCAGTTCACCAAAATTAAGTATATATGAAGTTAATTCTATTTGTTATCAATAGCCAAACAACAAAATAGTTAATGGCTTCAATTCTAGAGACAAATTAATAATAACCACAATATATTGTTGTAACAAGGAAGAAGAACAAGTTTCAAACTTAATTTCTTTTATATAGGAAACACTTTTTGTTTTTTTATATATAAAGGAAATGAACGAATTAAATTTTAAAAAATAAATACTATATATAACTATTTTATATTTCCGTTTTTTTCAAGTGAAATTGTGATCTTTGATTATTTAATATATATTTTTAATTATATAAATAAATTCAAATATTTAAAAAAATATTTAAATCATGTAAAATAGGATTGAAATTTATAATTGTAATAAATTTTTGCTTAATTTTATTTACAATTTTTTAATAGACAAAAAAAGTTGTTTTTAGTACTATTTTTTGGATTTTCTGATGTCGAATGGAGCTGAAAATTTGTGGTGAAATATTGATTTGTGTTATTTAAACCAGTTTTTTCACTCTTTATATGGTGGGGCTCATAATATATCTAAAAAGAATTAGCAAATGGGAGTAGGTAGATGGCCTAATGTTATCTTCAATGAATGCATGAGTGAAAGAAAGAAACATGGATGAAACAAAACTACATATGAATGCAAAAATGAGATATCTACCTCAATGGCTGTCCCACAAATAGCAAGGAGCTAAAGGATTTTGTTATGGAGAAGTTTTGTAAACAGGTATGGGGAAAAGAGTTGGGTAGAAAGAAGAAGTACTACATTGATGAATTCAACCCTACATGTGATCTACAACAAAAAGAGTTCATTGGAGCTAGCATTCAATGAAGGCCGTAGTCTAACTAGCGGGAGGAATTGCCCGGAAAGTTATGAAAATTCTAGTCATATTTTAAGAAAATTCGGCAAGGTTTTTTGTAAACCTAAGTTATAGTTGTTAAACTTCAAAATTTTAGGTATATTAGACGTTTTTGATGGTGCTGAATCTATTTCCACCATCAAAAATATGATTTAAACACTGTTTCCATAATATTTTTTTAATTTTTTTTGCGAGATTCCGACCACTTTTAGCCGTCCGGGCAATTCCTCTGCCTCGTTAGACGACTCCTTCAGTGGAGGGCAAAGGTTCTTATTATTCAATTAGAACCAACTTGCATCAACTTCGGTGTGAAACAAGACAGTGGAAAAGGCCTAAAGAAGCTTATGAAGAACGGGTGTGTACATTTTGCACGTCTGGGGCAGTGAAATGGCCTAAAGAAGCTTATGAAGAACGGGTGTGTACATTTTGCACGTCTGGGGCAGTGAAATGTGATGTCTTTGGTTCTTATTGTTCAATTAAGAACCAACTCGCATCAACTTGGGTGTGAAACAAGACAGTGGAAAAGGCCTAAAGAAGCTTATGAAGAACGGGTGTGTACATTTTGCATGTTTGGGCAGTGAAATGTGATGCACTCAAAGGCATCAGAGAAAGTTATGAGAATATGCTAGCATCTGTTTCTTGGCATTGTCCAATGAGGAGATTGTTGGAAAGTTGGCCAGAGCATTATCAATTTGTACGTTAAAATATCATTTCATTTCACTTTATTATAGATTCATCACCTTGAAAAATTCCTAAAACACTTTAATTGAATAGGGGTTACCCATCAAACTCGTGATTTCAATAAATCCTCAACTAATTTTGAATAAATAAGACCAAAAAAACTTCCAAAAAATTTCATAAAAACAACTCTAATTAAAATACCACCCATTTGCTCCCTACCCAAAATAATACAATACCCATCCATGCTACACGCCCAAGAGACACCCACAGCCCATCGTGTACGGTCAACAAGAAATGCAAGTCAGCCTCTTGACTACCACCATTTAATACTCTGTGTGCCGGAGTCTGCACCGTCGGATCTAATATTTAGTGAAAACATTTCGAATCCTGATTATCTCACCCTTCAAGGCGCCTGGAAATTGATCGATGCGCCATCTCCCAGCCACGCTGGGACAATGGGGACGCCCGCCATGTTGAAACAAGTTCCAGTTCAAAATGATGGGAATAAATAAAAAATTATTGTCAGGCACCTTCTTTTTCTGGGGAACAATCACGCATCGAATGATGCGACACCTTCGTGCAGGGCGCAGTACGATTACGATTTTGAATTCATCGGCAACCAATATTTGTGTAGCAATCGATTCATTAATTTTATATAAGATACCGTAAGTATATTTGTTCCATCTACGGTGGCCATCGACTCATACCCTCGCCATCTCTCATGGAACCCCATCTCATGCGTCGCCATCTCTCATGGCAAGAGCTAACGGGCCTGCCAGTGAGCATTAAATGCCCGGCTACATGCGCTCCCATAGTTGTTTAACAGGCGTATAGATAAATAAAAAATAATGGTGTGTGTATTAAACAGCTATCCGGGTGCATGTAGTCAGGCATTTAATGCCCAATGACAAGCCCATTAGCTCTCGCCATCTCTCATGGAACCCATCCATCTCTCATAAAAAATATTTTTTTTCTAATTTCCCAATTATTTCTGTTTTCCATATTTTTCTTTTTAAATACACACAATTTTCAATATATTGAGAACTACCCAGTGATCCTGAGCAAAGCGCCTCTAATGTGAAAGTATATCTGAAGTTCATTTCCACCTAGAAATTCAAGCCATATCTCTAACTTGCCTAGCCTTCTAACTTATTCAAACAAAGAAAACTGCTAAAGAACCGAATCAAATTCCTACAAACTATTCACTGATAGAATGAAATTAAATGAAATATGATATGATATTTTAAAGTTTATGATATTAAAAATAGTTTATAAAATGATTAGTTTTTTGTTTTTTGTTTTTTTGCAATTCAATCATTTTCTGAATTAAATTGATGATCAACTGGTTCAAACTTCTAATAATCTTCTTCTAAAAAGATAATGCCAAAAACTGATGTTAACATGTTTTCATAACTTTCTCTCATGTCTTTGAATGAATCCCATTCCAAAATGAAATGTTTTTTCAATTCCATTCCACAACCCCATTCCAAAATAAAATGTTTTTCAAATTCCACAGTCCAAAAAATATAAAATATACACACCAGTTTTTCCTAAACTTCTTTAAACCTTTTCTTAAATAACAGATTTCCCCTTCTGTATATTTTAATGTGAAGTAAAATATGGTAAGAATTTGATTATTTGATTATTATTATATAATAAAAGTGAAATGGAAAAATATTATTATTAGTATTGAAAAAATATGGAAAAGAGATTTTAAATTATACAATTTTGTTGTAACTGTAAAATGGGAAAAATTTTAAATTTTTCCATAAAATATTAATATTAATTTTTTTATTTTTTAATGAGAAAATTGTAGTATTTTTTAAATAGAAATGATTTTCTTTTTAATAAAACAAAAAGATTGATAAATTTTTTTCGGATTAATCACATTACGAGTTTTTTGGTCGACCTTTCGAACCATCTAATGTGGTTCATCAAGAGGACAAAAGTGAAAAAATCAGTTAGTCAAAATGTTTAAATAGCAAGGATGCATTTGTTCCACAGTTAGTGGTTAGGAAATCGCTGTTATGAATTAACCGTTAAAAAATTAGTTGAACAAATTTATTATTATTTTGTTATGTTTTATTTTAATTTATTAATATTTTTAATTAAAATAATATTGAATTCAAAATTAGTTAGATTAATTTAAATATAATAACAATTGAATATTTGTAAATATTTAATTAAAAATAAGTTTAATATGGTTATTATTAAACATGAATAATATTCAACAATAATATTTAAATATTATTATACTAAAAGATTGGATAATATTTTAATATGGAGGTCAAAGAGGATATAAATTGCAATATAAAAATAAAAATAATTAATTAAAAAAAAATTATGAAAAAAGTGTGGGGATCCAACTTCTACTTAACTTCCAACCATCGTCCCTGTTAAGATTAATAGCACATTTTTCAATTTCAATGGCTTCTCGAAGCTTCCTATGATGGAAGTGATCAATCTTGGCGATGACCCGAGAATCCTCGATGCAGACATGGTGATTGGATTTCACTGCATGTTTAGCTAAAGCCGAGGAATGGGAGCAGTTGTGCTTAATATCTGCTGCATGTTCTTGGATTCTCTGGTTAATGGAGCAACCAGATTCCCCAATGTAGGGAATCCCATTATGAGTTCTATGAATAGACTTGTGGGGTTCCGATGGGTTCTCCTCTTTCCCCTATAGTTGCGAACATGTTCATGGAAGATTTTGAGAGCAAAGCTTTAGCCTCTGCTCCACTCTGCCCCAAGCGATGGAAGAGGTTTGTTGACGATACTAATATCGTGTGGCCCCATGGTCGTGAAAAATTAAATCTGTTTCAATACCATCTTAATTCCCAATCCGACTCCATCAAATTCACGATGGAAATCGAGGTAGATGGATGTCTCCCTTTTCTTGATATTATCCTCTCTAGAATGGATGATTGTACTGTCTGTCACCAGGTTTTTTGCAAGAAAGCACACACTAAACAGTATTTTCATACCAGTTCTCATCATTTTCCAGCACAAAAACTCGGGGTTCTCAACACCCTTGCGACCTGTGCTCTAAGAATTTCTGATGAGAATCACTTAGAAGAGGAAAAATCTCATCTTCTGAAAGTTTTTGAAAATAACGGCTATAACATGCAGCAAGGCCTCAAAGCTTTTCTAAGGGCTAGTAAAGAATCAAGGATTAAACCTTCTCATGACGATACAATCTCCAGTTTTCAACTTCCTTTTATTCAAGGGACCACCGATAAGATTTCTCATATCCTAAAAAAGAACAAAGTTTCTGCTACCTTCAAACCCCTTAATACCATTAGAAATTCTCTTAGATCCGTCAAAGACCCTGTAAACCCTAAAGACATGAAAGGGTCTACTCCATCCCATGTTCCTGTGGGATTCCCTACATTGGGGAAACTGGCCGCTCCATTAACCAGAGAATCCAAGAACATGCAACAGATATTAAGCACAACCGCTCTTGTTCCTTGGCTTTAGCTAAACATGCAGTGAAATCCAATCACCATGTCTGCATCGAGGATTCCCGGGTCATCGCCAAGATTGATCACTTCCATCATAGGAAGCTTCGAGAAGCCATTGAAATTGAAAAATGTGTTATTAATCTTAATAGGGACGATGGTTGGAAGTTAAGTAGAAGTTGGATCCCCACCCTCTTTTCATAATTTTTTTTTAATAATTGATTTTTTTTATGTTGCAATTTATATCCTCTTTGACCTCCCTATTAAAATATTATCCAATCTTTTAATATAATAATATTTAAATATAATCGTTGAATATTATTCATTTTTAATAATAAATTTATTCAACTAATTTTTTAACGGCTAATTCATAACAGCTATTTTCTAACGGCTAACTCTGGAATAGATGCATCCTTGCTGTTCAAACATTTTGACTCACTGATTTTTTCACCTTTGTCCTGATGATGAACCACATTAGATGGTTCGAAACTCAACCAAAAGCTCATGATTTGTCCTGATGATGAACCACATTAGATGGTTCGAAACTCGACCAAAAACTCATGAAACAGATGCATCCTTGCTATTTAAACATTTTGACTCACTGATTTTTTCACCTTTGTCCTGATGATGAACCACATTAGATGGTTCGAAACTCGACAAAAAACTCATGAAACAGATGCATCCTTGCTATTTAAACATTTTGATTGGCTGATTTTTTCACCTTTGTCCTGATGATGAACCACATTAGATGGTTCGAAACGTCGACCAAAAAGTCATGATGTGATTAATCCGAAAGAATTTATCAAAAACAAAAATATATTTTTAATCATGATGATAAATATTATTAAAGTATTATTTAAATAGAAATATATATATATATATATATATTTTTTTTTTTTCACTAAAATAAAATTAATATATATTTTTAATGATAATGATGGTGATTAATTTTAAAATGGTTTGTGAACTTAAAAGTATGAGATTATTTGGAATTTTATGGAGTTTTATTATATTAAAAAAAAGTTCTAATATCATCATAGTTTTGTTGAGGTTAAGAAGATTATTAATGTGACAAATATTTTAAAATTTAAATTTGATATGCAAGTAAATTCTATATTATAAATTTTTCCATATAAAAGTAAACGAAAAACTTTTCTATATAAAAAGTAAAATGAAAAAAGTCTGCATGGGGTAGCTCAAGTGGCAGTGGCCGTGGAAATGAAGTCTCACCAAACCGGAAGTCTTGGGTTCAAATCTTGGGCTACCCTTCCCCGTAGCGGGGTATGTAATGGAAATGAAAATAGGAGAGTCCTACCAAGCTTATAAAAAAAAATTAAGATGAAAAATAAAATGGGAAAGTACATGGATCTCTATTATGGAAGAAGAAAATGTTTATCAATTAATCATGTATATTTTAACATAATTTGTATTTATTAAAAAACATTTGTACATAGTTTTTCTAATTAAATAAAATAATTATTAATATTTTTATAGTAAACCTTTGACTCCAGTTTTATATAATATATTGTGACTATCCTTCTGTTTAAGGGATATAAGCTATCCTCTAACGAATAATATAAAATTAATATTATTAATAAACAATCTTAATATAGAAATTGATATTATTAATAAATAATCTTAATATAGAAATTGGTAATATTAATAAATAACTATTAAAATTAATAAATAGAAATTATTATTTTGCCCATAACAATATAAAATAATTATTAATATTTTTATAGTAAACCTTTGACTCTAGTTTTATATAATTTATCGTGACTATCCTTCTGTTTAAGGGATATAATCTATCCTCTAACAAATAATATAAAATTCATATTATTAATAAATAATCTTAATATAGAAATTGATATTATTAATAAATAATCTTAATATAGAAATTGGTAATATTAATAAATAACTATTAAAACATATTGAAATAAAATATTTTAAATTGAATTATTCCTAACGGTTAGTTTTCAACCAAATATATTTTATTTAATATGAATAAGTCAACCTCTAACAAATAAGATTATATATTCGAATTCAAGCTTCTGTGATCCATAACTTGTTAATTCATGAAAATTTTCGGAAAAAAATACATAGAGAGTATTTGGTCGACGTGTTTCGAACCAATCGTATTTTTTTAACTAAATATAGAATATTTTAATAAAATAACTCCTTACCACTAATTCTTAAATAACTATTTACTTTACTTATTAACTAATTTACCAACGGCTAACTCCGGGCAATGATGCATCCATACTATTTATTCCTTTTGATTGATGGATTTCTCACCTTGTCATGAGGATGAACCACATTAGTTGGTTCGAAACATGGACCAAATCCTAACAATGTGATTAATCCGAAAGACTTATATCTAAATAGAAATTGCTTATGATTTTTTTATTTTATTATTATTATTTTTTTTTCTCCTTAAGGAAAAAAATGTAATTTTATTGATATTACAAAATATATAGTCGCATGTCTGGCATTTATAAGTGTGTTGGGGTACATCCACACTTAGGACTTCATTGGACCCATTTTCATATATGTCACCACCTTTCTTTCACTACTAGAGATTCCCTATTAGTTGAGATCATATTCTATTTTTGACATTTCTCTGTTTTTAATTAGTCTATTTTTAACAAGGAATGACACTTAAGATGATATGTGGCAATGATTGGGTGTTGACTAGGTAGTGATATTGCTATTTCCTATCCATTAGTAAGAATTTCCTATTCTCTAACCTTCCCATTCATAAATGCACATTTCCTTTCTTATCTTGGGAGATTACCTTATCTAAAACCTTATTCACTTACGACCAACTTTATCCTTTGATTTGTAGTCTTATTTTTGCTATTTCTGAGCTAGGAGTTGCATGAGGGAGACTACATTTTAGTTCTAACTTATTTTTTACTCCACTTATATTTAGTTGTCTTTATTTCAGATTTTCACTCTATTTTAGTGTCTCCTCCTCTAATTCCAAGCTACTAGCTAATGAGGGGAAATTAATTTTTATTTTCTAGTGTACATGCACTATGGAACCCCAACCTAGTGCACATTTTCTCCCTCTCAAGGAGTATTATAAATATGTATTCATGTTAAGCAATAATGCACACAATTGTTAAGAAGTAATTGAAATTGATTTGTTAAGCTACTTGGTGTTTTTCAATGCAATTTGATTCTCCCTTGTTTCTTGTTATGCAATTGCTAGTGTAATATTTTTTACTGAACTAGATCTTGTGTTTGTGCTTAAAATCCAACAAAGTGTTGTTGAACCCTTTACATAAAATTCTTATGTCTTATCCATTATCACTTAAAAAAAATTGATTCACAGTAGCAAATGAACCATTCATCTAGTTAATTATAAAGGTCCATCATTGTACAAAATATGACATAAAACACTAAAAATATTGAAGTTTAGGTCCATGGTTCATGATTATGTTCTGCAATATGTCCATTCTAGATTATTCAAATGATCTAGGCTTTTTTATTGGCCTTGCCCAACTCTATACTTTGAGAGCTAGTTTGTAGTATAAGAAAGATGTGAATAGATAGTAAACATCATCATGCAAGAGTCATAATGTAAATTTTTTGAGATCAATTGCTTTCTGCATCAATTTGATAATCAACATTGAGTCTCCAAAGATTCATGATTAGGTTACACCAAACTGTAGTACTACTAGTTTCAAGATAACTGTAAAGCCATCCTTTCAAATAAATTATTAGATTCTTGACCAATTCATCTTCAAAAGAAATATTATGATTTGAAGATAGATATGATATACCTTTTTAATCTCCTTAACGAGATTCCTCTATGAAGCACCATAAAAAATCTAAATAAGTGTTTTTATTTATTTTCATTTCATCCCGCTTATAAGAGAGTTTTTTCCTAGGTTAACCACACTTGTTGCCAAATAGTGGTACTTCCCTATCTTGCAACCTAATTTAGATTAAATAATTTTTGTTTCTTAATTCATGAATCATCTCAGGTGGGTGTTTCTGCTTACCTTTTCTTCTTAGCCAAGGTCAATATCGATTTGTAATTTATCATTTTCTCAATTTGATAAATTAACCAGTTCCCAACAAGATGGAAAGTATAGATAATTTAGCGTTTTATATTATTGAGAATTTATTTTGTTGTTTGAAAGGACTTATGATCCAGTCCTCCTATTAATTAGGAGATATATACTCAGGTCTTGTTACTTGGGGCCACAAATCTATTCTTTGAATTAGCCTATACACATAGTTTGCACCAAAGGCCTTTAAAAATAGAAACAAATTTTGAACCCCCATCCTCCAAGGATTTTGATTATACTAAAGTTTTCCATGAGGTCAACACCAAAGATTTCTTTATTTAGTGTCTAAACCATACAAACTTGTAGCAAAGTTTCCTAATGCCTATTTCAAGAACAAATTTTGGGACCCAAGCAAGCAATATCTAATATGGTGGAATTGCTTCTGAAAGCACTTTTACCAAAATTAGAGGACCTCCCCTAGACAAGCATTTATTGCACTAGGTGTTTATTTTCTTCTCAACTTTCCCTATAGTCCATTGGTAATCACATTTTCTATATTGGTTTGGCCTCAAATAGAATCCCATATATTTCAGACCCTATTTTAAATCAATTACATTAAAGGGAAATATCTAAGTAATAAATTATCTTTCCTATTGAGATGTGCCCCATAAGGTCATTCAATAGTTTCCCATATTAATGACTATTCTATTTTCCTTACATAATAAATCCATAATAACCTTAAATTTCTTATTGACCCTTCTAATACCTTGACAGAAAAATAGTATATAACTTGCAAACAATAGATGTGTGACATTGCATGAAACTTCTTTAAAAATCCCATTTTGAACCCTAGGATTATTGTAACTAATATGTTATTATCACTTGTAGGGACATTTAAATGTCGTCGCTACAACAAACCAAATTGAAAAATAAAAGATGATAAGTATGTAAATATTCATCTGATAATTAAAAACGTCGAGCAGTTGATTGAGAATGCAGGTATTGATATAAAATATGATATCATGAGTGGGAACTGGGGAGGGGATGATGAGAAATTATCCACGCCTAGTATTGCCCAAAAACCTCACCCAAAATATCTATGTCAAAATTTAAATTCAAATTTGTAGTTTTGCTCTTCCCACCAACCCCTAACTCAATGAGCGAAGCATTAGATAGTTGAAGCAACCACCTATCACTTTTATGGGGCCTAAATGGTGGTTGTGGAGTACACTCATATTTTTAAGGGCCACATAAATAAGTTCTTATCTTAGATTTAGAGAGTTGACCCATGAATGGTGTGAGAAAACATGAGAAAACATGTGGAGAAGAAATTCACAGAGACATTCAATCCAAAGAGAGTAGAGATATGAGAACCTAAAGCAACATAATTGTGAGTAGAATGCTACCATTTTCAACTGTAAATATTGTTGGGGCAATTTGAGTTATTACACTAATTTTTGGGTGCCTAAATATGTGCAAAATAGGTGCTAATCATGGATTTAAAAAATGATGGTGTGTTTTGGGCGCTTTAAAATTGATTTTTGCATGCCAAATACTCATTGAGGAGCTCTAAAACTTAGATGAGCAATGGGTCTCATGAATTGATATATGTTGGGAAAACATGAGAAATAATGGGCAAGGAAGTCACCAACAAACTATAGAGAAATAAAGGGATTTCCGTATAATTTTCTATGAAAGTTGGTAGAGAGAAATCTAAAATTTGTGGAGACCTCAAGCTCACTAAGAAAAAAATTCTCTAATTTTCTTGTATTTGTGAATGCGAGTTTCCTTCACCCATCCCAACTTTTTGAGTATTGGCTGTTTCCCCTTGTGGTAGCATGGCCCAGTTAGGGGTAGATACCTATAGAGGGTGTTGGTTTAGTTGAGCCTATGATTGGGTGGAAAAATCTCTTTCCCAAATTGGTTGCTAGCTCAAAACACTAGATGATTTTTGCCTGTGTTCTAAATGACTATTGTTCATTTTCTCCTTGAATGATGTTGGTAAATTAGAAATGAAATTTGTGCCTTTCATCATATGGGATTTGGAATGTCATACTTACATTAAACTATCATGTACCTCTAGTTATCAGAATGTTCTTAATGCTCAAAGGGATTATTATGTTGAATATTGTTGTCTCTATATATAGGGGCCAATTTATGTATGCTTACTAAGGGATTTACTTATGGGCATGAGGTTGTATAGATGGTAGTTGATGTAATGACTATGTGTCATATAATCTTAAGATGTTGTAATTGTTACTTCCTTGGTTGTATGCAATTCTCTCATGTGACGCTGAGCTTAAAGCTTGTTTATTTCAAACCATAATTATTTCCTTAATTGAATCCTTGGATTTATGAGGAATATGAATGGTTATGAACCTTCACAAAACATCTGAAGACAAGAGAATACAAGTTTCACTATGAATGTTAATTCCTACAAAATTAATATTATAGCCCATGTTGGGTTCTTAGTTATTCTAGATGGTAGGCAAGTTTTAGGACCCCCATTGTAGTAAATATAGAACTATTGCATACTTAGGAAGAAAAACCAAATGGTATTAAAATATAAGTGTATATTGAAGGTCTTGTATGACTAACTCTTAAAAAAGAATGAAGCCAACACTTTGGCCTTGACGTCTAAATTTTTATGGGATTTTAGGAAGCTTTAAAATATCTCATCTGAGCTAGAGTAACAATTCCCATTTAGAATTTGTCAAGTATGGATAAAACTAATATTTTTCGTCAACTAAATTCACTTGTTTAAATCTAGTAAAGATCTTAAATAATACATGCTTATTGCTATATGTTTTCCTCTATCTCCTAATTTATATGGGTAAGTCCTTAGTCTAGTGTGGCCAAATAAATTAATGATACATTGGGAAGAAAATCACTTCACATAAATATAAATATGGTTGTAACATTAGGTTCCTTGGTAAACGTCACCTCGTCTAATCAAGGGAGTCAACAAATTTTTATTTTGAATGTTGACTAAAATATGAATGGTTCGTGTGCAAATTTGGATTTTTATATCCACCTTTCATGAATAGTTACAACTATGGTTCTGTGGTTGTTTGGTTTGGTCCATATCCAAACCTATTCATAGATGGTCCTTGGATCGGTCTATTAAAATATTGATTCATGAAGATAATTTGTGGTTTGGTGCAACAATGTCTCTAAACACCACCATTGTTATTAGATCATTGTTCTCCTTTTTGGTAAATTACATGTCCAACATGGTATTAAATATGATGGGATTCTAACCTCGGGTCTACAGAGAACGGAAAAAGGAATGAGATAGTGGTGCGATTTTTTATGATCTGGTTTTGCCGAATGAAGAGCACATGGGTTTGATTTCATAAAAAAATTTCCCTGTCATGGATTATTGAGTCACATTGAAACTTTTCTTTCCTTTTTTTTGTGTTTTGGGTATCATCTAAAAAATTATTTTATGGGTTACATGATTTTATTCCCTTAGCCTCTGGCATATATATCACATTGTAGATCCATCGAAGATTGCTTACTCAATATTGATTTGACTAGACATATTTTCCATCGACCCAATCCTCTTCCACTAGATGCCACATATTTATGTTCCTTGAGTGGTGAGGATAGACCTATTAGGACGTGGAATTGACATTATTTTGCAATCATTTTCCTATCATTTCTTTACAGTTTTTGACTCTCAAGACAAATGGGTTTTGTTAGGGCATGTGGTCTGTTGAGATGTTGTTACAAGATTACACTTTCCAGTTTTTCGTTTCCAAGGACGGGACAAGGACTTGCTGAATTTTGTTGATACACACGAGACTTATTTTGGACGCGTTGATCTCCTTTTGTAACCACCCCTCCCAACCTTTACCCACTTTTACAAGCTCCCAGGGTAAATGTGAGACTCACTGCTACTATGACATGACACAAGCTCCAAGTTCTATTTATGGAAGTGGGGCCTGCAATCCGACCACAAACTGATGTCCCCCATAGACCACATACCACTCAGTGTAGAAATTCCTTGTAGATTCAAAACTGCTCATGTAATTTACTAATACATAAAACTAGAATCTATTCTACTCATCTACAGAAAGCAATTAACAATCGAGAAATCACAACATAAACATGAGACAAGATTCAACACACATACACATAGATTTATCTAGGGGAAAAAAATGTTTAGAACCCCTTCCTATCTGTATTGCATTAACCAGAAAATAGAGAAGAAATACAATGCATTCTCAAGCCTGAGAAAACTCTGCACTAGTATAGTCTATCTCACTGCCTCACAAGTTGACTCTGATCAATACTTAACCAATTTTCCTGCCTTCCAAGCTCCTATTTCCTTGTGTTGTTCCTTGAGGAATTAGCCCCTATTATTTAGGGAAATTTCTCATTGAGAATTGCGCAATTCCTGTAGGCCCTTCTCTGACTGCATGCACCACCTGTACAACTTGGAAAATTCTACAACTGATAGTACACTGCCCTTGAACTCTAATCTCAATTGAGTAACTCGAGTTTCCTGCATGCATTAATTATTCTGGGCTAATTGATGAGTTAACTGGTGAACACATCCCACTACCGGACCCTCCATTAGTTCTCAAATAGTTAGAACTAGTTTAACTCACAATAACTTAAATTAACTGAAATAGATTGCTAGAAATTAGCAACCAATCATACTAAACTGAACTCAAGTGTCTCAAACTCAAATTAACTGAGTTATATGAGTGACAAGTGCCATGTCACCTCAGTTAACTACCTTCAAGCATTTGACCAAGGAAAAGTCAAATCTAGATTTTTTTGTTGCATTTTCAAACACTTCCTCTTAGCAAGAAAGTGATTATCTGATACCCCGATCCTGCCTCTATGGAACTCAAATTTTCCTCTTGACAAAGCCTTTTTCAAAATATCTGTATCATCTTCCTCTGTAGGAATGTATGACAAATATACATATATATGGAAGTTGCAAATTTATAGAAGATATGCGCATATACGAAAGATATGTGCACCTTCTGTATATGCGCAGCTTCTGCATATGCGCAAATTCCATATATGCACATATACAAAAGCTGTGCACAATTTCAACCTTTGTATATGCGCAACTTATATCTTCTGGTATGCGCAACTTATATCTTCTGGTATGCGCAACTTTTGTATACGCACATATATGAAAATTGCACATATATGGAAGTTGTGCATATAGAGAAAATATGCACATATATGGAAGTTGTGCATATATATAAGTTGTGCTTATAGAGAGGTTGAAGTTGTGCACAACTTCTGTATATGCGCATATATGGAATTTGGCGTATATTTGAAAGTTGCACATATACAGAAGGTGCACATATACGAAAGGTGCACATATATTTCGTATATGCACAACTTTCGTATATGCACATATCTTCTATAGATGTGAAAATTCTGTATATGCACATATATAGAAGCTGTGCACAACTTTTGTATTATGTGTATGCGAGAGTCTCTAGATATGCATAATTTTTGTATATGTGCAACTTCCGTATATGTGTAACGTTTGTATATGCACATCTACTGTATATGGACAACTTCTAGATATGCGCATATACGAAAGATATGCACATATACGAAAGAAGCGCATATACGAAAGTTGTGAATATACAGAAGATATGTAGATATACGAAATATGTGCATATACGAAAGTCGTATATCTTTTATATATCTACATATTTTGTATCACATTTCTTCGGTATATGCGCATATCTTTCGTATATGCACAACTTTCGTATATGTGCATATATAAAAGTTGCACATATTCAGAAGTTGCACATATCCGAAGGCTACATATATATGAAGGTTGAAGTTGTGCACAACTTTTATATATGCATAGCTTCCGTATATGCACATATATGAAAGTTACACATATCTGGGTAGACACATATATACAGAAGTTGCGCATATATGGAAGATGTGAATATACATAATTTATGCGCAAATTCACCCACTGTATATGCGCAACTTCCGTATTTGCGTATATCTGTTTGCGCATATATGAAAAATATGCACATATACAAAACATGCGCATATATGAAAGTTGCACCTATACAGAGGCTGAAGTTCTGCACATCTTCTATATATACACATATATTCCGTATATGCGTATATCTTCTGCATATGTGCAACTTTTGTATATGCACATATCTTCCATATATAAGTTGTGCATATACGGAGGTTGTGTATAAACGGAGGTTGAAGTTTTGCACAACTTCTGTATATGCACATATATGGAATTTGTGGATATGCGGAGCCTCCATATATGTGTAACTTCCGCATATGTGAAACCTCTGTATATGCGCATATATGAAAGTTGTGCATATACAAAATATATGCACATATATGGAAGTTGCACATATACGAAAGTTGCGCCTATATAGAGGCCGAAGTTCTGCACAACTTCTATATATACACATATCTTTTGTATATGCACATATCTTTCATATATGCATATATCTTCTGTATATGTGCAACTTTTGTATATGCACATATCTCTTGTATATGTGAAACTTTTGTATATGAGCATATCTTCAGCTTTATATATTTTCTCGCGTACTTATTTATGTGTTAAAACAAAGGAAACCATATGTAATTGCCTATTAAAGGTTCTACTATGACTGGCTTGTTTCACTTCTATTGAAATTTATTTATGAATATGAAGGAATGCCATTTGTTATGCTTGATCACCCATTCATTTTCTATAGCCAAACACTCCAAACTATCCTTGCGCTTGCACTATTACTGTTATGTTATAACCTCTCTTCAAGGAATATGTGTTTGGGAAGTGATCCCAAGACCAAAGGACAAATCAGTGGTAGGTTCCAAATGGATCTACAAGGTGAAGAAAGCATCAGATGGAAGAATCAAGAAACACAAGGCCAAATTTGTGGCCAAGGGGTTCTCTCAGGTGAAGGGAATTAACTATGAGGAGACCTTTGCTCCAGTATCAAGGTACTCTTCAATGAGATCAATTCTAGCACTTGTAGCGCAGATGGGATGGAAGATCCATTAGATGGATGTGAAGAATAGACAACTGTTTGCACCTCCTGAGCACTATAGACAAATCAAAGAAATGTTATGACCAACATAAATATGAGTCCTACCACCTTGGTACAATAGACAATCCTTCTTGCGATGATCTTTGCCACATATCCAACACTGCAACGGTCCCCCACCATCACCAAGAAGCAACCATCTTATCTCATGTCAAGAGGAAGGAAATTCTACTTGATTTCCAAGCTAACAAATGAGTAGAGGAATATCTTCCATGTGCATATTTGTCCCTTAATTCCCCCCAAATTTCCCCCTAGGTTTCTCAGTGTATAGAGATCACCCACCGTGATCTCAAGGCACCAGATCTAGGTATCCAGACAATAGAGGGATGCATTAATCACCCTTATGGTTAATGTGTACATAGTAATCACTCTGACAGAATGGTGGAACATCTGGCTTGCCCTCTTGTTTGTCCATAATTCAATGAGTTGTGATGGTGGCATACTCCTCTCGACTCAGTGTTTATGGCCCATCACGTATTGGCACACATGTCCACCTGATCGCAGTAATGGCTTACCTACAGATAATGTTAAGAAGGCCGAAAACATGGGAAATCGAAGGAAGAAGCTCTGGCAGCAAACAACTTAAGGTAACATAAGACAAAGGAGTTGGTTATAGTTTCCTTATGGAGTTTATATGGTGAGGAGCATGGCAGACCCCATAAGGCAGGCAGAGGTAGAGGCATGTCGTCTCTCCGTCCCTAGCACAACCAAGACACTGATCAATTTGATGATAACATCCCCCGTCGCTATCGACACTTAGTTGCATACTTGGAGGCCCAAGAGCTGGGCATCATTAGTGATAATGTGTGGGCTCTCTGTAATATGTTGGGTCACCACCTCATAGACCAGGAAGATGCCACTATGGTGTTGGAGGGTCGTGTTTGGGACTTTGATTTTCACATACACCACGCCCGAGCAGCACTGCGAGCTATTGTTGGCACTCTAGGGCTTCAACTCTAGCATACTTCCTTGTCTGTGAACAACTCCTCTTCTTAGAGCCCTGCCAATTCTACTTGGTAAGATAGCAAACCCTATAGGCAGCCTACGTGAAGCACTAAGGGCCAGTCCTCATTCAGGCCTGAACATCATGTTGATGTCGAAATGTATGGCAAAAAAAGAGAACAAACCAGAAGCCAAGGCGACGTCACCCATCCTCCACCAACAATGCACCAACTTCCAGCTGGGCACCCTCTGCCAACAATGCACCATCTGCTAGCTAGGCACCCTTCACCAACTAAGCACCCTTTGCCCAATGATGATGACTACTACAAACCAATGCCAGTGGAATGGGAAGATCTTCCTGAGCTCAAAAATGGTGATGAGAACCCCAACAAGTAGATCTTGGCATTACTCAGGCTACCAATGTGACTTAGGTCATTTTGAGGCTTCTACCCTACTATTGTTTTCATGTTTTTTTAACACTCTAAACTATACAGGAGGTCATTTGGTTTCCCTCACAAGGGCAGATGGTCTTTCCTATTACAGTTTTGTGACGACCAACCTCTTCTACTTCTCGCTCAATCTTGTAACTGGATGGCTAAGTCCCTCAAAACATGTAACCTTTGTACATTTTTTGTAACACAAAGATTTCTAACTTACAAAAAAAATCATCCTTATGGTCCATCAATAACTTAACGTATAACGGTTCATCCCTACAGTTCATTAATAACTTATAAGGGATCATTCCTATGGTTCATTAATAACTTCCATCATCTTTCTATCACAAGTAGGAGTTACTCCAACAAAACTTGTTTAAGAAAAAATGTTATTCCTACATTTTATTGAGGAAAGCTTACTCTTATAGGAAAATACATCGATGGCACTAAACTACGTATCCAAGGAAAAGCTTGTAATTTCCTAGTTAAAATAAACAAATCATCTCCATCTCACTTTCTGTTGTGTAGATAAAACCAACATAGATCCACCTTAACTTTGGATCTACCAAGCGCTAAGAGGGATCAAATCTCTCAAGATGCAAACTTATTTTTGCGTGCAAAACTTGAGGAAATGTTTGCACCTCCGAGATTTGATTCCTCTCATGGCTTAGTAGATCCTTACTTAACATGGATTTATGGATCTATCCTGGTTCTTAATAATATTATTTATATTAAATAAATTTCACATCTTTATATTTAAAAGTATTCTCATTTTTAATTTTATTAAAACCTTGATTTAATCTCTATGGAATATCCACATAATATTTTTAGTAGTAGTGAGATAAAGGGTTTAGATATATCTCAAAAGTAATTGTAACCTTTTAGTTAATCCATGATTTGTAGACCAATTGGTTTTAGTGATGTTTTGTCCTAGCCCGGTCACACCTTCAAACCTCATGGGGAGGGGTTCATGATGGAGGTTACTTTGAGAGAATTTAAAAAAATTAAAACATTTTTGCTTCTAGATTGAAATAAAAATTATTAAATGAAATTAAAATAAAATATTTTGATTGTGAAATATCCATGGTTACAGAATCATTATTCTAATTTATATGGTAAAATGGCTTTTAATCTATAGCTACTATTTACATGATATAAATATAACAAATTGATTTTTTGTTTTTTTGTTAACTTTTTATTATTAATTAAGTTTACACACATTTAAAAGCGCTACATCTTCCTCATACTTGGCTTTATATTAATTTTATTTTATTATTATTTTTTAATAGAATTTACATATTTAAGCCACCATAACATCACCTAGAAAGCCCCTCTAACTACAATAAACAATAATTGCATGCCAAACAAAAAAATGTTATAATAATAGGTCAAAAAGTCACAAAATCATTTAGTTTTAGAAGAAAGATATAAGATCACAAACTCTTGAGAAAAGGGAAAAAAAAAAAAAAAACTAACCATGTGATTTCATCCATAGATCTAATTTCATCCAAAGATCGAAATGAAATGGAGAGAAACATTTGTTATGAAAAAATACATGGAGAGGAGAAGATGCTCTCATCATTCAAGCAAAAAATTAGCTTAGGATTATACTTCATGTAGTTAATGGAGGTTACACAACAAGAAAGAAATGAAACTGAAAGAAAACTGAATACAACCACACAAGTAATAACTTAGGATTTACGTGGTAAAACCCTGACAGAGTGTCAAGGAAACATCCATGAGGCAAGGGATTGGAATCTCTATTCAATCAATAAATGATTCTCCTTACAATAGTTCGGGCATTCATCAGTTTTATATATGAGCCTCCGTTACATAACTGCTGATTCGGTATGAAACTAACTTGTCAATAACTAATACAATTTACCCAAATTTACATTAATTAGTTGTCAACTACCAACAAACTCCACCTTGACAACAATTTTCCTAATCCCTTGCCCATGCCCATTCATCATCTTTTCTGCAAGCCAAGAGAAGCTAAACACCATCGCAACTTCTCTATTGTAACTGGCTTTGTGAATATGTCTGCACAATTCTCTCGTGTATGGACCTTTTGAAGAGCTACTTTTCCGCCATCGATCACATGTCTCAGAAAATGATACCTTACATCAATGTGCTTGGTTCTACTGTGATAAGCAGGATTTGTAGCCAAATGAATAGCACTTTGACTGTCACAAAGTACATTCACTTTCTCCTGCATCCTTCCAATCTCATCAAGTAGACCCTTTAACTAGATTTCTTCTTTACTGGCATTTGAAGCAGTTATATATTCTACTTCGATAGTGGACAATGCAACTATTTCTTGAAGCTTTGACATCCAACTAATTGCTCCACCTGCAAGAGTAAAGACATAACCTGTAGTAGATCTTCTTTTGTCCAAATCACCTGCATAATCAACATCTACATATCCGTAGACTGATCCTTCACTACCATTAAAGATGATGCAATGGTCACTTGTGCCTCTTAGATATCGAAGCACCCATTTCACTGCTCGCCAATGTTCTTCACTTGGATTTGCCATGAACCTGCTGACAACTCTAACTGCATGTGAAATGTCAGGTCCTGTAGATACCATCGCATACATTAAGTTGCCTACATCATTTGAATATGGTAAATGAGACATATATTGCTTTTCTTCATCAGTTCTAGAACTCAAAACTGAAGAAAGCTTAAAATGGGAAGCTAATGGAACATTAACAGGTTTCACATTGTTCATACAGAACTTTTCAAGTACTTTCTCCACATACTTTTGTTGTGATAACCAAATCTTACCATTTTTCCTATCTCTGTGTATCTCCATGCCCAAGATATGTTTTGCTGCTCCAAGATCCTTCATATCAAACGTCCTAGAGAGTTGAGCCTTTAACTTGTTGATCTCTTCCATGCTTTTGCTTGCAATAAGCATATCGTCAACATACAAAGCTAAGATAATGAATATGCCATTGAAACTTTTGAAGTATACACAATGATCATACTCACTTCTAATAAAGTTCTGGCTCACCATGAAGGAATCAAACTTCTTGTACCATTGTCTGGGAGACTGCCTCAGACCATACAATGATTTCCTGAGCTTGCAAACTAATCTTCTGCTGCGACCTTGTACAAAACCTTCTGGTTGTTCCATATATAACTCTTCATTCAAATCACCATGTAGAAAAGTTGTTTTAACATCTAACTGTTCTAACTCAAGGTTAAGTAATGCAGTTAGTGCCAACACAGTATGAATAGAAACAAGTTTTACAACTGGTGAAAAAATCTCATGAAAGTCGATACCTTCAACTTGAGAATACCCTTTTGCTACCAGTCTCGCCTCATACCATTCAATACTTCCATCAACTTTCCATTTCAATTTGAAGACCCATTTGCACCCAACAACACTTCTCCCTTCAGGAAGTTCTACAAGATCCCAGGTATTGTTCTTGACTAAGGAATCCATTTCTTATTCCATAGTCGTTTTCCACTTTTCACTATCTGTATCATCTACTGCTTCCTGATAACAAGAAGGTTCCCCGTCTTCAGTAATTAAAGCAAAAGATGAAGAAAAATCTTCATACCTTTTGGGAGTTTTCCTTTCCCTTATAGGTTTTCTTTTTCAGCATAAAGACCCAAAATTTACGGGAGAAATCATCAATAAACGTTAAAAAATATAGAGCACCTCCATATGATACAACAAGAGATGGTCCCCACAGATCAGAATGAATATAGTCTAAAATATCTTTACTATTATGATTTCCAGTTTTAAATCTCTATTTACACTGTTTTCCATACACACAATGTTTACAGAAATCCAACTTCAAGGATTTCAAATCAGGAAGTGATTTACGTTTCATCAATACCTGAAGACCTTTCTCGCTCATGTGACCCAATCGCTGATGCCATAGGCGAGTACCTTCTTCTTCTTTTTCTGACACAATCGCTGCTTCACTGACCTGAGTACTTCCTTTGAGTCTGTAAAGATTTCCGACCTTTTCTGCTTTCATAACAACTAGGGCGCCTTTAAAGACTTTCAACACTCCATTTTGACCTGTAAACTTATAACCATCCGAATCCAACACTCCCAAAGAAATCAAATTTTTCTTCAAATCAGGTACATGTCTAACACTAGTTAATGTTCTAACTGTGTTATCATACATTTTAATCCTGATATTTCCCATCCCAACAGTCTGACATGATACATTATTACCCATAAACACAGAACTACCATTTACATTTTCATATGAAGTAAACCAATTTCTGTGTGGACACATGTGATGAGAAGCACCAGAGTCTAACAGCCAGCTTTCAACACCTTGAGAGACATTACATGAAGTTTCATCTATCATACATAATTCTTCAACAGATAAAACTTCATCTATCATACCTAAATCAACCTGATTTGCTTCCTTCTTCGGGTTATCAGACTCTTGTCGTTTCCAACAGTCTTTCTTCAGGTGTCCAATTTTATTGCAATGCCAACATTTTTCCTTACACTTCTTTCCCTTTGATTTAGATCTGGAAGACCCCCTTGTTTTTTCTCCTCTTTCCTTTGACCGTCCTCTAGCTATCATGGCTTCTGATGCAGCTGTTTCATTACTAGATTTCCTTCATACTTCTTCAGACAAGAGAGCTCCCACAATTGATTCAAATTTCAAAGAATCAGTGGTGCTCAAACTGATTGAAGTTACGAAGTGATCCCATGATTTGGGCAGAGAACACAACAAGGTTATAGCTTTGTCTTCTTCCTGAATTTTAACTTCCATATCTGTTAATTGGCATATAAGTGTATTAAAAACATTCAAATGTTCTGCAACTTTTGAACCCTCCTTCATTCAAAGATTGTACATTTGTCTTTTCAAATAAATTTTATTGGTTAATGACTTTGTCATATATAGTTTTTCCAGTTTTTCCCATAAACCTGAAGCTATACTCTCTTCAACAATGTTGAAGAGAACTTCATCCACCAGGCATAACTTGATGGTATTGAGAGCTCAGGCATCCAAGTCCTCCTAGTCTGAATCAGTCATGCTTGCAGGTTTCTTATTTGCCCCGTACAATGCGTTGTGCAACCCTTGTTGCACCAGCAAATCCCTAACTTTGAGCTTCCACAGAGCAAAGTTGCTCTTGCCGGTGAATTTCTCCACCTCGAACTTTGCATTTGACATGTTGGCCATTTATTTCTAATTTTCTTCTAAACTGTACTTCTAGGGTTGAATTTCACCACAATCTGCTCACCACAATCTGCTAGCAACTAGGGTTTCTTTCTTTTCAACAAAAAACCTAATTTTTGTTGCCCCCTTTTTAAACCTTGATTTCTGTCTTCAAATAGGGTTAAAAACTTAATTTTGTATTTAGTTCCATGAATTTCTTTTACAGATATTGATTTCTTCATGAAACAATTCAACTTCTAGAAAAAAAAAAAATTACTTCAACCCCAAAAACAAAAAAAATTTCAACTTCACCAGAGTCTTAGCAAAAAAAAATTCTTATTTCTGTTGTTCTAAAAAAAAAAAAAAAATCCCGGACTTATTGTGCTGATCAACTTCCTCTGGCGACAAGCAAGCTAGGCTCTGGGGTCCCTCCTCGACAACTCTTCCACTGGCGGATTTGGACAGGCCAGCAAATGGAGCCCCTCCTCGACGTTTGTCTTTTAGCACTCCATGACGGCTTCGCTCTGGTTCTGGACGCTTGACGCAAAAAACCAGCAGACAGTTGACAACTCTGCTCTGGTTCTGGATGCTTGACACAAAAAAACCAGCAGACAGTTGGACCAGGCTAGCAACGACATGCAGTGTTGCTTCCTCTGGCGGATTTGGACAGGCCAGCAAGCACGCAAAATTATTGATGGGTCTGAGCTAGCAATAGCTCCACACGCAGCGCTCGATTTGCAAGCCAACAACAGCTCCATGGCTCTGGTGGCAAGCTCTTCCAGCTACGACGCAGCAGTGCCTTCCTTGACAGCCGTGCAATCGCCTCAAAGATGATCACGCAAGATTTTATGTAGCCTTTTTTCTTTCACACACATTTCACACGTATTTGCCTCCAAACAAAACTCAACTCAACTAAACTCTGATACCATTTGTAGTTAATGGAGGTTACACAACAAGAAATAAAATGAAACCGAAAGAAAACTGAATGCAACCAAACAAGTAATAACTCAGGATTTACGTGGTAAAACCCTGACAGAGTGTCAAGGAAACATCCATGGGGCAAGGGATTGGAATCTCTATTCAATCAATAAATGATTATCCTTACAATAGTTCGGGCATTCATCAGTTTTATATATGAGCCTCCGTTACATAACTGCTGATTAGGTATGAAACTAACTTTTCAATAACTAATACAATTAACCGAAATTTACATTAATTAGTTGTCAACTACCAACACTTCAAAATCCCCCAATAAATTTTGGTGTAAGAAAAAATATTGTCTAGCTCTTCCTTACAATTTTTTTGTTAAAGTTAGTCCACAGAAATCTTTTGCAGCCTTTATGAACCGCTAAAAATATAGACATGTCAAGAGGAAATGAATGATTCCTTAAATAAAAGACTCATTGAACCATCAAATAGTACTTCGGCACGTTGAGGATTCCAAGTGAAAATGGAAATAATGTTGACAATTTAGTGATAATGATTTTTTTAATAGAAAGGAATTCAATTAAACGGTTAAAAACTAATAAAATAAGACATTAAGAATTAATTAAATTAAAGTAATGAGGAATAAATGAAAATATTAAAGGAGTTAAAAGGATAAAGGAGTAAACAAAAAAATCCTAGGATTAACAAATTTGTATAATATGAAAAATAATTAAAAAGAAAAGAAAATATAAACGATGTAACAAAACATAAATGAGGAAAAAATGCAAGGGGAAAAAAGATAAGGGTAATTAATGAGGGTAAAAATTAAACTAAATAAACAATTATGAGAGATTGATGCATTGGAATAACAAATCAAAAATAAAAGGGAAATTAATAATGAGAGATCGATATATTGGACTAACTAGCACAACACATTATTGTTTAATAATAAATATTATTAACAATTATTAATTAAATAATTCATTTTTAATAATAATAATAATAATAATAATAATAATAAAAAATTAATTATTAAATAATTAGTATTAATTATTAATTATTTTTTATTTATTAATAATTATTAACCCTATAGATCAATTCTAAAACCCCAAGGAATTATAAACATAAGGAAATAATAAACAACCCAAGGGATTAATATTATAATCCCAACGTATTTAAACCCTAAGATAAATATTATGAACTCCAGGGAATAATATTAAACCCAAGGGATAAATATTATAAACTCAAGATATATAAACCCTAAGATAAATATTATAAATCCTAAAATAAACATGGTTGACCATGATTGATTTTCATATTGACACACAATGGTCCAACGTCACAATGCGACATTAGACCATGGTTAACCATGGTTGATTTTCATATTGAAATAATCTTTGTCACAAAGCGATGTTGGACCATGGTTGGCCACATTAAACAAATAAAATTGAGGTTTAATAATGTTATTAAACAATAACATTATTAAATATTAATAAATAATAATATTATTAAATTTAAATATTATTAAAAATAAAAAATAAAAAATAATAATATTATAAATAAATAACAATATTTTATTAATGATAATTTTAATAATTTGAAAGAGCATTAATAATTTAATTATAAATAATTGAAAATTGAAAATATTGGATAACATTTAACATTAATTTAACCATGTTTGGATTAATATATGAATACTAATTAATTAATTAATTGATTAATAAAAAATATTGATAAATTAATAAAATTGAATATGGACAACCATGGTTGAATTCGGTTAAACATGCTCAACCATGGTCAATCAATATCAATTATTGTCTACCATGATCAATAATGTTCAACGATGATCTTCCATGGTCAAGTATGCTCCACCATCATCAACCATGGTTAATCAATGTCTCTACGGTGAACCATGATCAATGATGGTTAATCATGCTCGAATATGGTTAACCATGGTCAATGTCTTTGTGGTCAACCACAATCAATCATGCTCAACCATGATTAGCCATGGTTGAATTTCATCAATCATGATCAACCTTGATTAAAGTCTCTTTGATCATGACCAATAATGATGGTCAACCATGGACAATCATAGTCAACCATGGTCAATCATGATCAACCATGTTTTATAAAATCAAACATGGTTAACCATGGTCAATCATGGTCAACCATGGTTGAACATCACATTGTGACAAAGATTGCTCTAATATAAAAATCAACCATGGCCAACCATCTTCCAACCTCACATTGTGACAAGGATTGTCTCAATATGAAAATCAATCGTCATCAACAATGCTTATTTTAGTGTTTATAATATTTATCTTAGGGTTTATATAGCTTAGGTTTATAATATTAGTGCCTTGTGTTTAATATTGTTCCCTTGGGTTCATAATCCCTTGGGTTTATAATATCAATCATGGTCAACCATCGTCAATCATAACCAACCATGGTTAACCATGGTCGAATGTCGCATTGTGACAATGATTGCCTCAATATGAAAATCAACCATGGTCAACCATGTCTATTTTAGTGTTTATAATATTTATCTTAGGGTTTATATACCTTGGGTTTATAATATTAGTCCATTGGGTTTAATATTATTCCCTTGGGTTCATAATCCCTTGGGGTTTTAGTATTAATCCCTTGGGTTTATAATATCAATCCCTTGGGCTTATTATTCCCTTGGGTTTATAATATCAATCATGGTCAATCATGGTCAGTCATAGCCAACCATGGTTAGCCATGGTCAATCATGGTCGAATATCGCATTGAGACAAAAATTGTCTCCATATGAAAATCATGGACAATCATGGTCAACCATATTTTATAGAATCAAACATGGTCAACCATGGTTTAACGTCGCATTGTGACAAAGATTGTCTCGATATGAAAATCAACCATGGTCCAACGTCGCATTGTGACAAAGATTGTCTTGATATGAAAATTAACCATGGTCAACCATGGTCCGACGTCACATTGTGATAAGGATTATCTCAATATGAAAATAAAGCATGGTCAACCATATTTGTTTTATTGTTTATAGTATTTATCTTAGGGTTTATATACCTTGGGTTTATAATATTAGTCCCTTGGGTTTAATATTATTCCCTAGGGTTCATAATCCCCTGCGGCTTTAGTATTAGTTTCTTGGGTTTATTATTCCCTTGGGTTTATAATATCAATCATTTTCAATCATGGTTAATCATAGCCAAGGATGGTCAACCATGGAAAAATGTCGTATTGTGACAAAGATTGTCTCAATATGGAAATCAACTATGGTCAACCATGGTCGAACATCGCGTTGTGACAAAGATTGTCTCGATATGAAAAGAAATCATGGTTGACCATGGTCAACCATGGTCCTATGTCGCATTATGACAAGGATTGTCTAAATATGGAAATCAATCATGGTCAACCATGTTTATTTTAGGGTTTATAATATTTATATTAGAGTTTATATACCTTGGGTTTATAATATCAATCCCTTGGATTTATTTATCTAAGGATTCATATTCTTAGGGTTTAATATTTTTCCCTTAGGTTTATAGTCCCTTGGGTTTTTAGTATTAATCCCTAGGGTTTATTATTCCCTTAGGTTTATAATATCAACCATGGTCAACTATAGTCAACTTGGTCAATCATGGTTAACCATGGTCAACCATTGTCTACCATGTTTTATAAATTCAATCATGGTCAACCATGGTTCAATGTCGCAAATATTGTCTTAATATGAGAATCAAACATGGTTATCCATGGTCCAATGTCACATTGTGACAAAGATTCTCTTGATTTGAAAATCACTCATGGTCAAGCATGGTCCAACATCACATTGTGACAAGGATTGTCTCAATATGAAAATCAACCATGGTCAACCATGTTTATTTTAGTGTTTATAATAATTATCTTAGAGTTTATATACCATGGATTTATATCTTAGTCCCTTCGTTTTAATATTATTCTACCAAGGTCAACCATGTTTTATAAAATCAATTGTGGTCAACCATGGTTAATTAGGGTCAACCATGGGCCAACGTCACATTGTGACAAAGATTGTCTCAATATGAAAAGCATGGTCAACCATGGTCATCCATGGCTGATCATGGTCAACCATGTTTTATAGAATGAAACATGGTCAACCATGGTCAATCCTGGTCAAACATGATCGAATGTCACATTGTGACAAAGATTGTCTCGATATGAAAATCAATCATGGTCATCCATGGTCCAACGTCGCATTGTGACAAATATTGTCTTGATATGTAAATCAACCATGGTCTCGAATGTCGCATTGTGACAAAAATTGTCTCCATATGAAAATCATGGACAATCATGGTCAACCATGGCCAGCCACAGTTGATCATGGTCAACCATGTTTTATAGAATGAAACATGGTCAACCATGTTTATTTAGCATTTATAATATCGATCCCTTGGGTTTATAATATCAATCACGGTTAATCATGGTCAATCATAGCCAACCATGGTCAATCATGGTCGAATCTCACATTGTGATAAAAATTGTCTCTATATGAAAACCATGGGCAATCATGTTCAACCATGGTCGAATATTGCATTGTGACAAAGATTGTATCGATATGAAAATCAACCATGGTCAACCATGGTCCAACATCACATTGTGACAAATATTGTCTCGATATGAAAATCAACCATGTTCAACCATGGTCTAACTTCGCATTGTGACAAAGATTGTCTCGATATGAAAATCAACCATGGTCAATCATGGTCTAACATCACATTGTGACATATGTTTTCTCTATATGTAAATCAACCATGGTCAACCATGGTTTGATGTTGCACTGTCATAAGAATTGTATCAATATGAAAATTAACCATGGTCAACCATGTGTTTATAATATTTATCTTAGGGTTTATATACCTTGGGTTTATAATATTTGTCCCTTGGGTTTAATATTATCCCCTTGGGGTTTTAATATTAATCCCTTGGTTATTATTCCTTTGGGTTTATAATATCAATCATGGTCAATCATAGCGAGTCATGGTCAACCATGGTCAACCATGGTCGAATATCACATTATGACAAAAATTATCTCCATATGAAAATCATGGACAATCATGGTCAACCATGGTTGGTCATGGTCAACCATATTTTATAGAATGAAACATGGCCAACCGTGGTCAATCTTGGCCAGCCATGGTCGAATGTCGCATTGTGACAAAGATTGTCTCGATATGAAAATCAATCATGGTTAATCATGGTTCAACGTTGCATTGCGACAAAGATTGTCTTGATATGTAAATAAACCATGTTCAACCATGGTTTAACGTTGCATTATGACAAATATTGTCTCGATATGAAAATCAACCATGGTCAACTACGGTCTAACGTCACATTGTGACAAATATTGTCTCATAAATCAACCACAGTTAACCATGGTCTAATGATGCACTATGATAAAAATTATCTCAATATGAAAATAAACCATGGTCAACCATATGTTTATAATATTTATCTTAGGGTTTATATACCTTGGGTTTATAATATTTGTTCCTTGGGTTTAATATTATCCCCTTGGGTTCATAATCCCTTGGGGTTTTAGTATTAATCCATTGGGTTTATAATATTAATCCCTTCGGTTTATTATTCCTTTGGGTTTATAATATCAATCATGGTCAATCATAGTGAGTCATGGTCAAGCACAGTCGAATATCGCATTATGACAAAAATTGTTTCCATATGAAAATCATGGACAATCATGGTCAACCCTGGTCAACCATGTTTTATAGAATGAAACATGGCCAACCATGGTCAATATTGGTCAACCATGATCGAATGTTGCAATGTGACAAAGATTTTCTCGATATGAAAATCAATCATGGTCAGCCATGGTCAACCATGGCCCAACGTCGCATTGTGACAAAGATTGTCTCAATAAGTAAATCAACCATGGTCTCGAATGTCTCATTGTGATGAATTTTTTCTCGATATGAAAATCTACCATAGTTTCCATCGCCGAATGTCACATTGTGACAAAGATTGTCTTGATATGAAAATCAACCATGGTTGACCATGGTCTAACGTCGCATTGTGACAAATATTGTCTCGATATGTAAATCAACCATGATCAACCATGCTCTAACATTGTATTGTGATAAGAATTGTCTCAATATGAAAATCAACCATGGTCAACCATGTGTTTATAATATTTATCTTAGGGTTTATATGCCTTGGGTTTTTAATATTTGTCCCTTGGGTTTAATATTATTCCTTTTGATTCATAATCCCTTTGGGTTTTAGCATTAATCCCTTGGGTTTATAATATCGATCCCTTGGGTTTATTATTCCCTTAGGTTTATAATATCAATAATGCTTAATCATGGTCAATCATAGCCAACCATGGTCAACCATGGACGAATGTCGCATTGTGACAAAAATTATCTCCATATGAAAATCATGGACAATCATGGACAATCATGGTCAAACATGGTCGAACGTTGCATTGTGACAAAGATTGTCTCGATATGAAATTCAACCATGGCCAACCATGGTCAACCATGGTCCAATGTCGCATTGTGACAAAGATTGTCTTGATATGTAAATCAACCATGGTCCAATGTCACATTGTGATAAAGCTTGTCTCAATATGAAAATCAACCATGTTCAAGAACATTTATTTTAGTGTTTATAATATTTATCTTAGGGTTTATATACCTTGGGTTTATAAATTTTGTCCCTTGGGTTTAATATTATTTTGTTGGGTTTATAATCCCTTGGGGTTTTAATATTAATCCATTGGGTTTATTATTCCCTTGGGTTTAATATTATTCCGTTGGGTTTATAATCCCTTGGGGTTTTAGTATTAATCCCTTGGGTTTATAATATCAATCCTTTGGGTTTATTATTCCCTTTGGTTTATAATACTAATCAAGGTCAACCACAAGGGATTATAAACCTAAGGGAATAATATTAACCCAAGGGATAAAAGCCCATGAGATTATTACTAAAAACCCTAGGATTTATATTCCTTTAGGTGTATAATATTATTCCCTTAGGTTTATTATATCAATCCCTTGGGTATACTAATCTAAGGGTTCATATTCCTAGGGTATAATATTATTCATAGGTTTATAATATCAATCCCTTAGGTTCAATATAAATAATGGTCAACCAAGGGTTTATATACATTGGATTTATAAACATGGTTGACCATGGTTGAAAATGATTGATTTTCATTTTTGAGACAATTGTTGTCACAATGTGACGTTGGATCATGGTTGACTATTTTTATTCGAGGGTATTTAATATCTTAGGGCTTATATACCTTGGGTTTATAATATTAATTCCATGGGTTTAATTTTATTCCTTTGGGTTTCTAATCCCTTGGGTTTTAAATTTAAAAAGTCAATGGCATAATATTCCTAGGGTATAATATTATTTATAGGGTTTGTAAATAATATTAATCCCTAAGGTTTAATATTATTCCCCAGGGTTTATAATTTCTGGATTTTTAGTATTGAACCTTAAGGGATTATAAACCCAAAGGAATTAATATTATAAACCCAAGGTATATAAACCATAAGATAAATATTATAAACCCTTGAATAAATATGGTTGATCATGGACAACCATGGTCCAACGTTGCATTGTGACAAAGATTGTCTCAAAATGAAAATCAACCATTGTCAACCATGGTCAACCATGTTTATTTTAGGGTTTATAATATTTTTCTTAGGGTTTATATACCTTGGGTTTATAATATTAATCCCTAGGGTTTAATATTATTCCCTTGGGTTTTTAGTGTTAATCCTTTGGATTTATTATCCTTTAGGTTAATATTATTGCCTTTGGTTCATAATCACTTGGGGTTTTAGTATTAAACCCTACGAATATGAACCCTTACATTAGTAAACCGAAGGGATTGATATTATAAACCCAAGAATTAGTACTAAAACCTTAAGGTATTATAAACTAAAGGGACTAATATTATAAATTTAAGGTATATAAATGCTTGGTTGACCATGATTTATATTGAACCTAAGAGATTAATATTATAAACCTATGAATAATATTATACCCTATGAATATGAATAATTAGATTAATACACCCAAGACATTGATATTATAAACCCAAGGGAGTATAAACCCTAAGGTTTTGTAGTAATAATCTCTTGGGTTAATATTATTTCATTAGATTTCTAATCCCTTGGGGTTTTAGTATTAACCCCTTGGGTTTATTATTCTCTTGGGTTTATAATATCAATCCTTAAATTTATTAATCTAAAAGTTCATATTTATATTAAATAATTTTAAATTAAATAATAATAAATAACATTTAATATTAAATAATAATGATAATTATAATGCTATTAAATATAATAATAATAATAATAATATTTTTATTGTGGTTTTTTAGTAGTTACAAATTATGTATTTATCAATAATAAATATAAATAAAACCTTCAACTTATATCAACTACATTAATACAATAACATAATTATTACTACAACTTTTATACATATTATGATAATATTTAAATTTATAAATATAAATTCATGAAAATTGAATTCCTAACGCAAACAATTTTCTTTATATTAAAGTGCAGCCCATCTCTTAGTACCAAAACATAAAGTTTGAACCTTGCAATATATATTACGAGAAGAGACACAAGTAAAAGCCAATGATTAATCCATGAATGAACGGGTAAGTAACATGTTGTTTTATCATTTCAATGGCGTGTTCAACGCTTCACATGGAGACTTTAAAGTGGCTAACAAAGAAGATATTATTAAACATTATTATTTCTGTTTTTAGACAGAGATTACGAATTGAGTATTTATTAATTTAGTCAAATAATATAAATATTTTTTAATTTAACAAAGTGTAATTTTTTTTATTTATAATTTTTTTTAATGGCATTTATCTTTCATGGGATTGGTTGTTAATTTGGACATGTGATTGCCCAATGTCTCAAATAACGAGTCAAGAGTATATGGGACATATTAGGTTTTGTTTTTATTTTTATTGCATTTCATAATTGAGTGAGACATCTCATAATTAAGTAATTGATACATTTCTTTATTCAAAGGTGACAAAATATTTTTTTATATTAATTACAAATGCAAGAGTACATGGGTCACATCAATTTTTGTTTTTGTTTTTATTACATTTCGTAATTGAGCGAGACATTTCATAATTAAGTATTCATACATTTTTTTATTCAAATATGACAAAATATTTTTTATATTAATTAAAAATCCAAGAGTACATGGGTTATATCAGTGTTTGTTTTTATTACATTCCATAATTGAGTGAAATATTTCATTAGTAAGTAATTCATACATTTCCTTATTCAAAAGTGACCAAATAATTTTTATATTAATTAAAAAATTAATATTAGAATTAACATAAAAAATGTTTAATAATTTTGTAAGCTAATTTTGTAATCTCCATAATAAATAAAAAATTTGAAATTAACTTTTTTATATTTTTAAATTTATATATTTATCATCACTAAATATGTTTACCATTCTATATTTACTTAATATAGTTATAACATTTAATATTTCAAAAATCATAAAAAACAAACTATATATTACAAATAACTATTTATAAATAATACATTGTATCATTTTTTAATTTTTTAAATTAAGATATATATTGAATGATAAATTTTAATATTCCGCATCATAAAACAAATCTTATCAAAAATACATTTTACAACTAAATTTCAAAAAAATTGCTAATTCTTTTAATATATCACAATAATGATCAAATAATTTCACTATTATTTTAAAAGGGACAAAGAAAATCTACTATATAGCACTTGTTTTAATTTTAATGCAGACGTGTTCCGTTGAATGGCATGATGCTAAATAACGAAATAGGAGATTAGTGTAATTGGGGGATCAAGTGAAGAAAAATTTAGACAATATCATGATAGGTATCGATTTCTGCTCCATGTAAGCCAACTTCTCACGAGGCCAAATTCTTCCCCATACACAAATATATGGAATGAATCCAATGGCGTTTCTCTTGCTAAAACTTCTCATGAAATCATTCTCAAATAGTTAAACTTAACTCAATCGCAATTATGACAAGAAACCCTATTCCATTCTGATGTTCCATCAATTAAATAACTTCAAAACAAAACCATACCAACTTCGAAACAATATTGTCATTTATAAAAAGTGGGAGAATTTCCAAAAATAGAGAATGGACAATCATATATACTGTTTATGTTAGTTATAAATAGTTAATGGATATCTTTTAATTAATATTATCAAATAGTTTCTAATTAATCTATCAATTAATTAAATTATCAGTGTATATTTTAATTAATTTTGTATAAATATATTGTTATTTTATTAAATTATGAATATATAATGTTTATAGATTAACAAAACATAGAAATAATATTGAAAAACTCAATTGTAACATAATGTAGATGTCTTACTTTGAAAACTTTTTCGACAAAACCATCTAAAAATGACATTTGTTTGGCTTTTTGTAAGGTTTCAAGATTATTACAATTAGAAGCTATAATGTTGTAGATAAAGATTTTGTATATTTTACTCCTAGGTTTCACATTTTAGTCTTTTTTTATTTGCTTTTGTGCCATTAATACTGCAAGCTTTCAATTTTTCATGGGCAAATCTATTTAGGCCCTTTTTCATCTTTGATTGATTTGTTTCCTTGTTGATGCGGCTATTTGTATTCTGGTAGGAACTAAAATAAATCCAGTTTATGGAAAACCACCTATAGCATAAGGACAAACAACCACGGAAAATGGGGAAGGAAAAACATATTTTTATTCAAGTAGGAATTAAAATACATCCCATTTATGCAAAAGCACCTATAGCATAAGGATAAATAGACATGGGAAATGTTTATGAGACTATTTAACAAAGGGTTTTACCTAGTTTATATATCTATATATATATATATATATATATATATATATATATAACTAACATTATTTGATATAAAGTCTCTATAGATATAGATATGCCCACAACACAACAAATTTGGCTTGGTTTGAAATGTTTTGTTCATGGTGGAATCTCATAAAGTGCTCGAATTCCCATAGGTGTCACCTAGATGTTCACTATGTTCACCTTCGTGACAAGGGGAAAAATACTTACATATTTCATACTCTTTGGAAGGAATGTCATTCAATAACTCACAATTCATTCATTTGATCAGGGTAAGTTGGATTAAAATCCAAGTCCAAATAGTTTCCTTGAAATCCAATGAATATGCAGCTATCTCTTATGAAAATATCATTAAAAGCCCTATTTGAATGAAACAAGTAATCAATCTATGAGTGTGGTAGTGCATCATTGAACCAACGACCAAAAACACAAAACTTCTTCCTTGTCATAATGAATTTGGACAATAATCCTGCTTATTTCCACTTACTCTCCTTGAGTGTATTAGCTACCCAACCTTATTGAATTGTTTGCGTCGGGGTCTTATCACAGTGTCACTAACTCAACACTCACCTGTGAAAGCTATCCTATGTCACAGTGTCTCCTGTGGAATAGTCGAGGTGTCATTTCAACCACAATTTATTGTTAGGTATCCAGTGTCTAAACATATCACATAAAATCTCTGGCTCATGAAGAACATCTATTGCTATTTATAAAATATTAAAATTCTTTTAATACATTGTGCTTGCTTGTCTACAAACTCTCCAATGTGGACCCCACATTGATTCCATGTGATTATGATTGTAGAGAGGATGTGGAGGATAGTCCATCTTATAGTTTTACTTTGTGGGTCATCTTATATGTCCCATAAGATATCCTTAGTCATGTATCATATATACAAATTCTATGGCATGTTCAAGTCAAAAGCATTTGATTTCAGAGCTCTGGAGATTTTTTTGTGAGTGTTCCATGAAATTTCAAATCAAGTTTCAAGATTCAATTAGTCATTTGTGTGTTATGGTCATTTTGCTATTTTGTTATCATAAATATGTGAACATTTATAACATAATTGTGTTATTAAAGCTCAGTTTTTTAATCAAACTTTTATTAGCGACTGGTTAATTTATTATGAAAACATCACTTTTGAAGGGAAAAATTTTAAACATAACATTTCTTGATGGGTGGCATAGACACCTAAAACGTAAAAAAAAAATGGTTTGACGGGTAAAGAGGAATCAAAATTCCAACCCTGGCCGTCGTAGATGGGACGAATGTACGTACATAATCATACGTAGCATTAATGGATCAATGGCTACACAAATACTGGTGGTCAAATTCCTTGACATTCGCTACACAATACATAAGAGGTACCTGCAATTTGAAGTGCCCCAAATGGTTTTTATTTTTATTTTTTTTGGTGAATCATGGAAATCCACCTATTTCTTGTTACCATTTTTTAAGTGGATATGTTGAAAACGTTTTTCTTTTTTATGGACACATGGAAAGATTGAAGTAGTCTTATTCTTTAATTGAACAATATTGACATATATTTTATAAAAAGAAATTCCTTATTATAGAACTAAATTAGTGAGCTATTATGCTTAGAAGATTTTATTCTAAATACGCAAGTCTATTTCATACTTTGGAACCTATATAACACATAAAAGGACAAGCTACAAATGACCATCATCAAATACATATAAGATAAATTTGAAATTCCAAGCCTACATACAACTCACCACTAGACCTAGAGTTTCTAATTCATCTTGATTGGAAATTTGATGTTGGTCATTTGTTTTTCATGTTTGTTACTTAACGGTTTATGTAAATTCACAATTGTCTTTTTTTTTTTGGGATTTTTTTATAACAATTGAGAGACAGGCTTGAAGGTAGTTGTCTTTAAAGAGAGCACAATAACTCACTAGTCTAGCTCTAAACACCAAAAAAAATGTTGAAATCTATGCCAAAAGTGTTTAGCTAGAGATTGTCATAGCATTGAGGGTTAGTTCAATTGGTTGAGTTCCAGTTGCTAAAGTACCTTGCCATTGGGAGGTAATGGGGTCAATTCTCCTCAATGCCCTCGGGGTACCATCTTCCCAAAGTTCCATTAAAAAAATAAATATCTAGTTATTCTATGTTTTGGATTTTTTTAGTTGGAATTCAACAAAACGATCAACCTAACAACTTTCTTCAATCCATTCTATTTTTGTGACTATTTTATGTTTTTGTGAAGCTTTTATATTTTAGAGT
Source organism: Pinus tabuliformis (assembly GCA_031772625.1). Taxonomy (NCBI): domain Eukaryota; kingdom Viridiplantae; phylum Streptophyta; class Pinopsida; order Pinales; family Pinaceae; genus Pinus; species Pinus tabuliformis. Next base: position 1,604,563,166 of record CM062817.1, on the reverse strand, counting down.
TTTTTATCAAAATTCTGCGAAACAATTTTTGATATTTTTTTATTGTTTAAATCTATTTTTGATAAAAAATTAACATTCTAAAAACCTCTCAAACAATTCACACATCAAATTCAAATTTGTAATTCCGACCAAATTTCAAACAAATTTAAAATAATTAAACCTACAAAACTAAAAATAATTAAACTACAAGTATGAAAGAAAAACAACGCGTTCTTGTTCTTTGTTAATTAGCGTTCATGAAATTCTACATATCGCCAAAGTGAGATAGACTTGCATAAACTATGGAAAAATGGGAAGATAATATATTAAGTTTTCACAGTTTTTCTGCTTATTATATCTAAATTGTCTTGATTGTGAGGAAACATCCAAAGTGATACCTTAATGTAATCCTATACTCAATTGTGACTATACATTTGGAATAGTGAAAGGGGCTTTTAACAATATAATATGGTGGAGGTGTTTAATTTTAATCTTTTAATATGTAAAAAATATTATTAATACATAAAATATTTTAATATTTTATATCTATATATATAATTTTTTATAAAAAATAAAGTAATTGAAATAAAAAAATATGGTTAGATTTTGTTTGACAAATTTTATAATAAAATATGTTATTTTTGCCTTGTACAATAAAACAAATATTTAATGTTAATCATAAATAAAGTATTTCAATGCTTATCTTAAATAAAATATCAATTTGACATATATTTTAGAAAGAGATGTTTTATTCATGATAGGTATTAAAAAAGATCAAATCTCTTGAGGTTTAAACTTTTTTTAGAGTACAAAAGGGTTTGCACTTCAAGAGATTTGATCTCTCCCCAGACTTTAAGATGAATCTATACTAGTTATATGTGTGTGTTTGTGTGTGTGTGCGACTTCGTGAGAGTAAATTTTCACTATTTAAATTGTATTTTTGAATGCATAATTGGATTGAACTCCTTGAAATTATTTTTGAGAACATGAATTGTGTAGAGTAGACAACTTCAACTTGCAATTCCCACTAAATGTTTTAATCATAAGATTTTTTTTCAATTTATTTATATATAATATACATAGTCTCTTTTTAGCCATATACAATATATACATAGTTGACATTGAAATATTTCGCATTAAAATATTTTTCCCCTTATTTTTAAATATACATTAATATTACTTATTGAAATATTTTCTTTATGATGTATATTGATAATTGTTTTTCGTAAAATACTACATCTCCATCATGTTCAATATATCACCCTAATTTGGGTAGAGACTTCACATCAAGGAGTGCCTTGACAGAACACCCCATCAGAGTCTATCCAAAACCCCATGAACATGGTCTATATTGATTATTATTATTCTTCTTCTTTAAACATCACATATTAATTTTATTCCTTATGTGCAACTCACTTGGCCATCATCTTGAAGTATTGTGTACACTAAGAGATTCAAGGTTCAAATCCCAAGTAACTTGGTCTATGGAGAGAAGGACAATCATAGGCCAGAGGTACAGTGGTACCTAATTTTAGGCAAGTATGACCCCAAACCAAGTGCCAATCTCTCCTATTACAAATCAAAAAAGAAAAAAAGAAAAGAAAAGTTATCACACATTAAAAATGAAATGAATTACATATCGTTATCTTATTACTCTTTTTATAAAGCAAAATAATTATTTTAATTTTAATCACTTTTTTTTGTGTCTTTCTATCTCTATATAAAGTTGATATTAAAAATAAATTACCTCTTTTCTTTAAATTTTGGGATATTTTTAATAGTTAGCATCAAAACAAACAAACAAACAAACAAACATATCTATATATAAGGTTGATATAAAATTAAGTGTTGAAATATTTTATTTATGATTGAGAATGAAAGTGAAATATTTTACCATATATTGGGTTGTAATATCAATCAGCCTAAATTCATCTTAACTTCGGATCTACCAAGTGCATAGAAGGATCAAATCTCTTTCACTCTAAAAGGATCTACAAGTGCTAAAAATGATCAAAAGAGGTTTGCACCTCAAGAGATTTGATCTCTTTGTACGCTTGATAGTTTAATTATTTATTATTTATTATTTATTATAATTATATTTTTAGTTTTACGTAATTTCACTGAGTCAAAATATTTTATTAATAATTACAATAATTATTTATTTTATTTTATTTTTATTTTTATGTAGTTCGACCATGTCAAAATGTTTAAGATGATAGAACATTACAACATTTCTATGATATTGGTCTCGGTGCAATAACCAACCAGTCACAATAAAAATGATATTATTGATGTTTTATAATAATTTTCATTAAAAATAATATCTATATATATATATATATATATATATATATATATATATATATATATATATATATATATATATAACCAACATTGTTGTTTATTTAAATAATATTTTATTTTTGTTTTAAAGGGGAGACATGTCTTTCCTAGGGCCCTCTCAGTGCCCCCTATGTAGAAACCAAGAGGAATCTTTTCATCACCTTCTGAATGCATGTCCTATTGCTGGATAAGTTTGGGATCTAGTTGCTAGCCTTTTTAGCCCCTTTGTGCGCCATCAGGCAAACATTCTGGAGACTATTGAAAATTGGCCCAATCATAGATTCAAAAACTTGATTGTCAGTAGGGCATGGTGCCTGATCTTGGGTTTTATCCTTTGGAATATCTGGAAAGAAAGGAACCATGCTATCTTTCATGACTAAACCCCTTCCAATGCTTCTGTTTGGGGTATAGCTAAAGAAAACACAAGAGAGACTATTCTAATGGAGCAATGGGTACCAGAAGACTAGAAAGATGACCCTTCATAAATATAGATTCTTCGTTCACTAAACCTCTCTCAAGATATGATACCACCCTCTGCTTCTTCCATCAAGGGTCCTCCAACTTCATCCCCTTTTGTCTTCATTTAGCCCCTGGGACCGACGAGGTACGGTGGTATTTTGCAAAACTTTAGTGATCCCCTACTGATTGTTATGCCAACTATTGTGGATACACTACAAATAATGTTTCTAAACTTACTTATTTAGAGAAGGCACCCACTCTTGCCCTACAACAGACTTGCTTGAGGATCCATCTAGCAGTGGATTCCAAATTGGTTTTCCAGATGGATCAAAAGATCATTGATGGCTCTCCTATCTTCAAAATTGCTTGGAGTCGGCGTCTTGAGGCCTAGCTGGTTCAAATAAAAATATCTTGGAAATATTTGAGTATGTCACTTCTGGTCGCGTTCTCAGGGATGGAAACAAAGTGGCTAATTGGATGGCTAATTATGGAGCAAAGAATCAACACAAAGAATTTTCCCTTCCATGGCATGATGCTCTGAGTGCAATAGATTTAGATCCTAGCGAATTTCAGACTCTCCAGGACCTCATTGAAGTTGAATCCTCTCTCCCCGATGGGGGTGGTCATATGAGGGTACAAGTTTCCAAATCGAGGCCATTGGGGCTTGCGCCTTCGCCATGTGCGTAATTACTTGGCCTTTATGTGCCATCCCTACCATCAAATCTCATGCGTGATGATTAATTACCTTCATCTGGTTGTTATATTTGTTCTTTGGAGATATTTTAGATTCAATCTGCTAACTTGGGCAATGAGTTGGGGTTGTGAGGAGGTTGGAGGTGTTTGGGTTTGGTGCCATGGTAGCTCTTTAGGGTTTCTGCCCAGGTTAAGGAGGGACAAGTGAAAATGTGATTCTTTGGTTTGGGCTGGTCTTTGCTTACTGGTATTCTTTTGGGACCGTGATACCCGAGCGAGTAGTGTCTGGTTCTGCCTCCTAGTTGCTGCACATCTTCGATTTTCTGCGAATTTCTAGAAAGTCCGGATTCCTCCGTCTGGTGCTCGAGGTAAGGTCTTTGTGTCTTTTAGTTCCTCTGCTTTTCTATGCGGTTTCAAGAGTTTGCCTCTGTGGGTTGGCAGACATCCTAATGTGGTCTTAGTGTTCAGCGTTCCTCCTGGTCTGTTCCAGAGAGATAGTGATATCTTGTTCTTTGGAAAATTTGGAAGGTGGTTTGAGTCTCTGTGCTAGATTGAAGTCAAAAAAGTTTCTCCTCTCATCCGGGCTAGTGTTTTCTGCTCTCGTAATTCCCTTGGGTTGCGAGGAGGGTTTGTCCCATCTAGTTCTCTGGTTAGGGTTTCCTTTGGTTTGTTTCATTCAAGTAATTCCTGTGTCAGTTTTCAGGTTTCCTATCAGTGGTGGTAGTGGTGTCGTGGTCTTTGGTTTTGCATTGCCTCTTGCAGGTATCACGACAATCTCTTCTTGGTCTTCTCCTGCAGTCGGTTGTCAATCAATGATAAGTGCGATATGCCCCGCCAACGGGGCATATCACACTTACCATTGAATGGCATGATGCTAAATAACGAAATAGGAGATTAGTGTAATTGGGGGATCAAGTGAAGAAAAATTTAGACAATATCATGATAGGTATCGATTTCTGCTCCATGTAAGCCAACTTCTCACGAGGCCAAATTCTTCCCCATACACAAATGTAGGGAATGAATCCAATGGCGTTTCTCTTGCTATTGGGCATCACATGAAATCATTTTCAAATAGTTAAATTTAATTGCAATGATGACAAGAAACCCTATTCCATTCTGATGTTCCATCAATTAAATAACTTCAAAACGAAACCGTACCAACTTCAAAACAATATTGTCATTTATAAAAAGTTTGGGAGAATTTCCAAAAATAAGGAATGGACAATCATATACACTGTTTATGTTAGTTATAAATAGTTAATGGATATCTTTTAATTAATATTATCAAATAGTTTCTAATTAATCTATCAATTAATTAAATTACCAAATTATATAAATAAATTGTTATTTTATTAAATTATGAATATATAATGTTTATAGATTAACAAAACATAGAAATAATATTGAAAAACTTAATTGTAACATAATGTAGATGTCTTACTTTGAAAACTTTTTTGACAAAACCATCTAAAAACGACATTTGTTTGGCTTTTTTTAAGGTTTCAAGATTATTACAATTAGAAGCTATAATGTTGTAGATAAAGATTTTGTATATTTTTACTCCTAGGTTTCACATTTTTAGTATTTCTTTATTTGCTTTTGTGCCATTAATACCGCAAGCTTTCAATTTTTTGTGGGTAAATCTATTTAGGCCCTTTTTCATCTTTGATTGATTTGTTTCCTTGTTGATGCGGCTATTTGTATTCTAGTAGGAACTAAATTACATCCAATTTGAGGAAAAACACCTATGGAATAAGGACAAACAACCACAGAAAATGGGGAAGAAAAACATATTTTTATTCAAGTAGGAATTATAAGACATCTCATTTATGCAAAAGCACCTATAGCATAAGGACAAATAGCCACGTGAAATGGATATGAGACTACTCAACAAAGGTTTTTTACCTCGTCTATAGAGACTATATATATATAACTAACATTATTTGATATAAAGTCTCTATAGATATAGATATAAATTTGGCTTGGTTTGAAATGTTTTATTCATGGTGAGATCTCATCAAGTGCTCAAATTCCCATAGGTGTCACTTAGATGTTCACCTTCGGGACAAGGGAAAAAATACATACATATTTCATACTCCTTGGAAGGAATGTCATTCAATAACTCACAATTCATTCATTTCATCAGGGTAAGTTGGATTAAAATCCAAGTCCAAATAGTGTCCTTGAAATCCAATGAATATGCATCTATCTCTTATGAAAATATCATTAAAAATCTCATTTGAATGAAACAAGTAATCAATCTATGAGTGTGGTAGTGCATCAATGAACCAACAACTAAAAACACAAAACTTCTTCCTTGTCATAATGAATTTGGACAATAATACTGCTTGTTTCCACTCGCTCTCCCTAAGTGTATTAGCTACCCAACCTTATTGAATTGTTTGGGTCAGGGTCTTGTCACAGTGTCACTAACTCAACACTCACCTGTGAAACCTATCCTATGTCACAATGTCTCCTGTGGAATAATGGAGGTGTCATTTCAACTAAAATTTATTGTTAGGTCTTTGGTGTCTAAACATATCACTTAAAATCTCTGGCTCATGAAGAACAACATCTGCTACTATTTATAAAATATTAAAATTCTTTTAATACATTATGCTTGCTTGTCTATAAACTCTCCAGTGTGGACCCCACATTGATTCCATGTGATTATGATTGTAAAGAGGATGTGGAGGATAGTCCATCTTATAGTTTTACTTTGTGGGTCATATTATATGTCCCATAAGATATCCTTAGTCATGTATCATATTTACAAATTCTATGGCATGTTCAGGTCAAAAGAATTTGATTTCAGAGTTCTGGAGATTTTTTTGTGAGTGTTCCATGAAATTTCAAATCAAGTTTCAAGATTCAATTAGTCATTTGTGTGTTATGGTCATTTTGCTATTTTGTTATCATAAATATGTGAACATTTATAACATAATTGTGTTATTAAAGCTCAATTTTTTAATCAAACCTTTATTGGCGAAGGGTTAATTTATTATGAAAACATCACTTTTGAAGGGAAAAATTTTAAATGTAATGTTTCTTGATGGGTGGCATAGACACCTAAAACGTCAGAAAAAAATGGTTTGAAGGGTAAAGAGGAATCCAAATTCCAACCCTGGCCATCGTAGATATGACGAATGTGCATACAAAATCTATGTAGCATTAATGGATCAATGGCTACACAAATACTGGTGGTCGAATTCTTTGATGTTCGCTGCACAATACATACTGGTACCTAAAATTTGAAGTGCCCCAAATGGTTTTTATTTTTTATTTTTTTTGGTTATTTAAAAATAAATTCCTTATTATAGAGCTAAATTAGTGAGCTATTATTCTTAGAAGATTTTATTCTAAATACTCAAGTCTATTTCACACTTTAGAACCTATATAACACATAAAAGGACAAGCTACAAATGACCATCATCAAATACATATAAGATAAATTTGAATTTCCAAGCCTACATACAACTCACCACTAGACCTAGAGTTTCTAATTCATCTTGTTAAACACACATGGACAGCACAAGGGATATGAAAGATAAATCATGCAGTACATTTTTTTATTAACATGAGATATACATTTATAGTACAACATATGACTCTTGGGTTTCAGATCCCAAGGTCTCTTGGACTGCTTTGGACTATTCGACTTCCACACTAACCCATTTAGGATTAGGTGTCCAACATTCCCCCCCTTAATCCGAAGGGTTATGTATGAGTCCAAGAAGAGAGCTGTAATACAAAATGTGCAAATATGCATGGCAGCACTAGGCTGAATGTGCTCTATGAAATGTTGGTATAAAGGGCGGTGGTTTAAGGATGACCACCAACACTGGAACGCTTAGTGCAGTTCCCGGAACTCTTCCAAAACTGGCAAGAAACTAAAGTTTTCTGCTAGAGGAAGTGATCCTATTGTTTTAAAGAGGGAAACCTTTAACCATAAAAGGGAGGTCTCACTCCGCATAAAAGGTAAAACTTCAACCTGAAAAGGGAAGTCTCAACCTGTGATGGTTTAAGGATGACTAACAACTCTGGAATTCTTAATGCAATTCCTGGAACTCTTCCAAAACTGGCAAGAAGCTGGAGTCTTCTGCTAGAGGAAGTGTTCTCAATTGTGTTCCTGGAACTCTTCCAAAACTGGCAAGAAGCTGAAGTCTTCTGCTAGAGGAAGTGTCCCAGATTGCTAACTGAAGGCATGTTCATGGGCATCTTTGTCTCTGGCTACAACTCTGAAACTGGTGTGGCAGGTTGTGGCTCAGGCTCGCTTGATGTGACTTTGAAGCTTGTAGATGACCATCATTTTCCCCCCTGTCAGATACAAGGTGAGATGATGGAGAAAACTCAACTGCAAGACTGTTCAATACTCTGGAACAAGTTCTGACATGTGTTTGGAATATCTTCTTGGCTGTTGATGCCCATTGCCAAGAAGCGATCCATCCAAGATGAATCTTTGTTCTTACAGGACGTTTGTTTCTGAAGCATCTGTGTGAAGAATGGCTGGTTTTATGATAATGCTTACATGGATGAAGATCAAAACAGTGATCTTTCAGATGGCCAACTCGATCACAGTGTTGGCATTTCTCAATCTGTTGTTGTTGTTGTTGCTGTGGAAGAGGGGCAGAATCTGGAACAACTGGAGGTGAACTGTCATGAGGAGCAAGTAAACTGTCATGAATGAATCCGGCACTCTGAAATTGAATGGGCTTGGCGTAGTCTGGAATATGAAAGGACAAGTCCTTGTCATATCCAAGACCAGTTCTGTGCTTGTTGTGGACAAGCTGTTCCCAAGGTCTGATGATGGGCTTGGGAAGTGCAGACTGAGTTTCTGCATCTGTATGTACAACTGCTGCTTTATTGGGTACTGAATCTGAAACAATATTGACTTGCTGTTTATGGGAGTCTGTTTCATTGTTCTGAACAGAAACAGGTTCAGAATGACTCCTTCGTTTTAATTCTTCTTGCTGAAGCTGAGATTCAAGTTGTAAAAAGTCAATCTTTTCATGTACATCTTGTAAACAACTATGAATATCGGTGAGAAAATCCTTGCTGATTTTGACTGTATTATCCATAGTAGAGAGTATTAGATTGTCCACTAACTCTAATATTGCACCGATTGGAGCCATTTCTAACCTCAAAATAGTAAAACAATGAGGAAAAGATGGACACCAAATAAACTTATGGCAACAGCTTCAAATCAATCAGCTTGCAATAGATTCAACATACAAAGAATGGTGATATCCAGAAAACAGACTCCTCATTCAAAAAATGAATTTTCTTCAATTCACCTGAGAATTTAACTTCCAACAAAGCATGCTCCACTCTTCAGCAGGATCCAACTACATTCACAAAATGCATCATCACTAGTTCCTGCCTCTCAAGTATTTTGTTACAAGGTACAGCTGCTCAAGGACAGGCAGTCTAGCTGAATGTTTTAATTATATAATTACAAGATTCCCAACTGTGCAATTACCACCGTAAATTTGAACTGAATGCTGTTCTTACTTTCAAGTTCTGACAAAAATCATTCTCAAGAAATATCTATCCCTACACTACTCTCAGTGCTCACAAACGAAATCCTGTGTACAAGAATACTCTCCAGCAAGTGTAGGGACGCTCCAACCTTGATAAATGAATAACAGATAACATATACAACTTTGGAGAACTGTTAGGCACATCCAATTGTGAAGAGTCTTCCTTTCACGACTTGCCTTGTTCTTTGCACGTTTTTGCCTCAGCTTTGGAAAAGTAAATAAATATCATCATATGCATCCAATCAGTCCAAGATAATAACACATCGAGATCCCATTAAAATCAAAATTGCTACAAGGCTGCGCTACTCTACAATTAAAAAATCAACAGTTTTGGTTTCTCTATTGTTCTCCACTTCTGAAGTAACTCTTAGAAAGCTCAGCAAGGCCTGGAAAAACTTTAGCAAAACTAAGTTCTACAGCAGACACGTCATTTCTTCTTTGCTCCCCTTGCAGCCTGTTGTGCAGGTGCTGTCGGTGCCTCAGTCGGTCCCTGGGCCAATCTTTCTTCCCTCCTAGCAATCTTCGGCTACAATACAGCTAACGGACAACGTTAATATGAACCAAGTGTATTATGGACAATCTTTCTGATATCGTGTTTCACAATTCAGACTCGGAAGTTCAACGCTTCATTCCAGCCTCAGTTATGTGCACCAACCCCTTCAGAATTAACCCGTTCATTAGAGCGCTGCTACAAGTGAAGAAAGTCTACCAAGAAGAAGAAGGACGAAGTACTGGTCACTGTTCAGGCTCAAGAAGGTGATGGGAGCTCTCCAGATGCGGAGTCCGGTTCTCCAACTTATGATGGATCCAAGGAAATATTTTATGCTCTGAAAATTGCAAATGCATTGATTGCAAGAATTACGAAAACAGTTAAGAAAGAAAGGATCTCTATCAAAGTGATATTACCGGGCACTTTCTTTCTCCTTGACCTATCTTGCCCCGCGAGAATAAGCTTTGCAAGTTTGATCGAACAACTGACATTTGGAACTATGTTAGACTGGGATGTCCGCGGAGCCAATTCAATGTCTGCATTTAAACTACACATCCATTTTCTCGTATCTTTAAATCTTTGAACATCACAGACTGCGAAGAGAATGGATCGGCTTTTTGCAGCCAACGAATTTCCCTTCAGAGTCGGCTTCACAGGACACAGCGGCCACCTAAGAGTAGAACCTCTTCCTCCTGTTGAGCGCCGAACGCCTCTTAGAAGTCTTCCTGATTTAGTCCTAGTAAGTCAAAATACATCCCCGTCTTCACCCTCTGGTGGTTGTAGGATGCCAATGGAATGTGGTTTATGCACGTTCTCGAATCTCAGATGGTGTACCACCTCTTGTTTCTCGTCGTGTCCTTGAGATTTTGACATACCTCGCTAAAAATCATTTCTGCGTTGCTGATCTTCATGGAGTCGTTTCCAATGTTGGAGTCGACATCTCAAACATCTACAATATCATTCGAAGAGAAAGGCAAGGGAATGTTCAATCAAATCTGCATCATCACTTGCGCCCACGCATATTAACTTCTCTTGACTTCGCTGTTGTAATAGATGCACGTAGAGAGGCTTTACTTGCACGGCCAAGGATTCAAAGTTTATGATAAACTTTGAGAACTCTAGTTAACTGCTTCCCAACAAAACAAGACCGCATGATTTCTAGTCTTCGAAACAGAGCTTCTTCGCTAGTGTATAGACAACAGACTTATCACAAAAACTGTGCACAGTCAATGCACAAGAAATTGTTACTTCGTTGGTTCTAAGACCGACATTGTGCCCTAAAAGATTGCAGACAGATTTCGCCAGTCCGAAATGGCACAGAACTGTGCTCTAACACAGAACGGTAATGTCTCTCCTGGGCTGGTGTAAAAGAGCCTGGGATTTCTCAAACAAAAACCAATCCATGTACCAATGAAAATAGCGAACCCCAAGCAAAATAATCAAAGATTAAATGCTCGCAACCCACCTTAAAAAAAGATCAAGCTCCACGTCAGAACTCAAACCGTAGATCTACAATAAAGACAAAAATTGATGCTAGAACCCTTCAAGAGATCTGCCCTTCATTTAATGTTCCACCCGCTCAGAGTTTATTGTAGAGAAAACGACTTTCTCAAATGGGAAAATGTATTGTTGAATGTCTTCGCTTCGAAGTTTTGGCCATAGAGAAGAACCTCACTCATGCGCAGTCTCTGTATAGTTTTACAAGGAATGGGACAGAAAAATATCAAATAGCGCAGGCGTTCAAACCAGGCAGTGCGCAGTCTCAGGACAGAGGCGCTCAGGACAGAGGGCGCAGAGAATCAACATCATTGAGACGTAGGACAGAGGCGTTTATGTCAGAAACGTTTATGAATGAGTGAGAGAGCTGAACAGTCAGAGACGTTTTATGAATCAGTGAGAGAGCATGAAACGCTTATGGACAGAGAGCGTAGGTAAAAATATGGCAGACAGACATGTCAGAAGAACCGCTTGGACTGTGCTGGACAGCGCCAGGAGAAGCTAACATTTAGCTGAAGAAATATTCGTGAGAAAATATTCATGAGATGCAGAATTGATGGCAGAAATGACTGCACAGAAAGACCATAAGACAAATGGCTCACATTAATTATGCAGGGCAGGAATACGCCAGCTCTGATACCATGTTAAACACACATGGACAGCACAAGGGATATGAAAGATAAATCATGCAGTACATTTTTTTATTAACATGAGATATACATTTATAGTACAACATATGACTCTTGGGTTTCAGATCCCAAGGTCTCTTGGACTGCTTTGGTCTATTCGGCTTCCACACTAACCCATTTAGGATTAGGTGTCCAACACATCTTGATTGGAAATTTGATGTAGGTCATTTGTTTTTCATGTTTGTTACTTAACGGTTTATGTAAATTCACAATTGTCTTTTTTTTTGGATTTTTTAATAACAATTGAGAGGCAGGCTTGAAGGTAGTTTTCTTTAAAGAGAGCACAATAACTCACTAGTCTACCTCTAAACACAAAAAAAAATGTTGAAATCTATGATAAAGGTGTTTAGCTAGAGATCATCATAACATTGAGGGTTAGTTTAATTGGTTGAGTTCCAATTGCTAAAGTACCTTGCATTTGGGAGGTAATGGGGTCAATTCTCCTCAATTCCCTTGGGGTACCATCTTCCTAAAGTTTCATTTTTTTTTTTTTTTTATCTAGTATTCTATGTTTTGGATTTTTTTAGTTGGAATTCAACAAAATAATCAACCTAACAACTTTCTTCAATCCATTCCATTTTTGTGAGACCTCTGTGTTTTAGAGTTTTTGGTTAGAATTCTGCGAAACAATTTTTTATATTTTTTTATGGTTTAAAATCTATTTTTGATAAAAAAATTAATTAAACATTCTGAAAACCTCTCAAACGATTCACACATCAAATTTGTAATTACGACCAAATTTCAAATAATTAAACCTACAAAACTGAAAATAATTAAACTACTAGTATGAAAGAAAAACAACGCGTTCTTGTTCTTTGTTAATTAGCGTTCAGGAAATTCTACACATCGCCAAAGTGAGATAGATTTGCATTAACTATGGAAAAATGGGAAGATAATATATTACGTAAGTTTTCACAGTTTTTCTGCATATTATATCTTAATTGTGTTGATTGTGAGGAGAGATCCAAAGTGATACCTTAATGTAATCCTATACTCAAGTGTGACTATACCTTTGGAATAGTGAAGGGGGCTTTAACAATATAATAGGATGGAGGTGTTTAATTTTTATCATTTAATATTTAAAATTTATTATTAATAAACCAAATATTTATATATATATATATATATAAAATAAAATAATTGAAATTAAAAAATATGGATAGATTTTGTTTGAGAAATCTTATAATAAAATATGTTATTTTTGTCTTGTATGATAAAACAAATATTTAATGTTGATCATAAATAAAGTATTTCAATGCTTATCTTAAATAAAATATTTTTTTCATCAACTTGATATATATTTTAGAAGGAGATGTTTTATTCATGATAGGTATCAAGAAAGATCAAATCTCTTGAGGTTTAAACTTTTTTTAGAGTACAAAAGGGTTTGCACCTCGAGAGAGTTGATCTCTCTTTAGACTTTAAGATGAATCTATACTAGTTATATGTGTGTGTTTGTGTGTCTGTGCGACTTCGTGAGAGTAAATTTTCACTATTTAAATTGTATTTTTGAATGCATAAATGGATTGAACTCCTTGAAATTATTTTTGAGAACATGAATTGTGTAGAGTAGACAACTTAAACTTGCAATTCCCACTAAATGTTTTAACCATAAGTTTTTTTTTTCAATTTATTTATATATAATATACATAGTCTCTTTTTAGCCATATACAATATATACATAGTTGACATTGAAATATTTCACATTAAAATATTTTTCCCCTTATTTTTAAATATACATTAATATTACTTATTGAAATATTTTCTTTATGATGTATATTGATAATTGTTTTTTGTAAAATACTACATCTCCATCATGTTCAATATATCACCCCAATTTGGGTGGAGACTTCACATCAAGGAGTGCCTTAACAGAACACCCCATTAGAGTCTATCCAAAACCCCATGAACATGGTGTATATTGATTATTATTATTATTCTTTAAACATCACATATTAATTTTATTCCTTATGTGCATCTCACTTGGCCATCATCTTGATATGAAGTATTGTGTCACTAAGAGATTCAAAGTTCAAATCCCAAGTAACTTGGTCTATGGAGAGAAGGACAATCATAGGCCAGAGGTACAGTGGTACCTAATTTTAGGCAAGTATGACCCCAAACCAAGTGCCAATCTCTCCTATTACAAATCCAAAAAGAAAAAAAGAAAAGAAAAAGTTATCACATATTAAAAATGAAATGAATTACATATATTTATCTTATTACTCTTTTTATAAAGCAAAATAATTATTTTAATTTTAATCACTTTTTTTTTTCCTATCTCTATATAAAGTTGATATTAAAAATAAATTACCTCTTTTCTAATTTTCTTTAAATTTTGGGATATTTTTAATAGTTAGCATCAAAACAAACAAACAAACAAACAAATCTATATATAAGGTTGATATAAAATTAAGTGTTGAAATATTTTATTTATGATTGAGAATGAAAGTGAAATATTTTACCATATATTGGGTTGTAATATCAATCAACCTAAATTCATCTTAACTCCGGATCTACGAAGTGCATAGAAGGATCAAATCTCTTTCACTCTAAAAGGATCTACAAGTGCTAAAAAGGATCAAAAGAGGTTTGCACCTCAAGAGATTTGATCTCTTTGTAAACTTGATAGTTTAATTATTTATTATAATTATAATTATATTTTTAGTTTTACATAATTTGATTGAGTCAAAATATTTTATTAATAATTACAATAATTATTTATTTTATTTTATTTTATTTTTATTTTTATGTAGTTCGACCATGTCAAAATGTTTAAGATGATAGAACATTACAACATTTCTATGATATTGGTCTCGGTGCAATAACCAACCAGTCACAATAAAAATGATATTATTGATGTTTTATAATAATTTTCATTAAAAATAATATATATATATATATATATATATATATATATATATATATATATATATATATATATTTTTTTTTTTTTTAATTTTTTTTAATTTTTATTTTATTTTTTTCTGAATAAAGACTAATTCTATTAAGAAAAGAAGAGTATAGTACAATCAAGCTTGCATGCAAGCGAAGCAGAAAAGCAAGGGAGCCAAAGGAGAGAGGCTCCACCTTGCTCCGAGGCGAAGAACCAGGAGGGCTATAGAGAGCACGGAATAACAAAAACTAGAATTAAGCAGAGAGAACTACCCTGAGGGGGCAGTTACTATCACACGACTTTTTTTTCCTTTTTTCTTGCTTACGCTGACCCATCCAGTGGAGTTTGGCTGAGCCGAAACAAGTTGAAGACTATTCTGCCCTGGCGGCGGAATATCCTTATCAGAGTCTGAGGACGAAGTAAAATGAGAACGTTTCTGAGATATCTGAGAGACGGAGGGGTTTGCCGGATCGTCCAAGGGAGCTTCCAGCGGAATCTCAACGTTCTGCCCATCTGCTACAATTTCCTCCTCATCCGAACTGGAGGAATCTGAATCGTCCATGGGGGGGAGGCACACAAGGATTCCAACTTTTGGACTTGGGCTTGCGCTTCAGATTCTTCTTTTTGTCGAGGTACTGGGAACAGGAGCTTTGGAGGTGTCCTGTTTGATGACAATGGCGGCAACGGAAGGCTGTATTCTCATAATCCAAGGTTTGAGTCCAATGAAAATCTCCATACTTGAGATTAATCTGATCCGGGAGTCCTTTGCTAATATCTATTTCTGCACAGATTCTACCGTAGGTGAAGAGCCCATTTTCCTTCCGAGTAGAATCTACAGCCAGATAGCGTCCTAAAGTGTCTGCAATGGCTATGAAGATAGAGACATGCCATAGATGCGCCGGAAGGTTCGGGAGCCTGACCCAAATGGGAATTTTGGTGATAACAGCTGTAGTAGGGTCGAAGTCTGGAAACCAAGGAGTAAGAAAAAGCCCAGCCGAGCCCCAGAACCAAGGTCCTCCCGTTAAGGCCTTCTGGTAATCTTCATTTAGGTCAAAAGCCACAATGAAGAATCCTTTTGAACATAAGTATATCTGGCATTTTTTAGTCCAATTGGTATGGATCCATTGGTATAGATCTGATGTGCGAGGCCATAGCCCATTAAATCTGCATACAAGTGCGGATTCTGCAAAAAGCTGATAGCGATCATCAATCCCAGGATGGGAGAGATTGATGGAAGGAATGTCCTCTGATTTGTCTACCAGAAAAGGCTTTGGAGCCTCAAATGGATGGCCTGCTGTTGAAGACTTAGGCAACTGAGCATGGACAACATCTTTATATGAAAACGTCTTAGCAAAGGAGGACTGCCCAACAACTCCCCCTCTCAATCGAAGAGTAAGAGTAATGGATGCATTTCTTATAATGCTATAGAAAGATAGAGGGAGAGAATCCTCAAGTTGTTTACCTTCATGGAGAAGTCGTTGAGCTGCAGAGGGTATCCCCAACTTGAGATCCAGAGCATTCTTGAGGTTCTGCACTAAATCCGACGAGTTCACCCAATGAAGCTGAGTTTTGCCGGAGATAAGCCTGATCTGGATCTGAAACGCGGCAGAAGGATCAGGGTTCTGCTTTCCTTTGCAGATCCAAGTCGAGAGTCGGCTGGAGCATTGAAAGGCCTTCTTCCCCTGAACTTGTCGTAGGGGTTTGTGAGGAGAAGAGGAGAGAGTCCGAAGACCATTGAATCTGTCAATGCGATCCACCCAGAAGAGCTTCCAGACAATGCGTCCAGGTAGATCCAGGACACGTAAAAAAAACTGAAGATCTAGAACAGAGGAATGGTTGTTTTGGGGGGACAGAGAGGGCAATGGAAGGAATGAGCAGCCTTCCAGAATAGAGACTTTCTTCCCAAGAGCCTCCGCCTGAGAAAAGACGATAGAATAATCGGCGCGCTCATCCTTGGCCTCTGCGTTTGCATTCTGATGGAGGCGGCTGGTAAGAGATGCGGCAGCCGAGGTCCAAGATCTCGCAGAAGCAATGCCGGGAGCAGAGCAAAAGAGGGCTAGGGTAGCTTTCAGAGAGTGATTGAAAACCTGCGTATCAGCAAAAAAAAGAGAAAGGAGATGATAGTCCCGTAATCCTGGACTGAAACGCGCGTCTCCAGCTTCGAAATGGCAAACCAGAGGCCAGACGGCGGCCGAGGGCGAGGCAGCGACGACGGTAAAGCTAGGGTTCATCTTCGGCACCGGCCTAGGGTTCCTCCTGTTTTTAGATATATATATATATATATATATATATATAGCCAACATTGTTGTTTATTTAAATAATATTTTATTTTTGTTTTAAAGGGGAGACATGTCTTTCTTGGGGCCCTCTCAGTGCCCCCTATGTAGAAACCAGGAGGAATCTTTTCATCACCTTATTAATGCATGTCCTATTGCTGGATAAGTTTGGGATCTAGTTGCTGGCCTTTTTAGCCCCTTTGTGCGCCATCAGGCAGACATTCTGGAGACCATTGAAAACTGGCCCGATCATAGATTCTAAAATTTGATTATCATTAGGGCATAGTGCCTGATCTTGGGTTTTATCCTTTGGAATATCTGGAAAGAAAGGAACCATGCTATCTTTCATGGCTAAACCCCTTCCAATGCTTCTGTCTGGGGTATAGCTAAAGAAAACACAAGAGAGACTATTCTAATGGAGCAATGGGTACCAGAAGACTAGAAAGATGACCCTTCATAAATATAGATTCTTCGTTCACTAAACCTCTCTCAATATATGAGACCACCCTCTCTCCGATCAAGGGTCCTCCAACTTCATCCCCTTCTGTCTTCATTCAGCCCCCGGGACCGACAAGGTACGGTGGCATTTTGCGAAACTTTAGGGGATCCCCTACTGATTGTTATGCCAACTATTGTGGATACACTACAAATAATGTTTCTAAACTTACTTCTTTAGAGAAGGGACCCACTCTTGCCCTGCAACAGACTTGCTTGAGGATCCATCTAGCGGTGGATTCCAAATTGGTTTTCCAGATGGATCAAAAGATCATTGATGGCTCTCCTATCTTCAAAATTGCTCAGAGTTGGCGTCTTGAGGCCTAGCTGATTCAGATAAAAAATATCTTGGAAAGATTTGAGTATGTCACTTCTGGTCACGTTCTCAGGGATGGAAACAAAGTGGCTAATTAGATGGCTAATTAAGGAGCAAAGAATCAACACAAAGAATTTTCCCTTCCATGGCATGATGCTCTGAGTGCAATAGATTTAGATCCTAGCGAATTTCAGACTCTCCAGGACCTCATTGAAGTTGAATCTGTTGACACCTAATCTTCATGATTGGGGAATTTGTAAAATAAATAAATCAGGAATGTGAACAGTCATCAGAAGATGAACTGAACAATCACTCCTAATGTATAAAACAATAACATACCTATGGAATAAACACCAATCAGTTTTTCTGCCCTTAGAGAGTTACTGCCTAGCCTGATATGGTATCAGAGCCAGCTCCTTTCTTTAGCTCTTGTGCCTTGTAACTCCCTTGTCTGACTGAATACCTGCGCTCTACTCCATATTCCATTACCTGAGCCCTGCTCCATACAGTACGCTGCCCATATATTCGTTGGTGTCAGTTGCCTGACATTTTCTCTCAATAAACCGCCCTCCAACCGTTATGCTTGGTAAATATCGCTAGCTGGCCTCCCTTCATACACTGCTGCTCTTTCCACGCTGATCACCAAACCAAAAAAAACCTATGCTGCTGCTCTTCCCATAACTGTCACCACACTGTTGTATCAGCGCTCCATTGCCAGACCTGTTGCACGCCAGCCGGCCTCCCTTTCGGATGTTGTCGGCTTTAGCTAGCATGCCCACAGAGATTTGCACCCATTCAGACACATTATGATGAGAAGACACAGGGAAACCTGCTACGAGCCTAAGCAACATTGAAAATGCCAATTCCGAATTTATGATGGTGGTTTTGCCTTCAATGGCTGAACTGAATTGACAGAGATTATTCAATAGGTTTGATTCATCCAAATCAGTGAGTATTGAGATATAGGCGAAGGGAAGGTTGTCGCTGTTGGTGTCCACACTCAATATTTGTATGAAATCCTTGAAGACTCGTGCTTTTCACAGAGCAGGTTCATGGAACCAGTGCGTATCATGATCGCATCAATATAAAGGCCGAGACTGATTTGTACCTCCGCATATTGTGGGAACGCCATTGTTGTGTGGCTAAACGAGATAAGGCGCATCCAAAGAGGCCGAGCTCCCGAAGGAAGAAGCACTGCCACTGCACAATATTAAGAGATCACGCACCGCTGCTCCTCAGAGAAATCATCACGCCTGCGTGCTTCATTGTTTGGTAATGTAATATGTAATATTTTGTAATGGGCGTATATTACATGTGAAATGTAATGGGCATATATTACATTTAAAGGGTTGAAGTAATATGTAAAGCGTTGAAGTAATATGTAATATTTTGTAATGGACATATATTACATTTAAAAGGTTGAAGTGATATGTAATACGTAATATTTGAAATGCTGGATGCTTTTTATATCAAACATTGGAGGGATTTGAAGAAAATAAATTTGGAGAAAATATGTTGCATAAAGTTGTAGCTTGAAGTATTGACGTACATATTGGTATATGAGGAAGAGATTTGAAATCTTTTGAGAATGCCCTTTTGAGTACAATTTCACTGTATATCAGCAGAAGTATTTTTTCTATCAGCAGAAGTATTTTTTTTTACAGAATGCATTCAATCATCTCTATGGTAGGAATAGTTCTCATTGGCAAGGAGAACTATCCTGAATGGTCCCGGATGATAAAACACACCCTCATCTTCAATGAGTTGTGGAAGGGAGTGTGTGTCGGAGAAGGAGACAATGACCCAGTACAACCTACATCAGACAAAGAGCTCGTCATTTGGGATAACAAGAACAACAAAGCATATGCATTAATCGCAACATCAGTAAATGAAGAAGTAAGTCGCCATATTTCATCATATTCAACTGCCTTTGAAGCTTTACAAAAGCTCAAAGAACTCTATGACTCACATTCTGCACTTGAAGTTGTTCAGCTCATGATTAAACTCTTCACTCTTGAACTGAAAAATAATGATCCTCGTGCTCTTGCATCTGAAGTAAAATCCATAATGCATGATATCAAATCCACTAAGGTTGAGTTGGATATACCTCTTATTGCTTTTCTCAAGGCACTCTATCCTACCTACTCCAATTATCTTGAGTCTTTACAAGCAAATGGAAATCTTAAAGATATAACCTTTGACTCTCTTGTGAAAAAGTTTGCTGAAAGAGAGAAAGCCTTTGGAAAGAAGACAGTCCCTGAATCTTCTAAAGAGATTGTGTGTCTTGCTCATAAAGAAAAGCATCCTGCTCAAGATTCTACAAGAGGAAGAGGTGGTCGAAGAGGAAGAGGAAGATACTTCAGAGGCAGGGGGGTAGACATTCTCAAGGAGAAAAAGCAGTTCTACATTGCATTCGCTACAAACGAAATGGATCACATGATGCTTCTACATGCAAGCTACCATGGGACAAAATCGAGCAGAAAAGAAACCAGCAGAAAGGTAAAACTGATGATACAGAAAAAGGTAAAACACCTGAATCCACTCACTATATTGAGGCACAATGTAACATTGGAGTAAATGAAGATTTGTTTAATGCTTCACTTGCTTCTTCGAAAAATGATTGGTTGCTTGATTCAGGAGCAACCTGTCATATGACTCATAGGAAAGATTTTTTTGAATATTTCACTGACAATGTTGATGGAGCAGTATACTTTGCATATTAGTCAAAAATCAAGCCATCAGGGCTTGGCACAATCAGGCTTAAACTGCCTGGTCTTCCAGACTTTCTTCTGGATCATGTTCTATATCTCCCACAGCTCAAGAGAAACTTTTTGTCCTTGGTCCACATGCGACAGCAAGGTCACTCCATTCATATGTTTGATGGCAAGCTTGAGGTAAGAAAAGCATCTGACCACTCACTTGTCATGAGGGGAATAGAAGAAGAAAGACTTCTCAAACTGCAAGGAACCTCTGCTCATGCACAACATTTCTCATATATCTCTCATCATGAAGAAGGTACACTTCCATCAAGTTTATTATGGCATGCTAGATTTGGACATTTAAACTATGACAGTCTCCGCTTATTGAAGAAAAATGGTGTTGCTGTTTTGCTTACAATTCCTAGGAAACATAAGCAATGTGATGCTTGCATTCTAGGAAAGCATAGCAAACAGTCTTTTCATGATTCACATTCAAGAGCACATAGGAAGCTTGAACTCATTCATTTAGATTTAAGTGGTCCAATGCTTGTTCCTTCTGCAAATGGAAATAAATATATCATGACATTTATTGATGATTACACCAGAATGTGTTGGGTTTATTTATTGAAGAACAAATCTGATGCTTTTCAAACATTCAAGAATTTTCATAAATGGATTGAAAATGATGCACAATCTCATATTGGGTCTATTCGCACTGATAATGGAAAAGAATATACATCAAATGAATTTGAAAACTATCTTCGCCAACATGGGATCAAACATCAAACAACTGTGCCTTATAATCCCCAACAAAATGGTGTAGCTGAAAGAATGAATAGAACAATCTTGAATATGGTACGATCCATGCTTTTCTTCAAAAATGTAAAGATAATGTTTTGGGCTGATGCTGTTCTATGTGCTGCATATATAAAGAATAGATGTCCATCTAATGCTATAAGAAACAAGACTCCTTATGAATTGTGGTATGGACATGTTCCTTCGGTAAAACATATCAGGATCTTTGGTTCCACCTGTTATGCTTTGATACCAAAGGTACATAGAAACAAACTTGGTGCTAGAAGTCGTAAGTGTATCTTCCTGGGGTATTCAAACACCTCCAAAGCATACCGTCTCTATGATGAAGTAAATAAAAAGTTTGTTGTATCTAGAGATGTAATTTTTCTTGAATCATCCAAATCTGACAATGTTGTTGAGCGGCAACTTGATCGCTTGGATAGATTCGCAAAAACGAAATCATTTCAAGAATTTGATAATCAGATTCCACATCTTGAAGGGGGGATTCCTATACTAGATCAACATGTGGAATCTTCTTCTGAAGAACAATCTCCCCTGCATGAAACTCCAACAACGGATGATGCTTTAAGTGATGTAATTGATAGAATTGGGAGACTCAATCTTGATTCAGTCCCAACTCAATCAACAGAGCAGCCTGGACCAACTCAGAAAGGTCCCCCAAAGTGGCTGACAAAGACACTTGAAAGTGTTCATCCTGATGAAATTGGAAAAATAGGAACCAGAAATTCAAACCGACAAAATGGAGGTGATGTAGATGACTCTAATTCACCTGTTGATATGGATGTTACTTATGATTGTGAATTGAACTTGTCTACAGATTTTGAACCAACTTCCTTCAAAGAAGCTGCTTCTCATGATGAATGGAAAGAAGCGATGAAAAAGGAGTATGATGCCCTCATAAAGAATGGCACTTGGAAGCTGGTTGATCCTCCATTTGGAACCAAACCAATTGGCTGCAAGTGGGTCTACAAGAACAAATACAAAGCTGATGGCTCACTTGACAAGCACAAAGCTAGGCTTGTGGCAAAAGGCTTTGCACAGAAGGAAGGGGTCGATTATGAGGAAACTTTTGCCCCCACAGCAATGGAGATCTAAAAGAGAATGTTTTTATGTCCCATCCTGAAGGATTTGCTGTGAAAGGACATGAACATAAAGTATGCAAACTTGTGAAGTCCTTGTATGGCCTCAAACAAGCACCGCGAGCCTGGTATGAAAAACTAACTGAGCATCTTCTGAAACTCAACTTCAATCATTTTGATCTTGATGATGCAACTTTATTTGTCAAGAAAGTTGGCAAAATAGTTGTGTATCTTGTGGTATATGTAGATGATCTTTTAATGATAAGGAACAATGAAAGCCACATTGCATCCATAAAGAAGGAATTAGGGAAAAGTTTTGAAATGACTGATTTGGGCTATGTTCATTACTATCTTGGCATTGAAGTAACCCAACATCCAAAATCCATATTTCTTTCTCAAAAGAAATACATTGGAGATTTGTTAAACAGATTTGGGATGACAGAGTGCAATCCTCTTTCTACTCCAACGGAACAAAACTTAAAGCTCACATCTATTGAAGGAAAGGAATTTGAGGATGCAACAAAGTATAGACAGCTTGTAGGAAGTCTCATCTACCTCACTACTACCAGACCAAACATTTCATTTACTGTTGGAATCCTCTCCAGGTTCATGCAAAAGCCTTGTGAGGGACATTGGTCTGCTGCAAAAAGAGTTCTAAGGTACTTGAAGGGAACTCAAGACCTTGGAATCAAGTATACACAGGTGGACGACTTCAGCTTGATTGGATACTCTGATTCAGACTTCGATGGAGACAAAGAAACTGGGGTATCTACTTCATGATATGCTATGAGTCTTGGATCAGGAGCTGTCTCCTGGAGATCATGCAAACAATCAGTTCCAGCAGATTCCACAACTGAAGCAGAATACGTGGCAGCAGCTGAAGCAACGAAAGAAATTGTGTGGCTCAGGAAAATTCTTGAAGATTTGCAGGTAAAACAAGTACAATCAACTCCGCTCATGATTGATAACACCTCTGCAATAAAGTTGGCCAAGAATCCAAAGTTCCATGATCGAACAAAACATATCAATACTAAATATCATCTGATTCGACATCATGTTGAGGCCAAAACAATCCATCTCCGTCATTGTTCCACAAATGAGCAAATTGCAGACATCTTCACCAAAGCACTTGGAAAGGAAAAGCTTGAACGATTTAGAATGATGCTTGGACTCACCAACATCCCTTCAGATTAAGGGGGGGGATGTTGACACCTAATCTTCATGATTGGGGAATTTGTAAAATAAATAAATCAGGAATGTGAACAGTCATCGGAAGATGAACTGAATAATCACTCCTAATGTATAAGACAATAACATACCTATGGAATAAACACCAATCAGTTTTTCTGCCCTTGGAGAGTTACTGCCTGGCCTGACAGAATCCTCTCTCCCCAATGGGGGTGATCATATGAGGGTACAAGTGTCCCAAGTGAGGCCATTGGGGCCCGCGCCTTCGCCATGCGTGTAATTACTTGGCCTTTATGTGCCGTCCCTACCATCAAATCTCATGCGTGACGATTAATTACCTTCATCTGGTTGTTATATTTGTTCTTTGGAGATATTTTTGATCCAGTCTGCTAAATTGGGTGATGAGTTGGGGTTGTGAGGAGGTTGGAGGTGTTTAGGTTTGGTGCCATGGTAGCTCTTTAAGGTTTCTTCCGAGGTTAAGGAGGGACGAGTGCAAATGCAATTCTCTGGTTTGGGCTTGTCTTTGCTTACTGGTATTATTTTGGGACCTGATACTCGAGTGAGTAGTGTCTGGTTCTGCCTTCTAGTCGCTGCACGTCTTCGATTTTCTGCAAATCTCTAGAAAGTACGGATTCCTTCATCTGGTGCTCGAGGTAAGGTCTCTGTGTTTTTTAGTTCCCCTACTTTTCTATGCGGTTTCAAGAGTTTGCCTATGTGGGTTGGCAGAAGTTCTAATGTGGTCTTAGTGTTCAACGTTCCTCCTGGTCTGTTCCAGAGAGATAGTGATATCTTGTTCTTTGGAAAATTTGGAATGTGGTTTGAGTCTCTATGCTATATTGAAGTCAGAAAAGTTTCTCCTCTCATCTGGGCTAGTGTTTTCTGCTCTCATAACTCGCCTAGGTTGCGAGGAGGGTTTTTCCCATCTAGTTCTCTGGTCAGGGTTTCCTTTGGTTTGCTTCATTCAAGTAATTCCTATGTTAGTCTTCAGGTTTCCTGTCAGTGGTGGTAGTGGTGCCGTGGTCTTTGGTTTTGCATCGCCTCTTGCAGGTATCACAACGACCTCTTCTTGGTCTTCTCCTGTAGTCGGTTTTCAATCAACGGTAAGTGTGATATGCCCCGCCAACAGGGACGCCCTTGTCATGGGAGGGGCCAACATGCCCAGTTTGGCAATCCTGAGCTTGAATATAGTTCATCATCCACCAATACGGAAAGCCCAGAGATAGAGGGTGCATAAGCCATTTCTCCAGCTTGCCCTCCAAGCTGCATTGAGGCCATGGCTTCTTTGGACTCCCTTGCTGAGCAGTTCCGGTACATCCAAATTGATTTGGAAATCCTAAGGGACCACATGTATGACAACTAGAATGAGATAGTGGCCTACCTTACTGATATTCAGTATAGTCAAAATGAAATACTGGCTCAACTAGATAGTCTCCGACGCAGTCACCGTCGCACTAATGATCACCTTCACAACTTGGAAGCGAGAGTGGAACATATTTATTTCCACATTCATGATCATGTTGGTTACTTTTCCGCCCCCCCTATACTTCCCCCCACCCCCCTCCTTGATTTGATGATGTCAGTTTTGGTCTCTTTTTTGGTTATTACTAGTATGACATGACTTCTATGCCTCACAAAAATAATGTATGCTAAGTGTCTTTTTTGGTATCCTCCAGTCCCCAACCTCAAAAAGTCTGGTCAGAACGAGAGTGTGGGGACTGTTGAGGCACATTTTGTATGCCATGCCATTTTGAAAATCTAATGAAATAAATTTGATTGACAAAAAAAAAAGGGAGACATGTCACTTCGAGGTGGAGCACAAAATGAATTACACATCTCCCTCATATTGGGTTGCGGAATTAGCTTCTTAGGGTAGAAAAAATATTTAATGTTTACCATAAATAAAATCTTTCAATGTCCACCTTAGATAAAATATTTCTTTATCAAATTGATATATATTATAGAAGGGAGAGATTTCTTATTGTGATGATGGGTATTTTCTACTTCTCACTATAAAAAATATGTGTATTTCATTCAATTTTTAATATAGAATTAACAAAAGATATTTAAGAAATATCAATAGTAAACAAATATTTCAATGTGGATTGCAAATAATATATACATACATACATATATATATATATATATATATATATATATATATATATATATATATATATATATATATATATATATATATATATATATATATATATATAGATATATATATATATATATATATATATATATATATCTATCTATCTCTCTATATATAATGTAACTATGTTTAATTTTTTTTTTGTTATGGTTAAAACATTTCAATGGATTAGGAAGGTGTGTAATTCTAGTATGTGCATTACGTGGAGTTGACATGTGCCATTTTAATAACTAGTGTAGATCCATCTTAAACATTAGAAAGGAATCTAAATTTGAGAAAATGTTTACACCTCTAGTGAGTTCGGTAAATTTTGTTGGCACATGCATATTAAAAACCAACCTAGGATCATCTTAAATCTAGATCTATCATGTGTTAAGAGGGATCAAAATTTGATGAAATGTTTGCTTGGAAACCCTAGACATCTAATTTATATAGATTTAAAAATTCAAATTTACCATTCCAACTATTTTTAACTAGATATTATGTAAAACTCATCTAAAAATATTCTAAAACAAAAAAAAATATAAAATGTTTAGATTACATCCTTTTAAATTTACTTCATAATTAAGAAAACATCTCAAGAAATATGGTATTTATAAAATAAAAATTGATCAAGTTTCGATACATCTAAAAGTTCTACATTTTTTTTTTTTTTTTTTTGAGCCAATGCTTTAGAATAGAACATGGACTATACATTTAAATTAGAATTTAAGCATTTGTATTTGAATGTAATGGTTATCTGTGTAAAGTTTTCCAATGGACTTAGTTTTAAATAATAGAAGTAGCATTGATCTTAAGAATAGGAAGAGAGGAAACATCAAAGTAGAACTAGTCCTTGCAACTTTGAATCCATAATTAAAAGCCACATATTCAAAGACGCAATGTTTAACATGGAGTTACTAGTATATGGGAAACTTGAGTAGTTGTTTACGATAGTTTGATGAAACCATGATAAATCATAATAATTCACACGGTTCAAATATCATATATACAAGAAAGTTATTCTGTTGACACCTAATCATCAGGATTGGGTGAATAACTGAAATTGATGTAAATAAATAATAGAAAATATGAATAGTCACCGGGAGATGAAATGAACAATCTCTCCCTCATGTATATAATAAAGACCAACTTGAATGAATATCAATGAATTGTTTTGAGGAGTTACCTCCTGGTCTGACATGGTATCAGAGCCAGCGCCATTTTTGGCTTCCCTCTGCTTTGTAACTCCCTATTCTGCCTATGTTCTGCATTTTTTGCAGGCTGACATCTCTGTCAAATCCCTGCGAAATCTCATTCATTGTTGAAGTGCGTTACTGCATTGAAGGAGTCGATTGGAGCTAGTTGCTGCCTGGAGGTGCTGTGGAGTGAGTTGGGGTCGAAACTCTTGGCGCTGCTGGTGCCTCCACGCAGGAGGAAGGAAGGCTGAGACTCGTAGGTGGAGGAATGGTAACTGATCGCTCCTCACCATATTCCAGTTAATGCTCTCCCAATCTGTTGCATACGTTGAATGAACTCCATATTCATTTCATACATTGAACTTTGCTCCAGGTTATGTTGAATGAAGGTCCTAAACTCTGCTTCCATTTCCACGCTCACTGCATTGAGTTGTTTTGAAGTTGTGGTTTTATATTGTTTTGAATCTGTTGTGGTATACATTGTTTTGAATCCGCATACCTCCCCTTCGCTGTGCCTCCACCCACGGCTCTGTTGTCGCGGCTCTATTGGTATACTGTAACGCCATACCATATTATTGTTGCATATATTCCTGAATCCTCATATACCACTGTTATTTGAACTCCATATATAGCGAAGCCTATCATATGCCCACATACCATATATCATTGTTTTTAATATATAACTTTGTGGACTCCGTTCAATAGTATAATGTTGTGGACACTTATGTTGAATGATATACCATGCTCTGATATATGGTCCTCCCGCTCGGTCGTATCTCTACGCACCATACCGCCATATGATATTATGCGTTCAATGAATCTCGTTCCATATACACCCTCCCCATAAACCCCTCCCCCATAAACCACCTTCCCCACATAATACCTCTGTTTTCATATACTAGGATCACATTTTTTTTTACCATTAGGAGTAAAATTTTACAACAGAAGTATTTTTTTTTTTCCACAGTACTCAGATTTTACAATGCATTCAATCATATCTATTGTGGGAGTAGTTCTCATTGGCAAGGAGAACTATCCTGAGTGGTCCCAGCAGATAAAAAACACCCTCATTTTCAATGAGTTCTAGAAAGGAGTGTGTGTTGGAGACAGAGACAAAGAGCCAGAACAACCTACCTCAGACAAAGAGTTCGCCATTTGGGAAAATAAGAATAGAAAAGCCTATGCATTAATTGCAGCATCTGTAAGTGAATAGGTGAGTAGCCATATTTTGCCATTTTCAACTGCTTTCGAAGCGTTACAAAAGCTGAAAGAACTCTATGACTCACACTCTGCACTTAAAGTTGTTCAACTCATGATTAAACTCTTCACTCTTGAATTACAAAACAATGATCCTCTTGCTCTTGCATCATAAGTAAAATCTATAATGCATGATATCAAAGTCACTAATGTTGAACTGGATATTCCTCTTATCTCTTTTCTCAAGGCACTTTATCCTACTTACTCCAATTATCTTGAGTCATTGCAAGCAAATGGAAGTCTCAAAGATATTACCTTTGACTCTCTTGTGAAAAAATTTGTTGAAAGCGAGAAAGCTTTTGGAAAGAAGACAACCCTTGAATCTTCTGAAGAGGATATGTGCCTTGCTCATAAAGAAAATAATCTTGCCCAAGATTCTTCCAGAGGAAGAGGTGGTCGAAGAGGAAGAGGAAGATATTTCAGAGGTGGGGGGGCAGACACTCTCAAGGAGAAAAGCCAGATTTGCACTGCATACGCTGCAAAAGAAATGGATCACATGATGCCTCCACATGCAAGTTACCTTGGGACAAAATTGAGTAGCAAAGAAACCAACCCAAAGGTAAACCTAATGACAAAGATAAAGGTAAAGCACCTGAATCCGCTCATTATGTTGTGGCACAATGTAATATTGGAGTAAATGAAGACTTATTTAATGCTTCACTTGCTTCTTGGAAAAATTATTGGTTGCTTGATTCAGAAGCAACTTGCCACATGACTCATAGAAAAGATTTTTTTGAAGAATTTACTGACAATGTTGATGGAGCAGTATAATTTTCAGACCAATCAAAACTCAAGCCATCAGGTCTTGGCACAATCAGGCTTAAATTTCCTGGTCTTCCAGACTTTCTTTTGCATCATGTTCTATATCTCCCACAACTGAAGAGAAACTTACTGTCCTTGGTCCACATCCGCCAGCAAGGTCTCTCCATTCATTTGTTTGATGGAAAGCTTGAGGTGAGAAAAGCATCTGACCACTCACTTGTCATGAGGGTGATAGAAGAAGAAAGGCTTCTCAAGCTGTAGGGTACCTCTACTCGTGCACAACATTTCTCATACAATTCTAATTATGAAGAAAGTACACTTCCATCAAGTTTATTATGGCATGCTAGATTTGGACATTTGAACTATGACAGCCTCCGCTTGTTGAAGAAAAACGGTGTTACTGGTTTGTCTACAATTCCTAGGAAACTTAAGAAATGTGATGCTTGTATTCTAGGAAAGCATAGCAAACAGTCTTCATGATTCATATTCAAGAGCACATAGAAAACTTGAACTCATTCATTTAGATTTATGTGGTCCAATGCCTGTTCCTTCTACAAATGGAAATAAATATATGATGACATTTATTGATGACTACACCAGAATGTGTTGGGTTTATTTATTGAAGAACAAATCTGATGCTTTTAAAACATTCAAGAACTTTCATACATGGATTAAAAATGATGCACAATCTCATATTGGCTCTATTCACACTGATAATGGAAAAGAATACAATTCAAATGAATTTGAAAACTATCTTCGCCAACATGGGATCAAATGTCAAACAACTGTGCCTTATAATCCCCAACAGAACGGTGTAGCTGAAAGAATAAATATGACAATCTTAAATATGGTGCACTCCATGATGTTTTTCAAAAATGTAAAATTGGTGTTTTGGGCTGATGCAGTTCTATGTGCTGTATATATAAAGAATAGATGTCCATCTAATGCTATGAGAAACAAAACTCCTTATGAAATGTGGTATGGGCACATTCCTTCGGTAAAGCATCTCAGGGTCTTTGGTTCCACCTGTTATGCCTTGATACCAAAGGTACATAGAAACAAACTTGGTGCAAGAAGTCCTAAGTGTATCTTCCTGGGGTATTCAAACACCTCCAAAGCATACCATCTCTATGATGAAGTCAATAAAAATTTTGTTGTATCTAGAGATGTAATCTTTCTTAAATTATCCAAAACTGTCAATGTTGTTGTGCAGAAACTTGATCGCTTGGATAGATTCGCAAATGAAAAATCATTTCAAGAATTTGATAATCAGATTCCACATCGTGAAGGGGAGATTCCTATACTAGATCAACCTGTGGAATCTTCTTCTGAAGCACTCTCTCCCACATGAAACACCAACAATGGATGATACTTTGAGTGATGTGATTGAAAGAATTGGGAGACTCAATCTTGATTCAGTCCCAACTCAATCAACGGAGCAGCGTAGACCATCTGAGAAAGGTCCTCTAAAGTGGCTGACAAAGACACTTGAAAGTGTTCATCCTGATGAGGTTGGAAAGACAGGAACTAGAGATTCAAACCGACAAAATGGAGGTGATGTAGATGACTCAGATTCACCTGTTGATATGGATGTTTCTTATGATTGTGAATTGAATTTGTCTATAGATTTTGAACCAACTTCCTTCAAAGAAGCTGCTTCTCATGATGAATGGAAAGAAGCGATACAAAAGGAGTATGATGCCCTGATAAAGAATGGCACTTGGAAGTTGGTTGATCCTCCATTAGGAACCAAACCAATTGGCTGCAAGTGGGTCTACAAGAACAAGTATAAAGCTGATGGCTCACTTGACAAGCACAAAGCTAGGCTTGTGGCAAAAGGTTTTGCACAGAAGGAAGGGGTCGATTATGAGGAGACTTTTGCCCCCACAACAAAATGGGCTACCATCCGGACACTCTTTGCCATAGCAGCGTAGAATAGTTGGAAAGTCCATCAAATGGATGTAAAAACTTCTTTCTTGAATGGAGATCTAAAAGAGAATGTTTTAATGTCCCAACCTGAAGGATTTTCTGTGAAAGGACATGAACATAAAGTATGAAAACTTGTGAAATCCTTGTATGGCCTCAAACAAGCACCGCGAGCCTAGTATGAAAAACTAACTGAGCATCTTCTGAAACTCAATTTCAAACATTATGATCTTGATGATGCAACTTTATTTGTCAAGAAAGTTGGAAAAACAGTTGTATATATTGTGGTATATGTAGATGATCTTTTGATGACAGGGAACAATGAAAGCTACATTGCATCCATAAAGAAGGAATTGAAGAAAGGTTTTGAAATGACTGATTTGGGCTATGTTCATTACTATCTTGGTATTGAAGTAACTCAACATCCGAAGTCCATATTCCTTTCTCAAAAGAAGTACATTGGAGATCTGTTGAACAGGTTTGGCATGACAGAATGTAATCCTCTTACTAATCTAATGGAACAAAACATAAAGCTCACATCCATTGAAGGAAAAGAATTTGAGGATGTAACAAAGTATAGACAGCTTGTAGGAAGTCTCAACTACCTAACTACTACCAGACCGGACATTTCATTTGCTGTTGGAATCCTCTCCAGGTTTATGCAAAAGCCTTGTGAGGGACATTGGTCTGCTGCAAAAAGAGTTATAAGGTACTTGAAGGGAACGCAAGACTTTGGAATCAATTATACGCAGATGGACGACTTCAGCTTGATTGGATACTTTGATTCAGACTTCGATGGAGACAAAGAAACTGGGGTATCTATTTCAAGTTATGCTATGAGTTTTGGATCAGGAGCTGTCTCCTGGAGATCACGCAAACAATTAGTTCCAACAGATTCCACAACAGAGGTAGAATATGTGGTAGCAGCTGAGGCAACAAAAGAAATGGTGTGGCTCAGGAAAATTCTTGAAGATTTGCAGGTAAAACAAGTACAATCGACTCCACTCATGATTGACAATACCTCGGCAATAAAGTTGGCCAAGAACCCAAAGTTCCATGATCGAATGAAGCACATCAATACTAAATATCATCTGATTCGACATCATGTTGAGGCCAAAACAATCCATCTCCGCCATTGTTTCACTAATGAGCAAATTGCGGACATCTTCACCAAAGTGCTTGGAAGAGAAAAGCTTGAAAGATTCAGAACGATGCTTGGACTCACCAACATCCCTTCAGATTAAGGGGGGGAATGTTGACACCTAATCATCAGGATTGGGTGAATAACTGAAATTGATGTAAATAAATAATAGAAAATATGAATAGTCACCGGGAGATGAAATGAACAATCTCTCCCTCATGTATATAATAAAGACCAACCTGAATGAATATCAATGAATTGTTTTGAGGAGTTACCTCCTGGTCTGGCATATTCTCATGTTTAGATGTGATCCAATGAAAAATTAAAAGAGCTAGAAGAGTTAATCCTAAATATAGGAAGATTCATTCAAACAATAAAAAAAATTATTTCTTAACCCACATCCAATATCATATCTCTAACTTATACAACTAGTTTGTGAAAAGATAATGACATTTGTTAATCAATAGGACCAAATTGAAGTGTTGGTGATGTGGTCACAAAACCTTTCAAAAGATAACAAGTGAGGTTTGTCTTATTATTAATTTGAGTACCCTACTATGTTGGATATGGTAATGTTAATGAGTAGGATATATGGAGAGATAGATGCTACAAGAATATTGGGTACTCCTTATGCATTACATACTTTACAAAGGATCATTTTTTAATTGGGAAGACATAATCTCATGTATTTTGGCTTTGTAAAAATCTTAGGATGAGCTCTTCTATGTACTCAAATACCTTATTATTAAGTTGGTGAGTTAGATTGTGTGGGGCTTGTATGCCCATGTATATTTAATTGTTTATATGTTTTTGGGCATGTGTTCCTATGATTATTGTTTTAAGGACAATGAGCTTATTGTTGTAAAATGTAATCTCACACATGATAATAAAAATACGTCAAATTACAGACCACCCAAAGAAAAGAGTGTGGGGGTGAGAACTCCACAATAGGGAAATGTGAGAAGGCATAACCCTAACATGGATCCTAATCATGGTAAATGAAAAAACCCTTCATATAATCATTTAATGAATGAAGCATATATTCATGAAAATATATTATATCCTAAGTCTAAAGTTATGGGAGTGAGTCCCTCACGTGCTACTTGGAAGAGAATTCACATGCATATATAAGTCAATTTTTCCCATTAGGTTAAGGAAGGCTTCATACCATTCGATACGCCTTCAAAGAGATCCAGGTAAAATATACTTAGTGTTATTTGTAGGTACTTTGTGGTTGGATTTGGAGATGAGTTATGAGCTCAGATGAAGCTCAAACCTCGATAGCTAAGACAGTCATAAAACCCATGCCTTGAGTTAACCATTACCCTATGACTTGAATGAGTCTTTAACCGTATGGAATAACAAATATTTTTGGTAGTTATCATAGGGTTTTGTTGACCGTTGTGTATATTGTGATAGACTGGCATTTAGAATTGGCAAGGGAATTCTTTATATTGAACCTTGTGACCCAAGTCAATCTTTAGCTTGTGACGTGGGTCAACCATTGACCAGTAACCTAAGATAACCATTTAACTTAGTGACTCGAAATTTATTGTGAATCCATAGTGGAATTAGATAATCAATTCTTCTTGCCTATATTGGGTGATGTTGTAGCTTGGAGGGAGAATTAATTGGCCAAAAAATTTCCTTGCTCATTTCGGGTGAGGTTGGAGCTTGGTAGGGAAATTGGTTGTGCTACCCAATTGATTATATGACCAAGTTCGCCTTGATTCCCTAGGAAAACGTTGGAGCTTAAAGGAAGAACTGGTCAAATTGGTATACCAGAGTGAGGCCTCATACCTAAATGGTATTGTGTGTCCAATTTGGCTCTAGAATAAGCCTTTCCCGTGTGAATTTATAGCCTCAAATTGGGGTTGACTCGTTGTTGAGAGATAATAATAATGTGGTCTATGGTTGGGAGGAACATTGAAGGTTTGCAACCAGTTGGTGGAAACATTCAAAATTTAAGTGTTTCCACCTTGTATTAAATGCTTAATGTTTATATAATGTGCTCTATGAGTAATTACGATCAATGTTATATATATTTTTAAGCAAGCATGTTGTTACGTATTATGTATGCTTATGCATGCCTATAAGGATTCCCCGAGTATATTAATTGATGTGTAACAACAACTAGACAAAGGATACCTTAAATATGTTTCCTATGAGTAGTGGGTTCTATTGATGAAGTGGACCCAAAATCCTGAGTAAAGGCTTGAGCCTTAGAGTGAAGATTTAATGTAAGGAGCCTTCACAGAACATTTAACCTTAAGATTTAAAGAGACCACTAGTAAACTTAAGAAACCTATTTATATATGAGAAGGACTTGATTTGGTTGGTATAACCCTTTTAAATGAATGTGAATGCATGTATTATTCCAATTATGAAACTTACATTAAAACAATGAAAATTAATTTATGTGGGCCTAAATCTTGGATGCCTTTTCAAGATAAGCAGGATTTGGGACTCCTCAGAGGAAATTGGGAAAATATACACCCATCAAAGTCAGGATAAATCAATAAGGAGCAACTTTGGAAATCCATTTTGAATCTTGTAAGTTCTTAGAAATTCGAGGATGAGAGTTCTTATCCCTAGCCCCTAGTCACATGGGCTAGCAAGGCCAAGATTGTAGGCTTCACTAGAAGACAGTAGGGGGAAGAAGGTCTAAAACTTTGCATTTTCCTAAAACAAACACTTGAAAATTTCTTTGGATCTAGATATTGGAAGTCTTTAACCCAACATTAGATCAAATGGGTTAATAGGGATAAGACGATACACTTAGTTGGAAGAGGGTTGAAATGGCAGAGGTCCAAGAATCTAGCTTTCCTAAAAATGACAAATATATTTGTGAATTTGGATGTCATCCATCGACAAAGCTTTCCATATCACCCAATAGAATCATGATTTTCACTATATCCAAATTATGGTAGTTTCCCTTTAGTCAATACTTCTCGTCATGTAACATAATTCGAAGGGAATTATAGACATTCTTAGTTATACTGGTAGCCTAATGATCTGATTAACAATATTGTCATTCGAAGAAGGTGTGTTCGTGAGTTAATTTTTGTCAACCAAACCGAGGAAAAGGGATAAGGAACATTTCTCATTTCTTCTTATGGTCAGTTGACATATTTGTAAGTTGGTGGGAATTGTGATGTTGTGTTGATTAATGATCCATCCATTAGACTGTTGAATTTTTAGGGATCTTCTAAACTGATAATTACTTCTTATGATTTCTTTAGTTAATCTTTCCTTTCATTCAAATTCATCATAAAGTAATTACACAAAAGATCTCACCAATATAAATAAAATGCTAGTAGGATCACAAAGAGACAATCAAACAAGAGGCATAATAATTTATCCTAAGAAAACCCACATGGGAGAAAACCCAACAACATTTTTCTTAGAGAAATCATTAAGTTCAATAGAGATGCATCTAGTCAAACATAAAGTCAAGTTGACTAGTAACATAACCCCTTTCACACCTGGTCACCGTTTAGACAAGTCAAGTTGTTGTCTAATGAATTCAACCTTTTTTTATTTGCTAGGGCTAAATTTAGGTCTTCTATTGTGCCCAAGAATCTTAGTCCTACTATCCAGAAGGGCCCAGAAAACATTGCCTCATATCTTTCCATACTATGCCTTAGATTCGTCGAATCCTTTGCTTCAATGGTCTGAATTATCTCTGGCTCAGATGATCTAATTTCTCTTTGTATAGAAGATGATCGAGTTGCCTTTTGGAGGAGGTCAAAGCCTTTATTTATAATTGTCTAGGAGGCCAAATGGGTGTGACCAAAGGGGTAGTCTGACCTGACTTCTTAGAGGGACGACTTATTTTTTGGGGGAAAAAATTCAATATTAGAAATTCAATTTTTTTCTCTTTTGTAATCGACACGAAGAACATGTCTTATATTAATTATATTTCAAGGGCTAAAATAAAAATGACATGAAGAATATGTCTTACATAATTCAAGGGATAAAATATTAATTACGAATACCGGCCATAGCTACAAAATTCAATGCTACCTCTTATCTAGGGAGGTATTCATAATGATTATCCAAATATTCTCTTGTTGACAAATTTCTCTAAGAAAAGGTTATAACAATTCATCATTAGCATAAACATCATTTAATTACTTGGTCAACAACTCTAACACATGGTAAATCAATAACATCAACTAGTTTCCATAATTCCAGTCGCTACCTCTAATCTATGATGTATCATCACCATAATCCTGGTCAATACTCCTGACACATGGTACAACATTAGCATCAACTAGTCACCATAATTCTGATCCCTCTGACACATGGTTTACAGACTAGTCTTGGTACTAGATCCATGTCTTGGTACTAGATTTTATTACGCTTTGACCTATCAACATGGTTGTCACCTATGCTTGTTCAAACAAGCTTGCAAGTATTTTTACGAAGCCATACTGCTTCTTAATTTTCCAACCAAGCTACAATATTCAGCCCCTGCAATATTGAGTATGATAGATGTATGCTTCCTGATCATCCAAGAAATCATAATGGATCTCAAACTGAAGAAACATCATGATGAACTCTTCCTGTCTTTTTCACTCTCTACCCAATTAGAATATGTGAATCCCTACAATTGTACTTCATCGTTTGAGACATATCTCAAACCATAATTGGTTGTGCCATAACCAATTGTACCATCCTGGCACTTCAACACATGTTGATCTTCTTACCTTGGCTCAACCATAAGCTTATTGACTAATTTTTGGTTACCCTAACTGGGTGCTCTTTCTGAAAGAACTTCTGTTGTGGCAATCTTGGATGCTCCCTCTACCACTGTTGCTTTCTAGCATATCAAATATCTAGCCTGACAATGTCAATGATAGTCCATCATCTCAAATTCAGAGGTCAACTTCCTTTGAAGCTAAAACAAGGCTCCCTGACTTCTCCCTTTGTTACATAAGAAATTATTCTCCATCTAATACATGAGTCATTCTTTCATTAGAAACAAATCATATAGGACCAACCTTGATGCACCAATCCAAATCTTAGGTACAATATTTTATTTGCAAGCAGGAGGCTTCTTCATGGCCATTAAATCCTTGAGGTGATTCCACGTACACTTCTTCCTCAACTTATTGATGGAGAAAAACAACCTCTACATCCATTCGCTGTAATTCCATAATAGAAGAAACAATAATTCTAATAAAAGTGTACCTCGCAACTGGAGAAAATATATTTTCATGATCCTATCCCTCTTTCTGGGAGAACCTTCTCAAATATTTCTTCTATGATATCATCTGCTACATGTTAGATCTTGTAGATTTATTTGGAAGTCACCATTGAATTATCTTCGATGCAATCAAGGTATACTTCATAATTTTTGATCTTCCTTCTCCCTCTGAGATCATATTT
Organism: Pinus tabuliformis; assembly: GCA_031772625.1. Classification (NCBI taxonomy): domain Eukaryota; kingdom Viridiplantae; phylum Streptophyta; class Pinopsida; order Pinales; family Pinaceae; genus Pinus; species Pinus tabuliformis. The sequence continues at coordinate 1,604,525,898 of CM062817.1, read as the reverse complement.
CATCTACAATATCTCTACACTCAAATCACCGATTTTGGGAGAGTCCCATTGTCACAAGTTTTGCTTCATTCTTCCACTACTTCCATTTGCTTCCAGAGCCTTGGAAATTTTCACTATGTACCTACAATCCTAGGAGGCCATGGAAGAAAAATTACAACCCAAGAAAATAAAAACAACGACAAGAGGCTAACTAATAATAAAAACAACATCAACAATAATACTAAAGGAAGAGAGATATAAAGTAGTTGTATTTTGAGAATTATAGGGAAATTTCATCTCCCTCTTGATCTTGGCCTTTATGTGTCCATCTTGTAGGTTTTTCAACCTCATCCTCATCATCAACATGATGTAATTCCTTCCTTGCAAGAGCTAGGGTTTCTTCTTTCAACAAAAACATCGATCTAGGTCCATCTATAGGGTTTTATCCACAAGGCTTAGTTCCTTTTAATCCAAGTCTGCTAGGTTTTACAAACCCTATATTTTTCATCTACATCTTTTGTATGTCCACCAAAATTTGACATATTCAAATTTGTCCAAAAACCCTTAGTGTTCACATGCCTTAATTACTTCCTTTTATATAAGCAGTATTCACTAATTATTGTAATTTTGACTTCTCATAGACATTTTAGTAGTAACAATAATTTTTCCTTTTCAAGGAAAACCCTTGTTCTACAAATTAATTTATTTTCAAGAGAACTTTTCATAAATTTTCTTGTTTTATTAAAATGCTTTATGAAGGCATTCTAATAGCATCAATAAGTAAACACTCTTTGACTAGTATAGACTTTTTTTATGCATTAGCAAGTTCTGTAAACTAGATAAATACCATCATTGAAATGTTGAAGCTGCTTATGACACTTGAAATAAGTGTATCAAAGTTCATTCTACCTCATCAAGGGACTTCAAAATGTTTGCTTCAGATTTGGTAGTGTTTATAGTCAAGCTTCTTCTTTTTTAAACAAGGATTGAATAACTTATTCAGAGAATCATAACCATTTAACCTGATGGCTCAGTTCATTTCAATGTCCTTTTTTAACTAATTTTGGCTCAGAGAGAAACTTCCTTCGTTGATCAATATGAGATGTATCCTTATATTTATAAAGCTCTTCCATCACCTAGTACAATCATACAAATACCAACATAATGTAGGACACATATCATTGTAGTAGATGATATTACATACTTTGCAACTTAAGGGTAACATTTTAATGAACTTATATCAAATGAGATGTGTTATACATGTCACTGATCTCAACCCATATCATATTTCAGTAAACCGAATATACTTGGTTAATCTTTCTTAGCCATCCAAATGGCTCACATGATACAGATCAAAGATCTATTTGACATTTTTCACAAGCACTAATGAAGATCACTAAAATTGTTTTCCACAAGTAGGTGAAGGGTCACTTTGTACATAACTATCCTTGATGGCTTATTCAAGGATAACTTCATGTAATGCACATTTTTTGTAAGGAAAAATTTACAGAATATTCACACAGTACTTTGATCTTATTAAGGAATATTTCACAATCTTATTTTGCAAAAATGATTTTTTTATCTTTCAAGGCACAATGAGATCAGCCTTACTTCATCAAATTACAGATCAATAACTTCAAAGAAAAAAATGCTACAAATCTTAATTCGGAGTCTTCAACCAGGCCTATACATGTTCCTCATTTTACAAGTGATCATAGTCTACAATAATGCTTGTCAAAAGAACCTTGATCTCTCAATAATACATACCTTGCAATGCAATCAGATTTTAGTAGACTTATTGAAGACACCTTTGCTGGCTTGAGGAATCTCAGACTATTTTGGATAACTTGAAAATAGGTATTCATATCTTTCATCTGAGGTCTTTCACCCTTACTAATAGCCTCGACCTTTATCCTACTTCTAGATATTCATACTAGAGCTTCTAGTGGTTTGGACTGAGATAGATAACATTGAAGTATAAAATTTTCTTAAGCAATGAATATCAATGTTGACAGGAAACCTTCCTTTTGCAAAGATTGTTGAAAAATGGCAACAAGAAATGATAAAAATAGAAGTGCTAAAAATAGCAGTTTGGGTACCAGTGCTGGATTGGGCAACAGGGATTGAAAAATGGAAGTGCTAAAAATAGCATTCTATTTTTAGCAATTCAGGATGGATTCCTATTTTAGTCAGTCCCTTGACTAAAAATAGGAAGTAAAATTCGAATTTGATATTAACAGCAGTTTGTAAATTAATTAATTAATTCATCTTGAGTTAATTAGTTAAGGAAAAACAAATTTGAAGTCTATGTGTGGACATGCAACAATTTATCTATTAATTGAGGAATTTATCCATCAGTTAAAGAGATAAGGATGAGTTCTAATATTGAGTTGTAATTAGTTGGCTCAGTTAACTGAGTCAAGTCTAGTTAGATTAATTTAACAGGTTGTTAAATTAATGAGAGTTCAATTAGTTAATGCTTGCATGCATGTAACTACTGTATTTCAGATAACTGAGTATTCACTCATGAATAACTCATGCATGTTAGTTCAGACAGAGACCCAGTTGAGATCAAAGAAGGGACAGTGTACTATCAGTTGGATGAATGTTTTTCCTATAAAGGAAGCTCATCCATGATGAGGATTTATCTCCTTCAGGACTGCGTAGTTGGATCAGAGGTTACAGTGAGTGTGATGAGACCTATTCACACATGTGACATCATTGGACCCCAATCAGAATTGTGCAAAGAAATAGGAGGCTTGGAGGGCAGACCAGAGGTTAGATAGAGGCCTTTGACTATCTATGAGTAGCAGAGGTATTACAGAGAGAGCAGGATAGATTTTGAGTTGATTCTTTTTGTAATACTGGTTATATTTCCACTTGTATGATAATACAGAGATGGGGTTTTAGGCTGGTGCTTTCCCCAGGTAAATTCTTCTATGTTATGTGTGATTGCTTCCTTCTTATCAGTTATATGTGTTCTTATTGATGTTGCTCATGCTCAATTAAGCTTCCGCTAAATTGTTTGTAGAAGTAGATCAAGTGTTTTTCTTTAGTACATTGCATTACTAGGTGATCTACAGTGAGAATTTCTACATGGTATCGGAGCACATGTGATCAAGCAAAAACAGTATACAAGAAGGGAGAAGTTCAAGTTTGTGATTTCTGAATATTGAATTGAGTTCTTATCACATCTATTTCACCGATGGCGTTCAGTGGTTTGAGACTCGAATATGCCCTTGATGGTAGTTCAAATTATATAGCCTGGAAGGATCGCATGGAGGCAGTATTAGAAGATAACGGTCTAAAGGACTTCATTGATCAAGAAGTCCAGAAGCTGACTGATGCTACTCAACTGGCGGAATGGAAAAAGTGTGTGGCTAGAGCAAGGAGAATCCTCCTGGAGGGAGTTCAAGATCACATTGTCTCGAGCCTCCATGGGAAGGAGACTCCATTTTCGATGTGGAAAACATTGAAAGATCTTTATCAGAATAGCAGTGATCAGAGGAAGCTAGCACTGAAGGACAAACTTCGAAAGATCAAGTGTGAAAAGGGCGACACGATCTCTATGTATCTGAACAAGCTCACCACATGCAGGGATGAGCTTGGAAGTGTAGGGATCGTGACAACTGATGATGACATGGTGAGTCTTGCACTCCTCAGTCTTCCTAAGAGCTGGCATAGCTACCAGGACTCGGTTAATGGAAGAGAGAAACTGCTAGATTGGGAATGACTTTGGTCGGATTTGATGCAGGAGGAGATAAGAAGAAGCACCAGAGATGGTTCTTCATCCATGGAGGATGAAGAAAACTGTGCCTTAGAACGTAGGGCGAAGAAGGGGAAGGAGGAGGTTTCTCTTTCCGAATCCAGTTCTTCCCATGGTGGGAAGAAGTTTGACAAATCAAAAGTACCATGCTTTCGTTGTCATGAGGTGGGCCATTTTGCTACAAATTGTCCACAGACAAAATCCAAGAAGGGATCCAGGGAAGGATCTGAAGGTGAGGCACTTGCTTCATAGTTCTAGTTGGATTTCACCCTCTTCGCATGCATGGTTTCATCCATGGTGGGAAGTGGTTGGTTTCTTGACAGTGGAGCTTCTTTCCACATGACCAGCGACAAGAGTTTGTTCAGTACTTTGGAGGAGAAAGATCTCTAGATACTCATAGCGATGGGTAATGATGAAAAGTATAGGTCTCAGGTGTAGGCACAGTTATTTTTTAGAGGGAGCATGGAGCTTGCCTTACCTTGACTGATGTCAAGTATGTACCAGGACTGAAGAGAAACTTGGTGTTGATTGCGATGCTGGAAGATAGAGGCTATGATGTTGTCTTCAGTAAGGGAAAGGTTTTGCTTAGACACATCATCACTAGACAAGTGAAGTAGATTGGTTCACGGGTCAAGAACCTGTATGTTCTTGAGGTTCAAGATGCATGCAAAGCCTTGAGCAGCAAGGCAATTGATGGAGACTTGGTGGTTGAGCGTGAGAGTAAATTACCTCTCAACATGCAGCGCCAGAAGAAGTCTCAGGAAATTGTGGAGGAGCCACAGTTGGTGCAACAACTTCAGGAGGTTGTGGAGTAGTCACAACTAGAGAAGCTGAGAGGAGATCAAGTAGAGACATGTACTCATGCAGAGACCTCTAGTAGGGGGAAACTTTGAGCCAAGTGGGTAGAGGGATCACATGCAACCATACCTCTAGGTAGGAGGTGGGGCGATGTGGAGTGATTGTCCCAAGGAGGAGGGGCAGGATCCTTGAGGTACCCAACCTCTTTGATTTGAATTTTCTACAGGAGCCCCGATGAGGAGTAGCAAGACTGATTGATTGGGTAGAGACAGATGCAGATGGAGTGGCAGAGAGAGCTACAATGTAGGAGTCCGAGGATTATGTAGAGCTAGCAGGCTGCAACATTGCGAGAGGCACATGAGTGTTGGATTAGTGCATGATGGCACAAAGAGGTGTGCAACGGTGTGAGATGCATGGAGTGTTGCAGCAGCTTAGAGGTCAGAGAGGGAGCACTTGTCAGCAGCAGGTAGAGCTTCAACATCAGAGTATGTTTCTAGCCCAACAGAGAGGTCAGTTGGGAGTTTTTTTTTGTTCCGAGAGTTACTGGAGCAACCACACTTGGTAGGAATTTTGCATGCAGAACATTCCAAAGGTACAGGATCGGGTTCGAGAGGAAGCCTTTCTTTTTGTGAGGGAGTGTTGAAAAATGGCAATAAGAAATGCTAAAAATAGAAGTGCTAAAAATAGCACTGCTAAAAACAGCAGTTTGGGTACCAGTGCTGGATTGGGAACCAAGGAATGAAAAATGGAAGTGCTAAAAATAACATTCTATTTTTAGTAGTTCAGGATGTATTCCTATTTTAGTCAGTCCCTGGACTAAAAATAGGAAGTAAAATTCAAATTTGATATTAACAGCAGTTTGTAAATTAATTAACTAATTAATCTTGAGTTAATTAGTTAAGGAAAAAAAAACTTGAAGTCTTTGTGAGGACATGCAACAGTTTATCTATTAATTGAGGAATTTATCCAGTTAAAGAGATAAAGATGAGTTATAATAAGTTGGCTCAGTTAACTGAGTCAAGTCCAGTTAGATTAATTTAACAAGTTGTTAAATTAATGAGAGTTCAGTTAGTTAATGCTTGCATGCATGTAACTACTGTATTTCAGATAACTGAGTATTCACTCATGAATAACTCATGCATGTCAGTTCAGACAGAGACCCATTTGATATCAAAGAAGGGATAGTGTACTATCATTTGGATGAATGTTTTTCCTATAAAGGAAGCTCATCCATGATGAGGATTTATCTCCTTCAGGACTACGTAGTTGGATCCGAGGTTATAATGAGTGTGATGAGACCTATTCACACATATGACATCATTGGACCCTAATCGGAATTGCGCAAAGAAATAGGAGGCTTGGAGGGCAGACCAGAGGTTAGATAGAGGCCTTTGACTGTCTATGAGCAGCAGAGGTATTACAAAGAGAGCAGGATAGCTTTTGAGCTGATTCTTTTTGTAATACTGGTTATATTTCCACTTGTATGATAATACAGAGATGGGGTTTTAGGCTGGTGCTTTCCTCGGGTAAATTCTTCTGTGTTATTTGTGATTGATTCCTTCTTATCAGTTATATGTGTTCTTATTGATGTTTCTCATGTTCGATTAAGCTTCTGCTAAATTGTTTGTAGAAGTAGATCAAGTGTTTTGCTTTAGTACATTGCTTTACCAGGTGAGCTACAGTGAGAATTTCTACAAAGATCATTAGTAACTTATGTTTTATTCTTTTGAGGTAGCTTAGTCTTTTTGATATTATTTTATCCTCGTTTGTCCTCGTGTAATAGGTCCTGATACCTTCTCAGCCTATTGTAACAAATTGAGGCCAACCCTGAGGCCTCTTAACTCTTTCGACCTACCTGATGTTAACTTGAGACATTTTCAACATAATTTAGGGCTTGACCTTACCTCATAAATCTCTATGCAACCTCTTGAGGAATTTCCACCCTTCACAAAAAGCTAATCTAAAGCTTTGTAGGTTTTATTCCATGGCTCGACACTCCTCTTTTTGTCACAGAAGAAAGAAAAACTTCAAACAGAATTTTACGCTCCTTTTCATGGCCTAGATATACCCTTATTACAACACGAGTTACACACAGTACTTTGGTGGCATCTCTTTCTAAAATTGGCCTGAACATGAACCATAACTTGACTTCTCTTTAACCTTACACCTTTAAGGATGCTCTTCAACCATAGCTCTGATACCATGTTGAATTTTTAGGGATCTTCTAAATTGATAATTACTTCTTATGATTTCTTAAGCTAATATTTTCTTTCATTCACATTCATCATAGAGCAATTACACAGAAAATCTCAACATTATAAATAAAATTCCAGTAGGATCATAAAGAGATAGTCAAACAAGAGACACAAGAATTTATCTCAGGGAGGCCTACATGGGGGGGAACCAAACAACCTTTTTCTTAGAGAAATCATTAAGTTCAATAGAGATACATCAAGCGAAACATAAAGTCAAGCTAACTAGTAACATAGCTTGGTCAAACTACCCTTTAGACAAGAAAAACTTTTGCCCAATGAATTCAACTTGGTCTGATCTACTAGGGATGAATTACGATCTTCTACTATGCCCAAGAATTTCAGTCTTTCTCTCCAGAAGTGCCCAGAAAACACTGCGTCATATTTTTCCATATTATGCCTCAAATTTGTCCAATACTTGCATCAGATGGTCTAAATTCTCTCTGCCTCAGATGATCTAATTTCTCTCCGTATAGAAGATGATTGAGTTTCCTTTTGGAGGAGGTTGAAGCCTTTATTTATACTTATTTAGGAGGCCAAATGGGTGTGACCAAAGGGGTAGTCCAACCTGACTTCTTAGAGGGCCGAATTATTGTTTTTGGGCCAAAAATTCAATATTATAAATTCAAAATTTCTCTCTTTTGCAACCGACATTAAGAACATTGTCTTATATTAATTATATTTCAAGGGATAAAATAAAAATGACATGAAGAACATGCCTTACATAATTTAAGGGCTAAAATATTAATTATGAAGACCGACCATAGCTACAAAATTCAACATAGACTAGGTTTCAATCAAAGGAAGGAAAAAAGTTCAACCCGTTGGCTTATATCACCCTGTGGCTAAATAATAGAGTTAGTGTGATCTGGCTGTTGATTTGTCATTTGTGTCATGGCATGTTTCCATGGTAATATGATAGGACTAGATGATGTGGCATGCTGAAATGGCACAATTTCTAGGAAGGAGTTGATGTGGAAATTGATTCAATGCATAATATGGAACCCAAAGGGATAAAAAAGGTAGACCTATTGACCATAATGGAAGTTTGAAAATCCATAACTTTTGTAAATGAGAACTTTCGGGAAAAACTATATGTTGATGGAATCCATAACAAAATTTGTTAGTTGACCATACTGTCAGATGCTAAAGTCCTTCCTTGTCCTTAGAAATATTTTGAATAGTGGGGATTCCAGACACTATTAAGCGATGTTCTTGTTGGTGTTTTCTCATTCTTTAAGAAGATTTGGATCCAAAATCCATTAACCCAGAACTTCTTGAAGATGCACATTAATGGAACAACCTAGATCTGGATGTTAGCAATATGGCCCAGATGGAGATCCCATGGAAGGACCATTGGCATGGTATTTTTGAAATGGTATTATGGACCATGGTTGTTGATGTAGTTGTTAATTTTCCAATGTTCTATGCTTAACACGATCACTTATTCCAATTCTTTCTTCAATTAGCAATCAATTTATCCAATATAATTAATCTTCCAGTAATAATAAGAAATTTTAGATAGAACAATAAAGAAATGCACAATAAAAGACAACCAAGAACAAGAGAGACATAGCATTTGGTTAAAGACTAGGGAAAAACCCCACAGTGGGGAAAACTATTTCAAAATTTTTCTTCTATTATATTTTCATCAAATGTTCAACAAAGAGATATAATGTTCTAATTCATCAACAATTATTCAAAGTCAAATCCTTTGACTGTCCAAGAAATTAACCAATTTGTATCCAAAATATGTGCCCAAAAGTCAAATATATAATTATGCTCAAATTCAACAACAAGAACCCTAACCAATCAAAAGTAAACAATGAACTATCCTCCAAATATTTCGGTCAAAGTAACACTAAATTCGACCTTCTAAGATCGGTTGAATGTAGTCAAAACAATCAAATTTTAGGCCATGAAAATTCGGTCAAAGTCAACTCTTGACCTGCAGCAACCCTAGGTGCAAACTTGCAGTCAATGAAGGTCAAAGTGACCAGGAAAACTTGGTCAAAGGAGAAGTCAACTCAGCCTCCAAGAAGAGATCCTAATTTGGTCAAACCAAGTCAAAACATGCTAAGTCAATGTTGGTCAAACTTTCCTAATAAGAAAGTTAACACAAAAAATAGAAAATGCCTCTTTCCCTTCACATGTGTGAGCTAAAACCTCCTTGTCTTATATCTATACGAACCTAACCAATCAAGAGAGAGAAGATGTGATGTGACATATGATTTGTTTATATGTGTCTCAAGGGGGTTGAATTAGCTTGCCCATGCTGACTTGTACTTTTCTGCACTTGTGGGTTTCACCTTAAAAATAATATTTTTCCTTGGCCAAATTAAATTCTTCCAAGGGCTAGGAGGGGTTGCTCAGGATGAGAAAGACTTCCAAATGGAGGGAATTTGTCCCTGAGCTGCCAAATTAATGGTAGCATGCCAACAAGGAAATGTTAACATGGCAAATAAGTGTTAGGAAGATGATGTGGAGCCACATGGTGGAGGTTACATGGATTATGGGTGTTTAGGATCAAAAATTTTGGAAAAAGAGTTTTTTGTGTTTTTCCAAATATGAATGTCACATATATGCAAATATCTCAAATATCCAAATAAGCGGGAGTTTGAGCCACATTGATAAAGCTAATGTGGCAGGACTCCGGTGACTACCACCATGGAGATGATGTGGGTTAGTGGAAGATCTTGGTATCGGAAATATGGAGATTCAACTTTTTGAGAAATGGGAACTTATGGAAAATTCCATATCTAGATATCCAAAAGGTTGAGATGTTGAATACCAATAGGAATCTAGAAATCTGGAAGAATGGGAAATAACTGATAAATGAAAGTACAGATCTGGATATGACCCCACAACTAATGTGCTTGGCCTATGGAGGTGGCTCAATATGGTGGAAACACATGATCACAGTTCTACCATGTGTCATCCGTGTGTCAGATGACATGGCATAATGAGGTGGTGACACATGGGCATAGGATTGTCACATGTTAGCCACGTCTTAGTCATACGAATTATGGAATGAGATAAAGTGGCAATGCTTTAGAGGGCCATAACTTTATGCCTAGAGTTTAGAATGAGATGAAATTTATATTGTCAAAAATATCTCGATGAGCAAAAGACGATTGTGACTTTATAAAATAGGTTTGAGATAGTTGTAGGAAGAGAAAAAAAATTGTACCCACCTCCATAAAGTGACCTTGGGAATCAAGTATGTTACTATGATTCAACATTTTGTAGGTTCCATGAGACTTAAAGCTAATAAGTAATAGAATTCTACATAATTGATATACGATGTACATCATTTGTGTACCCAACCCCTTCCTCAAAATGAGTGGTCTTGGAATCCTTCCAAACCTTATATTCAAGTATATTGTCAAGACTAGTGGAATAGTAACTACATACTGAAGTATGAATCCATATGTGACAATATGCTTCTTTTCATGTATGAGGTTATAGTTGGGATGCGTTTCTTGAGGTCTTCAAAGAATTGTATAAGAGTTATGGATATTATTGGTGACTTGTATATAGATAAAGATAAGATAATATAAGTTCATTAATTTCCAACAAATGAAAAAAATTTGGTTAATGGATTTCTCAATACATAAGTGGTGATAAATAATCAGGGTACAAAGGCTCGCTATTATAAAATGAAAATTTAAAGCTAATACATAATATCTAAGATTAATTATAACAAGGACAAAAATGAATGCACTGCTCTAAAGAGGAGTACAAGGGAAAGAGTCTTAAGGTTCCTATTGCTGCAAAATCTTGTAGGACTTGGAGAGGGAAACCTTACAAAGCATAAGCTAGACCAAGAAGCAACAATGGGGTAGTGGCCCACTATCACCATAGCCAAAACCCCCTACTCTTTATGGATTTTCACTGGTGGGGGGAGTCCCATTAGGGGACATATCACTTATAATAGGTATTTTAGGGTTAATGTGTTAAATGATATCACTAGAAACTCTTTGAGAAGGACACAATTTAGGTTCAAGGCTTCACAAGGAAGCAATTCACTTTATATGAAGAGACTTAGAATAAGGGAACAAGACCTAGGGATTGATAAATTTGACGAGTGTTGGAGTAACCAAAAGGTAAAGGCTAGGAAAAAAGGTTTCTTAAAATGTATACCAGCCATGAAAATGCTCATGAAACCTTGAAGGAAGCCCTTAAGTTGAAGGATGGAAAACCAAGGTTTCCCTCTTGGGCAAGCAACTAGGGAAAGGAAATTTATAGATGAAATTGAAGTGGATTCCCACCAAAAGGATAGATTTTGTGGAAAACACTATCCTCTTGGTGTTTAGGCTCCCCAACCACCAAAATTCCACTTGCCTAGGGATTTACACCAAGCCCTAGCTTGCTAACTTAGCTTTAAAAGGGTCGAATTGAGAGAGGCAAAATATGGATAAAATTTGAGAGTTATCACCAACTATTTGGACTAGTGCCTTGTTCCTTGGGAATATGGAGTCCAAGATGATAAATATTAGCCAAAACCACTCTTAAATAGGTAAAAATTTGATGCACTAGCAATCAAATTTCAAGAATTTACCGACTCAATGGAAAATGGAATTTTATGGGGGAGCTACTAGGAGTTCACCACTAGGACAATTCATCACATGTTATGTATGAGTAATTCATGCAACATTCATCTAGATAGCATTAATATTCATAATCAATAAATTAGGGCACAATTTAGCATAACCTAGAATCAATAATTCCATACATTATACATCAAGAAATAGATATTTAACAATAAAGTGCACATACAAGATAACATGAAATATTTCCATCCATTAGACCAAAGAATAGCTCCAAAGAATATCCAAAATCAACTTCCAAACATCAAAATACATCCAAAGGTCTTGAAAAATCCACAAGAAAGCATGTGCAAGTTCCTCTAAGGAGGCTAAAATTCTAATGTGATGATGATGAGAGATTGCAATGAAGTGATCTCTAATTTATATGTGACTAAATAATGTCTAATTAAGCCTACAATCCCCTCAAACAATAAAACAATGGGAAGACTACAATCAAGGTCACAAGCTGACCTTGTAGCTTTCATTAAGACATAAGTATCTCCACATGTGTGAGCTGAAGTGAGCAAAAATGATGATGTCATCCTAGCATATTAGCCTTATAGGGCCTGCATTGGGCTCCTCAAGTGCCATGACAAGTGTAGAGGGTCTCTAAAATCATAATGTATGGGTTGTCCCCTAAATCTATGTGAAAATCATCTCGTGGACCCCAAATGTGGGGTTGGGGCACAAAACTAGGTCTCATGGGTCTCCTAGTGGTGTGAATGTTTGATTCTACTCCAATGTTGAGGGATTTGAGGATAGTGCTAGCCCTCCCATGTCTCAAGGTGCGATAGAAACCTCCTCTAGGCCCTAGATTAACTGCCAAATCATGTGACCACAAATAATCCGGCTGGGGTCATGTTGGTCTAGGTGTATCATCCAGATATTATGAATAATAAATAAAAGTGGAGGGATGTTGTGGATGATGAAAGTGCCCATGGATATGAATGATTCTCTACAACTGTCTGAAGTCCCATGGCTCTCAATGCATCTTTTGTGGGTGTTAATTTGTCCCTTTGGAGGACTTGAAACCTCGTTAAGTTGCCCAGAACTATATTTGGAACTACCTGCCAATTACACACAATATCTAGTGTTGCAACTTTTAGTATCATACACATTAATCATTATTGCATATAAGTGAACCAAGGTTGAAATAAATGGGAAAATTAACATTTCATATAAGACTTCTTTTCCAAAATCGGGGCATTAGTCACGTAATGGTGTTACCTCCTGTTGATGCCTCGAAAATCGCTGCAACAACATTGGGGGATAACCACCCAGTCCGGACCTTAGTACAGCTCCTTTTCCGTTTGGAATGGTGGCTCCGACTGGGGATAATGGGACCAGTTTCCCAGCAATGAATAAATGGGATGAAAGGATAATTGATTGACTAATCTAATGATAGGCGAATAGCTAAATCTATCAGCAAAATAAAAGAGCTATTACTTATCCCGGTAACTATTGTACTTTGAAGTGTAGCGCTTGATGATCTGTGTCTATGGACAGACATATAGATGACTCCATCTAACAGACATGGACATTAATTCATTCAAGGATTACTTTGCTTAAATAGTCAAGCAAAGCGATTAAAACAATATTACTACACTTGTCATTTATATCATCGACACATATATGATTAAAAGAAAAGCACACCATAAACATCCAATAGTGGAAGGAATATAGAACTGCTGTTAAAGCACATACATATATTCGATAATAGCAAAGATAATCAAATAACAATTCATATGAAAAGAATGAATTCAGACATAGATAAAAGTACCATATGAGCTGCTAGACACTCCCAATATCAATCGCTACTTGAGATTCTTCCTTCAACGCAGAGACACTTTCAAACAAAGACAATAGTGCACAATTGCATAGAAGCTTCCTTGTCAAATTTACAATAACTGGTCCAGTTTCATAAAAGAATATGGCTGAAGCACAATAGTGCAACTTCAGTCTTTAAGTCAAGTACAAAACTTTACGACCCCTTCCAAAACAATGAAAGGGTCTATAAATACTTAATTAATCTAACTATCTACAAAACTGAAATCCTACTTAATTGGTATCAATTGATTTTGATCCTATTTTCTTCAGCAATCTGGCGGTCGGCGGCATGAATCATCAAGTAGGCTGTTTGCCTTTAAATCTGAGCTGATTTATCGCAAGCATCGGCTCCACTTCGGGTGGTCTATTGAGGCGAGAGCTGAGCTGGGCGGCATAGGTGGCATCCTGAATATCGGGGATAATATACCCGATTGCATCCGTAAGGCACTTGAGGGCGGCTCTCTGTGTGTGTGGTTTTACCAAAAAGAACCAATAGGTGTCCCAGGTTAAACTGTTAATCCCAGCGATTAATCTCCCCTTTTCCTCTAGATCTGGATAACATGATTGCTCCAATGTTTTCATCGTTGTCAATTTTCCTGGTGTGCATTGGGAAATCATGTTTGATAAGTAGAGAGTGTTATTGACTAATTCAACTAAATTGCTTGAAGTTGATTTGCATCTTGAAACTGCCCTCTCTGCTTTCATTAACTGGGACTGCCATTCTGTAAAGAGTATATCTTTATGTGACTCTAAGATTCTTGGTAAATTCGCCTCTTGTCCTTGATCAGTATCTTGCCAGTCGAGAAATGCAGTTATCATTTCTTCAACTTGATCCAATTCAGTCCTAGCCTTGTCTACTTTATTACTTATGGATGCCGTTAATTCACATAGTGGCTCTGCCTGGGCGATTTGTTGACATAGAAGCTTAATTTGGGCTATCAATGCAGTATTTATCTGTAGTGCTTCTACTCTGAATTCAGCTACTTGTGGAATGCCCTTTGTCTTTTCAATCTGTGGTGATAGTTGAGCGATTTGCTCATCTTTTTATTTCAGCATTTTCTCATTCGCTGCCTTCAATTGGGCCAAGGCCTCTGACAATTCTTTCTGCTTTTGGATTGCGCTGTGGTAAATCCTTTGTTTTTCTGCCCGCAATTGTTGAGTTAGTTGACTGTTTAATTGCTGTTGCGTCAACAATTGCTGCTCTGCCTGCTCCGCTTTCTGCTTTGCTTCAGTCAGCTGTGCCTGTAACAAGAAAATTTCCTGATCCTTTGTTTTCAGTAAAAGACTCACCTCCGATGCCTTATCTATTGTTGTTGCCGAATAGGCTCCAGCATATTGTGACAGTTTTGTCAGGTCATCGGAGGGGTCAAATTCCTCCTTCCAAACCACATTGCCCGTGACCATCTGTTCTGGGAAAAGGGAAGGTTGATCGGTCCTTCTTCTCTTCCTCTGTCGTTTTACTATAGCTTTATGTCTTGGGCTGTAGAAGACATCCAAGGGAGGAATCTCTTCTACCTGCAAAATGATTTGATCGGAGGGGTCCTTTGGTATTATCTCTACCTCTTTTGAAATGGGTGGGCCGCTGGTTCCACTTAGAACCTGTGGTGAAGTGGTTTCCTGTGTGTCTGTTGCCTTTGAAGTTTCAGTGTCCTTTGAACACTGCAGACCACTGATAATGGAATCAAATTGCCGCCATTCCTGGAGCAATTTTGGGTCAATTTGAGCATCCACGTTTACTTCAGTGGTGGTCTGTTTCTGCTCTTTCATCTGGGTCTCTTCCTGCACTTTTTCCTGCTCTGTAGTCTGAGTTTCCTCCTGTGGCTTTTCTGGTTCTATTATTGTAACCGGAGGCTCCTTTGACTGTTGCCGTTCAAGCTCGCTTGTCGATGTTGTTGGGGTTGTTGCTAATAGATCTAGAGGCAGAGTTTGCAACCTCTGTTCTCTAAGCCTGTTAAATTCAACCAACCCTTCATCTTGATATTTCATTCTGGCAAATGCCTTAACCTACATTATTGACTCAGTGGAGGAGAACAGGTCATCAAACATATCTTCTTTATGATCAAATTTTGACAATTTGGCCTGTTCTAGTGCATTATAGGCAACTTTGCTTGGATCAAATTGCCTATTAGGGAGAGTTGCTAAAGTTAATGATTTAATCTTTGTAGCTTCTTTTTCTGCATGTTTGAGATCATGCAAGGTATAGACACCGCATCTCAAAGGAAAAGAGGGCCAGCCCTGCTTCTTATTTTTCTTGAGAGTCTGTGTAACACTCTCAGCAATGATCTGGTAAGCGATTTCCCTTGCCAGCAGTTTATCAGGTATGTATAAAGGGAGGACATGAGGTTCGGCTTGGCTACCGAAAACTCTTACATAAGTGAACTTCTCCTCCCCGAACCATCTCTCTACTGCTGTTAAATCAATCCCAGCTTGGTAGGAAATCTTGGGAACAGGTTTATCAAAAATAGAATAATAAATAGGCAACATAAAGCCATTGCAGACTTGGTACAAATGGTGCTTATAAGAGGATTTCCATAATTTCTGATGGTATATGTGAATAGGCATGGGGTCTTGTGGCGTCCACCTCCAGCCGAGCACGGGAAATTCAGAATTAAAACACAAGGTATCTAAAATATAGGCACTGTAATAGAATGGGGGAATTAGCCTTTCAGTAATGCGGGTCTTATTCCTAAACTCAAGAACAGCTGTGGCTAGTTTATTTGAGAGAATAGTGGCCCAATCCATTATTATACTGTTGCATGTTGCTTCCATTAAGGGAACCATTTCTATAGTGAAATTAGAAGAGTCGTGCAATCCCCACAATCTACACATCATTATTCCACCGTAGCAATAAGGAGAAGCCAGGGAATCAACCGAGTACTTACCGGAAGATTCATGTTTGTGCTTTGCCGGATTTTGTCTCCAATCCCGGATGGGTTTGGATTCAACTTCGTTCTTGTTTCGGAATTTCTCCAGGAACGCCTTATTGTATTTCTTCTCTGGATCAGGCAAATGATACATTTGCCTTAAATCATCAGCCTTGAATGACCCAAAAATTCTCCCGTCTCTGGTGCTGAAAGTTCTATCCATGATTGGGATTTCCTCAATTGCCCACCGCACTACATTTGTATATGGGAGAATTTGTTCCCTAGCGGCTATCCGATGAAGGAAGGAGTCAGCTAAGTCCTTTAGAGTACCATCAGATTTCCGAGTTGAATCTGCAGTAGCTTGTACTGTTGTCACTTCAGGTTCTTCGGCTTCAATCAAGTTGTAGGTACTTTGCCAAGTAGTTTTGCCGAGACCAGAACATGTAGTATTCGAAATCAATCCTTTCTTTTTGTTTGAGGGATCAGCGACAGCTTGCCCTGTGGCTGGCACAACGGAAGCGACTGTGGTTTTCTTAGATTTCTTCCCCATTTTGCTTGAGCTTTCTTCTTTGGATGAATTTTGCACAGAAGTGAAAATAAACGTAACACAGAGACTTGGCAATGAAAACTCCAACACGGTGAGATATATTGACCAATGCGTGATAAGAGAAAACTTTTACAATGGCCGCGGATACAATCCATAGGAAGATTTTAGGACTTACAATTACATTAAATGGTCGTTTAAAACCTGCCAATCCTTAAATGCCCATTATACCATTAATCGGCCGAATGATTCGTTTAAGCGTGTTATAGATGTTTTGGCGGTTGAGCGCAGGTGAATCATTGTTCGACAGATCAAGCTTTTAATATGAATTGATCGTAATATCCCTTCATTTTAACGGATTTTTTGAAATTTGCACTTTATCGCAATCGGCCATCGGGGAAAGCTTAACCTCTTATATTGACACCTTTTGAAACCCCGATCGCCGATAGTGATATCGCATCGCATCGGGAGTATTGACATTATATGAGACATGGATATTATGTTGCCGATTGCATAGAGATATCGCATCGCATCGGGGGAATGGCCTGGGCGCTTTAAGAATGTGTATAGAACATTGCCGATAGCCGATAGCGATATCGCATCGGCGGAAACCAATGTACCATTTACTTATGTTCCTTATGTCATTGCGATATGCGATCTTGCGATTGCTTTATCACAATGATAAAAGATTGATTTATTTGCGTAAATATGATCAAAATGGGTTTTTCAAAAGGTTTTTATAATGTTTTCATTTGGTTTTCGGACCTTTTTAAATAATACAATATTGATACCAATCAAAATTTAAAGGGACCCATTTCATATGATAGTTTTGTGAACAAAAATGATATGAAATGGGGGGTTGTTGTTGAGCACAACAATTGGCGATTCGCTGGAAGAAACAGTTATCTCTGAAAAGTATAGAAATACTTAAACTTTTTCAAAATAGAGTTCTAATCAAAGGGGAAAATTCTAATATAACTAGGTATATATGCATTCCGGGTAAAATGAAACTATTTTTGCTAATTTCCTCTCTTTTTAAGAAAATAGATACATTCTAAGTTTTAAATAGGCCTCTATTGGTTTATAATGATAAGACAAAAAACCTTTCCAAATCAGCTTTTATAGTGAACTCGTCTGTCATAGGTAGAGCCTCTGCTGCCAGCAAATGTTCATAGTTTCGACAGGGATACCTTTTCACCATTTTATTGTCCATTGTCCCATCCAATTAAGAGTGTGATTAACAGAATGAATTCAAAACATGTTTTCATATTTTGTATTTCTTTTCCTTTTTCTGTTATTGATAAGATAAAAAGCCATTTTCCTGGTTTGGTAGCCAACTATTGACAATGTCATTCACTGGTAGTAATCTAACCGAACAAGCTGGCTCGTGATGAGACCCCTTGTCTTATAATTCTTAAGCCATTACCCTGTTATGGTATGCAGTATTGGTAATGTCGGTTAAACTATTTCCCTATGATCATGGTAAGCAGGCTTGTAATAAGACCTCTTATCTTTTATATCAAAATTTTTAGAATTACACTCTGAGTAATCATAAACTTTGGTGAATGGGATGGACAATTTTCTCCTTAAGAGTAGATGGATGACAGGGTAAGAGTTGAAGATGCTGAAGTTGGATTAGCTTCTATCTTGATATTGACAACCTTTTGTGACCAATTTGAAAACAGAAAATGATTTACAATACTTCTAAACTTTGAGAGGAGTTCACAAAACTTGAAGTGTGGTTTCAGAATACAATGATACCTAGTTTCCTAGAAATTATCTCTTTTGGTTAAGACTTCTATTATTTTAAAAGCAAATATCATACTACTTCTGTGGATCAAGTTTTCAAACACAGCAAAGGTCAATGGAGGATACCTTACAACTTTATTTTCTAAAGATCCTACAAATTACAAAACTCTATTAAACTAAAAAGGAGAAGGGGTTACCTCCTCAATTAAAGAATTTCTTCAAGATAAGGCCATTAATAGGGAGAGAATCTCTCAAACCTGATAAATCTTGCAATATGAAGGTCGAATGGCCTATCTTCTCATAGATCTGAAATGGTCCAAGCCACATCTTTTGGAACTTGGTGTGTTTTCCCTTGTCCTCATGGGCTTTGTCCCATTTCAGAACTAAATCACCGACTTGAAATTGTTTTGAACCGGATGAGACTGAATCAAAAACTGCCTTGATGATTTGCTGATGTTTGGCATGAATAACCCTGGCTTTTTCTCTTTCCTCTTCTAGTTCTAAAATTTGATCATGTCTAAGCTGAATAGAAGAAGAAGGACTTTCCTCAATGAACTGAACTAGGGCTAGAGAAGGAAGAATAAGATTTGTGGGTAGTACTGCTTCTTTTCCATACACAAGGTTGAACGGAGAAGATCCTATAGAAGCTTTCTGTGTTATCCTATCAGCCCATAATGCAAACATTAAGGATTTGTGCCAGTTTTTATGATTCTGTTCGATAGTTCGCTTAATGATTTTGATCAGATTTTTATTAGTAGACTTTGCTAAACCATTACCCTGGGGATAGTAATTAGCAGAATATTTCAATTTAAATCCTCTTTTAATAGCGAAATCAAACATAGCATTGCCTAAGAAGTAAGATGCATTATAAAAAACAAGAGCATTTGGGACACCAAACCTGGTAATGATGAATTGATCTATGAATTCAATGATTGCTTCAGAATTTTCTGTCTTCAAAGGAATTGCCTCAACCCACTTAGTAAAATAATCGGTAGCAGTAAGGATATACTTATGCTGTTTGGAAGAAGGTGGAGTAATTTCCCCAATGATGTCTAATCCCCATTGCTCAAATGGTTGTTCAATGTTGACTGGTTGCAGAGGGAAAGATGGTTTTCGTTGTCTTCCACTAGAAGTTTGACAATTGCGGCATTTCCTTACATACTTGTGGGCATCTCTAAACAGAGTGGGCCAATAGTATCCAGCATGAATAATTTTGTGAGCTGTTGTGTCAGCTCCAAAATGTCCTCCTGCCGGTCCATCATGTAACTCCTGCAAAACCTTTTGTGCTTCAGGTTTCTCAAGGCATCTTAATAAGATTGAATCATAATTCTACCTAAAAAGAACATCATCAATAATCGTAAAATTTTTCGCTTTTAACCTAATGGCCCTTTTGTTTTTGTAAGACAGGTTAGGAGGTGCATAACCATTTTTCAAATAAAAGATTAAATCTGCATATTGAGACTCAGAATCAGTAACACTTATCTGGTTAACTTCTTCAGTTTGATCTGTACCACTTGATTCTGGAATGTTGGATGCTCCTGCCATTAACCTGCAAAAACCTTGGCCCCTAACAATCTTTGCTGGCTTAATTTCTAAGTCATATTCTTGAAGCGTTGTGACCCAGTTTGCCCTTTTTTCACCCAATTCTCTTTGAATTAATAGTTGCCTAACTGCAGGGAAAGGAACTATAACTTTTGTGTGGGTTTTCAAAAGGAAGGGTCTATAATGTTTGACCACTTTAAATACAGCAAAGGCTTGTTTTTCTACTTCGGAGTAATTCAATTCAGCACCCTGAAGATTTGAACTAAAAAATGAAATGGGTGCTTCCAAATTGTGATCGTTGAGCTGCGTGAGTACTGCTGCATAAGAGGAGGGGGATGCGATAGTGTATAATGTAAAATGATTAGAAAAATTGGGAGTATTTAAGGCTGGGGCATTGATTATTGATTGCTTGATTAAATCAAACGCTTATTTTTCTGCTGATCCCCACTTAAAGATTGAATTTTTCTTGATCATAGTTTGAAGTGGCAAAATAATTTGAGAAAAATCTGGAACAAATATTTTAACAAAATTGATTTGGCCTAAAAATGACTGCATGGATTTCTTATTATGTGGGAAAGGGATTTCAGAGGTTTCTTTGATCCGATCAGGATCAATATAAATGCCATCTTTAGACATGTAGGAATTTACAGGGTAAGTTCCTCAGAAAGAATACCAAAAGGACACCGCTCACAACCAGATCTCAAATCAATACACCAGTATTTTTGACGTGGTTAAAACCCTCAGAGTGCAAGGAGGGAAACAGTCCACGGCCTGTCCCAACGTGGGTACTACAGGCAATTTATTAATCAAAGAATGAAAATTTACATAAGCTTCTCTCATGCACGGATTACACGAACAATGACCCTCCATGCGCTTTAAATAGAACTCATGGACCAATCGGGTGTCAAGCCACGGATCAAGTGTCGATAATACCGAGGTGAGAGTGAACCGTCGGATCACTACATATCGTGACCGTCGGATTGTAAGTTACAATATGTACAACGGTAAAGAAACACACTTTACCTAACTCTATACCTAACTCTAAACTAGACCAAGTTGAACTTAACTATATCCTATGTGTCGGAATATCCTAACATCCCCCTTAAGAACAACTTGGGATAGGATTGAAGGATTTACAAATATGACACAATAGGAGAAGGAAGGAGGCACTAGAGCCTATCCCCCCTTAGTGACAACTTCCTGAACTCCAAGTATATATCGAAGTTTAGTGAACTTCGCCTCTGTGAGAGCCTTTGTGAAGATGTCTGCAACCTGATCATCTGTTGGACAATATTGCACTTCAAGAACATGGTCATGAATGAGCTTTCTGATGAAGTGCATGTGTAGTTCGATGTGTTTGCTGCGCTGATGCTGAACTGGATCTTTGCATAGCTGAATGGCACTTTGATTATCACACCAAAGTGTGGTTGGATGCTGCTGCTCAAAGCCAAACTCTGATAGGATCTGACGAAGCCACAAGGCTTCCTTACTAGCTTCCATGGCACCACGATACTCTGCTTCTGCTGACGAAAGAGAAATGGCAGCCTGTTTCTTACAAGCCCATGTAATAGGTCCTGAACCAAGAGTGAAGACATAACCGGCAGTAGACTTCCGATCATCAGGGTCACCAGCCCAATCAGAATCAGTGAAACCAACTAACAGAGGAGCTGCTTTGGTACTGTAATGAATCCCAAACTGTACTGTACCTCGAACATAACGAAGTATTCTTTTGGTTGCTTTCCAATGACTTTCACGGGGGTTTTGCATAAAACGAGCAACAAGGCCAACAACAAAGGAAAGATCAGGACGAGTATGGGTTAAGTACAAGAGTTTTCCTACAAGTTGACGGTATAAGGTAGCATCAACTTCAGGAGAAGTACAAGAGACTGAAAGTTTGACTCCAGACTGAAAGGGAGAAGGGGCTGGCTTACAGTCTTCCATGTGAAAATGACGAAGAATATCACAAGCATACTGCTCACAACCAGATCTCAAATCAATACACCAGTATTTTTGACGTGGTTAAAACCCTCAGAGTGCAAGGAGGGAAACAGTCCACGGCCTGTCCCAACGTGGGTACTACAGGCAATTTATTAATCAAAGAATGAAAATTTACATAAGCTTCTCTCATGCACGGATTACACGAACAATGACCCTCCATGCGCTTTAAATAGAACTCATGGACCAATCGGGTGTCAAGCCACGGATCAAGTGTCGATAATACCGAGGTGAGAGTGAACCGTCAGATCACTACATATCGTGACCGTCGGATTGTAAGTTACAATATGTACAACGGTAAAGAAACACACTTTACCTAACTCTATACCTAACTCTAAACTAGACCAAGTTGAACTTAACTATATCCTATGTGTCGGAATATCCTAACAAGACACAATAAAGCCTAAGAGCTTTCCTTGGTCAAGAGCAAAGAAAGATTTTTTAGGGTTAAGAGAAATACCATATCTTTTGCAGCGTTGAAAGATTTGATTTAGATCATGCAAATGATTGGACCTCTCTTTAGAGAATACAGTAATATCATCTAGATAGACGACTACTGTTCTATTAATCAACCCTTTAAAAGCTATATCCATCGCTCTTTGGAATGTCGCTCCTGCATTAATAAGTCTGAAAGGCATTTTTTGATATGCATATGTTCCCCATTTTGTTTTGAATGTGGTTTTAAGCTGGTCATCAGAATGGACCAAAACTTGGTTATATCCTGAAAAACCGTCTAAAAAGGACATTAATTCAGAGCCTGCTACTGATTGGAGTATTTGCTCCATGGTAGGTAATGGGAAATTGTCTTTTAAGCTCGCTTTGTTCAAATTTCTGAAATCAATACAAATCCGAATGTCGCCATTTTTCTTTCTGACTGGCACCATATTGGAGACCCAGTTTGAGTGTCGGACTGGAAAAATAATCTTGGCTTTCAAGAGTTTGTTAAGTTCAGTTTTTATTTGACTCTCTAAGCTTGGATGTATTTTTCTTAACTTCTGCTGAATTGGTTTCTGATCGGGAAGCACTGGAATGGTATGCTGGATAATGGATGTATCATATGTCTTCAAATCATCATATTTCCAAGCAAAAACCTGTTTATTTTTCCTTAACAGTTTAATGAATGCCTCTTTCTCTTCCAAGGAAAGTCCTAATCCTAAATTAATGTTTTGAGGAGTTTGCTCAGTGCCAAGATTTATCAACTCAAACCTTAGGGTAGAACTTTGGAGCTTTGTATTAGTCACAGGTTTAAACCTGTCTTTAATATCATAAAGATCCTCCAGCTTTACCACAGGTTTAGGGATTGAATTTTCCTGAGGTGTTTCTTTCATTTGAAAGTCATGCTCATTTTCCTCAATAATTTGATTATCATAGGACTTTTCAGAAGTTAAGAATTGTAAAATATCCTCATCATGGTTGAATACTCTCCAATTAGTGACATTGTCAGGAATTGATGGCCTAAAAAGCAATTCTATTGAAAATCTATCTGGGCTATAGTCTTCAGAAGGTAGGAGCTTGGAAGCTACATTGGCTAGCAGGTCGGCTGCCGAGTTTTGAGACCTAGGGATGGAGGAAATATTGAACGCCGAAAAGTGTGAAGTGAGTTCCTGTACTAGCGACTGATAATGTTTAAGATGATTTGAAAGACAATGAATTGTATTTCTCACCTGTTTGATAATAATTTCAGAATCGCCGAATACTTTTAAATATTGCACTTTAAGGCTGATTGCTTTATACAGTCCTTGGACTAAGGCTTCATACTCGGCTGTATTGTTAGTGCATTCAAATTCTAGCCTACAGGACAGCATTGTTTTTTCTCCTTGTGGATTAACCAGAATACATCCTGCTCCTGAGCCCTCACTAGATTTGGACCCATCGAAATATAACGACCAAAATAAAGAAGTATTAACAATTTTATTTACAGTTTTCTCAGTATCATTGAAACATCTAGACCTATCTGTTTGTGAAAAAATCTCAATCTGAGATGTAAAATGGTTCACTGAGAAAGGGGATGGCTGGGCAGTAATGTTGCCAAAGAATGACTCAGATGAATAATTCCCCAAAATGTTGTTATTAAATGCTACATGTTGGTTTTCTTGCTCAAATTCAGTAACTGCATGGGTCATATGTTTTTCTCGATCAATCCTTATTTGATTTGGCTTACCCTTATAGGGAAGCCACATATGTGACCAATCAGTAGAAATATACGCATGTAGTTTTTCAGACCAATCCCTACTCAAAATTAAACTGTAAAATTCAGGTATATCGGCTATTAGGATATCAATCCTTTGTACTACTCTAGGATCAGCATATAACCTGATAGTTACGGAATTAATCTCTCCCACAACCTGTACTTTGGTCCTGTCCAACTGTACAATATGAATAGCAGACTTCTGGGGTTCAATGTTCAGTTTGGAACAAACTGAAGCTGGCATTATGTTAGAAGATGCCCCTGAGTCAATCAAACAGTTGTGCAGGTTTCTATTGTAGATCTCATAGGTTAGAAGGAAAGGTGGAGTATGAGAGTTTGATCTATCTCCAATCAGAACCGCATCGGTAGCTTCAACCATACCAGGAGGAGGTTGCCCTGTAACATTAGCAACTTTAGCACTGGGAAGAGGTGAAGAAGGAACAACATTCAATTCTTTGAGAAGCAATTTTTGCTGATGTTTTAATTTACTAAGTTCAAACATGGTAATGTTTGCCTTATTTTTCTTCATGTCATCAACAATATTGTAATCCATTGAATTGGATACCACTAACGTTTTAGATGTTGAAGGAGTATTAGAAGTTGAAGGTTGGTTTTGGGGAACTGATGCAGGTGATTTCTTTGCAGGTATTTTTTCCTTTGTTGTAGCAGCACCTGCACTCCTTTTCTTTGACGTTGCCTGAACAGGTTCGGAAGTACTTTTACTCCTAGTAGTGACCGGGAACGCTTCTTCTTCATTATCGGTATCGGAGTTGGGGAGTTTAAAATCCCACATTCCATGACATTCAACAACTTCTTCTTCAGCATAAGTTGGTGAGATTATTTCCTCTTCCTCTTCTTCTTGCTTTGAATCTGCATTAGATATGACATTCGGTGGCTTTGATTCGGTTTTCTTATAAGTCCTAAAGGGTCTTTTGGTTGAGGTTTCGGCTACCTGTTTTTTTATTTCAACCATTTCATTTGACAAAGTTTTTAGGACTTTTTGCAAACCCTCCATGTCATATGGGTCTTTTGGGGTTTTCTTCCTTGAGTCATCTTTAAAAGAGACTTTTTTGGCTTTTCTGTCTTCCAGAGCAGCTTTCTTTTCTAGAGCATTGATACGTTTTTCCACAGCAAGTGCTTCTTTCATGTTTTCGGCTAAGGTAGGTTTCCCAGCCCTATCTACAAAAATGGCTATATTTGCAGGTAGGGCGGTTATATACCATTCGCTTCGAATTTGTTCACTTGGTTTGGAGGCTGTCGGGATTTTATTCAGGAGTTTATTGAATCGGGCGTTAAATTCCTTAATCGGTTCCCTATGCTCTATCCTAAGATTGGAGAGATCGTTTATTAGTGTAGCCAAAGACCTATCATCTCCATACTTGGTAAGGAACTGCTCTTGGCAAGTGTTCCAACTTGTAATGGAACTAGAGGGTAAAGAAAAATACCAGGATCCTGCTGATCCTTGCATGGTGTAAGGGAAAAGTCTAACAACAACATCTTGTTCTGTCACTCCTTTCAAGTTGACTACCAACATGAAATTATTAATATGTTCCTCAGCCTGGGTCCATCATCTGGGTTAAACTTGGGTAGCCATTTTTCAGGAGCATCTAGTAATGCATGCAATGGTGCAGGCATGTTGACCGCACCAGGCCTGGTCCATGGATATGCCATTGTAATAGCAGTAGTGGTTGATACTACTGTTGGAATTCCAAATGTCTGGGAAGGAAATAATGTTGAGGAGTGAGCAGGTTGGGATGTTAAAGCTCCTAATCCCTGATGAACAACAATATGTAATGGGGGAGTGGATGGTTGACTTTGCAGAGGGGAAGATGAAATGGAGGATGTGGATGAAAGCTCTTCACTGTCAGATCCTTCAGTATATTTCTTCGCCTTTTTCCTTTTGGGTAAAGGGAACTCAGTGGGTTCAATACCGAGCTTTTCGCTCTGAAGTCTGGTGAGAGGGTGAGGTAAATTGAACTGCGAAGTCGCACTGCTTTGTGATATCTCAGATTTCTGTGGTGAAATCGAGAAGCTCTGAAGTTTGTGGATAAGAGACTGGGCTTCAGGGGATTCAAGACTTAATTGTTCTGGAGTATGATGGGTTTGAGCAGTGGTAGTTGATTCCTCTTCTTCTTGTTTGGATACTGGAGAACCAGCATGCAATTGGGAAGTTTGAGGGGATACGGAGGGAGAATTACTCTTAGAATGGCCTGCAGATTTGGGTTTGCTTGCCATTCATAGTTGATGGCCCTCCTTCTAGCGCCAAAAATGTTGATGCCTCGAAAATCGCTGCAACAACATTGGGGGATAACCACCTGGTCCAGACCTTAGTACAGCTCCTTGTCCATTTGGAATGGTGGCTCCGACTGGGGATAATGGGACCAGTTTCCCAGCAATGAATAAACGGGATGAATGGATAATTGATTGACTAATCTAATGATAGGCGAATAGCTAAATCTATCAGCAAAATAAAAGAGCTATTACTTATCCCGGGAACTATTGTACTTTGAAGTGTAGCGCTTGATGATCTGTGTCTATGGACAGGCATATAGATGACTCCATCTAATAGACATGGACATTAATTCATTCAAGGATTACTTTGCTTAAATAGTCAAGCAAAGCGATTAAAACAATATTACTACACTTGTCATTTATATCATCGACACATATATGATTAAAAGAAAAGCACACCATAAACATCCAATAGTGGAAGGAATATAGAACTGCTGTTAAAGCACATACATATATTCGATAATAGCAAAGATAATCAAATAACAATTCATATGAAAAGAATGAATTCAGACATAGATAAAATTACCATATGAGCTGCTAGACACTCCCAATATCAATCGCTACTTGAGATTCTTCCTTCAACGCAGAGACACTTTCAAAAAAAGACAATAGTGCACAATTGCATAAAAGCTTCCTTGTCAAATTTACAATAACTGGTCCAGTTTCATAAAAGAATATGGCTGAAGCACAATAGTGCAACTTCAGTCTTTAAGTCAAGTACAAAACTTTACGACCCCTTCCAAAACAATGAAAGGGTCTATAAATACTTAATTAATCTAACTATCTACAAAACTGAAATCCTACTTAATTGGTATCAATTGATTTTGATCCTATTTTCTTCAGCAATCTGGCAGTCGGCGGCATGAATCATCAAGTAGGCTGTTTGCCTTTAAATCTGAGCTGATTTATCGCAAGCATCGGCTCCACTTCGGGTGGTCTGTTGAGGCGAGAGCTGAGCTGGGCGGCATAGCTGGCATCCTGAATATCGGGGATAATATACCCGATTGCATCCGTAAGGCACTTGAGGGCGGCTCTCTGTGTGTGTGGTTTTACCAAAAAGAACCAATAGGTGTCCCAGGTTAAACTGTTAATCCCAGCGATTAATCTCCCCTTTTCCTCTAGATCTGGATAACATGATTGCTCCAATGTTTTCATCATTGTCAATTTTCCTGGTGTGCATTGGGAAATCATGTTTGATAAGTAGAGAGTGTTATTGACTAATTCAACTAAATTGCTTGAAGTTGATTTGCATCTTGAAACTGCCCTCTCTGCTTTCATTAACTGGGACTGCCATTCTGTAAAGAGTATATCTTTATGTGACTCTAAGATTCTTGGTAAATTCGCCGCTTGTCCTTGATCAGTATCTTGCCAGTCGAGAAATGCAGTTATCATTTCTTCAGCTTGATCCAATTCAGTCCTAGCCTTGTCTAATTTATTACTTATGGATGCCGTTAATTCACATAGTGGCTCTGCATGGGTGATTTGTTGACATAGAAGCTTAATTTGGGCTATCAATGCAGTATTTATCTGTAGTGCTTCTACTCTGAATTCAACTACTTGTGGAACGCCCTTTGTCTTTTCAATCTGTGCTGATAGTTGAGCAATTTTCTCATCTTTTGATTTCAGCATTTTCTCATTCGCTGCCTTCAATTGGGCCAAGGCCTCTGACAATTCTTTCTGCTTTTGGATTGTGCTGTGGTCAATCCTTTGTTTTTCTGCCTGCAATTGTTGAGTTAGTTGACTGTTTAATTGCTGTTGCGTCAACAATTGCTGCTCTGCCTGCTCCGCTTTCTGCTTTGCTTCAGTCAGCTGTGCCTGTAACAAGAAAATTTCCTGAACCTTTGTTTTCAGTAAAAGACTCACCTCCGATGGCTTATCTATTGTTGCTTCCGAATAGGCTCCAGCATATTGTGACAGTTTTGTCAGGTCATCGGAGGGGTCAAATTCCTCCTTCCAAACCACATTGCCCATGACCGTCTGTTCTGGGAAAAGGGAAGGTTGATCGGTCCTTCTTCTCTTCCTCTTTCGTTTTACTACAGCTTTATGTCTTGGGCTGTAGAAGACATCCAAGGGAGGAATCTCTTCTACCTGCAAAATGATTTGATCGGAGGGGTCCTTTGGTATTATCTCTACCTCTTTTGAAATGGGTGGGCCGCTGGTTCCACTTAGAACCTATGGTGAAGTGGTTTCTTGTGTGTCTGTTGCCTTTGAAGTTTCAGTGTCCTTTGAACACTCCAGACCACTGATAATGGAATCAAATTGTCGCCATTCCTGGAGCAATTTTGGGTCAATTTGAGTATCCACGTTTACTTCAGTGGTGGTCTGTTTCTGCTCTTTCATCTGGGTCTCTTCCTGCACTTTTTCCTGCTCTGTAGTCTGAGTTTCCTCCTGTGGCTTTTCTGGTTCTATTATTGTAATCAGAGGCTCCTTTGACTGTTGCCGTTCAGGCTCTCTTGTTGATGTTGTTGGGGTTGTTGCTAATAGATCTAGAGGCAGAGTTTGCAACCTCTGTTCTCTAAGCCTGTTAAATTCAACCAACCCTTCATCATGATAGTTCATTCTAGCAAATGCCTTAACCTGCATTATTGACTCAGCGGAGGAGAACAGGTCATCAAACATATCTTCTTTATGATCAAATTTTGACAATTTGGCCTGTTCTAGTGCATTATAGGCAACTTTGCTTGGATCAAATTGCCTATTAGGGAGAGTTGCTAAAGTTAATGATTTAATCTTTGTAGCTTCTTTTTCTGCATGTTTGAGATCATGCAAGGTATAGACACCGCATCTCAAAGGAAAAGAGGGCCAGCCCTGCTTCTTATTTTTCTTGAGAGTCTGTGTAACACTCTCAGCAATGATCTGGTAAGTGATTTCCCTTGCCAGCAGTTTATCAGGTATGTATAAAGGGAGGACATGAGGTTTGGCTTGGCTACCGAAAACTCTTACATAAGTGAACTTCTCCTCCCCGAACCATCTCCCTACTGCTGTTAAATCAATCCCAGCTTGGTAGGAAATCTTGGGAACAGGTTTATCAAAAATAGAATAATAAATAGGCAACATAAAGCCATTGCAGACTTGGTACAAATGGTGCTTATAAGAGTATTTCCATAATTTTTGATGGTATATGTGAATAGGCATGGGGTCTTGTGGCGTCCACCTCCAGCTGAGCACGGGAAATTCAGAATTAAAACACAAGTTATCTAAAATATAGGCATTGTAATAGAATGGAGGAATTAGCCTTTCAGTATTGCGGGTCTTATTCCTAAACTCAAGAACAGCTGTGGCTAGTTTATCTGAGAGAATAGTGGCCCAATCCATTATTATACTGTTGCATGCTGCTTCCATTAAGGGAACCATTTCTATAGTGAAATTAGAAGAGTCGTGCAATCCCCACAATCTACACATCATTATTCCACCGTAGCAATAAGGAGAAGCCAGGGAATCAACCGAGTACTTACCGGAAGATTCATGTTTGTGCTTTGCCGGATTTTGTCTCCAATCCCGGATGGGTTCGGATTCAACTTCGTTCTCGTTTCAGAATTTCTCCAGGAATGCCTTATTGTATTTCTTCTCTGGCTCAGGAAAATGATACATTTGCCTTAAATCATCAGCCTTGAATGACTCGAAAATTCTCCCGTCTCTGGTGCTGAAAGTTCTATCCATGATTGGGATTTCCTCAATTGCCCACCGCACTACATCTGTATATGGGAGAATTTGTTCCCTAGCTGCTATCCGATGAAGGAAGGAGTCAGCTAAGTCCTTTAGAGTACCATCAGATTTCTGAGTTGAATCTGCAGTAGCTTGTACTGTTGTCACTTCAGGTTCTTCGGCTTCAATCAAGTTGTAGGTACTTTGCCAAGTAGTTTTGCCGAGACCAGAACATGTAGTATTCGAAATCAATCCTTTCTTTTTGTTTGAGGGATCAGCGATAGCTTGCCCTGTGGCTGGTGCAACGGAAATGACTGTGGTTTTCTTAGATTTCTTCCCCATTTTGCTTGAGCTTTCTTCTTTGGATGAATTTTGCACAGAAGTGAAAATAAACGTAACACAGAGACTTGGCAATGAAAACTCCAACACGGTGAGATATATTGACCAATGCGTGATAAGAGAAAACTTTTACAATGGTCGCGGATACAATCCATAGGAAGCTTTTAGGACTTACAATTACATTAAATGGCCGTTTAAAACCTGCCAATCCTTAAATGCCCATTATACCATTAATCGGCCGAATGATTCGTTTAAGCGTGTTATAGATGTTTTGGCGGTTGAGCGCAGGTGAATCATTGTTCGACAGATCAAGCTTTTAATATGAATTGATCGTAATATCCCTTCATTTTAACGGCTTTTTTGAAATCTGCGCTTTATCGCAATCGGCCATCGGAGAAAGCTTAACCTCTTATATTGACACCTTTTGAAACCCCGATCGCCGATAGTGATATCGCATCGCATCGGGAGTATTGACATTATATGAGACATGGATATTATATTGCCGATTGCTGATAGCGATATCGCATCGCATCGGGGGAATGGCCTGGGCGCTTTAAGAATGTGTATAGAACATTGCCGATAGCCGATAGCGATATCGCATCGGTGGAAACCAATGTGCCATTTACTTATGTTCCTTATGTCATTGCGATATGCGATCGCTTTATCGCAATGATAAAAGATTGATTTATTTGCGTAAATATGATCAAAATGGGTTTTTCAAAAGGTTTTTATAATGTTTTCATTTGGTTTTCGGACCTTTTTAAATAATACAATATTGATACCAATCAAAATTTAAAGGGACCCATTTCATATGATAGTTTTGTGAACAAAAATGATATGAAATGGGAGGTTGTTGTTGAGCACAACACCTCCCTAGGTAGGATTGGTTAATAGATAATCCTATAAGGTGTTCATAACCCGTAAGGAGAAGTGACATGCCATTGGTCCACCCTTCAATCGATAGGTACCATGTGAATAATGATGGAACGAAGGAGAAAATACTTAATGGCCAAATTCCATGGTCAAAGGGACCAACTATGATGGAGTACCTGATCTTGGGTGTATAGACACAAGGAGGGAGCAACCATGGATGCATGAGTTAACTTAGCCTTTACTTTTACACCTGTCTATATGTCTTTTACTTCTTTTTTTTTTATATTCTTCATTGTGTTACTACTCGTAGCTCAACGAATATGAGATTGATTTGTATGATGTACAATAGTTATTACCCCCTTGGTGGTGGGGAAATTCATCACTCACCAGGGATTGGTAT
This sequence comes from Pinus tabuliformis, assembly GCA_031772625.1. Lineage (NCBI taxonomy): Eukaryota > Viridiplantae > Streptophyta > Pinopsida > Pinales > Pinaceae > Pinus > Pinus tabuliformis. Next base: position 1,604,494,256 of record CM062817.1, on the reverse strand, counting down.
ACACAAGGGTTCTTTATATTATATGATATAGGGTAACATTGGCCTAGGAATTGGGGGATGGCCATATGAGAGAGATAGAGCTAATGCCTGGCTTTTTCCCACATGCTAATTTGTAAGTCCTGTCCATCTTTTGCATTTTGATTTTTCTTTTGTTTTTCTTATGGCCATCATATGATCTTTATGGTTTCTTTTACTGCATAACCCTCCTAGGGTGCATTTCTAGGCCCTACCTAGGTATGAGGATGTGTTGGTGGAAAATCCGAAAGATCAATGGTCAGTTGAACTCGAAGAAGGGAAGTGGAATAAGGGCTTGTATTGTAATATGGAAGTGGTAAGTATGGGATAGGGAGAGATGGGGCTACACTATCTCAATCATGACTTCCCAAGTAGTGCCCCTTCCTAAAGCCATGGGCCAGTAGGGGAGATCCCATTGGACTAAGATTGAAAATTAACTTCCCATTTAATGTGAGGGAATAATATCACGACCAATGCACTTCTTTCTCCCAAGTCACCCCATAATCCATGCTAAAAAGTCAAAATAAAAGCAAGCATAAGCACCTGATTGCAAAATGAATAAAGTACCTTTTGGATAAGGATCCTACCTTCCAACATGCGCTCTTGGAAAATGGGAAAAGATACATATGACCGATGTAGGTGATATGAATGATGCACCACATCAGCTACAAGGTGGCTATTAGGGGCTTCTAGCTGCCGGATGGAAGATATGAATATGAGAAAATTTTCTCCTAGGGGTCACACACTTTTGGTGGGTGACAATTCCATACACCTATAGTCAAAGGAGTGGGAAGGGGGGTAACAGATATATCCTTTTTTGAAGTTAAATGTGAAACTCTCTTACCATTTGAGGTCGAAGGAAATAATCTTTGTATAGGAGACGAAATGGAAGTGCTATGACACACCTAAGAGATTTCTCTTTATCTAAAAGAGGTGACTCATTATCCAGAGATGGTAGAGGGGGTCACTTTTATTTCTAGCATAAACTATAATAAGGCCTCAGTGAAAAACTTTGCATGGGTCACACTGTTGGGGATTAGGCTACCTCCCATGTTCTAGCATATCTACATATATGACGGTGCTTCCCTCTGCAATCCTCTTAGTGACCATGACCATTGGGAACACCAGGAAGAATAATTTCAATCCTATAAGTAGTTTCCTATTGAGTTGGGGTGGGATTATGTGAGATCTAATCTTGAGTTCTTGTCACAAATATAACACTATACACCATTGGTATAGATACTAGAAAAATGTGGACATGGATTTCTAAGACCCTTGAACAAGCAATGGTACCAATCATGTGTCACATATTGTTAAGGACATATAAATATAAACTAATACTTTGTATTTATATCCTATCTATGATAGATCTAATATAATCTGACCTCCCATGGGATCTAGTGCTGAACTTTACTTGAAGCTTATGGGATCCCACTTTGAACTAGACCAAGGGAATCTTGATCCCATGCATTCAATGCTACAACATGCAAGCTACAATATGAGGTCATATCTACACTTTATGAAATGATTTGCATAAAAAGGTCATCTTGGATCTCAAACTCATAGAGGGACTAATCTTAGTGATCTAGATGTATTTTCTATAAATATCATCCTAAATAATCCCATTCATATCTTGTCTATTATGCATGAGTTAGTCATGAGCATCCAAAGAGTACCTAAATAAAGGAAAGTAGTTTATCAATATACAAAACAATGTCAATTATGTCAGAACATATGGATACATAAGGTTCCCCATTTGTTGCTTACGCTTGTGCCTAATAATATAGTTTTAAGAGATAACACATACTGAACAACTCTTTATGGGGAAATGTTGTACGAAGGAGAAAAAATAAGAAATGTTTCCCTATATATCACATTATTATTTGTGTATATAGTATTTGAAACTTCATTTATGAATATATTTTGGCATGCCAACTCACGCACTACAAATTGTTAATAGGGATGTTTAAAATGCAGGACCCAATAAATAAGGTTGTAGAACATTTCAATTCATAATGCATAGTTTGGCATTAATTCCATTTCCTGTAGGGGCATGTGCACATGAAAACTTTAGAATTTGAGGAGCCCCCAACATGTAAGAATGAGATTGGATACAAGCAAACTGGCCTCAAATATTAAATTACTAGATGTAGTCCATAAAAGCATGGACCCAATGGGAAATAAGCCATCACTAGTAATCAAGATAAAAAACAACCTATACCATAAAAAATAATTGAGACATAAGGTAAGGGTATTACAAAGCATCATGGTCATGACCCAATTAGCATTGAAGGGGGAATATAGAGAAAAAATACTAATAAAACAAATACATTATAGTAAGGAGATGATGCTAAATATATTTCAGTTGGTGTTGAACTTGCAACTTAGGGTAAAGGCACTAAAATTGTTGACTAGGGAATCACTAAAGGACAACTAATAACTTCTAACCAAGCATAATGAAAGCCCAATATGAGGACTGAGCATGATCGTTCGGAGGAACTGTTAATATTATTGAATCTTTGCTATGGTTTCAAACTTTTCTAAGTGCCTCAATCTTTCGATGAAGAACTATCCATGACATTGGATATTTCTTCTTGATAAATAGAAGAAGGTGTTGGCTGATCAAGTTCACCAACAAAAGAGAGAATAGAGAGATAAAGTGGATATTGAAATCATCATATCAATTATTGATTACGTGAGAACAATACATCTAAGTTTTAATGGAAATTAATAAAATAATTGTGGCAGAACCTACCTAGACCAAAATCCTAGAGATGGAGTAGATGAAGTAGAAAAAAATGTTTTTTTTTTTGCTAATCTCTTAAACCAATTTGAGTATTACAACAAAACAAAGCACCACATAAATGAATTTGTTAAACATGCATGTAAACTTGATAATACTACGATCCTTGCGCCTAAAGAAATATAAGAAACCAATAATTACAGTCCTCTTCAAGGGGGAAACCTCCTTTTACAATGAATACAATATATAAGACAATATTTGATGATTTGAAGACTAGGTCTCCATGGTGTATATATATATATATATATATATATATATATATATATATATATATTATATATATATATATATATATATATATATATATATATATATATATATATATATATATATATATATATATATATATATATATATATCTATCTATATATATATATATATATATATATATATATATATATATATATATATATATATATATATATAAAGACCAGATCTCCCTAATAGGATTCATAACTAGTCAAAAAAGTGTTCTAAAATAAGCTCCAAAACTGCTCCAAAACTGATTCAAAATGGGCTCCAAGATAGTTTCTAAAAAAAACTAAGAATAGGGCTATTAAGGCTAAAAACTGATGCATCTTATAGGGCCAAATTATGGTTGTTACAGGGCCAAATATGAGGTAGGTTACAAGGTTGTTAAATGGATGAAGTTGAGGAAGATTATAGGGTTGATTTAAATAGGGTTTTTATAAGGCCGAATATGAGGTAGGTTATAGGGCCAGAAATTGAAACAAGGTTGTTATAGGGCCAAAATAGGGCTATGACATGGCCAAATTTGAGGTAGGCTAAAAGGCCAAAATGTAGGGCTACAATATATCAGGGCCAAAAATTGCCCCTCAGTTTCTCCAAAATGTTCTTCAAAAATGGATCAATAATAGCCTCAGTAATTTCCTAACCAAAAAAAAAAAAAATCCTTCAAAAGTTATCCCTTCAACCTTGCTTCACACTCCTTGGTTCATGATGTATGAACATCTCTAAACTTCTCTTCAACAAGTCTGAGTTCTTCTTCCTTGCTCCACAATGTTTCTTGCCAAATTGAGTGTGGAGACAACCTATTTATAGGCGGTCTCTTTGACCACTAGATAAGGTTGAATTCACATCTAGAAGGGTCGACTTGTTCCTTAGGAGGGTCGTCTTCACTAGGGCCCAAATTCCACCTTTGAATTCAAAAATTTATATCTCCTCAACTGAGAGGAGTTAGGGGGTGTTACACCTACCGTTGGAAAGGTCTTGGTGAGCATTAGGAGATGGTGTAATCCATTCTTATGTTTTCCTTGATTCTATCCACAAAAATATTGATTTCTTTCATGGGTTTCTTTTGAGGCCATGATTAAACATTGCTTTGACATCAAAGGAAATTCCTCAAGAATCTACCCCTTTTCCATTGATGGAAATCCTTCTACCATTTCTCATCCATTGACATCAATGAGAAATGGGGCGCTCCCCCTATCTACTTCTTCTCCACAATCTGTTAGCTACTCCCTTTGTTTCTGTCACTAAAGATTGCTCCCCTTAAGCTTGTGTTCCCCAGGACTTTCTACTACTCCCCTTGACTTCATGTTGCTCCTATGGTGATTTTTTGAGATGTAAGAGAGATGACACCAAAATTCTACTGAACATATTCACATGTTTCTTGAGGAAAAGGTTTTGTGAAGATGTCTGTAATATGTTTCTTAGTGTTGATTTATTCCATTTTGATATTTTGATCAATAACTTGTTCTTCGAGAAAGTGGTACTTGATTAGAATATGATTTGTTTTTGAGTGCATAATTAGGTTCTTTGAGAGGTTGATTGCACTGGAATTATCACAGAAGATAGTGATGGGCTGATTTATTTCCATTTTGATGTTCTTCAAGGTTGCCTTCATCCATAGAATATGATTTCAACAATATTTTTCTATTATATATTCGACCTCAATTATGGAGAGAGATATAAACAATTGTTTCATGCTTAACCATGATACAAGACAATCCCCTAAAGAAAATTCATTTCCATTGGTGCTCATATGGTCGTCAATACTTCTTGCCTAATCAACATTGGTGTATGTTATCAAAGTAAGATTTGTACTTTTTGGATACCATACTCCAAAATAAAGGGTGCCTTTTAGATATATGAATATCCTTTTTATAGCTTGAATGTGAGATTCCTTGGGAGCTTACTAAAATCTTTCCACCATGCCAACTACCTACTTGATGTCTGACCTTGAAGTTATCATGTATAAGAGACTTCCAATCATCGATCTTTAAAGAGTGCAATCTACCTCAGGAGATTCATCATCCTTACTTAGCTTACAACCTCTAGTCATAGGTGTACTTACAATAACACATTGTTCCATTTAAAACTGTTTAAGCATTTCCATGAGGTATTTTGTTTGCATAATGAAAATTCTAGCACTAGTTTGAGTTACTTGAAGTCCAAGAAAGAAGGATAACTCTTTGATCATTGACATTTCAAATTATTTTGATATTTCTGGGGAAAATACGTGACTCATTTCATCATTGTTTCTACCGAAAATCAGATCATCCATGTACATGAGCATGATCAACAAGTTGTCTTTGTCCATTTTCAAGTATAAGTTGCGTTGAAATGCAGCAAGAAAGTCTTAATTTGATTTTACCTTGGTAAAATTGAGAAAATTCGAATTTCCACATCAGTTGACAACTTGGATGCAGTTAACTGAGGTGACATGGCTCTTATCACTCAATTAGATCAATAAATTCGAGTTGGAGGAATTAGAGTTCAGTTAAGCATGTGTGATTACTAATTTGTAGCCATAAAGGTTAGTTATTTCAATTTTTTTCAGGTAAAATAGTTCCAAATTTTGAAGGAACTAGTGGAAGGTCAGTTGTGTAGTGTGACTTCAGTATAACTAAGTGATGATCCATTTAATTGATCAATCAACCAAAAATAGCTAGTGCATGTAGAGAATTCAAGTTCCTCAGATGTGGCCGATATTCCAAGGCGGTGTAATATCAATTTTAGACTAGTCTTGAATGTACAAGTGTTGCATGCAATCAAATGATCAACCTTGGGAACTACACAATCCATTTTGGAGAAATTCCTAAATAATAGGGGCCTAATTTCTCAACGAATTGCACAAGGAAATAAGGGATCAAGCAGAGGTAGAAATTGACTAAGTCTGGGTCAGAGCTTCTCAGTGAGCAAAGAGATAGGTTATTCACTTGCAGGTTGTGCTCAGTTGAGAAAATCAATTCTAATACATTTATATTCATCAGATTAATGCAAGCACGTGTTAGGGTTTTTAGCAGATTGATTTCCCCTAGAAAAAATACCGTGTGCATGAGTCTCATTTCTCATTTCATGTTTGTGATTGATGTTCTAAATTGTGAATTGAATTCTACAGACAAGTAGAGTAGGTCCGTGTCTTGTGATTTTGAATAAAATTTCATGAGCAGTTGTAAATTTACGCCATAATTTCTACATGGTATCATAGCAAGATTCACATTAGAGCAAAAATTTAGATGTTGTTTCTCAGGATGTTCGAATTTGGTTTTCAGTGTAGTAGGATATCTACAGAGTTGGGAAGATGACCTTCAACGGGTTGAGGCTAGAGTATGCCTTGGAAGGAAACTCTAATTTCATCGCATGGAAGGATCACATGGAGGTGGTATTAGATGACAATGAATTGCTAGAATACATCAAGAAAAATGTTGCAAAATGACAAGCATCTGATGCCCAAAACCTTGGTCAATGGAAGAAATATGTAGACAAGGAGAGGAGAATAATATTGGAGGGAGTACGGGACCACATTGTCACAAATATCCATGGGAAAGAAACTCCTTATGCAATGTGGCAGGCACTAACATATCTGTTCCAGAATAGCAACAACCATAGGAAACTAGTGCTCAAGGATAAACTTTGAAATATCAAGATGCAAAAGAATGACACTATTTAATAGTATCTAAGCAGGTCCACACAAGTTAGTGATGATCTTGCAGGAGTTGGCATTACAGTTTCAGCTGATGATTTGGTAAGCCTAGCCCTTCCAGGCCTTCTGAAGAGCTGACATAATGTTGTAGCGACTACAAGCACCCTCCAAATTTTTTCTTTAGATTCGTTTTGGAGCCTCCCTACCAACCATCCTCAACAACATGTCTTACATCGTCAAGCACATAGGCTTCAGCTGTTTCATAGAGTCTTGTCATCCTGTGCATGCATGTTTGTTCCACCTCGTTCACAGGTTGCTTTCCAAACTTAGTGTTAGTTGTTGGTTGAGCAACTCCCTCTGAGAATTTTGCAATTCTAGAGGGGAACCAGCCTTCCCTCCAAAAATTGCGAAAACCTAGCTGGACACCCACTTGGGCTCCAGAATTGCGTAATTATTCATGACAGTCTTCCTCTAAAAAATTACGCAATTCATCCCAGGATAGTTGCTCAACCCAAAAATTGTGTAATTCTGGGCAACATTCACCTGCTGCTCTAAGAAATTGTGCAATCCCTCTAGGACAGCAACCTAGTAGCTAACAGAGATTGCGCAAATCAGCTAGGTAGCCTGCTGGGTTCAGAAATTGCGCAATGAAGTCAGACAGGCTTCCTTGAGAACATTGTGCAATATGACCTAAGGCAACTGCTCAACCCAGAAATTGCGCAATCCTGGGAGACAGTCACCTGTTCCTCCCAGAAATTGCGCAATCCCCTTGGGACAAGCATCTCTGCTCAACCCAGAAACTGCACAAATCCCTCCCCTAGGCTCACAGCCCGATGCATGTGCCTTCAGGTTGACTAGTTCCCTTTGGGACCGAGAAAAACTAATTTTCATGCATGGATTGCTTTTCCAAGGAAGCATGCAAAGGAATCCATGGATTTAGGGATCCATTTTTAGCAGCTAGAGATTACATGCATGGATCACTTTAGAAACCTCCCTCCAAGTGTCGCTTTTCCTAGATTTGTGGCATGCACGTCATAACCTCAATTTTATCAAAACCCTTTTTCCAGACGCTGCAGAGCTCATTCCTCGCATCAATCTTGCAGCTCTGACATTCCACATTACATCTAGGATTCGTCGACACATTCATATCAGCTGTTGTGGGCTAAGCTCGCTTCGCATATCCTGCGCTGCGTTTCTGCCGCTTTTTGTGTTTCGACTTGTGTGAGTGTTGTCTGCTTGATTTCTATGAATGTTTGCTGTCATTTGCATGCATATTAGCTTGTACAAGCGTCGTTTCAGTTTTTGTTTGCATCTCACTGTTGTCGCATGCATGATAGCATTTTTGCACCGACGGTCGCTGTCGCGACGACCCACTTCACTCGCATGCGTGCTATCCTATTTTTGAATCATGCACTTACTGTTTGCATGCATAATAATTCACTCTTGTTTGCACTCATCTCATCATGCATTCATACTTCTCATGTTTTCGGTTGCCCGTCAGCTGGTCTGGGCTGCCTTGGCCTAGACCGTGCCTTGCCCGGCTAACACTGCACATTTCTGAAAGTGAAGACTCTACCTTGCCTCCAAAAATTGCACAAGTTTGGCCCAACATTAAACTCCAGGCTTACATTATGCAAGTCTTGGAGGCAGTGTCCTGTTGTCCCTAGAAACTGCGCAATGCAATTTGTTGGTTGCATGTCACTACTGACTGAAATTGCGCATTGTGCAGTTTTGGTCCTCAGCATGCTAGGTTGGACTATGCATTTCATAGTTCCAGCAGCCAGTCAGCTTTCTGACATCCTGAAATATGCCTTGCGCAATTTTGGTAGTCAGTTTCCCGACCTCCCAACGGAAATTACACAATCTTCACAATCAATCACACAGGTATATTGCAAGTCAGTCCTCAAGTTTATTTTGGTTTTTGACTGATAGGTTGCTTTCCATAGGTGTTGCTATGTATCCAGGCATCACAAGTGTTCCTCTGTCTCTCAGCAGCACAAGTACAATGGCCTTCAGGAGAGCAGAGTCAAAGGACATTGTTGAGAGCACAACGGAGTTACAACCAAGCAGGTGTCTATGAGCTTGCATACCTATGAAGACATTAAGTTGTTTGTAGACAAGGACATCAAGATAATATGGTAGTAGCATCACAATGAGCAACACCATCAGCAACAGTAGAAGGCAACACACCCACATGTGACAAATGCAAGAGGAAGGTTGTTGACAACACAGAGGCGGAGCAAAGCTGCGAGTTCAAAGAAAATCCACTCGTGATGAAAGACACTTTGGAGATTGAAGCTATAACGTGACGGAGCGGCGTGAATATCCCACAAAGGTAGAGAGAGAAACAAAGAAGGAGTTTCATGTGCTGAAGTGGCAACTCAAGGAAGAACAAGAGCTTCACAGATGAGAGAATAAGTTGCAGCAGGAACAGGTACAATAGGGGCACAACATGCACAAATAGATGAAATTGCGCCCGCACAAGTTATAGATCCATCCCAGCAGTTGGAACACAACATACAAGGTAAGCCGTGTTGTTGATCACATGTAAGGGAATTGAACATCATGCATGTCATCGTGCGCACGCATGCGATCCCACCCATTTGGCACACTCACCGAGGTGAAGACAAGAAGCAAGTCTGACTGGACCTGAACATGTATTCCGACAAGTTGACGCGCACAACCACCAACACATACTTGGAGATCAGCACAGACACTATGCATCAACATGTTTCCGGTCTGGTCGCACCCAGGATGATCATGTGCATGTTATCAGACGAATTGGACAGAGGATCCATACCAGTGTACCGGCATGCAACAAAGGCAAGAGTTTGCTTTCAATAGGATGTCACCATTGAGTGCGCGGACACCACAATGGACCACCAAACTTGGCATCAGTTCGCCATGGTCAACCACCATGAGGATGTCGAAGAGTTGGTCATCCCACATATGTCCGAGCCTTAGTGATGTCTTGCATGGCTTGCTCAAGCCTATGCCATCCCACATGGGTACATGTGCATTGTAATGTAACATCATGTAAAGTGAAATTCCAAGTGTTGATAGTTGAATGTAATAGTCATATAGTAGTTGAAGAGTCATGAGGGTAGTTGAACAGTCACAGAGGGGGATGTCAAGGGTCACCCAACCCCTTTCTATTTATAGTACCTCATAACTCATTGTATAGGCTTTTGGTCAACCAAGATTCCAATATGAGTATTGTAGAGAAGGCTCAGACAGTATTGTAACAAGCCTTGGCTTCTCCACTGTGCAGAGCTAGTATATCTCTTTGGAGGAGCAGGCGGCAGTGACTATAACATTTTGCTGTCGGAACTAGTGGTTGGTCATGGTTGTATTGTATGACTGGAACTTTCACTTCTTAATATAACAGAGCCAACACGTTTCATGCATATGTTGTTATTGTATTTCAGCTAACTTGTCTACTCTAATAATATATGTATCTGTTTGCTTACGCATGCATGTATGGATTTCCTATATAAGTATGTATGAATCTTACTGAAATGTGTTGTTGGTTTAACCATCACTTTGGATTTCTAGCTCACTTGCTTTCTAGTTTGTGATGCATCTTTGCTCGTGTGTTCCCTTCTTAACTCTGTGCTTTCATAGGTTTCCAAGGGGTGCACTCACCTCACCCCCTGTGTGTTAGAACTGCTCATGCACCTTCCTTGACTTATTGCATATGTCACACCCTTGCTACCAACAGGGACATCTTACTTGCCTCTGCACACCATCGCGGTCAAGGTGATATTGTACGACCCACTACTGGGAGTCCTACACCAAACGTTCTGAGGTCTAGTTGGGACTTCTTACCAGGGAGATCCCTTGACATGTTGGTGGGTCCAACACCTTCAACACATAGCTACCAAGATTCGGTGAACGAGAGGGAGAAAATACTGAATTGGGAACGCTTATGGTCTGATTTGGTATAAGATGAAATAAGGCAGAATACCAGATATGGCATTTCATCCAAGGGCGAATATCAAGAAAAATTTGCATTGGTTGGAAAGGTAAAGAAGGGAAAATGGAAGAAATATCAAACCAAACCAGAATCTAGCCAAGGGGGCAAGAAGAAAGATTGTTCCAAAATCAAATGTTTCCATTGTCATGAATTGGGGCACTCTACCGCAAAGTGTCCAAAAAAAAAGTCAAGAAAGAAGACCTTAGAGGAGAAATAGGTAAAGCCTTGGCTTCATAGTTTGAGCTTGAATTTACCCTTATCGCTTGCATGGACAAAACAATGATGGGGAGCATGTGGTACTTGGAATAAGGTGCACCATTCCACATGACAGGGTGTAGAGAGTTTTTCAGTGACCTTGCAGAGAAATATTTGTAGATGCACGTCAAGTTAGGGGACGATGAAAGGAACAACACGACCAGGGTTGGTACAATAACCTTTAAGAGGGAGTCAGGATCCCCTCTCAGAATCAAGGATGTCATGTTCGTTCTGGGCCTAAAGAAAAATATAATCTTTGTTGCAGTTTTGGAAGACCGTGGCTATGATGTGATCTTCAGCAAAGGGAATTCATTCCTGAGACACATAGCCATGGGACATGTGAAGCAGATCGAGGTTTGTGTGAAGAAACTATATAAGTTAGAAGTGGAATATTCTTTCACATTAAGCACTAAGGCAGAAAATGTGCAGGGCCATGATGTTGGTGAACTTTGGCATATAAGACTTGGCCATTTGCATCATGGCACCTTAAATATTATGCGACAAATAACCATTAGCCTTTGTAAAGGAGCACTTGAGCAATAGGATGTATGAAAAAGATGTACGTTGGGGAAGTACACAAAATCCACCTTCCATGATTGGAACAACAAGGCACATGCAGTCCTAGAAAGGATCCACTTTGATGTTTGTGGACCTTTCTCGATAGCCTCCACTAGAAGACACAAATATTTTGTCATTTTTATTGATGACTTCTCACGGAAGTGCTAGATCTTCTTCATGCAGAAGAAAGATGAGACGTTCTCCAAGTTCGTAGAATTCAAGGAACTGGTTGAGAAAGAAACTGGAAATAATGTGAAGGCTCTCAAGAGTGATAATGGAGGTGAGTACGTGTTGAATGAATTCAAATTTTTTTGTACCAAAGGCGGCATTCGACAAGAGATGACAACACCCCATGACGCACAACAAAATGGGGTGGCTAAGATAAATAACCATAGCATTGTGGGAGCAGTGAGGGTGATGTTTCATGAACAAGGCCTATGCATGCACTTGTGGGAAGATGCATGCAACAAAATGGTCTATTTGCAAAACCAAAGTCCTCATCGAATTCTGGGCATGATTACACAGGAGGAGGATTTCTTGAGGAGAAAGTTGAATGTGATTTTTGGAGCCTATATTTACTGTCATGTCTCCAAAGAATCAAGGAAGAAGCTTGAGCCAACAACAGAGTTGGGGGTATTTTTGGGTTACACAAAAACTCCCCACAACTACCATGTGTACTTGCAATCCCTCATAATGAAAGTTGTGTGAATGGATGCAAAATTTGATGAGGATAAAGTGATGTGGTGCTCTCTTGAGAGGGAGCTTAAGATCCCACTAGAATAGGATCTTTAAGCTCCAAAGGAGGAGCCTCAAGAAGTTGTGGAGCAACCAAAAGTAGAGGAGCAGAGAGTGGATACATCCAATCAAGCAGAAACATCTAGATAATGTAGAAAAAGAACTAGGGAAGTTGATAGACTCGTGCAGGATGCAAAGGAGAATGTGGGAGCTCCTTCAAATTTTCGTAGGTAGAGGAGGTCACCTGATTGGTACACTGGCTACATGCCTCTAATGCTTGAGCTTATAGAGACTAAGCCATCCTCTTTCGAGGAAGCAGTAGAGAAACCTATATGGGTTGATGCAATGGTGGGGGAATACAAATCCATTATGAAGAACAATGTTTGGGAAGTGGTCCCAAAACCAACAGATAAGTCAATTGTGGGTTCAAGATTGATATTAAAGGTTAAGGATGCAAAAAACGAAAGCATAGAGAAGTATAAGTCCATATTTGTAGCCAAGGGGTAATCTAAATTTGAGGGAATTGAATATGAGGATACCTTTGCTCCTATAGCAAGGTACTCATCCATTAGATTAATTCTTGATCTAGTTGCACAGATGGGGTGGAAGATCCACCAAATGAATGTAAAAACAACATTTGTCAATGGGTTTATTGAGGAGGAGGTGTCTTATATGTTGATGATTTAATTTTAACCGGTGATGAAGGATTGATCAAATCTTGCAAGGAGGACCTTGTAAGAGAATTTGAAATGAAGGACATGGGTCTCATGCACTACTTCCTCGGGTTGGATGTATGGAAAGGCGATGGGGAACTATTTGTCTCTCAAGGCAAGTATGAAAATAAGATATTGTAGAGATTCCGCATGGATATTTGCAAACCCATGGAGACATCTCTAGCGACAAAATGGAGAAAGGAGGATGCCACTTCAGGTGAGGAAGTGGAGGCTACCATTTATTGATAGCTAATGGGTTCACTGATGTATCTTGTGAACAAATAACCAGATATGTGTTATGCAGTTAACCAACTGATTCAAGATATGGTTAGGCTGCCCAAATTGTTTTGCAAGGCATATAAGCATGTTTTAAGGTACCTCAAAGCTACTGCCCAATATGAATTATGGTACAAACAGACAGAGGGAGTGAAGTTGTGTGGCTTCATAGATGCAGATTGGGCAGGGATTCCATCCAACTGAAAGAGTAAATAACGTGGAATTTTCAGTGTTGGGTCCGCAACTATTTCCTGGTACAAAAGGAAGAAAATATTTGTGGCACTCAACTCACAAAAAGCAGAATACATGGCTACAAGTCAAGCAACATGTGAGGTGATTTGGATGAGAAAGATACTTGTGGGACTGTTTTGTCAAATGATGGGTCCAATAGTGATCTATTGTGATAATCAGAGTTGCAGTAAGCTCTCTGAGAATCCTGTATTTCACTGTCGATCCAAGCATATAGATATTTAGTATCACCATTTACGGGACTATGTGTAGAGGTGGATAATGTTGCTACAATACATTTCGATAGAGGAAACAGATATTGATATTTTGACAGAGGCCTTATTAGGAGGGAAGTTCAAGTTCCAAAGGTGCAGGATAGGGGTGGTTGATAATTCCTCTCTTACTGAGAGGGAGTGTTGAAAAATGTAGCAAGAAAGTCTCAATTTGATTTTTCCTTGGTGAAATTGAGAAAATTCAAATTTCCACATCAACATACAACTTGAATGTAGTTAACTGAGGTGACATGGCTCTTGTCACTCAATTATCTTAGTAAATTCGAGTTGGAGGAGTTAGAGTTCAGTTAAGCATGCATGATTGCTAATTTGTAGCAATCAAAGACAATTATTTCAAGTTGTTTTTAGTTAAACTAGTTCCAATTGTTGGAGGAACTAGTGGAAGGTCAACTATGCAGTGGGACTTCAGTCTAACTTAGTGATTATCTAGTTAACTAATCAATTAGCCCAAAATAGCTAGTGCATGTAGAGAATTCGGGTTACCCAGCTGTGGTGGAGATTCCAAGGTATTGTAACATGAGTTATAGACTATTCATGAGTGTACAAGTGTTTCATGCATTAAGATGACCAACCTTGGGAATTTTGCAATCCATTTTGGAGAAATTCCTAAATAATAGGGGCCTAATTTCTCAAGGAATTGCGCAAGGAAATAGGGGCTCAAGTAGAGGCAAAAATTGACTAAGTCTGGGTCAGATCTTGTTAGAGAGATAGGTTATTCACTTGCCGATTATGCTCAGTTGAGAAAAGAAATTATAATACATCTCTATTCATCAGATTAATGCAAGTAGGCATTGGGGTTTTTAGCAGATTGCTTTCCCCTGGAAAAAATGTTGTGTATTGCATGCTTGTGATTGATGTTCTAAATTGTGAATTGAATTCTACAGAGCAATAGAATAGGTCCATGTCTTGTGATTTTGATTAAAATTTCATGAGAAATTGCAAATATACACCATAATTTATACAATTTACTTCTTACAAATCCCCTATTAAACCCTTGTTGTTGATAGTAGTGATCTAGTTTGACATACCAAGCTCTTGGAGCTTGTTTTAATCTATACAGGACCTTCTTGAATTTGCACGCATACTCTTTTTTCTCTGACAAGTCAAAGCCTTCAAGTTTTTCGATGTATACTTCTCCCTTTAAATTTCCATTTAGAAAGGATAATTTTACATCCATTTGGTAGAAGTTGAATATTTTTGAACATGTAAGTGCTAAAAACATTTTTATAGCATCTAACCTAACAACTAGAGCAAATGTTTCTTTGAAGTCAATTCCTTCAATTTGAGCATACCCTTTGCACACCAATCTTGCCTTATTTTTTATAATATGTCCTTCTTCATTCATTTTTTTTTTGAACATCGAATTCATTCCAATTAAATTTTTATCCTTTGGAAGAGGCACGAGATCCCAAGTTTCACTTTTTTTCAATATGGTTAAACTCTATTTCCATCGCATTTACCAAGTGCTAATTGATACATGCTTGAGTAAAAATTATTTGGTTCTATTTGGGATAGCAAAGTTATGCTTTTTTTCTTTGGTGTAATGGTCATTCTTCTTTGTGTTTGTATCCCTTCATCCATATCTCCAATGACTTGGTTTTCCGGATGATGCTTCTATACAAACTTGAATGTTGTCTTAGTTGGAGTCTTTGTTTCTTTTTTTCTTCTAGGTTTTCTAATTCCCATTATTCTTTTGCAACAATTTCCCACTGATCTGTAAAGGTAAGGTCTTTTTCATTTGTTAGATCTGTTTTTTTTTGTTTGTTGTTTTTGTTTTTTGTTGTCGTTGTTGTTTTTTTTCGTTTTTGTTTTGTTTGTTTGTTTTTGTTTTTTGTTTTTTGATTTTTGATTTTTTGTTTTTTGTTTTTTTTTGTTTTTTGTTTTTTGTTTTTGTTTTTTTGTTTTTTTTTGTTTTGTTTTTGTTTTTTGTTTTTGTTTTTGTTTTTGTTTTTGTTTTTTTTTTTTTTTTTTTTCCTTTTCTTTTCGGGTAGAGCCTTGTTTATTTTTACATTAATAATTTCTACTATCTTTCAAAATCAATTGTTGTAGCATTTGTAGGCCTTACATCGTAATGAGTATCCAAGAAAAATTCCCTCATCTACTCAGGAATTAAACTTGCCCATATAATTGTCATTTATTTTCATAAAACATTTTCTCCCAAATATTCTGAAGTGTTTTACAGAGTGGTCCTTCCTTTCCATAGTTCATATGGAGTCCTATTTTTATTTACTTGGAGTTGTGCTCTGTTCATGATTTATACTGTTGCCCCAACTACCTCCTTCCATAATTTAACAGGTAATTTAGCTTCTAACAACATCATTCTTGATGTCTCATGCATTGACTTTTTCTTTATTTCTACCACCCCATTTTGTTGTGGGGTGATAGCAATAGAGAGTTGCCTTTTGATTCAATGTTTTTTCACATAATTAATTGAATTCACCTAAAGTAAATTCTCCTCCCTAATCAAATCTTAAGCACTTGATTTTCAAATCACTTTCATTTTCAACTGATGCTTTGAAAATTTTGAAACAATCTAACGCTTATGATTCATATTTAACCCAAATCATTCTAGTATAATCATCTATGAATAACATAAAGTACCTTTCTCCTTGCAATGTCAAAGTTATAGTTGGTCCACATAAATCTGTGTGGGTAACTTCCAACAACGTTGACGTTGAGCACTCCTTTGACTTGAATCTAGTCATGGTTTGTTTTCCATGCTTTTTTAATGGTGGTTCACGGACATTGAGTGGTTGCTACATCCATGGGAAAATCCAAGTAGATCAACCGGAAGGGATCTACATGTCAGCCAAACTAGCAAGGCATAACCCCAAGGGCATCGAGGATATTTGACCCCATGACCTCCCGATAGGAGAGGTACTTAGCAACAAGAACTTAACCAACTGATCTATCCCTTGGGGCTTCAATTTGTTTTCCATGCTGACATGATACACATACAACATTTGTTGGTTTTGAAGTTCTGGGCATATCTCTTACTGCTTGTGTTTTATTGATCTTCATCAAGTTTTCAAAGCTTAGGTGTCCCAAGTGTTTATTCCATAGCCAAATTTCGATTGATTGAATCATGCAACATGTTTATTCTTGAATTTCACTAAGAATGTATACATTATCTGTTTTTCGTACGCCTTTTCCTACGAGACTTCCTAAAGATGATCTCCTTATTTCAGAATCTTCAACACTGAAGATGAGATCATATCCTTGATCACACATTTGGATGACACTTAGAATATTGTGCTTAAGGCATTCAACATATAACACATTGTGTGATTTTCCCCTGTCATTGTTGACTTACGGTACCTATTTCAACAATTCTAACTGACCCATTATCTCCAAAAGTTACACTTCCTTCCTTCTCTTTAATTAAAGAGATGAATTTATTTTGGTCTCCTGTCATGTGCTTAGAGCATCCATTGTAAACGAACAACTTGATCTGCTTGTTCTGAGCATACGTAACTGACCCACATTCCTCAGGTGTAGATTGTTTGGTCTTCCTTTTCAAGACTCCTTCTCTTACCTTTAATGAGCAATTTTGTGCTTCATGACCTATATTATTACATTTCCAATATTCTATAATATACATGGAAAGAAGAGAAAAATAATTATGAGTTCTGATTTGGTCTAAACTTTTAATTTAAAAACCTTAGTTTTTGGAGGTTGGTGATTAGTCCTATAAGGTTTGCAATATTTTACTTAATGACCAAAGTTTTTACATAAGAAAAAATGACCAAGGAATATAGTTTGATACCTTCTAGTATAATATTTCCTTGGTGAGTCATTTCTTCAAGGGAGGGTTGTATCTCATTTCTTGGATGATCTATATTTTTTGCCTAATTGTTGTGAGGATTGTGAGGAGACCCTTTGAGGATATCGATAAAACTTCTCGATTTTTCGACATTGCTTTTGATGAAGCTTCTAGACTTTCCTTAACGATGAGTACTACTGGCTATCTTTTATGACCTAGAGGATTCACCTATATAATTGAGCCTGGGCTTGTCATATGGTGAATTTTGACAATTGAGAATGGCATCCAGAATTTTAGATCTCTTCAAATCTTTGTTAAGCTTGTCCAAGTCCTTTTTTAGAGATACTACTTCAGCTTCCAACATTTCACATCTCTTCCTTTTCCTTTAATTTGTTTCTCAAGACTTCTTCTACTTGCTTAACTTCCTCTTTCGCAGTTTTGGGAGAGATGATCTCTCTGGTTAACTTCTCATTCTTCCTTCTAAGGCGTTGATAGATTATGCTTCCAAATCACCCATGTCTTTTGTCCTTTATTCTTATTTTGAATCTTTGTGTTTTTGTTTATCTCGCCATCCACCAGTTTCAATCAGAAACAAATTCTACAACATATTTGATTTTAAATCAACGATATCTCCCTCATCCAGACTCCGATTCGGCCGATTGTTTTTTTGAATTTTGGTATTTTTTGCAAGGAATCCAGATCTGTTATTTTTTTTTTTTTTTGTAAATATTGCACCAAATGTTTCAGATCTGATCTGCAAACTCTTCGCCCAAAAAACAATTCTTGCAAAAAAATGAAAAAAGAAAAATTCTTCCTGCTTGGCCCAAGAAAGTGCTCTATGGAGGTTGCAGCGCGTGCCTGAAGTTTGTTGAATATTGCTGCAAAAATTTGAAACTGAAATATGCATGAAACCCTCATTCCCATGGAATCGTAACCTGCTCTGATACCACTGATCCGAATCTTGGGGGAAGACCCCCAAGCTCTGAAAAATTGAAATGCTAGAAGAAAAAGAGGAGAACACCCAATAAACAAAACCACAAAGATATTTTTTATTAAAAACGAAGAATAACTGTAAAAGCTACATTGTGGTGGACAAACTGTCCTTTTACAAAATGTGACTTGTTACTTATATTATTTTTTAGTTACAATACCACGAATCAATTCCATGGGTGAGTGAATACCATGGGTGGATGTCACATTACCATGGGTCAATTCCATGGGTGAATGAATACCATGGGTGGATGTCATCATACCACGGGTCAATGCCATGGGTGAATGAATACCATGGGTGGATGTCACAATACCATGGGCAAATACCATGGGTGAGTGAATACCATGGGTTGATGTCACTTACAATACCATGGGTGGATGCCACTTACAATACCATGGGTGGATGAATACCATGGGTTGATGCCATTTTCCATTCGGATCATGGGGTGAATAAGTGTTTCACCCAATCATTAATTTTTCTAATTTAAAACCTATTAAAATTACGAAACAAAAACCATGCCATGACACAAGAATTCAAAAATGAAAAATCACTTGTATATTTTTAGCTCAAATTACAATGATGAGGACACCAATCCTCCTTTACAAATTCAAGCTCCAACCTGTCAAATAAGGACACCAATCCTTTTGTACAAGCCTAGGCACCAACCTGGCAATAGAATGAGGATACCAATCCACTTGAACAAGCCTAGAAACCAATCTGGAAAAAGAATTATGACACCGATCCTTTTCAGGCATCAACTTGTTCAAACTTCTCCAAAGCAGGTTCCAAAATAGTCTTCAAAACTACTAACAAATTTGTTCCAGATAAGCTCCAAAAATTAATCCAAAAATTTCTCCAAAATTGCTTCAAAATAGGCTCCAAAAAAGTTTCTAAAAGTGTCTAAATAGGGCTACTAAGGCCAAAAACTGAGGCAACTTACTGGGCTGAATAAGGTTTGAATCTGTGGCTAGTTATAGGGTTGAACCTAAGGTTTGTTACAGTGCCAAAAATAGGGTTTTCACAGGGCTGGATATAAGGTAGGTTACAGGGCCCAAATAGGGTTGTTACAGGGTTGGAACATGGTTATTATAGGGATGAACCTGAGGCAGGTAATAAGGTCAAACAATAGGGCTGCAATAGGGATGAAATAAGTCTTAGATCAGGGCTGAAAGTTTTCCCTCATCTAATCCATAATGATGTTAAAAAACTAGTCAAAAATAGCCTCTATAATTCCCTAACCAAAATAGAAAAGCCTTTAAAAGCTATCTCTTCAACCTCGCTTCACACTCCTTGGTCCATTAGTTATGAACCTCTCTAAACTACTCCTCAACATGTCCAAGTTCTTATTCCTTCCTCCACTAATTTTCTTGCCAAATTGAGTGTGGAGAAAACCTATTTATAGGCCTCTTTGACCCCCAAACAAGGCCAACTTCACATCTAGAAGGGCAAATTTGTTCCTTAGGAGGGTCGTCTTCACTAGGGCCCAAATTCCAAAATTTGACTTCAAAAAGTCATATCTACTCAACCAAGAGGAGTTAGGGGGTGTGACACCTACCGTTGAAAAGGTCTTGGTGAGAATTGCGAGATGGTGTAATCCATTCTTGTGTTTTCCTTAATTTTGTCCACCAAAATTTTGATTTACTTCAGGTGATGCTTTTGAGGCCATACTTAACCATTGCTTTGACATCAATGATAATTCCTGAACAGAGGATTTGTGGAGTATTAATGCCAACCAATGCCTGGCATGATATTGTTCGAATAGTCTCTTGTAGCTCTAGATCTTGTGACTTTTCCAATACTTAATCTTCTTCTTCTTTAGAGTAAATGTAGAATAATTTCTTCTCATTGCATTTATGCCCCTTAATATACTTGCTGCCACAATTAAAACATAGCCCCTTTGCTCTTCTTTCATACATTTGCTAAGGAGTCAACCTTGCTAGTTTATGAGAGGGAGTGAGATCTTCTTATAGTTATTAGTGATCGATTTTCTAGTGGCCATATTTTTACTTTCAACTTTCCTTTCTAGATTGAAAGCATGCTCTAGAGGTTTAGATTCAAAGAGATGCACCTCATGCTAGATGTTTTCCTTTAAAGTTTCCATACATAGGTATAATAAATTATCCTCTGAAATGTTATTTACTTTGAGAATCAACTTTTGGAATTGTTGAATGTACTTTGTAATTGACATTTTTGTAAAATATTTACCAATTGACTAAAGAATGTATTGTTCTTAATATCCCTATAATGTGTTATCAATTCGTTTATAAAAATGGGCCAAGATATAACAAAATCCTTTTTCCTTTCACAAATCCATTGATACCATACATGTTGCTTTTGTTCTAAAAAGAAAGATGCAATATTTACCTTTGTAAGGATGCCAGTTGGTGTAGATCAAAATATTGCTCCATTTTAAATATCCATGTTACAAGATCATTGCTATCAAACTTCCTCATATCGAATTTTGAAATTAATAGTTCCTTGGTCCCAACTTAAAGCCCTAATGCTGTGGATCTTGGATTAAAAAGATATGATTATAGTTATTCAATTCAATGTCCGTTCTCTCCAATTGTGATAGCATACTCCACATATGAGACTGATTCCCAACACTGCGCTTCTCCCTATAATCATGCTTTCCTTGTATCTCCACATCAGTTTTAGGACGCCTCTCCAAGAAAACATTTTCCATGGCAATCATGGGATTTATATTTCTTCCATATTTTCAATCATATTCTTTTTAATTCCTTCCTTATTTTCATTTATCTTATTTTCTATTCCTTCCTTATTTTCATTCATCTTGTTTTCTATTCCTTCCTTATTTTCATTCATCTTCTTTTCCACTTCTCTTTTAAGTTTGTTTTGATAATCTAATAAATCCACCTTTTTGAACATATTGTTGTTCATTTCATTAATTTTATTCTCTAATTGAGATACCATAAATTCTAAGTCTTCACATTCTTCAAGAGTCAAGGATGAACCTTGAGTAGATGGTGTAGTAGCTTTCTTTGAAAGAATGTTGGAAAATAATAATAGTAACACTTCTCTTTCTCACAAATTTCAGTCACAAAAGAAGGGATCTTCTAACCAACAATTAGGTCACTGATAAGTTACATATCTTAATTTCATGAATATAGTAATGGCCAAAGATTTATTGATATATCTCTAAGATTTGAGGCCTTCTAGATATAAAAAATTGTTCTATAATACTATGATTCTATAATTCCTCTTTGACCTCTTCCCATGAGCAAACTTGTATAGCATGCCACATGTCCAATTTTTCAAATATAATTCTAGAATTTGTATCTGAGGTACTTTTATGTCTCCCAAAATCCCTTAAGATTTCACAATTTGAAAAGTACTAGATAGGAGCGTATAACAAAAACAACAAGATTACCTATTCAAAATAATTTTGTGATTGTTCATGAACCCTAACTTCCATAGGGTATAACTATGAAAGTATAGTGAACTAAATTTTGAAAATTGAATCAGTCATTCCTCAATATTTCTCCTTAATATGGTTCAAGTTTCACTATATGAAACATAAAATAAATAATAAATAAATAAATTATTTCGAAATGCCAAACTGACTTGTTGGAAACTGATTCCAGGAGCATTCAGGAACTTGGACTTCCTTAGTGCATATACCTAAAACTATAGTGAACCAAGATATGAAATTTAAACTAGATATTCACCACTATTTTGCCTCAACGTGGTCCAAGTTTGAGACAAATTTTAGGAGAATTTAAAAACCCTACCTTCCTTGGAACATATCTCCGAAAATATAGCGAACCAAGATTTGAAATTTGAACTAAGAGTTTCACCTTCTAAAACCTCCCAACAAAAAAAAAGCGAAAATGTCACGATGACATGTTTGAAGCAACAAAACCCTACGATCATGAGCTCTGATACCAAATGTTATTTTTACCACGCCTAAAAAATGATAAGAAATCAATAATTATAGTTATCTTCGAGGAGGAGACCTCCTTTTACAATGAATGCAATGTACATGACAATATTTGATGATCCTAAGACTAGGTCTCCTTAGTAAATATATAGGAGACAAGGGGTACAATTATAATAAAATGAGACCATGAGGGGCTCTAGCCTACATAACAATTTATTAATAGAAATGTAATCACTCAATATCTAGGGCTTACTGAGGGTTTTGGGGTTAAAATGAGGCTTGTATAAAGCTTAACATATAAGGAATGCAAATCAATTATTATGAACATGTTCACACAATTAAGAATCTATTCATTATAGTTTTGGTCATTTAAGATGGTTGGAATGTAGAATCATCAAATTGGTTAAAAAGTTACAAGATCTAAACAACATCATTGTATAGTAAGATGAGTTCAATTCCATTCCAATGAAAGTACATCCTCTCCATTCACGTGACATAGATAAACTTAACTCATGCTCATAACGTAACTCAATTGAACTTATTATAAACCTTCAGCATAGATAAACTTAACTCATTCTCATAACATAACTCAACTTAACTTATTATGAACATTCAACATGTCTGAGATTGCGTTAAGGAAGCCCATAAAGACACCAAAAACGTGTTACAAGATTGAGATTGCATGAAGGAAGCCCATGAAGACACCAAAAAATTGTTACAAGTTGATAAAGAACTCATAATTAACACCCAAGAGGTTGCCAACCAATATGGCTTTCCACCATTTTAAAAAAGGATGAGTTCATTAAACTAAGTGGACTTGTCAACCAGCAAAAGAAGTTCCTAGAACAACATGAACCTAAGTTGTTAGAATAGGTTGATATCACAAAAAGTTCAATGAAGAAACACATCTAAGACCCAATCATGAGGATGTATTTTTCGATGGATTACCCTTCCAGAATAGGTCATGCTCATAACAAATTTTAACATGAATTAAATGGAATAAGGTTAATTCATGATAACCAATTATTTTACTTAAGAGTCTTTTGAATTACAATTTGCATATCTAAGCGTAAAGAGTGAGTGAACAACCATAAGAGGCGTTGAAAAATATATTATTATATTTTTCACTTTTAAATCATATAAATATATGTAATAGAGTCATAAGAAGGACCTTTGGGAGAAGGGGTGGTTGAGGGGAAGATTGAAAAGTAAAAGTTTGCATAAATTGCATGGTAATCCTTGTTTTGCATTTTTTTTAATGTTAATATATTATTTTATGAATAATTTTATTATAATGTGTTTACATGTATTTTTCAAATTTAATATTATTTATGAAATTTGAGTTTTGTTTTTTAATAATTTTATTCGAGTATATTTATTTGAAATTAGAGTTTTGTTGTGAAATATTTTTTTCAAATTTTTATAATAAATTTATTGGTTCAAATTTATTTAAAATTAAAATTTTGTTATAAAATATTTATTTTCTAATTTTCTACAATATCATCTGTATTTCATTAAACATATTTTAATTTCATTTATTTATTTTTATTTTTTCATAATTCCAATAAATATATTTTAAAAAAATCAAATAAATTCCTAAAACATATTATCTCGCAATTATTACTATAAATTGGGAGATAACTTGTAAAATCCCAAGTTCATAACTTGGTAAATCCCTTGAATGTTGACTTAGGACATAATCACATATCGATAGATTTGCATGAGAAAAATTGAAAAATAAATCCTAGTTGAGTCTAGGAGATATACTAGTGCATTCATTGAATGAACTAGCATAATATTTGTTCCATTAAAATTTCACCGATAAAGAGGAGTGCATTCATTGAATGAACTAGCGTAATATTTGTTCCATTAAAATTCCACCAATAAATTTGTTCCATTAAAATTTCACCAGAAAGAGGACCTTGATGAGTATAAATCATTCGACCTACACCAAAAACTCAGTTACAAATCCTTTTAGACATCATTTATTATAACCCTCTCCAAAGTATGGTAAGTAAATATGCTCTTATTTGGTTGGTAGGTAGATTGTAACTAAGCCCACCTTTACACGGTCTCTCTAAAATTTTTGAAAGGTTATTTTTGAAATATAATGTAATTTTAATCAAAGAACGGTTAGAATTAATTTTTTCTATATTTATTTCTCAATTTTTTCTATGCTTTATTTCTCTGTAACTTAAGTAAGGTGATTTGTAAGTTTATAAAGGAATTTGTATTTATTTAGTGATTATAATGTGAGTAATAGAATATTCTTGCATAATGTTAAAGTGGGCGATTCCTAATCTGAGTTGTCTTTAGTGAGATTTTTTGGAAGCTTTTTCGGTCTAATTTCAATAAAATCCGGTAAAATTTTATTGAAATCACAAGTTTGATGGATAATCCCTGCACAATTGAAGTGCCCTAGGGGTTTTTGAAGGTGCTGATTCCATAAATACAGTGAAAAAACCAGTTTAAATAACACAAATCAAGATTTCACATCAATTTTTTCTGCCAGATTCTGCAGGAGAAAATCCAAAAAACTCACTAAAAACAACTCCTTCCTAATCTCTGTAATTTTATTTTATTATTTGAATGGACTTTATGGAGTTTTTGTTTTTAGTGAGATGTCTCAATATTTTCTAGATCTACAAATCTGATTGAGTGACACGATATGGATCTATTTTTTTTGCCGTAGTCTAATCAGATTGTTTTTTTGCCCAGAAAATTATGGAAATTCTGGCCATATTTTGAAAAAATCCAGCACTAATTTTTGTAAATCCAAATTAAAACTATCAAACTTCAAAATTTTAAGTGCTCCAAAAGTTATTGATGGTGTTAAATCTATTTCCACCATCAAAAACATGATTTAAACACTGCTTCTACATGATTTATTGAATTTTTTTACCCACATTCCAACTGCTTTTACCCGAAGGGACAATTCCTCCCTAACCTCCTATTTTTTTTAATTGTAGCTTATCAATAACTGCAATTTTTTGTCACAGTTCTATGACTGCACTTTTTGGTCACAGTTATTTTTATTTTTATTGTAGCTTATCAATGACTGCACTTTTTGGTCACAGTTTAGATCTGGCCGGATGAAGTTTTTTTGTGGGATCTACTGCAGATCTGAAGCAGCCGAAGCACTGAGGTTGTGGGTTCAACACTTCGTTCAACCGTCTGCCGGTTCTGCCCTTCTAATTTGACAATTATTTTAATTTTCTGCAACTTTTTTTTTGAGGAGGAAGATGGATCATTTCACGTTGGGCAGCGTATCTTTTATTCAGGTTTGGATTTAGGAGAAGGAGAAGGTGATGAACTACCCAGATTTTCATTGCGTTTGAGCTCAAATGATTTCTTCTCCGAACCATTACGTTCTTCTTGGGAAAGCTTCGATTCATTTTCTGACTCTGGCTCGGAGGCATCCTCAGAAAACTTGGGTTCTTTGTTTGATTATTAGAATCCACATTCGATAGCAGATGGAGCAAACCCAAATAAGGATAAGAATGGCCCACCTGTAGATTTCCATTTCCATGGTAGGGATGAGAGTCGACTTGAGATGTTCCATGGGAACTCTTCAAATTCAACCTCCGAAGATGCGAATTGAATAGAAATTGCCATTGCAAAGCAGCGAGTTCCAAACATATGTAGCTGAGGGGATGCGTGGACTGTACCCAGATGTCACAGAGGAACCCAATCTCATTGATCTGGATTTATTTCGAGGGATTCCCTGAACAGGGCTCTGTTCGTGAACAAAATCTCCTAGAAAATGAGAGAGCTTCATTTCCAGAGGAGGAAAATCTGATTGAAATTGATCTCTCGGCTGAGCATTTCACAAATTTTGCAAATTTGCCGATCGCCCCAGCTGACATCAAATCTTAATCAGAAGAGGCCAGTCCAATTCAATACTCTTACATGGTCTCTGCTGCAACTTATACGTGGCGAGTCTAGACCTGTGATTAAGTCAGCTCTCTTCAGAAGACTGTTTGAATTTGGCAGATTAGGCAATGGTGGAAGAAGGTTGGTTGGTTCAGAGCTGGTAGATGAAATTTCTAAGATCCCAACAGAGCTGTTACAATATCCTCTTAATAAAGACTGATCGACCACCCTCAAAGCTCGCTGTTGGTGTAGAAAACCACCAGTGTTCATGGCCATCACAAATTTCTTTTAAGTTTTTTTCGGAAAGCCCCTTGCTATGTGAGCTTTGTATTATCAAGATGGTAAAGGGTCGCTGGAGCTTTGTAAGTAGAAGGCAGCAGATGAACTTCGTAAAGTGGTTCTCTAATTACAGTCATTGGTAGCCCTTTTGCAAGCAAAGAATGCAGCCTTTTTGCAAGCAAAGAATGCAAATCTTAAGAATAGGTTGCAAACTTCCATAATTGAGAAAATTCAAAAGGTTGACCATATAGAATCAACAATGGAAAAATATTTCCAGATGCTTGCAAATGAATTTCAAGAGAAGATTGATCTCTTTGATGACTTGCAAGAGGAAGTTGAGTATTTTTTTGACTCAAATTTGAAGAAGCAATTAGAAGAGCAAAATAATCAACACATTATAGAAATTGATTGTTTAAAAGAAACAATGATGGAGCAATATCATTTTTTAAAGCAAGATTATGATGCCTTGTCTCAACAACTAATTGAGAAGGATGAGGTCATTTAAAAGCTGCAAGAAGCTGAGCAAGAACTTGAATTAGAGGTTAGTCGTCTTCAGAAATTGAAGATAGAGACAATTGATGTTGAGCTTCCAAGTTCACCTTCTTCCACACTTGATGGTGTTGAATACTAGAAGCCTGATGTTGACACATCACATGCCTTTGTCACACCCAGTTTTGGAAAACATACCACTGGTATTGGATGCCGACTGCTGAGTAAAATGGGATACACTGTAGGAGGACTTGGCAAGGATGGACATGGAATTGTTGCTCCTATTAAACCTGTAGTGCAGACATCAAGAGAAGGTCTTGGATATGATCCTGATGCTGCCTCATCACCTACATCCAAATGTGAGGTGCTTGAAAAAAATGCTCATGTTGATTGTGGTAAACATCTTGATGACATGGCTGCTAATGTCATTCTAGATGAAAATGTTGTGGCACCCAACTTTGACTCTTAAAAAAAAAATGAATTATTTGCACATCCTCATCAGAAGAAATTACCAAGCATCACCATTCTTGGTCAATTACTAGTCCTGCATTCAGATCGTTACAAAAGAGATGGGAAAGAATGCATCGTGGACCAGTTCCAACCATTAGGATCGACTGTGGATGGGTCGATAGATGGTCATGGCATCAATTGAACCAATTCTTGCAGAATTCATATCATCATGTTGCATTAGTTGTTCATTGTTGATTCTCATTGTTCCCTCAGTTGTGTTTCAGAAAGGAAATTTGTTGACAACAAAGATTTTAGATTCTTGCTTCTTCTGTAGTTTTGTTTTGAGGAGGAGGGGGGCGGGGGGTGCAGTTAGATTGTGGCAGATATTGTTGTCATTGCCTTGTTTGATAAATGTGATGGTGAGAGTGTTCATAGAACTTCAAGAGTGTTGTTGTATGCCATTTTAGCCGAGTTATCATATTTACATGCCTCATTGTTTGTTTGTTGGTTGATGGTGTTGCTTATGTTTGAAGTCTTGTCTTGATTCTTTACTATTAATTTTAGGTATGTTCTATGTTGATAGCAAATTTACTTCAATTTTCCATATTAGCTCAATATCAATTTCAGATTAGCAATCACATTTAGCATGATAGTAAAATGCAGATAGAACATAAACATAAATCACAAAAGACAAGCCAAGACAAGAGGACACAAGATGTGGCGCTGGCCAAGGACAAAACCCAAAGTGGGGAAAACCTTGATCAATTCTTCTGATATGTTCTTCGATAGTTCAATAGAGAGAGAGATAGCACATATACATCAGAAGTCAACCTTTTGACTTATCTAAATAAGAGCAAATATCTTCTCTAAGAATATGGCATATGAGGTAGCTGATCTAAGCTTAGGTGAAGGAATACTGCTGATCCTCCAAGGTGACTCCATCACCATGCTGCACCCATCACTGTGCTTCACCTCATCGTCATGCTGCACTCGTCATTGTGCTGCACCCAATCACTGAGCTGCACCCAATCACTGAGCTGCTCTCATCACTATGCTGCTCCCATCATTGAGCTGCACCCAATGCTGCACCCATCATGCTGCATCCATCATTGCATCCAATATGCTGCAACCATCTACACTCACCAGTCTTAGCTTCTTTTTATGGCTTATAACCTAGCATAGTAGCTGGACTCCTTTAACAGGTCCAAGGTGTAGTCTCCTAACAATCCTCAAAATCTACCCAGATTTGACTGCAATTGATCTCCAAGGAAAGGCTGTTGCCTTTACTATTCAGAGTAGCCTTCAAGCCCTTAACAATGGCTGAACTATGTCTATGCTCTCTTCTTATTACAATGGCATCCAAGTGGCATACAATAGTCCTTAGAACATGATTATGACAACCTATAGAGTGATTGATATCCCTCCAGCAAGAGCTCACTCAAGCCTCCTACCAACAAGCAGTTCAACCCTTTAATTTGACCCTTGAAACAACCCTTAAATGGACACGCTTATCTGTCTCCTTCTTGCTGCGGTTTAGGTTCCTTCGTCTGCTAAAATATGCCTCCTTTGACTGCGGTCATACCTTCCTTTCACAGCAACTATATCTCTCCCTTAACAGTGGTTAGGACTTTCCTCCTACTGCGGCTAGGACATCTTTTATAGACTGGGTTTAGGGCTTCTTTATGACTACCTTGATTTAGATTACATCAACAATGAAGGGATCTCCCTTTAGGTCAACATTTAGGCAATAGGGCTTCCTTATGACAGTGAAGACTTTTACAAGTTAAGACCTCCTTTGAGTACGTCCTTGACTCTTTCAGAATAGCGGATGAGGGCATGGCATATCCACCTTAACAATGTCCAGATGTTCCTCCATTGATTGCATTTATAGGGCTGCAAACGTCCTCCTATTTTCTACGGCTAGGGCTCCCTTTAGGGCTCCTTAGATAGCGTTGAAGCTCCCTTAGACTGGAGACCCTTTTCTTGGCTGTGACGAGGGCTTACACTTCACTTCCCTTCTTGATTATGGCTAGGGCATGTCCAAGACTCTTCCTTGTCATGGCAACATTCAGATCTAGGGCATCTCTTCATTAGGGTAGCGTTGTCTCGTAGGATCTCTCCTCCCACCAAAACCCAAAGACAAGTGGAGAGTAAGAGATCACAAGAAGAGTGTGTGCAAATGACTAGCAAGCCACCTATTTTTACACTAAAACGTTGAGCACAAGTGGGGGCAATTTGGTTGTTGGTTGACCTTGACGAATTGTCCCATAACACAAACAAATTCATATCTCCATGAATACTTATCATAATCGGATGATCTTTCGATCAATCCTACACCTCTCGATGAGAGAAATCCAAGAAAAATACCAACTTCCATAAATAAGATGACCCACATGGAGTTTGACCCTAATTTCCAATTTTGTTATGAAACCAGCTCAAGAAAAGATAGAAAAGATAGATCAACGCCTTAGAATTCAGCCTCTTCGAGGGGGCAACCTCTTTTACATTACATAAATGAACAATTCTTGGATGATACAAATGACAAAACCTCATTTCTATATATAGGAGTCTAAGGAGTCACAATATAATCCAGCCGACCTAACAATAATAATATAAAGCCACAAAAATAACAATAGAGGGATTCTATGGAGCACAGAAATAACAATATGGGGGTAATAGGGGCACAACAATATAAATAAGGGGTATAACTACAATAGTAAGGTAATCACTAGTATTATAGGGACCCAACATGCCCCTCTCCTTCAAAAAAGTGTTGTCCTCAACGCTTGAGTAGTTCTGGATACTTTTGCATAAAATTCTTATCCTCCCATGTGGAATCTTCAGCGGATAAGTTCTTCCACTTGATAAGATACTCTGAAATTGATCGATTTCGTAGCTGTCGAGTTCTTGTTTCTGTGACTGCTTCTGGTTCCAATATAATTTTTCCTTCCTCATCAAGTTCTGGCAATATTGTTTGAATTGGGAGCTTGTCACCTATAACCTTCTTTAAACATGAAACATGGAAGACTGGGTGCAATCGAGAAGCTGCAGGAAGCTCCAATTTGTATGCCATAGTACCAATCTTTTGCAACACCTTGTACGGACCATAATACTTTGGTGATAATTTATTATCCTTCTTAGCTTGCTTTAGGGACATTTGCTTATATGGTTGTAGCCGTAGGAATACCCAATCACCTACATCAAAACTTCTTTCACTGCGATGTTGATCTGCCTGTTGTTTCATTCTATTTTGTGCCAACACGAGGTTATCCTTTAAGAGTTGGAGGACTTGTTGTTGATGTTCGATGTGATGTTCCACTGCCTGAACCTTAGAATTTTCTCTTAAATATGATGTGATGGATGGTGGTTGATACCCATAAAGTGCCATAAATGGGGTCATTTTTGTTGTTGTATGGAAGGAAGTTTTATACCACCATTCAGCCAGAGGCAACCATTTGACCCATTGTGTCTGTTTATCAGATACAAAGCAACGAAGATATCCTTCCAAACATTTGTTTACTATCTCAGTTTGCCCATCAGATTGAGGATGATAAGATGAGCTATGAGCTAACTGAGTACCAAGACAAGAAAATAATTCTGTCCAAAAATTTCCAGTGAAAATGGGATCTCTGTCACTTACAATAATCTTTGGGTTTCCATGTAGCTTTTGAACTGTTTCCATAAATGCAGTAGAAACTGTACTGGCTTTAAATGGATGTGATAATGCACAAAAGTGTGCATACTTGGTAAGTCTGTCAACTACCACCATGATGACACTCTTTCCCTCAGACTTGGGTAAACCTGTGATAAAATCCATTGAAACCTCCTCCCAACGTTGGCTTGGAATGGATAAAGGTTGTAATAGACCTGGTGTCTTAATTGTTTCAACTTTATTTTGCTGGCAAACCAAACATTCCGCCACAAACTTTTGAATATCTGATTTAAGGCCATCCCAAAAAAATTCCTTCTTAACCCTGTGGTAAGTTTTTAAAAATCCTGAGTGCCCTCCTAAGGGAGAAGTGTGCAATTCCATAAGAATCTTTTGTTTTAGCTGGGAATTCTTACAGAGGTATAAGCGATCTTTGTACCATAACGAATCATTTTGCCAGCTAAATGTATCAGAAGTACTGGAATCTTGTTGTAGCTTTCGAATAAGTGCCCACACTTCTTCGTCATTCTTCCATTCCTCCCTTGCTTCGTTTATCCAATCTGGTTGGATAATAGAAATGGCACACAACAATGCTTCCACATCCTCATCCTTTCTTGAGAGTGCATCTGCCACCACATTTTGCTTCCCTTTTTTGTAGATGATTTCAAAGTCATAACCCAACATCTTTGTGACCCACTTTTGTTGCTCTTCAGAGGATAATCTTTGTTCTAAAAAGTATTTAAGGCTATCATGATCCGTTTTTACCTTGAAGTGTCTTCCCATTAGGTAGGGTCGCCATTTCTTAAGTGCATGGAGTATTGCCAACATTTCCTTCTCATAAATAGCTTTGCTTAAAAACTTTCCCTTGATTGGACGACTTTCAAAAGCAATGGGTCTTTCATCTTGCATTAGAACAACACCAATTCCATTTCCTGAAGCATCACATTCCACAATAAAGGTTTTTGTGAAGTCCGGTGTAGCTAAGACCGGTGCTTGGCACATTGCCTCTTTAAGATGTTCAAAGGCCTTTGTTGCTTCCGGAGTCCATGAAAATGAATCTTTCTTCAATAATGTTGTTAGAGGTGCTGCTATTCTCCCATAATTCTTAACAAACTTGCGATAATACCCTGTCAACCCAAGAAATCCTCGCAGATGCTTTATGGATGTGGGGATTTTCCATTCCTTAATGGCTTTAATTTTGCTAGGGTCTACCTTAACTCCTTCATGAGATACAATATGACCCAAATATTCCACCTCCTGGACTCCAAAGAAACATTTGGATCTTTTTGCATATAATTGTTTCTCCTCCAATAGTTGTAGCACCCTGTCAACATGTTCAACATGATCCTTCCAAGACTTGCTGTAGATTAGTATATCATCAAAAAATACTAACACAAATTTTCTAAGGAATGGTTTGAAAATTGAATTCATCAAACCTTGAAATGTTGAAGGTGCATTGGTAAGGCCAAAAGGCATGACCAAAAATTCATAATGACCCTCATGAGTTCTAAATGCCGTTTTTGGAATGTCTTCAATCTTCATTCTGATTTGATGATATCCCGAACGAAGATCCAACTTGGTGAAGTAAATTGATCCATGCAATTCATCCAGTAATTCATCAATAACAGGAATGGGGAACTTATCTTTAATAGTGAGCTTGTTGAGCTCCCTATAATATGGACACATGCGCCATGATCCATCCTTCTTGTGCACCAATACTACTGGAGCTGAGAAAGAACTTTGACTCGGTTGAATTATACCAGCCTCTAGCATTTCTGCAACCATACGTTCAATTTCACTTTTTTGGACATAGGGATATCTGTATGGCCTGATGTTTGGAGGAACACTTCCTGGAATCAGATGAATAGCATGATCATGATCACGCATAGGTGGGAGACCTTGGGAGTCTCAAATACCTTGGAATGATTGTCCAAGACTTTTTGGAGATCTGGAGAAATAGATGATTCCAATGTGGAAACATCTAGCGAACATAATTGTGCAATTACACCTCTTTGCTCCTTTTTTAGAAGCTTTGTCATACCATGAGAGCTGATTATCTTTCCTGGTTTCCCTATAATACCCCTTAATTCAACTTCCTTTCCTTCCGTAGAAAATTTGATGAAAAGTTCTTGAAAATTAAAAGCTATTGTACCCAAGGATTGTAGCCATTGGACTCCTAGTACAACATCCGCACCTCCCATTGGAATGGAAAGCATTGGGCTAGTCAATACATATTCTCCCATGGATAGCTTGATATTATGGCACTTTCCAGAGCAATTTATTGTTCCTCCATTTGCAATCATCACTTGACACTCTGGTGCTGGATATAGGAAGCAATTCAATTCTTTTGCTACCCTACAATGAATAAAATTGTGGGTGCTTCCTGAATCAATCAACACTATTACCTTTTTCTTCTTGATTTGTCCTTCTATCTTGATGGTTTGAGGAGTGGTAATTCCCGCCAATGCATTACAAGATATGGTCGGATTTATTTGTTCTTCATCTAGGCTTTGTTCCTGGAGTATATCTTCTTCTTTTGACCTTTCTTGCTCCTTTTCTTCTTCCTCTTCACAATCTATGTAGAATAATTTCTTCTCAGCACACTTATGACCTTTAGTGTATTTGCTATCACAACTGTAACAAAGCCCTTTTGCTCTTTTTTCTTCCAATTGTTGTGGTGTCAACCTTATAGGTTGTGGAAGACTAGGGGCAACAACACTTCCGTCTTTATAGTTGTGAGTGGTATGCTTCCTGGTTGCCATAATTTTGCTTTCCATTTTTCTTGCTAACCTGAATGCCTTCTCTAATGAATCAGGTTCCCAAAGGCGAACATCATGTTGGATATTATCCTTTAAAGACCCTATGAACACATCAATCCTATGCTCCTCTGGAATATCTTTTACCCTTATGTTCAATTTTTGGAACTCCTCAATGTGCTCCATTACTGAACCCTTTTGTTTGAGACTTATCAATTGGCTAAAAAAAGTGTTGCTTTTTGTATCTTCATAATGTGCTATCAATTCTTCCGTAAAAATTGCCCAAGTGATAAATTGTTTATGAGAGCAAAGCCATTGATACCATACAAACTGATTTGGTTCCAAATATACAGTTGCCATACGTACCTTTTGTGTGTTTTGCACATTATTGAGATCGAAGAATTGCTCCATCTGTAATATCCATGTAGCGGGATCCTTGCCATCAAACTTCCTCATATCGATTTTTGGAATATGGTGATTCTTCAATCCAACATTAGCGTCTATGGTATCATGATTAACATTTCTTTTGTTCTCATCATGAGTTTCCTTTACTACCTTTTCACCATTAGTGACCCTTTCTTGTAGCAACTTCTTCAATTCTTCCATATCTGTCTTCAAATCTATCTTCAAATCTGCCATGTCTCTCTTCAAATCTGTCTTCGAATCATCCATCTTAGCTTCCATGCCCTTTATCTTAGATTCCACGCCACTTATCTTAGCTTCTGTTAGCTTTTGTGAGCGTGACATTTGTTGCACTTGTTCTTGTAATTTTGATATATCATGTAGCATTTCTTCTTCTTCTTCATGTGTCATGCTAGAGCTTTCAGGTTCCTTACTAGGTGTTTGCATTTTCTTTCCTCGGGGCATCAGTTACCGATAATAATGCTTTACTATGCCCTTTGAATTCCGTTAAACCAAGCTTACACAAAAATTTAAAAAAAAACTACACACCTTTTTTCACTTTATAGAAGCCTGATATTGAATCTGATATATCTATGTAATTTCAGATCATCCAGTTCTGAAATTGCTACCTGTAGTAGCCTTTTGCGTCCTCTTTCCAATTCCACAAGTCTGAGCCAAATTGAATTCTCCAAGGAAGAGTTATGTAAAATCTCCCACAGTGACTTGTTTTAGACTAGTTCAGTAGAGCGAACTTGTACGACGTGCCACGAGTCACTGTTTCAACCTTTGAATTTGAAACACACACACAAGAAACTATAGTCCGTCCTCTTTCTGTACCTTTTTACGAAATTTCAATCCGATCCTCAGAGAGAGAGTTATGATGATTTTCCCCAGGTCACCTGTTTTGAATGTAATTCAGGAGTCTGCAAAAAGGCCAACTTCCTCAGATCATATCTCCGAAAATATCACGCGAAAAATTCTGAAATTCGGACCCAAGGTTCAGCGCCAATTCCTCTCAAATGGGTTTTTCTTACGACTTCTGAAACGTTACAGAAAAAAAGTTATAGCGAAAATGCCACGATGACCTGTTTGGAACAGCGAAACCCTAGAATCCAAAGCTCCGATACCAAATGTTATGAAATCAGCTCAAGAAAAGATAGAAAAGATAGATCAACGCCTTAGAATTCAGCCTCTTCGAGGGGGAAACCTCCTTTACATTACATAAATGAACAATTCTTGGATGATACAAATGACAAAACCTCCTTTCTATATATAGGAGTCTAAGGAGTTACAATATAATCCAGCCGACCTAACAATAATAATATAAAGCCACAAAAATAACAATAGAGGGATTCTATGGAGCACAGAAATAACAATATGGGGGTAATAGGGGCACAACAATATAAATAAGGGGTATAACTACAATAGTAATGGGGTAATCACTAGTATTATAGGGACCCAACAAATTTTAACACTCCCTCTCAACTAGGGAGAACTCCATCCGCTGATCCATCTGCCAGACTGTGATATCTCTGCCATTAGTGCCCTGCACTGCTCTTCTCTGCTGAACCATGAAGAAGAAGAATTGATCAAGAATGTCTCATACCATTCTCTACTGACCTAAAGTCAGTCCCATATGAAGAGAGTGTCTCATACTACTCTACCTAATCCGAAATCAATTTCAAATAAAGAGAGTGTATCATACCACTCTTATTGATCTGAAATCAGTTCCAAAAGAGAGTGAGTTATATCACTCTTACTGACTAGAAGTCAGTTCCAAAAGAGAGTGTCTCAAACCACTCAAATTGAATCAAAGTTAGTTTCATTGATCCTAGATCAATATCATCCTAGCATAGGGAGTACGGTAGTAACATGATGCGTCCATCGATACTACTATGGTCCCCTATCCTCATTTCCCTACTCATTGGCCAGATGAGAGGTACTTCCCATGAGTCCCAGACTACATGGGTAGGATGTCTCAGAAGGAGAAGGATGAACCACTCATCCTGCCTACATGTCACCAGGGGTATCCCAAGGGAAGGCTGAACCACTCACCCTGTACACAACAAATCACTAGGGGAAGGCTCAACCACTCACCCTGTGACTGTGTCTCAGCAGGAGAAGGATGAACCACTCATCCCGCCTACAAAGCAAACCACTAGGGGAAGGCTGAACAACTCACCCAATGGTTTCTCATCAGTCCATGATGTACCCCGAAGCCCCTCGGAGCTCCCAGAGCTCAATGTCCATATCATACAAGACCCTTAGGAGAGAGTCTCTCCACGACTCCTAGTCGTTCTTGGAAAGTCACAAATTTGACCTTTCCCAGGGGCTTTGATAGAATGTCGGTGACTTGCACATCAGTCCCAATGCGATGGAGCCTTCTTTCTCATCGATGTACCATATCCCAGATAAAGTCGTACCTGATGTATATATGCTTGGAGCGATCATAAAATACGGGATCCCTCAACAACGAATTCCCCTCTGGTTGTCACAGAAGATCACATGGTATCTATCATGTGTCCAAACAACTCACTAAATAGCTTCCTCAATTAGGGAGCTTCACACGAGTTCATAGTCGTAGCTATGTATTCGGCCTCAGTGGTACTCAAAGAAATCGACTTCTTCTTCCTGCTCATCTAGGATATCAAAGAGGAATCTAAAGAGAACCAACACCCAGAAGTGCTCTTGCAATCCTCCACACTACCTGCCTTTCCGACAGTGTATCTCAATCCATGAGAGATTGTGCCCTGAACATATCTCAAATGATTCTTGGCACCAATCCAGTGAGGCTCAACCATATATGAGCTCAACATGCTAACTACAAAACATATATCCATACAGGAGTTCACCAAGAACATCAATGCTAGTATGAGTTTATGAAACTCAAAGGCATTTCCCAAATCAGGTCCGACGTCACTATCACATAAATTCTGAAAGTTAAGCTCCATCGAGGTAGTCACGGGCTTGCAGTTTACCATTCCAAATCCAGAATCCAACTCCCTCTTACTTTTGCAAATGAGAGGGTCTTCACTTGTTAGGAAGAGGTCATCCTCATAAGGTGCCAGTATGAGAGGTTTATCATCCACAACCTTCAAGTAAAGGTTTGGATCGGCTTCACTCCTAATGAATCTCAACTTCATCAGACAACTATCAATCCTCTCATATCAAGCACGTGGTGTTAGCTCTAAATCATAGAGAGATTTCTTCAACCTGTATACATGGGAATCCTGATCATGAATCTCAAACCCCTTGGGTTGTTCCAAACCTGTGGACTTGCTACATGAGGGGAATGGTTCCCTTGTAAAATTTGCCTTCGGTACATATCGGACACGTATCTTCATGCTCTTCTTGAATTCAGGTATCCCTGTCACCATCTGACTCACATCGGGTAGGGCCCCATAATAAGCAAACCTTTGGTGCTATAGAAGGGATGTGTCAACTGACATGGTCCCCAAAGGTCTTCCCGCAACTTGATACAAATTGCCAACCCTGAACCCATGAGTAAAAACATCTTTGAAAATTCCATTTTCAAACACGTACATTTCCATCAATGAATGCCACCCTGAAACCTTTGTTTTCCATTGCCGAAATGGACACCAGGTTCCTCTTGAGATCAGGTATATAAATAACTTCTTGTTAATGAATCGTTCTACCCCTTATTCAATTGAAGGGTAACATGCCCTACACCCTTTCCGGTATAGGTGGCATTGACTCCAAGTATAATATCCAAGATTGTTTCCATCTCTAACAAATTAGATAGAGCTTCTTTCTATTCGATGAAGTGCCTTGAAGCACTACAATCAATAAGCCATATTCCCAAAGAGTCTGTAGGAGAAGTAGTGGAGAGGGCCAATATAAGATGATACTTCTTAAGCTTATCAAAAACAATGTTTGATTCTTCATACCTCGAGTTCCTTGCTCTCTTTGAAGAGACAACGATTTCCTTGATGACTTGCATTACATGTCATTCCTCTGATCATTGAAGATGTCCTTGGAATGATTGTTATCCTCATCAAGTGATGTGTCCCTACCATTCAAACACTCCTTCGCATAATGGCCGAACTTATTGCAAGCAAGGAATCTACCTTTCCTTCCACCCTTAGGTCCAAACTTCCCATTGAAGTGATCTTAAGGTAGGCCATCAGAAGCTTCCGCTGCGCCACTTGGATAATATTCTCTGCTTTGACTTCACCCTTGGTGAATTTGAAGAGGGATGAGGAATCCATTGAGCCTTTTGTCCTTTCCCAACTGTCTTTGGTTATTGCTCTTTCACTCTTGCTTGGGATTTGTCTTCACCTCAACTCTGATACCATGTTAATTTTAGGTATGTTCTATGCTGATAGCAAATTTACTTCAATTTTCCATATTAGCTCAATATCAATTCTAGATTAGCAATCACATTTAGCATGATAGTAAAATGTAGATAGAACATAAACATAAATCGCAAAAGGCAAGCCAAGACAAGAGGACACAAGATCTGGTGCCAGCCAGGGACAAACCCCAATGTGGGGAACCCTTGATCAATTCTTCTTATATGTTCTTCAATAGTTCAACGGAGAGAGAGATAGTACATATATATTAGAAGTCAACCTTTTGACTTATCTAAATAAGAGCAAAGATCTTATCTAAGAAGATGGCATATGAGGTAGTTGATCTGAGCTTAGGTGAAGGCATACTGATGATCCTCCAAGGTGACTCCATCACCATGCTACACCCATCACTGTGTTGTACCTCATTATCATGCTGCACCCGTCACTGTGCTGCACCTAATCACTAAGTTGCTCTCATCATTGAGCTGCTCTCATCACTGTGTTGCTCCCATCACTGAGCTGCACCCAATGTTCCACCCATCATGCTGCATCCATCACTGCATCCAATATGCTGCAACCATTTACAATCATCATTATTCCCTGCTTGTTATGGTTTATAGCCTAGCAGAGCAACTAGACTCCTTTAATAGGTCCAAGGTGTAGTCTCCTAACAATCCTCAAAGTCTGCCGATATTTGACTGCAATTGATCTCCAAGGAAAGGTCATTGCCTTTACTATTCAGAGTAGCCTTCAAGCCCTTAAGAATGACTGAAATATGTCTATGCTCTCTTCTTATTACAATGGAATCCAAGTGGCATACAACAATCCCTAGAACATGATTATGACAACCTATAGAGTGACTGATATCCCTCCAGCAAGAGCTCACTCAAGCCTCCTACCAACAAGCAATTCAACCCTTTACTTTGACTCCTGAAACAACCCTTAAATGGACACGTTGATCAATCTCCTTCTTGTTGTGGTTTAGGTTCTTTTGTCTGCTGAAATAGGCCTCCTTTGACTGTGGTCAGACCTTCCTTTCACAACAGCTATATCTCTCCCTTAACGACTACTAGGACTCTCTTCCTACTGCGGCTAGGACATCGTTTATAGACAATGTTTAGGGCTTCTTTATGACTACCTTGATTTAGATTAGATCAGCAGTTAAGGTATCTCCCTTTAGATCTGCGTTTAGGTAGTAGGGCTTCCTTATGACAACGAAGGATTTTACAAGTTAAGACCTCCTTTGACTACTTCCTTGACTCTTTCAGAATAGCGGATGAGGGCATGGCATATCCCCCTTAATAGCGTCTAGATGTTCCTCCATTGACAGCGTTTATAGGGCTGCAAATGTCCTCCTATTTTCTGCGGCTAGGGCTTCCTTTAGGGCTCCTTAGATAGCATTGAAGATCCCTTAGATTGGAGATCCTTTTCTTGGCTGCGATGAGGGCTTACACTTCACTTCCCTTCTTGACTGCGGCTAGGGCATGCCCAAGACTCTTCCTTCTCATGACAACATTTAGATCTAGGGCATCTCTTCATTAGGGCAGAGTTGTCTCTTAGGATCTCTCCTCCCATGAAAACCCAAAGACAAGTGGAGAGGAAGAGATCACAAGAAGAGTGTGTGTAAATGACTAGCAAACCACCTCTTTTTATACTAAAACGTTGAGCACAAGTGGGGACAATTTGATTGCTGGCCAACTTTGACGAATTGTCCCATAACACAAATAAATTCATATCTCCATGAATACTTATCGAAATTGGATGATCTTTAGATCAATCCTACACCTATCGATGAGAGGAATCCAAGAAAAATATCAATTGGCATAAATAAGATGACTCACATGGAGTTTGTCCCTAGTTTCCAATTTTAACATTTACCGATGCCTATTTTTTTGGAAGCATTTTTTGGATAAGTTGACAGTGTTTTCCACCCTTGTGCCTCTACAACATTCCTACTTCAGAGATCGACCAACCTCATTGAGGTGTCACAACTCTCATCTTGAGAGTTTTGGTACTTCAACATTTCGTACTTCTTGATTTGAGCAGGACTATGTTCTTGCCATTCAGTGGATCATTATCAGATCTACAATTTCTGCTCCATGATAATTTCAGCATTGGAATCTTTCTCTCTTTTGGGGGGGGGATTTTTTTTCCTATGGTTTTCTTTCTCTTTCTACACTTATGAGAATTTGTACACGGGTACCTAATCAGGCCTTATTGTCGGGACTCATTCTTTGTT
Source organism: Pinus tabuliformis (assembly GCA_031772625.1). Lineage (NCBI taxonomy): Eukaryota > Viridiplantae > Streptophyta > Pinopsida > Pinales > Pinaceae > Pinus > Pinus tabuliformis. Next base: position 1,604,453,410 of record CM062817.1, on the reverse strand, counting down.
TTTTTTTCCTCTAGTTACTTCCTATGTTTCGCTTAAGGGGGGGTGTTAGAGTTGGTTTTTCCAATGCCTCATTTCCCTATGAGCTAAATATGGTGAGTTGTAAGCTCATATAAGGACTTGTATTTACCTAGTTGTCATAGTTATCCTTATCTGACATTAACACAACAATACGAGTAATAGAATACTCTTGCAAAAACAAACACAATCTTCCATATTATAATCCATTCTATTGTTAAATGTAAAACATAAAGATGTTTTATGTAGACTTGTTCCATTCATTTTTCAAAGTAGAGGCTTCTCATGTTTTGTAGCCTACTATTTAATATAATTCATGATTGATAAAAATGCGAAAAAATATTCCTTAAAAAGTTAGGAAGGCTTACAACTAATTAACATGATTCCACAACCCAACAAAAAGGTTTGTGGTTTTAATACTAAATTATATATCATATATTTCGAATTCCAAAAATCAATATACCCTTAGAAGAGCTCACATTGGAGTTTTTCCTGAACACTTTATAGGCCATTATGGCTCTTCTTAATAAAGGATTCAAAATTGAAAGTCAATATTGGAAAGGGATTTCTTGGAAGAGATTAATATTTAGAAGGATATGTCTTCCTTACAAGAAACCATGGTTGTCAATGTCATGCCCTTAAATACCATTTCCCTAATAGTCCAAGAAAAGGCTTGTCTTGTAACATCCCCTATCATTATATGAGCATTTCGTGCAAGTGAATGGAAAGTACTTGGTATGTTTACCACTCGGTTATTATCAAAATTAACATTTAATATGATAAAGTTATTGAAAGGTGCACTTGGGGTTATATCTTCTTAGGAGAACCATCGGAAATGAAGCACCAAGAGGGAAAATATGGGTGGCCGAATAAATATTATTGTATTCCAACCAAGTGCGATCACCATAAGACTTTATGTCCTTGTATTATGTGCCTTAAGTATTAGTTTCCCAAGCTCGAAGGAAGGGTGCATGGTCTCCTCCCAAATCTTATGTTCATGCATGCCTTGGGAAGGGATTTGTTCCACCTTCATAAAAATCAATCATTTTCTTATGAAAAAAGGATGTTAGAATGTTGATGTTGTAGTATGCTTGTTATTAGAAGAAATATGTTGTTTTTGTAGTTTTGTTATCATGAATGTATGCTGAAGTCATGACTATGTTCATGGTAACTGTTGAGATTAAGAACAACTAATTTGAAATTGAATTTTCCTTGTTTTGAATAGTAGATATTTTCTAGTTATCTTGTGCAATGCACTAAAAGGAAGTGGGATAACATAAGGATTATTTAACAGAGAAGCAAACTCCATTCTTTTTACTATGTGGGGTTGAGAGGGAAAGGGAAGCTAGTGAGCGGGAATGTGCGAATGTTAATATTATGGCTGTAATAATTACAAATTGGGATGAGTGCAACAAACCAAAGCCACAATCTGTAAATTAGCTCTTGTTTTTCATTGCCTATCATGAGGTTGGCACCTACATGAGTTGGTGCCAATGGATAGAAGGAAAATTCTCTCGTCAAGCTATTTCCCCAAGTTCAATCATATAACATACAAATAATTTGGTCTGTTATTGTTATTTTTTGACGACTAATGCTTGGGGTGATATTGCAAATGATAATTATGTGTTTTATTGGGGAAAACACATATTTCAATAAAGATTGAAAAATTCTATTACGATTTCTGATTACAAATACATTTCATTAAATTTGGAATTATGAAATGGATGTAGAATTTAGAACTTGAACTAGAATAAGTTTAAAAGTTAGTTAGTTTGGAAAAATTCTATTACAAGGACCTATTACAAACACATTTCATTAAATTTGGAATTATGCAATGCATCTAGAATTTAGAACTTTAACTAGATTAAGTTTGAAAATCAGTTAGTCGACTACTTTGAATGTATGTTTTCACCATGTTTGGCGATAAAATTATCACGAGTTCTTGATTTAATAATACATAGAAGTTATGGATTAAAAATCAAAGTAGACCATTTAGAATGCATTATCAATTAATTCTAAATTATTTGTTTTGTAAAATTTGTATCTTTATTGCCCCGGATCAGGGTGGTAATCAAGACGACGCTGATGTTTGGAACTGGAATTGTGCCTCGAGAAGGGAGATATAGGGTGGTGTCTACCATCAAGTCCACCTCCCTCAAGCATTTAAAGTGCATTAAGTACTGACATTCTCCACTTTCCACCTGCGACTACCATTGACCATTAAAATGATGACTACTCTCACATTGCAATCACAATTTTTTAATTTAATAATACATAGAATAAGTAATGGATTAAAAATCAAAGTAGACCATTTAGAATACATTATCAATTAATTCTTTATTTTGTAAAATTTGTATCCTTACTCCCCCAGATATGGGTTGCAATCAAGAACCTCGAGATGGAATTTGTTAGAGCATGCATTGAGTCATTCATTTTGCCTCGATAAGGAGATATGGGTTGGTGTCTATTATGAAGTCCATCCCCTTCAAGTATTTAAAGTGTATTAAGCATTGAACTTCTCCACTTTCCCTCCGTGGCTATCGTCTACCATTAAAACAATGGATTCTCGCACCTTGCAATTCAATTCTAGCTTTCGAGAGAGGGTGGTTTGTCAACTGTCTCAGACCTCTTCCTTTAGAGAGAGGGTGGCCTTATGTCCATGGTTCTAGAGAAAGGAAGACTGAGAAAATGAGGGCATGGGAAAGGCCAACCTCCTAACTCTTCTTCACATGGGCATGGAGATGAGCACTTTCATAATGGAATTCCACACCACTTTCGAGGCATGGTGGCTTATGAAAAATCCCACGAGTTTCTAACCTCAGGAGACCACCTTTGAGCGTTGTGTAATGTGATGGGCCATCGTTAAAGAGATCAACATGACATTAAGGTGTAGCTCAAGGGTCATGTGTTGGACTTGGAATATCACCTCCATCATGGTAAGTCGACATACAATCAAATTTCCCATCTGCTAGGCATGGAACTTCAGGGGTTTGATTCCCCATCGAGGGATATGGTTAGCAATTTCTCTTACTCCATAGAACTCGCAGGTGCTCTTTATGTGAGGTCGCACAGTCCCTCTCCTAGTCGTCACTTGCCTCGCCGCAACTCGATGTCAAACCTAGCGGGAGTGGGTCATTCCCATGACTCAGGGAGAGGCCCTATTTTCTAGACCATTGGATCTCACACCCACGTTAGTGACTCTAAGCAATGACTGGATGAATTCCATGCTTCTGGTAGTGTCCAATATCTTCCGAGATTCCTGTGCCCGATGACGCGAACTTCTACAAACCATACCCAGTGGTTGAGGAGAATCCACTAGATGGAACATCATGTGGGATAACTTCACCTCTCAAGGTACTGTGTGTATTCATTGCTCGTTGCTTTTCACTTGTCCTTGTTGCCAATTTCTCTCTGTGGCGGGGCCACCTTTCCTCTACTCACAATTTCTCTGTTTAGTAGCTAGCCTCTCATGATGGCATTATCAATCTATCATGTTTTGGTGCATTTTGGAGAACTGTAAAGGTTCAAAGGTTTTATGGTTTATCCATTGAGGTCTCCTACGACAAAATGGATTAATATACCTTGATGAATGGATAAGAGGAGAATGCCTCTTATGTGGTCTTTATAAGCTATTATGAATCTTTGGTCATTTATGTTAAGTATATTTTTGTCTCTTTCATATCTTTAACTAGTTACAATTATTTTTTAGCAAACCATCAATTGCTTTTATGGTTCGAAGTAGTAAAATCGTGTTTCTATCCTTATTTTTTCAACTACGAAAATCTCAAATTAAGTTGGAAACATCTATGGCATATATGTACGAATGATCATTTACTCATTTTTGAGAGTTTTCTTAGTGGCTCTCATTTCAATTTTGAGTCATGAAACTTTGATCTGTGTCAATTGGACCCTCTGCAGTTTCTTTCTCCTTCTTATGGTTGTGCGACACTTATTGTATGTATCTTTGATTCTTTATGAATATCATGATACTGTTGCATCTTGCATGAAAAAAAGGAATTCAATAAATAACTTCATGTCTTGTTGGCTTCTATGAGATTATATCAATTACAAAATGTTTTTAAAATTTGAAATTTAAAATGTTAATATAGATGGGAAAATCAAATGTCATCTTATGGTGCAAAAAGTATTAAGGCATCTATTTATGGCTCATATCTTGAATGAGCTTGAATAGTCCACTTAACATCAATTATCAATTAATTATTCCACATTTTATTAGGAAAATAATTTTCTTTTACATGGAGTGTTTTTTCGAGAACAACAATGTCACATTTATGCACTGATATCAAACCACATGTTAGGTCAATATATAGGTCAATAAATGAGCCAATAAATGGCTTCCCAATTTACTGACTTATGTGAGATGATTGCATATATAAGTAATTGATTTAAGAATACATAGTTATAAAAAATTATGGATTGAAAATCAAATAGACCACATAGAACTCATTATCAATTAATTCTAATTTGTTTTCTAAAAGGTATATCTTTACTTACATTAAGATCTTAAATAATTTCAAATGTGCAATACATTTATAAACTTGTATCAATGCATATAACTAAATAAATTTAATAAATAGGTTAATGTGTTGTTGGCTTCAATCACATTATTTATATTACAAATGATTTATAGATTGTGTAGTCGTAATGACTTTAAAATATGTAAGAACAATGGAATTTTATTTATTTATGTTTTTTTGATAGAATGTTCAACAAAAAATATCAAAGAACAAAATACAGTCAACATCTATAAGGGTTCTAGCCTATAATCCAAGTTTTATTAATACAAAAATCTAGCCGTCTCTTAAAAAAAAAAAAAAAAAAAGAGTTGTACCTTTATTTACATTGAGAGTTATTTCAAAATCTACATTTCACACTATATGAGTCTTAGTACAAATAAGTAAATATTTGTCAATAAAAAATAACTTTTTGTCTCAATGTATCATATAAAATAATTTTAATGACAAATTTCATTTAAGAATGCAAATTAAAACATAGTTACCAAGTTTAGTTGTATTAGCCCCATAAATTAAAAAATTTGCACATTTCATTTAGTTGGAGCCATAATTAGGTAATTCAAATTCGATCCTTATATAAAAAATTGATTTTTCAAGTACTTGGCGGATGTATTTGTTATTGAAATCCCATGTCCATATATATATATATATATATATTCGAGGAAATATCTGGGCAGATCCACCTGAAGGGATCACATCCCTTCGGGTTAATAGTAGAGCCTAACCCTGAGGGCATCGAGAAGATTTGACCCCGTGACCTTCATTAGCGAGGTGCTTTAACGACATGAACTTGACCAATTGAGCTAACCCTTGGGGCTAAAATCCCATGTCCATATCGCAACATCATAATTTTTTAAACAATATTTTAAACTTCTAACTGAGAAGGCCTAAAAAAATTGGACCTATCACCAAACGTCCTACCTACTTCTCTTTGAATATGACAAATTGGTTCATTCATAGTGTATAATTGAAAAAATACTCCCACCATCTCAAAGATCAACAACATATTTCAACTTACATTATTAGTGATCTACATGCAAACACATACATGACATTAACATATTGCCACTTCAACTCTTGAGTTACTTAAAAAACATCAAAATATAGCACTTTTAAAAAATGATGTTAGTATATATTATGATTTTTTTCCATTTGTAACAAAGCGAATTTTATGAGTTAAATAGGGATGAAAAATTATTTTGATGTAGGAGCATCACCCTCTACAAATCATTTGTTTAAGGCTTGATGGAGCCATGTAGATTCTAGAAGAAGTTTTTATTTTTTTTATTTTGTTGTGTATAAACCAAAATTAGGAAATTATAGTGAGGAATCTGGGTTGTTAGTATAGCCATGTGGCTCATTGTAATGCCAATTAGTAGGCTAAGTTAAGTTGTTTTAGTGGTTGGCCAAGTAACCATGTAATGTAAGTTCCATCTTTGTGCACTAGATTCAAAGTTCTATTTGCAAATGTTAAATAAATATTATGGTGAGAGATTTCTTGTTTTATGGTTGGTATAAGTCCAGAGACCCCACCTACACTGGGAAGGCTGGAAGGAATTAATGAACTATATTTTGTTTGCACTTTGAGTAAATTACTTTATGACACTTTTTTATCGAGTGCTTGGGTTTTAAGATTAATTATTCTTTCAATTCCTTTATGTTGAAGGCTCGACATTAACGTAAGGTGAAACCAATGACGTTGTTTAGTTCGGCCATTGAGCAACAATTAGTTTAGAATGAAGCCAACCAATTGAGTTTAATTTTGTTAAGTGGAGATACAAAGCTAATCACAGAGTGGAGAGTATTCGCCAAGGAGGAGATCATAATTAACATACAATTCTTTGGTCTATTCGCCGTGGTTAGTGTTGTAGGCCTGTGGGTGGAGGTCGGCCTCCAGAATTTCTGCAGGCATAACTTCGTTTAATCTCAACTTGGTCTTAAGTCCAGCCCTGGAGTAGTTGGCTTTTGAGCGAGTTCAATGAAAATTTTGCGAATGGGCCGATTGGACCCTGACCATTCGAAGGTTGGGCCTTGGGCTCATTTGATAATGTGTAGAGGGAGATTAATTTTGACTTCAGACCACTCGACTTGGCCGGGGTCTAGCCAATGAAATTAATGTGGACACAAAGTGGCCCATAGTCGGCTAGAGTGAAGCGTGCATGTTGAATGAAAGGAAGAACAATGGGTGGCCTGACTCCCAACCGTCGATGTACTTTGCAAGCATTTTTATGTATGGGGTTGAGATCATAAAGTGAAAATGAGTCACCCAATACATGGCTTCAAGTTTAATTATGTGTAAAGTTTTTGAACTATGCATGGTCACCCTTATCCTTAAAAAAAATTGGGAGGGGGGCTTGAAAAATGAACTCATTCCACGTGGCAACAATCGAACAATTAACTTGGGAAGTTGCATTTGCTTCGACGTCAGATTGAAATAAACAAAGACGTCGTGATATATGAAACATCGATATAGATTTAAAATAAAAAAGACACACCGCTATAGTCCAAGAGGTACGTGAAAGGCAAGGTTTTGAGTTTGTTGTGGGGAAAAGGGAACTAATCTCATTTTATTTGTGAATCACACAAATATAAAGAACTAGTGCAAAGAATAAAAAAGAATTTGGTGGAGGGATCTTGTTGACGGTGTTGGACCCGCTAACATGTCACGGGATTTCCCTGGTACGAAGTTCCAACTAGATCTCAGACCGTTTGGTGTAGGGGTCCCAACAGTGGGTCATAAGGTATCGTCTTGACTGCGGTTGCGCACAAAGGCAAGTAGGAGTTTGTTTTGGGGAAAAGGGAACTAATCTCATTTTATTTGTGAATCACACAAATATAAAGAACTAGTGCTAAGAATAAAAAAGAATTTGGCGGAGGGATCCTGTTGACGGTGTTGGACCCGCAAACATGTCACGGGATCTCCCCGGTACAAAGTCCCAACTAGACCTTAGAGCGTTTGGTGTAGGGGTCCCAACAGTGGGTCATAAGGTATCGTCTTGACTGCGGTTGCGCACAGAGGCAAGTAGGATGTCTTTGTTGGTAGCAAGGGTGTGACCAACGCAACAAGCCAATGAAGGTGCATGAAGGGTTCTAACATGTGGAAAGTGGAATGAGTATGCCCCTTGGAAACCTGTGGAAACACGTAGCTTGGAATGGAATACACGAGCAAAGATACATCACAAGCTGGAAGGAAGGTGAACTAAAAATCCAAAGTGATGGTTAAACCAACAACACATCTCAACAATATTCGTAAATACATATATATAAAGAGTCCATACATACATGCGTAAGAAAATAGATACATATATCGTTAGTGTAACCAAGACAACTGAAATGCGATAACAACATATGCATGAAACATGCTGGCTCTGTTATATTAAGAAAGTGAAAGTTAGGATCATACATGTAACCATGACCAACCACTAGCCCTAACAGCGGAACATTACAGTCACTGCCGCCTGCTCCTCCAAAGAGATATACTAGTTCTGCACTATAGAGAAGCCAAGGCTCGTTACAATATAGTCCAAGCTTTCTCTAAGATACTCCTATAGGAAGCTTGGCTCCCAAAATCCCTTACAATGAGTTATGAGGTTCTATAAATAGAAAAGGGTGGGGTGACCCTTGACATTCCCCTTTGTGACTACCCTCATGACTCTTCAACTACTACATGACTGTTAAATTCGACCATCGTCACTTGGTTTTTCACTTATACAAGATTTGCATATGTATCCATGTGAGACAAAATAGGCTTGGTAAATCCATGCAAGATATCACTAAGACTCGGATAGTTGTGGGAAGACCAACTCTTCGACATCCTCGCGATGATCAATAGTGGAGAACTGAGGCCAAGCTTGGTAATCCGTAATGGTGTCTGCATGCTCAATGGTGACATCCTGCTGAAAATGAACTCTCGCCTCTGTTGCATCCGAGTACACTCATTTGGCACCTCTGTCCAACTCTTCTGCTAACATGCGCATCATAGTTTTGAGCGAAGCTGGACCAAGAACATATTGATGCATAGTGTGTGCACTGATCTCCAAGTGTGTGTTGGTGGCTACACGCATCAACTCATCAAAGTACATGTCCAGCTCCGTTCGGACTTGGTTCTTCGACTTCGACTCAGTGAGTGTGCCAATAGATGGGATTGTGTGCACACGCACAATGACATCCATGCTTCTGAATACTCGTGCATGTGAAGCCTACAAACTGGTGATGAGCTGCCTGAGTCCTCATAGTTTTGGATTTGACTCCAGATGCGTGCCTTCAACTCTATCGCCTTTGGCTTCATCATATTTGGAAAATGCAATGGGGATTCTTTGTATCTCATTGTCCATGTCTGCATGCGGTCTACAACAGTGTGCAAATTTGACAAGCTGCGTGCTCTCCTAGCACAAAGATGGTGCCAACAATTGAGATGGATAACTGCCTTATGCACAGTGCCGAATCTGGAATACAACATCCACATGACTGTTTCGAGGGACGATACTTCGTCCAGTATCTCTCTCTTCAACTCTACTCTCAGGGATGATGTAACCTGTTCTCCTCCCTGCTTGGATGCTTGTAACTCCTTGGCCATGCGCTCGTTCTCTGCTATCAAGAATCGAACACTCGAACTAGTGGCCTCGGCATATGCTCTGGTATCATTGACCAATGTTGTTGGATGCTTGCGCCCATAAGATACGATCATTCGTTTTGCAAAGTACTCATGAGATCTGTGGTCATCTGGAGTAGGCACTGTGTGTGATTGCACAACTCAGTGTTGTGAATCGTAGAAAGATATGTTGCGCATCTTCGCTTCCAGATTGTCTTCAAGGATCTTGTGTCTCCTTGATTGCTTGGGACTTGCTTTGCTTTCGGATCTATTGAAGCCGATGGGTGACCTCTTGGTTATGAGGTATGTTTCTATCTTGATCTAACTTTGTCTGCACCACATCCGTATCCATCTGCTCTAGCATATGTTCAATATCTTGAGCTAAGTCCTGCTCCTGCGACTGCCCACCCTGTATGCTCTGTGCTAACTGCTCGGATGAGTCCATAACCTGTATGTGCACAGTTTCTGCAATCTATGCATGTTGCACCTCCTATTGTGTCTGTCCTTGTTGCGCTTCCTTCTCTTTTCTACGCAGCTCCTATTCTTCTCGGAGTTGCTGCTTCAACTCTTGCAACTCCTTCTTTGCTTGCTCCATCCTCTGTTTATCTCTTTGCCTTTGCACGTTCCACTTGTCGCGCTGTCGCTTCTTAGCCTCAATCTCTAAAGCTTCTTTCATCACGAGTGGATCTGCTTTGAACTTGCAACTTTGTTCCGCCTCTTCCCTGTCATCAAACTTTCTCTTGCCTTTGTCATGTGCATGCCTCTTACCCTCTGCTGCTGTTGATGGTGCTCTCCTAGATGTTGCTTCACTAACCAATCCACAACTATGTCAACTAGTTCATTGAGACTGGAGAAGCTATGACAATATCTCCATGGGTCTTCCTCAGCCAATGACACGCCTCGTGGATCCACGGAAATTGCACTCTCGCACAGTGGTCCTTTACAAAGCAATGCAGGTCGTATGGATTGGAACTTCTGGTGTCGAAAGTAAATCTTTTGAACTCTTCCGTCTCGGCTTCATCATGCTTGAGATTCTATATCTCATATAATCCAATCCGCAAAGGAAGAGTGGGCCGAGGTGCCTTCTTCTTCCTGTGTAGTCTAGCTGACAATCCTGTCGAGATATGATACGACACTTCTTGCATGACAATCTTGTCCATGGAAAACTTCGGTAAAACATGTGAAGACTTCTCCGCGCTATACATCTGTATGAAGGTGCCAAGGGGTGAGGCATACCAATCTGCTATGTCGATCAATGCCTCCATCGCTGCCTGTGACATGCAAGGTGGATCCTACTCAAATATCATTTTGTACACCAGGGTGACAAAGTGGTCTGACAACTGTGTGATGACTCCACGGAAGCTGCATTCAGAGAACAATCTACAATAAGTGTGCACAAAGGTTTCCGAAGGTGTCCATGCCCACTTCAAACCTAGGAACTGCTGACGGGCACAGATTGCATCTGAATACAAGCATACATGTATATCTCTGCTTGCTGACCTTTGGGCGGATGCTGGGCTCTTGTTCCCTGTTCCTTCAACCTGAGAGCCAACACGTCGGACCAGTTGCATGGCCTTCCTTTGATGTCTAGTTGGTCCAACGCAATCCCCCAACTCTGTGGGAAGGTCTTTGTGCTCTCTTGGCCGTATAAGAGGCATGCAAAGATGACCAAGTACTGATATGCCTTCTGCAGTATCTTCGTCATGTAAATAAGACTGGGTGTTGTCCTAAACTTAGCTGGCTCTTTCACCCAACTCTTCAAGATATCTCTAGAGTTTGCATTAAGGGTTTCTCCATTGTGATCACCGACTGTGGCAGGTGATACATCTCCTGATAGTCCTTTGTCCTGAAGGTAGCAAGCTCTATCCCACTAACACTTCTTAACATCATTTTCTTAGGATCAGTGTGCGAGATAATACAATGTATCATGTCCGCACATGGAAACGCGGGATACCTGCATGCAATCCGGTATAAGCCAAATTTGTGGATGTTGACATAGACCCTGCGGTCTTCCAGATCTTCCTCAAATGTGTGTGAGAATGTATCGTTGATGTCTTGCCATTTCATATTGATGTCTCTGTCTATGACCAACTTGGTGTCTTCGTAAACAGGTAGGTCGATAGACACTTGTTCAACTGCATCTCCAGTTTCACTTCCAATGGTGTCATTTGACCCTGCTCTCTTGGAGGCCATTGTACCTCTACTGTTGAGAGACATACAAACACCTGCTATCACTGGAGACATAGGGACACTCATGGCAAGAAATATGTCAGTTGAAAACCAAAACAAATATGAGGATTGACACATACCTAGATGACTGACAGTAAAGATTGCGCAATTTTCACTGGGAGGCTGGGAGACTAAGTGCCAAAATTGCGCAAGGCAAAATTCGGGTTGTCAGGAGGTTGACTGACTAAATGCGCACTCCAGTCTACCTGCTGAGGGCTGAAACTGTGCAATGCACAATTTCAACCAGCAAGGACATGCATGCCCAAAAACTGCATTGCGCAATTTTCTGGGTTAGCATGGCACTGCCTCCCAGAATTACACAATGCCACCCTAGAGGTTAGTGTTGGACATGATTGCGTAATTTTTGGAGCGAGGGTAGAGCCTTCACTTCCAGAAATGTGCATTTCTATCCGAGTGAGGCATGGTTTGGGCCAAGGCAGCCCAGACCTGCCGACGGACGACTGAAAACATGAAAAGGTTTGAATGCATGGTGAGCCTGAGTGTAAGCAAGGGTGAAACGAAGCATTGTTTCTTTTATTTTATTTAACCATTTCTCTCCTTCTCGCGCTCCTAAACTTACTTATAAAAATTGCCCAGGTGTTATATGCATATTCCTTCATATCTTCGTGGTCCCCTCTCGAACCAAATGGAGTTCGAGGGTTAGACCCTCACTCATGAAATTTCTGCACACGTTGGCTCCCTTAGCACCCTACTACGCCAACAGAACACCTAGTCGTGACTTGAGTCAACTTCGGTTAGGCCGACTTTGATTTCAAACTTGGTTGATAGAGGCTGCCAAAGGTCGAGCTACTTGTAGATTTATTTCCTCTCAAAAATGACCATCGGTCCAAACTCCTCGCCCTTATAGACTAATCACCAGCAGTCTCAATATTTCTCAAGTTGTAAGCCTATGAAGTATACACTCTTCTCTTCTCTAAGATGAGTTGGTTCAACACCCATCACCATCGTCGTTCCTCTCTAGGATGCAATAAACACATATACAACCGTCCCTGACCTTAATATATTCTCCTTCTCATAGCATGCCACTCTTTCGGGTCTATTCATCTCTAATTTCTGCACCTCTATCAGATAATTGTGTGGCCTTCTTGGAATTATAGTTCAAGCATGATGCAGTTCAATACCCTAAACTCTCCTTCCCTTCATCGAATCAACACTACACCTTTTTTTATTATTGAAATGGTAGGGAATTTCTAAGCGAGACAGGAAATACAACACAACTAAAAATAACCTCCTATCTATAACAGAGATGGAGAGCGAATAATGACCTATGTATGCATAAATTTCCTATTGATTTCATTTTATTCACTCGCATTTATAAAGTTAAAGTATTATTCTGTCTAATTCCGAACTGACATAATCATATTTACAACATATACCATATATGCATTTACTGAGACAAAATCAAGAACTCTCATGTGTGACTCAACCGAACAAAATTAAATCTACAAAGAGGAATCATGCACAGATGCACACAAGAAATTTAGAGAAACATACTCATTATAAATTAGGGGAAATTGTACAAAGAGTCTTGTGGCCCTTTTATCTGTAACCTTTCTTTCGTAATGCACTGGGAGCCTCTCTCATCCTATACTCCAAAAAAATTTCTATATGATAGGATCGCTCAAAAAATATCTCAACAAAAACAATGGGAATGTGACATCTGTCCAACAACATAAAACTAATAGATTCCTAGCATTTACACATGTTACATTGACAAAGGCCAATGATTTTAAGAAACCAACATCTCACCATATTCACAATGACTCACATGCTAATTGACACTAAGATTCCTATGTCTAATTTGTACAAAATGTGTTGAATGGTGGCTTGTGCTTCTGCATCATAGAAACAAATATAGTGTGTGTTAGATTTTTTTTACACAACAATGTTGGTGTTGATGCTATAAACATATCTAGGCCCCACTAGACTTGTTTTTCCTTGCAAATCTTTTGTTTTTTTGAGAAGGAATCTACCACATGATAGATATGTTTTACCTTATAATACTTGTGTTTGTGCTAGAAACAAATCTAGCATGTGCTAGATTTGTTTTACCTTGCAATGCGTTTGTTTGTGCTAGAAACAAATCTAACATTTGCTAGATTTACTTACCTTGCAATGCTTGCTTGTGTGCTAGAAACAAATTTGATGTGTGCTATGATTATTTTATCTTCTAATGCTTGAGTTTGTGCTCGAAACAATTCTAACACATGCTAGATTTGTTTTACCTTGGAATGTTTGTTTTTTTTTTCAAGAAATTCCTCGAGAGAGAGCACACACTAGATTTGTTTTACTTTGCGATGTTTCTTTTTGTTCTAGAAACAAATCTAATGCATGCTAGATTTTTTTTTACCTTGTGATAGTGAGACCACCCCCCTTATCCCCTCCTTCATAATCCAAATGCGACCATACCCGCCACATATTGTCGATTTGGCTGGGTGGATAATAATCATTCGATGGGAGGGAATGAACTAGGAGGTGGAACCGTGATAGTGGGACCCCCACCCCCCTCATTGTATGCCAAACGAGACCATAACCCCCGCATATCGTCGATTTGGTTGGGTGGATAGTAGTCGTTCGATGGAATGGGTTGAACCAGGAGGCAAAAGCTTGATAGCGGATCCCCCCTGATATTTAGATCTGACCATCCAATTATGTGCTGAAATGGGGCCATCAATCTACTCGTAGAAAACTAATTGTGTTTCTATTTGTGGATTATATGATGTATTTCCATTTGTGAATTGGATGATAACATAAAAGGGTGAGGACCCACGACACTACGTGTCATATTTTCACATTTATTACACCAAGTGTCTGAGGAGAATGAAGGGGATATAACTATTTGCATAACTTTTATAGTTTCCATGTCATTTCAAGAGTTTCTTCTCAGAGATTTTTATGAGAGTCCCATTTTAATTCTTCCGAGATTCAAGTTCTGATATGGCACACAGTCTCACGTCTTCTAGCTTTAAATTATCATCCATCTAGATTTCAATTATCATCCATCCAATGGTCCACGTAACATGACCGGTCTCCGCCCTCCATGTCTTCTCAAAAAGATGATCTCAAAATTTTCTTAAAAAACATCCCCTTAACTTCCTTCCAAGATTCTTCTTTCAATATGATGTCGGAAGCCATGCCATATCACACATCAACCTACCCTCCAATCCATGCATGAAACTTGTCTATGCCATGTGCTTCCTTCTCCACTTGGATATTGTTGAGAGGTGCGTCTTTGAATTTAAAGTTATCTCTTGTGGTTTTAAATTTAATTTACTCTGCATGTTGTAACATTTTCTTGTTAAAAGTGTTTCCAAAAAAGATTGAAAATATTTTTATTTTCATTGCACTTTATAAATTTTATTATATATATGGTTTCCTATAATAAAGTGCTATATATAGGATTAATTTATATTGGAGCACATTCTCTAAAAAGTTATGGTAAAAAACAAGTGTAATATCCAACATTGTTGCTAAGAACTTGTCTTTTATGAAAAAATTAATTGATAGCATAAGTTTTTTGTTCCACCAAAGATGTGTATAAGTCGTGCATGACCCCATTGTTATAGAAAGTATTAATGTATAACTAACATGAACATGGTTTAGAATCCGGTGTTATGGAATTCTATTTTTAGTTTTGTCTTTGATTAGAAATCTGATGTTATGGAGTTCCATTTTAGCCTTCATTGAGAATTCATGGGCTCCTCTTAGAAGTTTATGTATATTTATTTATGTTAGCTTTAGCCATCATGGTCTTCATGTTTTTTTAGAGTTCTAAATTTTGAATCTATCGTAATTTAGTTTGTAAAATATTTATGTTTTTTTAGAGTTTTAAATTTTGAATCTATCATAATTTAGTTTGTAAATTATTTTGTTATGAAACTAGCTCACAAAAGATAGAAAATATAGATCAACACCTTAGAAATCAACCTCTTCGAGGGGGAAACCTCCTTTACATTACACAAATGAACAATTCTTGGATGATGCAAATGACAATACCTCCTTTCTATAAATAGGAGTATAAGGGGTTATAATGAAATCAGAGTCGGCATAACAATAATAATATAAGGGCACAAAAATAACAATAATGGGCTTCTATGGGGCACAATAATAACAATATGGGAACTACATGGGCACAACAATATAATAAGGGGGTTGCACTAATAACAATAAGGGGTTACACTAGTGGTATAGGGACCTAACATGCCCCTCTTCTTCAAAAAGTGTTGTCCTCAATGCTTGAGTAGTTTTGGATGCTTCTGTATAAAATTCTTGTCCTCCCATGTGAAATCTTCAGCGGGTAAGTTCTTCCACTTGATGATATACTCTGAAATTGATCGCTTTCGTAGCTATTGGGTTCTTGTTTCCATGACTGCTTTAGGTTCCAATATGATTTTTCCTTCCTCATCAAGTTCTGACAATATTGTTTGAACTGGGAGCTTGTCACTTATAAACTTCTTTAAGCATGAAACATGGAAAACTGGGGGCACTTGGGAAGATGCAGGAAGCTCCAATTTGTATGCCATAGTACCAATCTTTTGCAGCGCCTTGTAAGGACCATAGTACTTTGGTGATAATTTATTATCCTTCTTAGCTTTCTTAAGGGACATTTGTTTGTATGGTTGTATTCGTAAAAATACCCAATCGCCTATATCAAAACTTCTTTTGCTGCGATGTTGATCTGCCTGTTGTTTCATTTGATTCTATGCCAAAGTGAGGTTATCCTTTAAGAGTTGGAGAACTTGTTATTGTTGAGGGTCTACCTTAACACCTTCATGAGATACAATATGACCCAAGTATTCCACCTATTGTACTCCAAAGAAAGATTTGGAGGTTTTTGCATATAATTGTTTCTCGTCCAATAGTTTGAGCACTCTATCAATATGTTGAACATGATCCTTCCAAGACTTGTTGTAGATTATTATATCATCAAAAAATACTAACACAAATTTTCTAAGGGTTTGAAAATGGAAATCATCAAACCTTGGAATGTAGAAGGTGCATTGGTAAGGCCAAAAGGCATGACCAAAAATTCATAATGACCCTCTTGAGTTCTAAATGTTGTTTTCGGAATGTCTTTAGTCTTCATTCTGATTTGATGATATTTTGCATGAAGGTCCAACTCGTTGAAGTAAATTTCTCCATGAATTTCATCCAATAATTCATCAATGAGAGGAATGGGAAATCTATCTTTAATAATGAGATTTTTGAGCTCTCTATAATCTAGACACTGTTGAAAAGTGGGCAACAAGAAATGCTAAAAATAGAAATTGCTAAAAATAGCAACTGCTAAAAATAGCAGTTCTGCCAGTGTGGATATTATCAACATTGGGTGAGAAGTGAAAATGCTAAAAATAGCATTTCATGGTCCCTTCCTATTTTAGTTAGTCCTTAGACTAAATATAGGAAGTAAAAACGAATTTGATATTAATAGCAGTTTGTAAATTAATTAATTAATTCAGTTTGAGTTAATTAGTTAAGGAATTATGAACTTGAAGTCTATGTGAGAACATGCAATAGTTTCTCCTTTGATTAAGGAATTTATCCCTTGATTAAAGGAGATAAGGATGAGTTCTATATTGAGTATATCAGTTGACTTAGTTTAACTTAGTCAAGTCCAGTTAGATTAATTTAACAGTTTGTTAAATTAATGAGAGTTCAGTTAGTTAATGCTTGCATGCATGTAACTACTGTATTTCAGATAACTGAGTATTTACTCATGGATAACTCATGCATGTCAGTTTAGACAGAGACCTAGTTGAGATCAGATGGAGGGACAATGTACTATTAGTTGCTAGGATATTCCTTGTGAATATTCCTTGCATGCAGGAGGAATATTATTCCTCATGGATTGCGTAGTTGGACCTGAGGTTGACAGTAGGTATGATGGGGCCAATTCACACATGTTATGTAATTGGACCCCAATCAAAATTGTGCAAGGAAATAGGAGCTTGGAGGACTTGTGGCCTATATATTGAGGCCTAGGTAGTCTATGAGCTTCATCTTCTGATTGCAGAGAGAGCAGGATAGCTTTTGAGCTGATTCTTTTTGTAAATTGAAGAGGATTTCCACTTGATTGATAATACAGTGTTGGGGTTTTAGGCTGGTGCTTTCCCCAGTGATATATCTTGTGTTATGTGTGATTGTTTCTTCTTAATCAGTTATATGTGTTCTTATTGATGTTGCTCATGTTCAATTAAGCTTCTGCTAAATTGGTTGTAGAAGTAGATCAAGTATTTTTCTTTAGTCTATTGCATTATTAGGTAATCTACAGTGGGAATTTCTACATGGTATCAGAGCTAGCTGATTTGTAGAAAAATTCTACAGACACATGCGCCATGATCCATCCTTCTTGTGCACCAATACTATTGGAGGAGAGAAAGAACTTTGACTAGGTTTAACTATACCAGCCTCTAGCATTTCTGCAACCATACGTTAAATTTCACTCTTTTATGCAAAGGGATATATGTAAGGCCTAATGTTTGGAGGAACACTTCCTGGAAAATGAATAGAATGACCATGATCACAAATAGGTGGGAGGCCTTTGGGAGTCTCAAATACCTTGGAATGATTGTCCAAGACTTTTTGGAGATATGGAGAAATAGATGATTTCGATGTGGGAACCTCTAGCGAACATAATTGTGCAATTATGCCACCTTGTTCTTCCTTTAGAAGCTTTGTCATGCTGTTAGAGCTGATTATCTTTCTCGGTTTCCATGCGATACCCCTTAATTCAACTTCCTTTCCTTCTGAAAAGAATTTCAAGAAGAGTTCTTGAAAATTAAAAGTTATCGTACCCAAAGATTGTAGTCATTGGATTCCTAGTGCAACATCAACACCACCCATTGGAATGGAAAGCATTGGACTATTCAAAACATATTCTCCCATGTATAGCTTGATATTATGGAACTTTCTAGAGCAATTTATGGTTCTTCCATTTGCAACCATCACTTGACACTATGGTGCTGGATATATGAAGTAATTTAATTCCTTCGCTATCTTACAATGAATAAAATTATGGGTACTGCCCGAATCAATCAACACTATTGCTTTTTTCTTCTTGATATGTCCTTCTATATTGATAGTTTGAGGAGTGGTAATTCCTGCTAATGCATTACAATATATGGTTAGATTCATTTCTTGATGCTCGATGTAATCTTTCACTTCTTGAACCTTTTTCTTCTTGATATATCCTTCTATCTTGAGAGTTTGAGGAGTGGTAATTCTTGCCAATTCTTTACAAGATATGATCGGATTCATTTCTTGTTTCTCTAGGGTTGGTTCTTGGTGTATATCCTCTTCTTTTGACATTTCTTGATCCTTTTCTTCCTCCTCTTCACAATCTATGTAAAATAATTTCTTCTCAACACACTTATGACCTTTAGTGTATTTGCTATCACAAATGTAACAAAGCCCTTTTTCTCTTTTTTCTTCCAATTGTTGTGGTGTAAACCTTGTAGGTTGTGGAAGGCTAGGATAGAAAAAACTTCCATATTTATAGTTGTGAGTGGTAGGATTCCTTTTTTCCATTATTTCGCTTTCAATTTTTCTTGCCAACTTGAAAGCCTTCTCTAATGAATCAGGTTCCCAAAGACGAACCTCATGTTGAATGTTATCCTTTAAAGTCCCTATGAAGACATCAATCCTTTGCTTATCTGGAATATCATTTACCCTTATATTCAATTTTTGGAAGTCCTCAATGTGCTCTTCCATTGAACCCTTTTGTCTGATATTTATCAATTGGCTAAAGAAGGTGTTGCTCTTTGTATCCTCATAATGTGATATCATTTCCTCCATGAAAATTGACCAAGTGACAAGTGGTTTACGAGAACAAAGCCCTTTATACCATAAAAATTGATTAGTTTCTAAATGTAAAGATGCAATACGTACCTTTTGTAACAATTTTACATCATGTAGAGAAAAATATTGTTCCATCTGTAGTATCCAATTTACGGGATCCTTGCCATCAAACTTCCTCATATTGCCTTTTCATGACTTTAGGAGATTGATCTTGAAATGACCGTAACTCTGTAATTTCAGATTTCCCAGGTCTGAAATTGTGACTTGCAGTAGCCCTCTGTGTCTTCTTTCCAATTTCTCTAGTTTGATTGAAATTGGATTCTCTAAGAAAGAGTTATGTCCAATATCCCAAGATGACCTACTTATATACTTTTTCAATAGAGCGAACTTGTACAAAGTGTCATGTGTTACTGTTTCAACCTTCGGACCTGAAAACAATACACAGAAAAGCACAGTCTGTCCTTTTTCTATAGCATCTTATGCAATTTCAATCTGATGCTCAGAGAGAAAGTTATGACGATTTTCCCTAGGCACCTATTTGGTATGTAATTCGGGAGCTTGCAGAAACCCTAAATGTCTTGGATTGTATCTACGAAAATATAGTGAAACAAGATCTGAAATTCAGGCTCAAGTTTCACCACCATTTCATCTCAAATTGGTTTTAATTTTAGAGTCTAAACCTTCATAGAAAACAAATTATAGCGAACATTCCATGATGACCTGTTTGAGATAGAATTCTGGAGCTTGCCAAAACCCTAACGTCCTCAAATCATATCTCCGAAAATATAGCGAGACAAGATCAGAAATTCGAACCCAAGGTTCAGAACGATTTCAGCACAAGTGGGTTATTGTTTTAGCTTCTGAAACTTCATAGAAAAACGTTATATCGAAAATGCCACGATGACTTGTTTGGAGCGCGAAACCTTAGAATCCAAAGCTCTGATACCAAGTGTTATGAAACAAACTCACAAAAGATAGAAAAGATAGATCAACACCTTAGAAATCAGCCTATTCAAGGGGGAAACCTCCTTTACATTACACAAATGAAAAATTCTTGGATGATACAAATGACAATACCTCCTTTCTATATATAGGAGTCTAAGGGGTTATAATGTAATCATAGTCGACATAACAATAATAATGTAAGGGCACAACAATAACAATAGTGGGCTTCTATGGGGCACAATAATAACAATATGGGGACTACATGGGCACAAAAATATAATAAGGGGATTGCAATAATAACAATAAGGGGTTACACTAGTGGTATATGGACCTAACATTTTTGGTTTTTCATCAGATATGGTGTGATTGATTAAATTTGTTTTTTCAACAAAATGAAGAGTAGCATTTCTATTAATAAAATATGGGAGAGGGCCTAGATCCCTTATATTTGGATGTCTGAGACAATAAACACATCTTCAACAAAGTAAAAAAAAAAAAATACTGCTTTGAGGATTTGCTACACAGTGGCCAACAAAAGCGCATTTAGCATCGACGGTTTCAGCAACAACCACGAAGTGAGTGAAGTATCACCAGAGATGCTAATGGGTGACTGTCGGAACTAGGTTTCTGCAGTTTGACATGACTGTCTATGATATGCGACAGTGAAATCCCACCGACAAAACCTTGACCATCACTCCAGTACTACGTACCGTGCAAGGATTTTAGCCTTTTGGCTTACTAGACAACGCATAAAATTGAGACCAATAGTGCGTGGGAAGTCCCAATAGTTTACACTTTTAACCATTAGACATTATACCAACACTCACCCATGATTATTCCCTCCTACAAACCGACAATATTATCTATTTTCCCTGACTACCTTACAATCACTAAACCCATTAAGCACATTGATATTTATCCAATATTGTAATAAACCAATTGACATACATAAATCCCACACGACATAAAATTTATGAAATTATAACCATTAAGCATGGATAAAAATGTCTAGAACTATTATAAACTCCTTTTAACATCTAGAAAATTAATACACATAAACAATATTAGGCACTCAAACATAGATAAAAAAGCATAGGGGTCAACCCATGCGTCCATTACTTCATATTATCATCAATGAAAAAGGAACTACGTGCCGATTACATCCATCAGACCAACAAGCTCACCCACCTTTAAAATATGTGTCATGTACAAACAAGATTATAACTCATAGCATGAAATCTAGACATATGAATAGACATCAACAATACCGTAATGATTCTGGTACAACCGATGCAGGTGTGATCAAAGAAGCTAGTCATCCTAAGCTCCTCCAATAGGATAAGAAGGGAGTGCCACTTCTTCCCTCACCACAACAGGACTCTCGAAAAGAATCCTTTCCACCACTGTTGCTCTAGGGTCGAGTTCTATATCTCCCCCTGGTATTTATCTCCTTCTTGCAACCATACCCACACTCTTCATTGATAAGGGAAGGGAAGACCTTAAATTGGTTGTTTTCTTCATGAAACAAGTCTCCATATTTTCCACTTGCCCAGGTGGGGGTTTTTTCCCACACAACCTTGTGCAATGCAATGACACACTAGGACAAAACCCCATCCTACTGCTACAACCCTCTTGGTGGAGGCTGCCCTGACACCATTTTTCCATATGGACTTGCAAAGCCAACCTTAAAAGGGTGTCAGGGTAAATTAACTGGTATAACTATAGCCTTACATGAGAACCATATCTGTGAGTGGTGGTGAACCTCCTTTATTTGGACCTCCCTATACAACTTAACCATCCTCCTTGACCTATACCTCCCATTCCTATTTCCCTCATCCAAGCTTTTGTGCACAGTCTCCTTTTCCACACTTGCACCCTCTTATTATTGTCAATATGTTGACGGTGCTGGACCACCCAACATGTCAGGGGATCTCCCCAGAAATAAGTCCCAATTAGACCTCAGACTATTTGGTGTAGGAGTCCCAATAGTGGGTCGTATGGTATCTCCTTGACCACGTTTTCACACAGAGGCAAGTAAGATGTCCCTATTGGTAGCAAGGGTGTGACAGTTGTGGCAAGTCAAGGAAGGTGCATGAACAGTTCTAACACACGACAAGTGGGGTGAGTGCACCCCTTGGAAACCTGTGATAGCACGTGGCTTGGAAGGGAACACATGAGCGAAGATGCATCCGAAACTGGAAAGCAATTTAGCGAGCAATCCAAAGTGATGGTTAAACCAACATCACATTTCATTAAGATTCATACATACTTATACAGAATAATCCATATATGCATGCGTAAGCAAACATATACATATATCATTTAGAGTAAACAAGATAGCTAGAATACAATACGACATATGCATGAAACATGATGGCTCTGTTATATTAAGAAGTGTAAGTTCCAGTTATACAATACATCCATGTCCAACCACTAGTTCCGATAGCGAAACGTTCCAGTCACAACCGCCTGCTCCTCCAAAGAGATATACTAGCTCTACATAATGGAGAAGACAAGGTTTGTTACAATACTTTCCAAGCTTTCTCTAAGACACTCCTATCGGAAGCTTGGCTGACCAAAAGCCCATACAATGAGTTATACGGGACTATATATAGAAAAGGGTGGGGTGGCCCTTGACATTCCCCTTTGTGATAGTTCACCTACCCTCATGACTCTTCATCTACTCTGTGACTATCACATCCAACTATCGACACTTGAACTTACACTTGATAAGACATTAGATACAATCTGCACATGTACCCATGTGAGACAAAATAGGTTTGAGAAATCCATGCAAGACATCACTATGCCTCAGACAACTGTGAGAAGACAAGCTCTTTGACATCCTCCTGGTGGTTGATAGTAGTGAACTGATGCCAAGCTCGGTAGTCTGCGATGGTGTCCATGTAGTCTAAGGTGACATCTTTCTAGAAACGAACTCTTGCCTCCATAGCATCCAGGTACACTGCTCGGGCTCCTCTGTCCAACTCATATGATAGCATTCGCATCATTGTCTTGAGTAAGTTTGGATCCGCAACATACTTGTGCATGGTGTTTGCACTGATCACCAAGTCTAGGTTGATGGCTATGTGCATCAAATCGTCAAAGTACGAGTCAAGCTCCAGTTGCGCATGTGCCTTTGTCTTCACCTGGGTGAGTGCCCCAATAGATGGGATCACATGTGCATGCACAATAACATCCATACTCATGAATACCCGTGCATGGGAAGCTTGTAGAATAGTAATGAGCTGCGAGAGATCTTCATAGTTCCGGATCTGACTCCAGATGTGTGCTTTCAGCTCGGCCGCTCTAGGCTTCATCATCTTAGGAAAGTGTAGTAGGGCTCCCTTGTATCTTATTTTCCATGTTTGCATGTAATCAATAGCAGTATGCATATTTGATAAGATACATGTTCTCCTTGCACATTGTTGCTGCGAATCATTGAGATGGAAAACTGCCTTATGCATGGTACCAAACTTGGAATACAACACCCGCATGACTGTGTCAAGGGACAATACTTCATCCAGCATTGCCTTCTTTAACTCTGTTTGGGCGGATGCTGTAACCAATTCTCCTCCCTGCTTGGTCATTTGTAACTCCTTGGCCATTCTCTCATTCTTAGCTATCAAGAAGCGAACACTTGAGCTAGTGGCTTTGGCATATGCTCTGGTAGCATCGGCCAATGCTGCTGGATGTTTGCGCACGTCAGACATGATCACTCGTTCCTCAAATTTCACAGGAGATGTGTGATATTCCGGAGTCGAAACTCTGTGAGACTGCACAACTCTATGTTGGGACTCGTCGAATGAGATGTTGTGCATCTCCTCCTTTGGATTGTCTCCAAGGATCTAAGTGTCTCCTTGGTCGCTTGGGACTTGCTCCACTTCTGGATGTGGTGAAGTTGGTGGATCAACGTCTTGGTGGTGAGGCATGAGGTCGATGTCTTGCTCTAACTCCTATTGCTCCATGTCTGTATCCATTTTCTCAAGTTTCTTGTTGAATCTCTTGAGCAAAGTCCTGTTCTTGCGATGGCTCACCCTGTTTGCTTGATGCCAACTATTTGGTTGAGTTGACTACTTGTGTGGGTGCAGTTTCATCTATCTGTACATTTTGCGCCCTCTGTTGTACCTATTCCTGCTACGCTTCCTTTCACTGCCTGTGCAGCTCCTGTTCCTTTCGTGGTTGCTCCTTCAACTCATGAAACTCCTTGTCTGTTTCCTCCATTCTCCATTTTTTTCTCTGCCTTTGCGTGTTCCTCTTATCGCACTGTTTCATTTTCGCCTCTATTGCCAAAGCTGCTTTCTGTACAAGTGGGTCTGTTCGGAACTTGCAGCTTTGTTCCTCCTCCATGCTGTTGACAATCTTCGTCTTTCCCTTGTCGCGGACTGGTATGTTTACCTCTGTTGATGCTTCATCTAGTGCTCTCTGGGATGCTGCTTCACGCTGCTTTGCTAACCATTCTACGGTGATGTTGACTGGTTCATTGGGCCTAGAGAAGCTATGACAATATCTCCATGGGTCTTCCTTCGTCCAATGACATGCCCTGTGGATCCAAGTAAACTGTACTCTCATGCGGTGGTCTTTCACAAGGAAATGTGGGTCATACGGGTTGAAGCTCCGGGCGTCGAATGGATATTTCTTGATCTCCTATATTTCAACATCCGTATGCTTGAAATTCCGTATCTCGTATAACTCAGTCCGCAACGGAAGAGCAGGCCAAGGTGCCTTCTTCTTCCGGTGCAGTTTAGCTGACATTCCTGCTGAGATGTGATATGATACTTCCTGCATGACGAGTTTGTCCAAGGCAAACTTCAACAGAACATGTGGAGGCTTATTCGCGCTATACATCCATATGAAGGTGTCAGAAGGTGAGGCATACCAATCTTCTATATCAATAAGTGCCTCCATTGCTGCCTTCGACATGCAGGGTGGAACCTGTTCAAGTATCATCTTGTATGCCAGGGTGACAAAATGATCGTACAACTGTGTGATAACTCCTCTAAAGCTGCATTCAGACAAAATCTTACAGTAAGTGTTCACAGAGGTCTTCGCCAATGTCCATGCCCACTTCAAGCTCGAGAACTCTTGACGGGCACAGATTGCATCAAAGATGTAAGCGAACATGTAGATTTTTGCTTGCTGACCTTTGGGCGGCTGTTGAGCTCTTGTTACCTATTCCTTCAGCTAGTGAGCCAACATGTCGGAACAGCTGCATGCTTTTCTTTCTCTTGCCTGTTGGTCCAACGCGATCACCCAACTTTGCGGGAAGGTTTCCGTGCTCTCTTGGCCATACAAGTGACATGAAAATATGACCAAGTATTGATATGACTCTCGCAGTATCTTCGTCTTGTAGACCTAGTTGGGTTTCATCTTAAATTTGGCCAGCTCTTTCACCAAGTTCTTCAAGATATCTCTGGAGTTACCATTGCTACTGGGTATGCTGAAGGGTGTCTCCATGGTAATCACTGGCTTCGACATATGATACATCTGTTCATAATATTGTGCCCTGAAGGTTGCAATCTCCATCTCGTGGACACTTCTCAATGTCATCATCTCAGGGTCAGTGTGCGAGATGATCTAATGTATCATGTCTGTGCATGGGAGCACGAGATACCTACATGCAATCCAGTACAAGCCAGACTTTTGGATGTTCACATAGACTTGGTAGTCTTCGAGATCTTCCCCAAATGTGCCTGCAAATGCATCATTGACCTCTTGCCATTTCAGCTTGATGTCCTTGTCTACAATCAGCTTGGTGTCTTCATAGATCGACAGACTTGTAGACACTCACTCAACTGCTGCTCCAGTTGCACTTCTATCAGTGTCCTTTGATCCTTCTCTCTTGGAGGCCATTGATCCTGAACTGCTGAGAGGCGTATGAACACTTGCTAGGTCTGGAGACATAGAGACATGCATGGCAAGAAATCTATAAGCTAAAACCAAAGCAAACTTGAGGAATGACATGCAACATACCTGGGGATTGACTAACAAGGATTGCGCAATTTTTCTTGGGAGGCCGAGAGACTGGCTGTCGAAACTGTGCAAAAGGCAGTCTGGGCTGCTGGAATTACGCAATGCATAATTTCTGCTGGCAATGGTTGCAGGCCCAGTGACTGCATTGTGCAATTTTTTGGGCCAGCAATCATTGCCTCTCAGAATTACGTAATGCAATACCGGAGGACAGTCACTGGGCAAAAATGTATATTTTATGAGAGGAAGGCAAAGCCTTCCCTCTCAAGATTACACAATGTTGTCTTAGTGAGGTAAAGTCCGGGCCAAGGTTGCCTAGACCTGACGGGCAACTGAAAGAAAATGTGAATGCGAAAGCATGGAAATACTAAGTGTAAGTAGGAGTGAATGATCGTGCATGCAAATAGTGAATAAAATATTCTGAAAATGGAACAACATGCATGTGTGAGAAGCGAGTCGTTGAATTGACGACCGTTCATGAAAAATAGTGTCGTGCATGCGACAACAGTAAGATGCTAACTAAAATTGAAACGGTGCTAGTACAAGCTAATATGCATGCAAACGACAAGAAGCATTCACAAAAATCAAGCAAACAACACTCACACAAGCGAGAACAAAAAAAGCGACAGAAATGTTGCAAAAGACAAGTTAAGAGGACTTACCTATAAATAGCCGAGATGGATGTGTCGAAGGCTCCTAGATGTGCTATGGGATGTCAGAGCTCCAAGATCGATGTGATTAAGTGAGCTCTAAAGCGTCGAATAAATAAGTTTGAGGCTCATGACGCGCATGCCACTAATCTAGGAAAAAGCGAAACATAGAGGAAAGATTCTAAAACGATCTTTGCATGTAACCTCCAGCTACTAAAAATAGCTCCCTAAAATCTAGGGATGCTTTTTGCATGTTTCTTTTTTCTATTTTTGGAAAAATCAGCCCATGCATGCAAGTTGCGTTTTCTCAGTCCCGGGTGGAACCGGTCAACCCAATGGCACATGCAACAACCTGCATGATTGAGGGGAAAATCTACGCATTTCTGAAAGGGAGCTGGGCTAGCTACCCAGAAGGATTGCATAATTTTTGGGCCTAGCAGTTGACTGCTGCCCATAATTGCACAATTTTTGGGCTGAGTAGTCCTGCTGGGAGAGATTGCACAGTTTTTCCAGTGAAGGTTGACAGGTAGAATTACGCAATTCTGGAGCCCAGCAGGCTGTCAGACAAGATTGCACAATTTTTGGAGGAAAGGCTGGTTCCCCTCCAGAATTGAGCAATTTCTTGAGGGAGATGCTCAGCGTGTAGTTGGACCAAGTCCGGAGAAACAACCTGTGAGGGGAAAGCAACAAGCTATCATGCACAGTCTGGAAATATACTGGAAAACCACCGAAGCTTGTGTACTTGACAGTGCAAGACATGCTGCTGAGGATGGTTGGTAGGGAGGCTCCAAAAAAAGCTAAGGAAAAAGTTTGGAGGGTGGTTGTAGCCACTACAACACTTGGCGACACATTGGTAGAAATCAAGCTCTCTGAATGGACCTTGTTCGTGAAAAGCAAGTCTAACACCTCTAGAAGTATTGTTCAGTTCTCAGTTCGTCTTGGTTTCCACACTTGCTTGATTATAAGATGTAGCATCTGCCAAGCTCTTGGTCGGTCGACACACATTCCAAGCCAATCCAACATAGTTGTTTTGATTGGGGTAGAGGGGTATATTGGTGCAAAATTAGTATAATCATCAGAGTCTTAGTTTCATCTCTGGCGTTGCTCCGCTGCCAACAAGCTTGGATAGTACCCCAACGGAGTCACGCAGGAACACAAGCATCGCTCTGCTTCCAACGAGCCTGGTCAGTACCTCGGTGGAGTTACTTGCATCACCTCTCTGTGTAGGAAGCCTTTCTCTTCTTTCGCCTTATTCATTTTTCATTTTGAAAATTTTCACTTTTCATTTTTTTCATTTTTCATAACTATGCATAGCACTTATTCATTTCAGAGGTAGAAGAGGGATCCCGACTTATTGAGAGCATAAGAGGTTGTTCCTTCAGAGAAGTATTTTATTATATACCTCTGACATGCCTGTTAATGTTTTCCCCCTCACCTTAGTCTACTTGACTGAGCTACCAAGGGTTAACCCGAAAACAACTGACTAGAGTAGGTGACACTAGTTAGTGCGCAAGCTTTGTGTTTTCACCAAGGTTCACTTCGAACAATATGTATTTTCCATTGACGTATCACAGGCTGAAGATAACAAATTCTTACATAAGAGAGCACACAACAGATAACCAAATGTTGAAAGTTGTACAAGTCGTCTTGTACTTTACCTAGCTTGTTTCAAGAGTCACACACGGTTTCATGCGAAACTAACCTACGAGCACAAAACAAGCAAACAAACATAAAACAAAGCGAAAGCATAAGTAAATGCGAAAGAAAAGTAGGTAAGCAAACAAACAAACATGTGAGGTAAGTAAGAAAAAAATCATGCAAGCAAACAACCAAAAGAAAACAATATACCTACTCCTAAGCTAACGGTGCATGGGCTTGATCACGTGAAGTGATACTTCCAATGCAGCCACTGGCACATTGGTTGACCCATGTTGGTGAATGCATGGTCCGTGAGAAACCCGGTTGGGTCCACAGAACATAAGTGAGTGCAAGTACATGACATGCAGTCTGTGGACTTGTCACAGTGTTGTGCGACACTACGTGCAACTTAGAAGCAGACACATACTCTTGACTGTGACATGCAAGCAAACAAAAGAAACAAAGACAACTTGCGTTGTGCACATGTGCTTGCAATGTAAGATTCCTCTAATGCATGAGTGATGGGATCGTGTAGTTCGAGTGGAGGAAGTATGATCTGTGTGTGAGATTGATCTTCAATGCATACAGATGAGTGATGAGGAGCCTTGGGTGTTTCAATAATTTCCTGATCAAAAGTGAAACTAACCTCAGGACAACGAGGGCCTCACATAACCATTAGCTTGGGCTGAAGTGCCTTGACAGTCTGGGGTCGACTTCGTCAACAGATAGATCATAATAAACCGGTGGCTTCGAAAAATCAACTGCGTTAGAATCATCATCGTGATCAAATATGAGAGAAAATAGATCACGACAGCTAAGATCAGCAAAATCAATGATTTCATCAACATCCTCTTGATTTGATGAATCAAATAGAGGGGTAGAGGAGAAGTGGGACAAATTCACCCTCCATGTTTCCGGAAAAGGCAGATGAAAACTCAAGTGGATTTTCAATGAATAATTTATCCTCTCTGTTGTTGGATGATTGACTGACATCCGGTGTGTCCTACGAGTGATCATCAATGGGTGCACCCGTAGATGGAGATACACATGTGAAATCATTGATGGAAGTTTCACCAAAGAGGTCAGGGAAGAACGAAGGAGGCTTAGACAGAAAGGAGTCATTCTTCACCGAGTGTTCACGCTGAAGCTCCCGGTCATACTCTTGATGGATGATAGCGCATGTTGGTTGTGCAACACCAACTCCATCGATGGCTTGATCCTCGTTTACAGCAGGTGTAGAGTCCGGAATGGAAGAACACAAGACAATATCATCCGAAGGATCATCTGAGTACGAAGACGGAGGTTGTGGTACAAAATGCATATGACAACTCGATGAACTCACAACCAAATATGCGTGAAAATAAAGTGAAATGATGTTGGGAATATGTGACAGTTGAACCGATGTTTGAGCATGCTTTCCCGCATCACTCTATAGTGGTGAAGCTGTTTGATGAGGGGACGACGGACAATCACTTGTGACAGTGACTGTGTCCGTCTGTGGTTGCACAACTCCATCACTGAAGTATGCTGAGCGAGGCTTGGGCTCAAACTTCTTCTTGGGATGAATTGATTTGTTAAGACAATACTCAAATCTATCCCAAACATAAGGAAATTTCATCTGGCTTTTCAGAGCTTGAAACTACAAATCACAGAAGTGCTGCCAAAAATCCATAGGCGATTCATGCAGAGCCTTCCGTTGTTGTAACAATTTTTGGTCAAGATATTCTGGATCAAAATGATGGAAAGTATCTTCAATGAGATCACAAATATGATTAAGTGAGTGCACACTGTCAGTCGGCAGGCTGCAACACCATCGTTTTGGGGATTCGTGAAGTGCATGTGCAATCATCAGGCTGTCTTGTTCGTTAGAAAACCCATCTTCCTCGTCAAGCATGGAAAGGAAGTCATGTAAGAACACAAGCCATGCCACTTCGCCTTCACCATCATATGTGAATTCGGACACGAGATCTTTGAACTTCCTCGCGATGTGGAGAGGTTCGACATGTGAAAGACATCGTGGAGGGATGAGTGTAACAGGATCCATGACAGATGTGCAAAGGTTCAAAACAGGATGAGAGGACACAGCTTGTCATCTAGCCCTCCTTCTAGTGCTAGAAATGTTGATGGTGCTGGACCCGCCAACATTTCAAGGGATCTCCCTAGAAATAAGTCCCAATTAGACCTTAGAATGTTTGGTGTAGGAGTCCCAGTAGTGGGTCGTATGGTATCGGCTTGACCGCAGTTTCACACAGAGGCAAGTAAGATGTCCCTGTTGGTAGCAAGGGTGTGATAGTTGCGGTGAGTCAAGGAAGGTGCATGAACGGTTCTAACACACGACAAGTGGGGTGAGTGTGCCCCTTGGAAACCTGTGATAGCAAGCAGCTTGGAATGGAACACACGAGAAAAGATGCATCACAAACTAGAAAGCAATCTAGTGAGCAATCCAAAGTGATGGTTAAACCAACAACACATTTTAGTAAGATTCATACATACATATACATAATAGTCCATACATGCATGCGTAAGCAAACATACACATAAAACATTTAGAGTAAACAAAATAGTTGGAATACAATATGACATATGCATGAAACGTACTGGATCTGTTATATTAAGAAGTGTAAGTTCCAGTCATACAATACATCCATGTCCAACCACTAGTTCCGATAGTGGAACGTTATAGTCACAACCACCTGCTTCTCTAAAGAGATATACTAGCTCTGCATAGTGGAGAAGCCAAGGCTCGTTACAATATTGTCCAAGATTTCTCTAAGACACTCCTATCAGAAGCTTGGCTAACGAAAAGTCCATACAATGAGTTATGAGGGACTATATATAGCAAAGGGTGTGGTGGCCCTTGAAATTCCCCTTTGTGACAGTTCATTTACCCTCATGACTCTTCATCTACTCTATGATTGTTACATTCAACTATTGACACTTGAACATATATTAGATATCATTTTTTGGGATTCAACTGCGTTAAGTAAGTCATTCATCTATGACCATTTCCATGAGAGGTAGTCGTAAGTGACTAATTTCTCATGATTTTTGAATAGTCCGCTTAGCACTCATTGCATCGAGTGATGCTCACCAAAAAATGGCTTTCCCAGAAAATGATATCTAATATAATGCACTGCGAAAACCCCCAATTCTTGAACTTACACTTGACAAGACATTACATACAATCTGCACATGTACCCATGCGAGACAAAATAGGCTTGAGAAAGTCATGCAAGACATCACTATGACTCAGGCAACTATGAGAAGACCATATCTTTGACATCCTCCTGGTGGTTGATAGTAGTGAGTTGATGCCAAGCTGGGTAGTCTGTGATGGTGTCCGTGTACTCGAAGGTGACATCTTTTTGGAAACGAACTCTTGCCTCCATAGCATCCGGGTACACTGCTTGGGCTCCTCTATCCAACTCGTCAGATAGCATGCACATCATTTTCTTGATTGCAGCCGGACCAACAACATACTTGTGCATGGTGTCTGCACTGATCACCAAGTCTGGGCTGGTGGTTATGCGCATCAACTTGTCAAAGCACAAGTCAAGATGAAGTCGGACCTTTTCCTTTGTCTTCACTTGGGTGAGTGTCCCAATAGATGGGATCGCATGTGTGTGCATGACAACATCCATAATCCTGAATATCCATGCATGGGAATCCTGTAGACTAGTGATAAGATGCGAGAGATCTTCATAGTTCTGGATCTGACTTCGAATGCGTTCTTTTAGATTGACCGCTCTAGGCTTCATCATCTTAGGCAAGTGTAGCGGGCCTCCCTTGTATCTGATTGTCCATGTTTACATGTAATCAATAGCAGTATGCACATTTGATAAGATACGTGCTCTCCTTGCAAATTTCTGTTGCCAACCGTTGAGATGGACATCTGCCTTATGCACGGTACCAAAGTTGGAATACAACACTCACATGACTGTGTCAAGGGACAATACTTCATCTAGTATTGCCTTCTTCAACTCTGTTTGGGCGGATGTTGTAACCAATTCTCTTCCCTCCTTGGCCATTTGTAACTCCTTATCCATTCTCTCGTTCTCAACTATCAAGAGCTAGTGGCTTCGGCATATGCTCTGGTAGCATTGGCCAATGCTACTGGATGTTTGCACATGTCAGACATGATCACTTGTTCCTCAAATTTCACAGGAGATTTGTGATCTTCTAGAGTCGAAACTCTGTGAGACTGCACAACCCTATGTTGGGACTCGTCGAATGAGATGTTGTGCATCTCCTCCTCTAGATTGTCTCGAAGGATCTAAGTGTCTCCTTGGTCACTCGGGACTTGCTCCACTTCTGGATGTGGTGATGCTGGTTGATCGACCTCTTGGTGGTGAGGCATGAGGTCGATGTCTTGCTCTAACTCCTATTGCTCCATGTCGGTATTCATCTGCTCAAGTACTTGTTGAATCTCTTGAGAAAAGTCCCATTCTTATGATGGCTCACCTCGTCTGCCTGATGCCAACTGTTCAGATGAGTCGACTACTTGTGTGGGTGTAGTTTCATTTGTCTATACATTTTGCGCCCCCAGTTGTACCTGTTCTTGCTACGCTTCCTTCTCCTATCTACACAGCTCCTGTTCCTTCTGAGGTTGCTCCTTCAACACATGAAACTCCTTGTCTGTTTCCTCCATTCTTCGTTTTTTTCTCTGCCTTTGCGTGTTCCTCTTATCACCTTGTTTCCTCTTCGCCTCTATTGCCAAAGCTGCTTTTTGCACAAGTGGGTATGCTCAAAACTTGCAGCTTTGTTCCTCCTCCATGTTGTTGACAATCTTCCTCTTTCCCTTGTCACACACTAGTATGTTTACCTCTCCTGATGCTTTAGCTGGTGCTCTCCGGGATGCTGCTTCACGCTGCTTCGCTAACCATTCCACGATGATGTCGACTAGTTCATTGGGCCTGGAGAATCTATAACAATATCTCCATGGGTCTTCCTCCACCCAATGACATGCCTCGTGGATCCAAGTAAACTATACTCTCATGCAGTGGTCTTTCACAAGGCAATGCAGGTCATACGGGTTGAAGCTCTAGGCATCGAGTGTATATTTATTGATCTCCTCTGCTTCGACATCCGCATGCTTGCAATTTCGTATCTCGTATAACCTGATCTGTTATCACCTGGATTGAACCTCAGGCTAAAATAAGGTAATGCCAGGGTAACCACAAACCACGCTTAGCCAAGTATCTAGCCCTACTAGGTCGGGAGAGGGCTCTCTCTGTAAGGATCTCGGTCAAGATGACTAGAGCAGGTAGAGGATTTTAGGCTAGGTATAATATCTCAAAAATTTTTATTTGATTTTGGATGGGTTTTTCTGGATCAGAAGGAGCTGGGCAGGCATACATAAAACATATAAACATATAATCAAAGAAGAAGAAACTATACTAAAACTCCATACCACAGGGATCCCATAAAAATAACTGCAATTCTTATTAATCTCCTGCCAAACTGCTTACAAAGGTGTACAATCAAGCTCTGAGCATCCAACTGAGTCCAACCCTCAACAAAGAGAAAGAAGAAGAATATATAGACAAGTATTCAACCTCCTCCCATCCTCAGGGGTCGAATCCCTAAGATGAGGAGCTAATCTAACTGATACTGAACAAGAAACAAGAATATAGGCATCATTAACAACGTGCCTCTAAAAGTGAAAAACTGATTCATTTGAGCTCAAACTAACTCCTAAAGCAATGAATCTACCCTCTATCACTATTTGTCTACCATAATTACATGCCAAGTCATCATTTACAATGGTAAATCATCCACCATGAGAGATAATCCATGACTACAGTAAAAAACTGGAAAAATAGCAACCTTGAGCAAAATTGCCAAAAGCACAGTGCCACTGGACAAAAGTGCAACGGCACTTTCAGGTCACATTTGGAGGCCTTCCCAGCATCCAAATTGAGCCCAAGATAGCTCATCAGAAATTTATTCAAGTATACTTTCCAAAAAACCTATTATTTCTGAATTTGAAGCTCATTTGACCCCTAAAAACTTGATTCTCTCAAGACTACTTATGCGTGTCCAAAAAGTGGCAGAAAGGTCATTTTTAGGGTGTTTTTTGACCTTTTGGTGGACCAATTCTGCCTCAAAAACTTTGAAACTTTCTAGGGTGCATGTCCTCATTGCTATGAATCCAAAAATGCAATCCATTTATTCAATGGGTGCCCTTAGGAAAACCACAATGCTGGTGGTGCTGCGCTTATAGGCAATTTTCCTGTGTATTGAAATCCAAAATTTGCAAATGACAAAATTTGCTCAAAAATTTCCCAAAATTGGTGAGAAGCACCATCATCACGTGCTCTGGTGAGCCAAGGATGCTTCAACCAACATCCTATGTCTATCCTCCTCCCGTGTGTGGTTTTCTCTGTTTCCTAGCTCTATCTGCTAAGGTGTCACTGCTTGTGTTTTCCTCCTCATAGTCTCAGCCTTCTTGGTCCATGTTTGCAAGGCTGAGGTGTATGAAGGTAATAAGTGAATTTTTTTTAGGAATGAGGTGATGGGAGATGAGCTTGTGACTAGGAAATGAATGGAGGAGCAAGAAATGAGAGGGTCAGCTTTTTTGCTTGAGAATTTGCTCTTGGGAAGAGGGACAAAGGGAATGGGAATGATATGAAATAGGGGTAAAGGGAAAAAAGGACAAGGTGATAGGGGAATAGGGATAGGTGAATTTAGAGCTGTAGGGATAGGTGATAGGATGAACCGTGAGGATTTAGGGTTTTAGGCATCATTAGGGAGATTTTAGGGTTTCATATTAAACATGGAAAATGATGCTTAAACATTGAATTTTCAAACCAAAAATAAAGTGATGGATGTCCACTTACTTGTAATGATGTAAGGAGATAGAAATTTATAGTTTCCTTGAGATTTTGAGGGTTTTTAAGCTCTCCTGCCAAAAGTGCAGCGCCACCCTCTAGAAGCGCAGCGCCAACTCCTAGAAGCTCAGCGCCACTTTTAGACAACTTTTGACTGCCTCCCCGATGTCCAAATTAGGTGTGGGATAAATTGTTGGACATCTTGTCGAGTCTAATTTCCTGAACATCTTGAATGTTTCAATTTGGAGCTCCTTTTCCATGTCAAAAGCTCAATCTCCCAAGACTGGTCAAAATGTGTAGAATGAGGCTGCCAAAATGCAGAGTGTTGTTGCAGTCAACTTTTGAAGGTCTTTCTCAACTCTAAATTGAGCTCATGATATCTCATTGAAAATCTCGACGTGTCTAGTTATCATTTGACTCATCAAGAAAGTCATTTGGTCACTCCAGCTAGGAGAAAGCTTTATTTTCCCAAGGTCACTCCAGAAGTGCAGGAACTCTCTTGTAGCAACTGTATTTTTGACATTTATCTAAAACCATGACACTCGTGTAAAATGTGAAGGATGTTTTTCTTCCTTGGCTTATTTTGGACAAAAACCTCTCTCACATTTTCCAAATGCTTCCTTGTTTGGTCTAAAATATAGTTTGAAGAAAAACCAACCCTATGTGTGGCAAATGATTTGTCCCTTGGAATGACTTATTGAAAAATGATGGAGACATGATGTGTATGAGTTGCAATGGCCTGATACTCACTGAAATGACCTCACTTATGCCTCATATACTTAGATGTCTCTGATTCCATAACCAACCCTAGCTCAATGGGTGAGGAAATGAGGGTTTAGTTCTTGTGGAAAATGATGATTTGGACACCCTTGGGAAAAAACAACTCCCTTTGGCATGCACTTAACCATTTGAAACTTTACCCTTTCACTTAACCATTTCCTTTGTAAAATTCATCTTTTGATGGTTTGGCATTTTTGGAACACTGGGTTAACAACTTGGGATGGTGAAATTATTACATTTGAAAGACATAAAATTACATAATGAAATAAGCATTTCTCTTTACAAATCATCTTCACATGGTGAAGGGATGTTATTTGATCACCCTTTACTTGCTGGTCTTATGTAATGGAATGGAACCTTGGCAACCCTAATGACTTAATGAAACCTTGAAAAACCCTAAATACCTAATGAGACCTTGAAGGACTGAATTTCAAGATGACATAATGACCTCATGACTGATACAAATGGCATGATAAAAATAACTTTATGGATGATGTACAGTCAACAAGATATGAAACTA
This sequence comes from Pinus tabuliformis, assembly GCA_031772625.1. NCBI lineage: Eukaryota > Viridiplantae > Streptophyta > Pinopsida > Pinales > Pinaceae > Pinus > Pinus tabuliformis. The sequence continues at coordinate 1,604,416,889 of CM062817.1, read as the reverse complement.
TGCCAGCAAGTAATCACATTTAGGGAAGAGTGATGTTTTTTGACTAGGACTACCATCAGTGACTAATTTTTTGCATGACCTAGTGGAATGATAAAAAATTGCTGAATCAGACCCCTAAAATGATATGAAAAGATGATTTTTGATCACTGATAGTAGGATGCAAATACTGACACTAACATCGGCCTTATTGGGGATGGTAGCTCCTTGGAAGTGTCAAGAACACCATAGACCAGGTGCCTAACCATGTGGGCCAATATGGTCAAAAACTGAAATTGAAATGCATGACTAAAAATTGACAACTTGATGACCAAACTGACTTTTACTCAACTATAAACTAACTCAATACTAAAACACAATTGACAAACTGGAAAAAAATGCTCAAAATGGAGCTTATTCAATAAAACCTACACTAACTGTTCCATTCATCACCCGATCAAGTGAAATGAAACAACCAATGCAACCAAGTAAGCATTCTGGCTGCTGTTTGAATTCTTTGCAAGTGCTTGTTTATGAGAAAGAAGAGAGAACTCCTAAAATGCAACTCCCATGAAAACTTGTAAACAGATCCAAATTTTCCTAGATTGAATAATATGGATTCTCTATTTGACTCCAAAAATACTGCATGAGGATCTTGAAATTCATGTGCACTAGGACTTAGCTCATCCAATGGAGTATTTTGCTTCTCCTCATACCATGAATGCAAACTTTCATCTGAGATTTGTGACGAGACTCCTACTGAAAATAACAAAGAAACCTGCTGACAGATCAAGTCTGTATCAATACTTTTTTCAAGCTCAAAGTTAGCTAATGGAGAAGGACTTTGACTACAGACATCATCCAACACATCAACTATTGGATCGTGAAAAACTTGAAAATACTGTTGCAACCCATTTTCTATTGGTTCCAATGAGATTGCATGATTTTCTACAGGCTGCTCATTTGAAGATATACTATGCAAAATTCCCTTCAAAAACTGAAATGATTCAAAACATAATGGTACATAATCATCTCGCATCATTTGATCATATGTTCCAGCTTCCAAGTCTTCATCTGCAACCTGACATTCATTGGGGGGCTGCAAATCTAGATATGAGAAGTCTTGAACAAGGATTTCATTGCCCTTTAGATGGTCCAGATCAAAACTTATCGACGGTTGATTTCTGATTGCACAAAAGTTGTCTCTGATGAACTGAAATGAAGTAAAACAAAGAGGTAAAGATCCTTCACTTACTTCAGAATTTTCTGCACTTTCCTCCTCACCTTCATAGCTAATATGCAATGACTAATCACTGAGCTGCTGAAAGTGAACTTCATCCTTCCACAAACCAGTTGTTGATTTGTCTGCAAGACTAGCTTCTGTTTGGAGAACATAATCATCACCATACTGATCAAATTTAGGGAAATCATCAGTCTCAAACACATAATCAAGAATACATGTCAGATCGACAGATCTCTCTTCTCCAAGATGATCTATAAAACAATCATTATCAGATCTATGACAACTGGGATAAGAAAGAAAATCTTTTGGATCAACCACTTGTTCTTCTTCAATCAGCGAGCCATGATCTTGAACATCATACTCATTCCTTATGGTGATATTTTGCATCATCTCTTCCACTGAAATTTCCAAAATGTATAGCTTTACCTCTAAAGATGTCGATTCCTCTGGTTCTATGTTGTTCATCTTTTCTTCCTTCAACTTTGCCCTTCTGATCAACAGATTAGCGTCTACATCTACTGCATTGTTTTGCATCTCTTCAAGTGTTGCAAGGTTCGTTTCCTTCAGCTGAAACTCCATTTCCGGATCAAAGGCTTCTGGGTAGTGTAAGAGAGCTGAATCAGGAGGAGGTCTTACATTAATAGGTGTCGAATAATAAACTTGGTTAAATCTGGCAGAAAATTGTTGTACTGTCTCCCTTGGCTATCTTTTCAACTGGTTATACTCTTCTAGAATCAAGAAAGGGTTCTGTCTGACCACCTACTTGTCGAGGAAAATTTTGATGAACTGCTAGAAATCTGAGATGCTCACATCAGGCAGGGTTTTGAACCAACTCTTGACTTTTCCTTGCAAAGAAAGAGCAAAAAGCCTAACACTGACATCCTCTTCATCAACTTCAAAAAGGTCAAGAAAAGACTCAAAATTAAGTACATGTCTCTCAGCAGTGATGTTGTCACATTCACCATCAAATCTTGGTAGATATAGGAAATGATTTTTAGGGAAAGCATGAGATATAGGAGGTAAAATCAGAGGCTTGTATCTATCTGGAATTTTACAAGGTATAGGAATATGTACAAAAGGTGTAGAATTATACTTGATCTCTTGAAGCTCATCAGTTTGAAGACGGTCATCATAAGATTCAGAAGAAGGGTCTTGATCAAGATCAAAGGCATGCAAATATTTTGTATTCAAAATCTTCAAAGGGAAAGAATCAAATGTAGGTCTAGGATCTTTTCTCAAATACAATATACTTTGTAAAGCCTTCTTCACATTCTCGGGAAAAGAGAAGAAATAATTTATAACAAAGAACATAATGTCTTGGATGAAATTCCAACTCGAATACTTGATCTTTCCATATTTTCCTTTCATGTTTTTGTTGGTTAGGTTCATCCTCCAGTGGAGTCCTTGGATCTGATCTCGAAACTGATTTAGAGTTGCCAGGTGAATGATTTCAGCCTTCCGGTGTCTGATCGTTGTCCACCATCAACAATCAGATCTAAACTTGATACATTTTGTTGAGGAACATAAAACTACGTCCCCAATATGGTCGCAACTATGTTATCAATTGGATTGAACCTCACGCTGAAGGAAGGCAATGCTAGGGTAACCACAAACCATGCTTAGCCAAGTAGCTAGCCTTACTAGGCCGGGAGAGGACTCTCTCCATAAGGATCTCGATCAAAATGACTGAATCAAGTAGAGGATTTTAGGCTAGGTATAGTAGCTCGAAAGTTTTGATTTGATTTTGGAAGGGTTTTGCCGGATCAGAAGGAGCTGGGCAGTTTGGGTCTAGGAAACTAGGTCAGAAATGCAGGGTGTTCTATAGGGCAACGTAGGCATAGGCTTTAGCACTCTAGGGCTTGATGGGGTGAGCTGTTTTATAATGGTGAGAAGCTAAGAAGGGCATGTGACAATCATGGATCCTTCCAGGACTGCAGAAAACATGAAATGGTGAATGGTTTCCCAAGGCAGAGCACTGATGCAATGAATTCTGCCTATCAAACTTGAAAACATTCAACTAGAAGAAATGAAATGATTGATGGAATACATAAAACATATAAACATATAATCACAGAAGAAGAAACTATACTAAAACTCCATACCACAGGGATCTCATAAAAATAGTTGCAATTCTTATTAATCTCCTGCCAAACTGCTTACAAAGGTGTACAATCAAGCTATGAGCATCCAATTGAGTGCAACCCTCTACAAAGAGAAAGAAGAAGAAGATATAGACAAGTATTCAAGCTCCTCCCATCCTTAGGGGTCGAATCCCTAAGATGAGGAGCTAATCTAACTGATATTGAACAAGAAACAGGAATATAGGCATCATTAACAACTTGCCTCTAAAAGTGAAAAACTGATTCATTTGAGTTGAAACTAACTCCTAAAGCAATGAATATACCCTCTATCACTATTTTTCTACCATAATTACATGCCAAGTCATAATTTACGATGGTAAATCATCCACCATGTGAGAGAATCCATGACTACAGTAAAAAACTGGAAAAATAGCAACCCTGAGCAAAACTGCCAAAAGCACAACGCCACTGGGCAAAAGCGCAGCGCCACTTTCAGGTCCCTTTTGGAGGCCTTCCTGACATCCAAATTGAGCCCCAAATAGCTCATTGGAAATTTCTTCAAGTCTACTTCCAAAACACCTAGAATTTCTGAATTTGAAGATCATTTGACCCCTCAAAACGTGATTCTCCCAAGACTGCTTATGTGGTCAAAAAAGTGGCAGAAAGGTCATTTTTAGGGTGTTTCTTAACCTTTTAGTGGACCATTTCTATCTCAAAAACTTTGAAACTTTCTAGGGTGCATGTCCTCATCGCTTTGAATCCAGGAATGCAATCCATTTCTTGAATTGATGCCCCTAGGAAAAGCGCAGTGACGGTGGTGCTGTGCTTATAAGCAATTTTCCTGTGTATTGAAATCCAAAATTTGAAGATGACAAAATTTGCTCAAAAATTGCCCAAAATTGGTGAGAAGCACCATCATCATGTGCTCTGATGAGCCAAGGAAGCTTCAGGCAGCATCCTAAGTCTATCCTCCTCCTGTGTGTGGTTTTCTCTATTGCCTAGCTCTATTTGCTGAGATGTCACTGCTTGTGTTTTCCTCCTCCTCATAGTCTTGGTCTTCTTGGTCCATGTTTGCAAGGTTGAGGTGTATGAAAGGAATAAGTGAATTTTTTTTTAGGAATGAGGGGATGGGAGATGAGCTTGTGACTAGGAAATGAACGGAGGAGTAGGAAATGAGAGGGTCGGCTTGTTTGCTTGAGAATTTGCTCTTGGGAAGAGGGACAAAGGGAATGGGAATGATATGAAATAGGGGTAAAGGGAAAAAAGGACAATGTGATAGGGGAATAGCGATAGGTTAATTTAGAGCTGTAGGGATAGGTGATAGGATGAAGCGTGAGGATTTAGGGTTTTAGGCATCATTAGGGAGATTTTAGGGTTTCATATCAAACACAGAAAATGATGCTTACACATTGGATTTGCAAACCAAAACTAAAGTGATGGATGTCCACTTACTTGTAATGATGGAAGGAGAAATAAATTTAGAGTTTCCTTGAGAGTTTGAGTGTTTTTAAGCTCTCCTGCCAAAAGCGCAGCACCACTGCCAAAAGCGCAACGCCACCCTCCAGAAGTGCAACGCCACCTTCTAGAATTGCAGCGCCACTTTCAGACAACTTTTGACTATCTTCCCGGTGTCCAAATTAAGCGTGGGATAGCTCGTCAGAAAGCTTGTTGAGTATAATTTCTAGAAAATCTTGAATTTTTAAATTTGGAGCTCATTCTCCTATCAAAATCTCAATCTCCCAAGACTAGTGAAAATGTGCAGAATGAGGCTGCCAAAATGCACAGTGTTGTTGCAGTCAACTTTTTGAGGTCTTCCTCAACTCCAAATTGAGCTACCTCATTGGAAATCTCGATGTGTCGAGTTATCATTTGACTCATCAAGAAAGTCATTTGGTCACTCTAGTTAGGAGAAAACTTGATTTTCCCAAGGTCACTCTAGAAGTGTAGGAACTCTCTTGTAGCAACTGTATTTTTGATATTTATGTAAAACCATGACACCTATGTAAAAAGAGAAGGATGTTTTTATTCTTTGGCCTATTATGGACAAAAACCTCTTTCACTTTTTCCAAATTCTTCGCTGTTTGGTCTAAAACATAGTTTGAAGAAAAACCGGCCCTATGTGTGGAAAATGATTTGTCCCTTGGAATGACTTATTGAAAAATGATGTAGACATGATGTGTATGAGTTCGAATGGCCTGATACTCACTGAAATGACCTCCCTTATGCCTCACATACTCAGATGTCTCTGATTCCATAGCCAACCCTAGCTCAATGGGTGAGGAAATCAGGGTTTAATGCATGTGGAAAATGATGATTTGGACACCCTTGGGAAAAAACAACTCCCTTTGGCATGCACTTAACCCTTTGAAACTTTACCCTTTCACTTGACTATTTCCTTTGAAAAATTGATGTTTTGATGGTCTGGCATCTTTGGAACACTGAGTTAACAGCTTGGGATGGTGAAATTGTTACATTTGAAAGACATAAAATTACATAATGAAATAAGCATTTCTCTTTATAAATCATCTTCACATGGCGAAGGGATGTTATTTGATCACCCTTTACTTGCTGGTCTTATGTAATGGAATGGAACCTTGGCAACCCTAATGACTTAATGAAACCTTGAAAAAACCTAAGTACCTAATGAGACCTTGAAGGACTGAATTTCAAGATGACATAATTACCTCATGACTGATACAAATGGCATGATAAAAATAACTTTATGGATGATGTACAATCAACAAGATATGAAACTATGCCAGCAAGTAATCACATTTAGGGAAGAGTGATGTTTTTGGACTAGGACTACCATCAGTGACTAATTTTTTACATGACCTAGTGGAATGATAAATAATCGCTGAATCGGACCCTTAAAATGATATGAAAAGAGGATTTTTGACCACTGATGGCAAGATGCAAATACTGACACTAACATCGGCCTTATTGGGGATGGCAGCTCCTTGGAGGTGTCAAGAACACCATAGACCAGGTGCCTAACCATGTGGGCGAATACGGTCAAAAACTTAAATTGAAATTCATGACTGAAAATTGACGACTTGATGACCAAACCGACTTTTACTCAACTATAAACTAACTCAATACTAAAACACAAATGACAAACTGGAAAAAAATGCTCAAAATGGAGCTTATTCAATAAATCCTACTCTAACTGTTCCATTCATCACCTGATCAAGTGAAGTGAAACAACCAATGCAACCAAGTAAGCATTCGGGCTGCTGTTTGAATTCTCCGCAAGTGCTTGTTTATGAGAAAGAGGAGAGAACTACTGAAATGCAACTCCCATGAAAACTTGTAAACATATCCAAATTTTCCTAGATTGAATAATATGAATTCTCTATCTGACTCCTAAAATACTGCATGAGGATCTTGAAATTCATGTGCACTGGGACTTAGCTCATCCAATGGATTATTTTGCTTCTCCTCATACCATGAATGCAAACTTTCATCTAAGCTTTGTGACGAGACTCCTGCTGAAAATGACAAAGAAACCGGCTGCCAGATCAAGTTTGTATCAATACTTTTTTCAAGCTCAAAGTTAGCTAATGGAGAAGGACTTTGACTGCAGACATCATCCAACACATCAGCTATTGGATCGTGAAAAACTTGAAAAGACTGTTGCAACCCATTTTCTATTGGTTCCAATGAGATTGCATGATTTTCTACAGGCTGCTCATTTGAAGATATACTATGCAAAATTCCCTTCAAAAATTGAAATGATTCAAAACATAATGGTACAGAATCATCTTGCATCATTTGATCATATGTTCCAGCTTCCAAGTCTTCATCTGCAACCTGACATTCAATGGCATTCGGGGGCTGCAAATCTAGATATGAGAAGTCTTGAACAAGGATTTCATTTCCCTTTAGATGGTCCAGATCAAAAATTATCAATGGTTGATTTCTGATTGCACGAAAGTTGTCTCTGATGAACTAAAATGAAGTAAAACAAAGAGGCAAAGATCCTTCACTTACTTCAAAATTTTCTGCACTTTCCTCCTCACTTTCATAGCTGATATGCAATGACTGATCACCGAGCTGTTGAAAGTGAACTTCCTCCTTCCACAAACTAGCTGTTGATTTGTTTGCAAGACTAGCTTCTGTTTGTAGAACATAATCATCATCATAATGATCAAATTTAGGGAAATCATCAGTCTAAAACACATCATGAAGCATACATGTCAGATCAACAGATCTCTCTTCTCCAAGATAATCTATAAAATGATCATTATCAGATCTATGACAACTGGGATAAGAAAGAAAATGTTTTGGATCAGCCACTTGTTCTTCTTCAATCAGCGAGCCATGATCTTGAACATCATACTCATTCCTTGTGGTGATATTTTGCATCATCTCTTCTACTGCACTTTACAAAATGTAGAGCTTTACCTCTAAAGATGTCGATTCCTCTGGTTCTGTGTTCTTCATCTTTTCTTCCTTCAACTTTGCCCTTTTGATCAACAAATTATCCTCTACATCTACTGCACAGTTTTGCATCTCTTCAAGTGTTGCAAGGTTCCTTTCCCTCAGTTGAAACTCCATTTCCGGATCAAAGGCTTCCGGGTAGTGTAAGAGAGCTGAATTAGGAGGAGGTCTTATATTAATAGGTGTCAAACAATAAACTTGGTTAAATCTAGCAGAAAATTGTTGTACTGTCTCCCTTGGTTGACTTTTCAGCTGGTTATACTCTTCTAGAATCAAGAAAGGGTTCTGTTTGACCACCCACTTATTGAGGAAAACTTTGATGAACTGCTGGAAATCTGAGATGCTCGCATCAGGCAAGGTTTTGAACCAACTCTTGACTTTGCCTTGCAAAGAAAGAGCAAAAAGCCTAATACTGACATCCTCTTCATCAACTTCAAAAAGGTCAAGAAAAGACTCAAAATTAAGTACATGTCTCTCAGCAGTGATGTTGTCACAATCACCATCAAATCTTGGTAGATATAGGAAATGATTTTTAGGGAAAGCATGAGATATAGGAGGTAAAATCAGAGGCTTGTATCTATCTGGAATTTTACAAGGTATAGGAATATGTACAGAAGGTGTAGAATTATACTTGATCTCTTGAAGCTCATCAGTTTGATGACGGTCATCATAAGACTCAGAAGAAGGGCCTTGATCAAGATCAAAGGCATGCAAATATTTTGTATTCACAATATTCAAAGGAAAAGAATCAACTGCAGGTCTAGGATATTTTCTCAAATACAATATACTTTGTAAAGCCTTCTTCACATTCTCGGGAAAAGAGAAGAAATAATTTATAACAAAGAACATAATGTCTTGGATGAAATTCCAACTTGAATACCTAATCGTTCCATATTTTCCTTTCATGTTTTTGCTGGTCAGGTTCATCCTCCAGTGGAGTCCTTGGATCTGATCTCGAAACTGATTTAGAGTCGCCATGTGAATGATTTCAACCTTCCGGTGTCTGATCGTTGTCCACCATCAACAATCAGATCTAAACTTGATACATTTTTTTGAGGAACATAAAACTACATCCCCAGTATGGTCGCCACTATGTTATCACCTGGATTGAACCTCAGGCTGAAGGAAAGCAATGCTAGGGTAACCACAAACCACGCCTAGCCAAGTAGCTAGCCTTACTAGGCCGGGAGAGGGCTCTCTCCATAAGGATCTCGGTCAAAATGACTGTATCAGGTAGAGGATTTTAGGCTAGGTATAGTAGCTTGAAAGTTTTGATTTGATTTTGGAAGGGTTTTGCCGAATTAGTGGGAGCTGGGCAGTTTGGGTCTAGGAAACTAGGTCAGAAATGCAGGGTGTTCTATGGGGCAAGGTAGGCATAGGCTTTAGCACTCTAGGGCTTGATGGGTTGAGATGTTTTATACTGGTGAGAAGCCAAGAAGGGCATGTGACAATCATGGATCCATCTAGGACTGCAGAAAACATGAAATGGTGAATGGTTTCCCAAGGCAGAGCACTGATGCAATGAATTATGCCTATCAAACTTGAAAACATTCAACTAGAAGCAATGAAATGATTGATGGCATACATAAAAAATATAAACATATAATCACAGAAGAAGAAACTATACTAAAACTCCATACCACAGGGATCACATAAAAATAGCTGCAATTCTTATTAATCTCCTGCCAAACTGCTTACAAAGGTGTACAATCAAGCTCTGAGCATCCAACTGAGTCCAACCCTTTACAAAGAGAAAGAAGAAGAATATATAGACAAGTATTCAAGCTCCTCCCATCCTTAGGGGTCGAATCCCTAAGATGAGGAGCTAATCTAACTGATACTGAACAAGAAACAGGAATATAGGCATCATTAACAAATTGCCTCAAAAAGTGAAAAACTGATTCATTTGAGCTCAAACTATCTCCTAAAGCAATGAATATACCCTCTATCACTATTTGTATAGAATAATTACATGCCAAGTCATAATTTACAATGGTAAATCATCCACCATGAGAGAGAATCCATGACTATAGTTAAAAACTGGAAAAATAGCAACCCTGAGCAAAACTGCCAAAAGCGCAACGCCACTGGGAAAAAGCGTAGCGCCACTTTCAGGTCCCTTTTGGAGGCCTTCCTGACATACGAATTGAGCCCAATATAGCTCATTGGAAATGTCTTCAAGTCTACCTTCCAAACCACCTAGAATTTCTGAATTTGAAGCTCATGTGACCCCTCAAAACGTGATTCTCCCAAGACTGCTTTTGTGGGTCTAAAAAGTGGCAGAAAGGTCATTTTGAGGGTGTTTTTTGACCTTTTAGTGGACCAGTTCTATCTCAAAAAATTTGAAACTTGCTAGGGTGCATGTCCTCATCGCTCTGAATCCAAAAATGCAAGCCATTTCTTGAATGGATGCCCCTAGGAAAAGCGCAGTGCCGATGGCGCTATGCTTATAGGCAATTTTCCTGTGTATTGAAATCCAAAATTTGAAAATGACAAAATTTGCTCAAGAATTGCCCAAAAATGGCACCATCATCATGTGCTCTGATGAGCCAAGGAAGCTTCAGCTAGCATCCTAAGTCTATCCTCCTCCTGTGTGTGGTTTTCTCTGTTGCCTAGCTCTATTTGCTGAGGTGTCACTGCTTGTGTTTTCCTCCTCCTCATAGTCTTGGTCTTCTTGGTCCATGTTTGCAAGGCTGAGGTGTATGAAGGGAATAAGTGATTTTTTTTTTTAGGAATGAGGGGATGGGAGATGAGCTTGTGACTAGGAAATGAATGGATGAGTAGGACATGAGAGGGTTGGCTTGTCTGCTTGAGAATTTGCTCTTGGGAAGAGGGACAAAGGGAATGGGAATGATATAAAATAGGGGTAGAGGGAAAAAAGGACAATGTGATAGGGGAATAAGGATAGGTGAATTTAGAGCTATAGGTATAGGTGATAGGATGAAGCATGAGGATTTAGGGTTTTGGGCATCATTAGGGAGATTTTAGGGTTTCATATCAAACATGGAAAATGATGCTTAAACATTGGATTTGCAAACCATAACTAAAGTGATGGATGTCTACTTACTTGTAATGATGGAAGGAGAAAGAAATTTAGAGTTTCCTTGAGAGTTTGAGTGTTTTTAAGCTCTCATGCCAAAAGCACAGCACCACTGCCAAAATCGCAACGCCACCTTCCAGAAGCGCAACGCCACTTTCAGACAACTTTTGATTGTCTTCCCAGTGTCCAAATTAGGCATGGGATAGCTCGTCAAAAAGCTTGTTGAGTATAATTTCCAGAAAATCTTGAATTTTTCAATTTGGAGCTCATTTGCCTTGTCAAAAGCTCAATCTCCCAAGCCTAGTGAAAATGTGCAGAATGAGGCTGCCAAAATGTAGAGTGCTGTTGCAGTCAACTTTTGGAGGTCTTCCTCAACTCCAAATTGAGCTCATGATAGCTCATTGGAAATCTCGATGTGTCGAGTTATCATTTGACTCATCAAGAAAGTCATTTGGTCACTCCAGTTAGGAGAAAGCTTGATTTTTCCAAGGTCACTCCAGAAGTGCAGGAACTCTCTTGTAGCAACTGTATTTTTGACATTTATCTAAAACCTTGACACCTGTGTAAAATGAGGAGGAGGGTTTTCTTCCTTGGCCTATTATGGACAAAAACCTCTTTCACATTTTCCAAATTCTTCGCTGTTTGGTCTAAAACATAATTTGATGAAAAACCGACCCTATGTGTGGCAAATGATTTGTCCCTTGGAATGACTTATTGAAAAATGATGAAGACATGATGTGTATGAGTTGGAATGGACTGATACTCACTGAAATGACCTCCCTTATTCCTCATATACTCAGATGTCTTTGATTCCATAGCCAACCCTAGCTCAATGGGTGAGGAAATTAGGGTTTAATGCATGTGGAAAATGATGATTTGGACACCCTTGGGAAAAAACAACTCCCTTTGGCATGCACTTAACCCTTTGAATCTTTACCCTTTCACTTGACTATTTCCTTTGAAAAATTGATGTTTTGATGGTCTGGCATCTTTGGAACACTAAGTTAATAGCTTGGGATGGTGAAATTATTACATTTGAAAGGCATAAAATTACATACTGAAATAAGCATTTCTCTTTACAAATCATCTTCACATGGTGAAGGGATGTTATTTGATCACCCTTTACTTGCTGGTCTTATGCAATGGAATGGAACCTTGGTAACCCTGATGACCTAATGAAACCTTGAAAAACCCTAAAGACCTAATGAGACCTTGAAGGACTGAATTTCAAGATGACATAATGACCTCATGACTGATACAAATGGCATGATAAAAATAACTTTATGGATGATGTACAGTCAACAAGATATGAAACTATGCCAGCAAGTAATCACATTTAGGGAAGAGTGATGTTTTTGGACTAGGACTACCATTAGTGACTAATTGTTCTGCATGAACTAGTGGAATGATAAATAATCGCTGGATCGGACCCTTAAAATGATATGAAAAGAGGATTTTTGATCACTGATGGCAAGATGCAAATACTGACACTAACATCGGCCTTATTGGGGATGGCAGCTCCTTGGAGGTGTCAAGAACACCATAGACCAAGTGCCTAACCATGTGGGCCAATACGGTCAAAAACTTAAATTGAAATGCATGACTAAAAATTGACGACTTGATGACACAAACTGACTTTTACTCAACTATAAACTAACTCAATACTAAAACACAATTGACAAACTGGAAAAAAATGCTCAAAATGGAACTTATTCAATAAAACCTACTCTAACTGTTCCATTCATCACTTGATCAAGTGAAATGAAACAACCAATGCAACCAAGTAAGCATTCTGGCTGCTGTTTGAATTCTTTGCATGTGCTTGTTTATGAGAAAGAAGAGAGAACTCCTGAAATGCAACTCCCATGAAAACTTGTAAACATATCCAAATTTTCCTAGATTGAATAATATGGATTCTCTATCTAACTCCAAAAATAATGCATGAGGATCTTGAAATTCATGTGCACTAGGACTTAGCTCATCCAATGGAGTATTTTGCTTCTCCTCATACCATGAATGCAAACTTTCATCTGAGATTTGTGATGAGACTCCTGCTGAAAATAACAAAGAAACCTGCTGCCAGATCAAGTCTGTATCAATACTTTTTTCAAGCTCAAAGTTAGCTAATGGAGAAGGACTTTGACTGCAGACATCATCCAACACATCAGCTATTGGATCGTGAAAAACTTGAAAATACTGTTGCAACCCATTTTCTATTGGTTCCAATGAGATTGCATGATTTTCTACAGGCTGCTCATTTGAAGATATACTATGCAAATTTCCCTTCAAAAACTGAAATGATTCAAAACATAATGGTATGGAATCATCTCGCATCATTTGATCATATGTTCCAGCTTCCAAGTCTCCATATGCAACCTGACATTCAATGGCATTTGGGGGTTGCAAATCTAGATATGAGAAGTCTTGAACAAGGATTTCATTGCCCTTTAGATGGTATAGATCGAAACTTATCGATGGTTGATTTCTAATTGCACGAAAGTTGTGTCTAATGAACTGAAATGAAGTAAAACAAAGAGGCAAAGATCCTTCACTTACTTCAAAATTTTCTGCACTTTCCTCCTCACTTTCATAGCTGATATGCAACGAGTGATCGCCGAGCTGCTGAAAGTGAACTTCCTCCTTCCACAAACCAGCTGCTGAAAGTGAACTTCCTCCTTCCACAAACCAGCTGCTGATTTGTCTGCAAGACTAGCTTCTGTTTGTAGAACATAATCATCATCATAATAATCAAATTTAGGGAAATCATCAGTATAAAACACATCATCAAGCATACAATTCAGATCAACAGATCTCTCTTCTCCAAGATGATCTATAAAACAATCATTATCAGATCTATGACAATTGGGATAAGAAAGAAAATCTTTTGGATCAGCCACTTGTTCTTCTTCAATCAACGAGCCATGATCTTGAACATCATACTCATTCTTTGTGGTGATATTTTGCATCATCTCTTCCACTACACTTACCAAAATGTCGAGCTTTACCTCGAAAGATGTTGATTCCTCTGGTTCTATGTTCTTCATCTTTTCTTCCTTCAACTTTGCCATTCCGATCAACAGATTAGCCTCTACATCTACTGCACCATTTTGCATCTCTTCAAGTGTTGCAAGGTTCCTTTCCCTCAGCTGAAACTCCATTTCCAGATCAAAGGCTTCTAGGTAGTGTAAGAGAGCTGAATCTGGAGGTCTTATATTAATAGGCATTGAACAATAAACTTGGTTAAATCTGGCAGAAAGTTGTTGTACTGTCTCCCCTGGCTATCTTTTCAGCTGGTTATACTCTTCTAGAATTAAGAAAGGGTTCTGTCTGACCACCCACTTGTCGAGGAAAACTTTGATGAACTGCTGGAAATATGAGATGCTCGCATCAAGCAGGGTTTTGAACCAACTCTTGACTTTGCCTTGCAAAGAAAGAGCAAAAAGCCTAATACTGACATCCTCTTCGTCAACTTCAAAAAGGTCAAGAAAAGACTCAAAATTTAGTACATGTCTCTCAGCAGTGATGTTGTCACATTCACCATCAAATCTTGGTAGATATAGGAAATGATTTTTAGGGAAAGCATGAGATATAGGAGGTAAAATCAGAGGCTTGTATCTATCTAGAATTTTACAAGGTATAGGAATATGTACAAAAGGTGTAGAATTATACTTGATCTCTTGAAGCTCATCAGTTTGAAGACAGTCATCATAAGATTCAGAAGAAGGGTCTTGATCAAGATCAAAGGCATGCAAATATTTTGTATTCACAATATTTAAAGGGAAAGAATCAAATGCAGGTCTAGGATCTTTTCTCAAATACAATATACTTTGTAAAGCCTTCTTCACATTCTCGGGAAAAGAGAAGAAATAATTTATAACAAAGAACATAATGTCTTGGATGAAATTCCAACTTGAATGCCTGATCTTTCCATATTTTCCTTTCATGTTTTTTTTGGTCAGGTTCATCCTCCAATGGAGTCCTTGGATTTGATCTCGAAACTGATTTAGAGTCGCCAGGTGAATGATTTCAGCATTTCGGTGTCTGATCATTGTCCACCATCAAAAATCAGATCTAAACTTGATACATTTTTCTGAGGAACATAAAACTACGTCCCCAGTATGGTCGCCACTATGTTATCACCTGGATTGAAGCTCAGGTTGAAGGAAGGCAATGCTAGGGTAACCACAAACCACGCTTAGCCAAGTAGCTAGCCCTACTAGGCCGGGAGAGGGCTCTCTCCATAAGGATCTTGGTCAAGATGAATGGATCAGGTAGAGGATTTTAGGCTAGGTATAGTAGCTCGAAAGTTTTGATTTGATTTTGGAAGGGTTTTGCCGGATCAGAAGGTGCTGGGCAGTTTGGGTCTAGGAAACTAGGTCAGAAATGCAAGTTGTTCTATGGGGAAAGGTAGGCATATTCTTTAGAACTCTAGGGCTTGATGGGGTGATATGTTTTAGACTAGTGAGAAGCTAAGAAGGGCATGCGACAATCATGGATCCTTCTAGGACTGCAGAAAACATGAAATGGTGAATGGTTTCCCAACGCGGAGAACTGATGCAATGAATTCTGCCTATCAAACTTGAAAACATTCAACTAGAAGCAATGAAATGATTGATGGCATACCTAAAACATATAAACATATAATAACAAAAGAAGAAAATGTACTAAAACTCCATACCACAGGGATCCCATAAAGATAGCTACAATTCTTATTAATCTCCTACCAAACTGCTTACAAGGGTGTACAATTAAGCTCTGAGCATCCAACTGAGTCCAACCATCTACAAAGAGAAATAAGAAGAAGATATAGACAAGTATTCAACCTCCTCCCATCCTCAGAGTTCGAATCCCTAAGATGAGGATCTAATCTAACTGATACTGAACAAGAAACAGGAATATAGGCATCATTAGCAACTTGCCTCTAAAAGTGAAAAACTGATTCATTTGAGCTCAAACTAATTCCTAAAGCAATGAATCTACCCTCTTTCACTATTTGTCTACCACAATTACATACCAAGTCATCATTTACAATGGTAAATCATCCACCATGAGAGAGAATCCATGACTACAGTAAAAAACTGGAAAAATAGCAACCCTGAGCAAAACTGCCAAAAGTGCAACGCCCCTTTCAGGTCCCTTTTGGAGGCCTTCTCGACATCCAAATTGAGCCCAATATAGCTCATTGGAAATGTCTTCAAGTCTACTTTCCAAAACACCTTGAATGTCTGAATTTGAAGCTCATTTGGCCCCTCAAAACGTGATTCTCCCAAGACTGCTTTTGTGTGTCCAAAAAGTGGCAAAAAGGTCATGTTTAGGGTGTTTTTTGACCTTTTGGTGGACCAGTTCTGCCTCAAAAAATTTGAAACTTGCTAGGGTGCATGTCCTCATCACTTTGAATCAAAAAATGCAACCCATTTCTTCAATGGGTTCCCCTAGGAAAAGTGCGCTTATAGGAAATTTTCCTGTGTATTGAAATCCAAAATTTGCAAATGACAAAATTTGCTCAAAAATTTCCCAAAATTGGTGAGAAGCACCATCATCATGTGCTCTAATGAGCCAAGGAAGCTTCAGCCAACATACTATTTCTATCCTCCTCCCGTGTGTGGTTTTCTCTGTATCCTAGCTCTATCTGGTGAGGTGTCACTGCTTGTGTTTTCCTCCTCCTCATAGTCTCGGTCTTCTTGGTCCATGTTTGCAAGGCTGAGGTGTATGAAGGGAATAAGTGAAAATGTTTTTTGGAATGAGGGGATGGGAGATGAGCTTGTGACTAGGAAATGAATGGAGGAGTAGGAAATGAGAGGGTCGACTTGTTTGCTTGAGAATTTTCTCTTGGGAAGAGGGACAAAGGGAATGGGAATGATATGAAATAGGGGTAAAGGGAAAAAAGGAAAAGGTGATAGGGGAATAGGGATAGGTGAATTTATAGCTGTAGGGATAGGTGATAGGATGAAGCATGAGGATTTAGGGTTTTAGGCATCATTAGGGAGATTTTAGGGTTTCATATTAAACATGGAAAATGATGCTTTAACATTGGATTTGCAAACCAAAAATAAAGTGATAGATGTCCACTTACTTGTAATGATTGAAGGAGAGAGAAATTTAGAGTTTCCTTGAGAGTTTGATGGTTTTTAAGCTCTCTTTCCAAAAGTGCAGCGCCACCCTCCAAAAGCGCAGTGCTACCTTCCAGAAGCGCAACTCCACTTTCAAACAACTTTTGACTGACTTCCCGATGTCCAATTTAGGCAAGGGATAGCTCGTTGGAAAGATTTTCAAGTCTAGTTTCTAGAAAATCTTGAATTTTTCAATTTGGAGCTTAATTTACTTTTCAAAAACTCAATCTCCAAAGACTGGTCAAAATGTGTAGAATGAGGCAGCTAAAATTTAGAGTGTTGTTGCAGTCAACGTTTGGAGGTCTTACTCAACTTCAAATTGAGCTCATGATAGCTCATTGGAAATCTCGCGGTGTCTAGTTATCATTTGACTTATCAGGCAAGTCATTTGGTCACTCCAGCTAGGATAAAGCTTGATTTTCCCAAGGTCACTCCAGAAGTGCAACAACTCTCTTGTAGCAACTGTATTTTTGACATTTATCTAAAACCATGACACCTGTGTAAAAAGTGGAGGTTTTTCTTCCTTGGCCTATTTTGGAAAAAAAACTCTCTCACTTTTTCTAAATTCTTCCCTGTTTGGTCTAAAACATAGTTTGAAGAAAAACCGGCCCTATGTGTGGCAAATGATTTGTCCCTTGGAATGGCTTATTGAAAAATGATGGAGACATGATGTTTATGACCTCCCTTATGCCTCATATACTCAGATGTCTCTGATTCCATAGCCAACCCTAGCTCAATGGGTGAGGAAATTAGGGTTTAGTGCTTGTGGAAAATGATGATTCAGACACCCTTGGGAAAAAACAATTGCCTTTGGCATGCACTTAACCCTTTGAAACTTTACCCTTTCACTTGACTATTTCCTTTGAAAAATTGATGTTTTGATGGTCTGGCATCTTTGGAACACTGAGTTAATAGCTTGGGATGGTGAAATTATTACATTTGAAAGACATAAAATTACATAATGAAATAAGCATTTCTCTTTACAAATCATCTTCACATGGTGAAGGGATGTTATTTGATCACCCTGTACTTGCTGGTCTTATGCAATGGAATGGAACCTTGGCAACCCTAATGACCTAATGAAACCTTGAAAAACCCTAAAGACCTAATGAGACCTTGAAGGACTGAATTTCAAGATGACATAATGACCTAATGAATAATACAAATGTCATGATAAAAATAACTTTATGGATGATGTACAGTCAACAAGATATGAAACTATGCCAGCAAGTAATCACATTTAGGGAAGAGTGATGTTTTTGGACTAGGACTATCATCAGTGACTAATTGTTTTGCATGACCTAGTGGAATGATAAAAAATCGCTGAATCGGACCCTTAAAATGATATGAAAAGAGGAATTTTGATCACTGATAGCAGGATGCAAATACTGACACTTACACGATCCACAACGGAAGAGCGGGCCAAGGTGCCTTCTTCTTCCGCTGCAACCTAGATGACAATCCTTCCAAGATGTGATATGATACTTCCTGCATGAAGAGTTTGTCCAAGGAAAACTTCGACATAACATGTGGAGGCTTCTCCATGTTGTACATCCGTATGAAGGTGCCAGATGGTGAGGCATACCAATCTACTATATCAATCAGTGCCTCCATTGCTGCCTTCAACATGCAGGGTGGATCCTGTTCAAATATCATCTTGTACACCGGGGTGACAAAATGATCAGACAATTGTGTGATAACTCCTCTGAAGCTGCATTCGGACAACATCTTACAATAAGTGTTCATAGAGGTCTCCACCGATGTCCATGCCCACTTCAAGCCCGGGAACTCCTGACGGGCACAAATTGCATCCAAGATGTAAGCAGACATGTAGATTTCTGCTTGCTGACCTTTGGGTAGCTGTCGAGTTCTTGTTACCTATTCCTTCAGCTGGTGAGTCAACATGTTGGACTGGTTGCATGCTTTGCCTTCGCTAGCCAGTTGGTCCAACGCGATCACCTAACTTTGTTGGAAGGTTTCCGTGCTCTCTTGGCCATATAATTGACATACAAAGATGACCAAGTATTGATACGCCTTCTGTAGTATCTTCATCTTGTAGACCTGGTTGGGTGTCATCCTGAATTTGGCCAGCTCCTTCACCCAGTTCTTCAAGATATCTCTGGAGTTGGCATTGCGCTAGGTATGATGAAGGGTGTCTCCATGGTGATCACTGGCTTCGACATATGATACATATGTTCATAATCCCGTGCCCTGAAGGTCTCAATCTCCATCCCTATGACACTGCTCAATGTCACTGTCTGAGGGTCAGTGTGCGAGATGATCCAATGTATCATGTCCGCGCATGGGAGCACGTGATACCTGCATGTAATTCGGTACAAGCCAGACTTGTGGATGTTCACATAGACCCGACGGTCTTCAAGATCTTCCCAAAATTTTCCTGCAAATGCATCATTGACCTCTTGCCATTTCAAGTTGATGTTCTTGTCTACAATCAACTTGGTGTCTTCATAGATCAGCAGACTTGTAGACACTCGCTCAACTATCGCTCCAGTTGCACTTCCATCAATGTCTTTTGATCCTGCTCTCTTGGAGGCCATTGATCTTGAACTTCTTAGAGGCGGAAGAACACCTGCTAGATCTGGAGACATTGTGACATGCATGGAAAGTAATATGTAAGCTAAAATTAAAGCAAACTCGAGGAACGACATGCAACATACCTGGGGATTGACTAGCGAGGATTGCACAATTTTTCTTGGGAGGCCGGGAGATTGGCTACCGGAACTGCGCAAAAGGATGTCTGAGCTACTGGGAGGCTGGCTGGCTACTAGAATTGTGCAATGCGCAATCCAGTATGGCCTACTGACTGCTGGAATTGCATAATGCACACTTTCTACTGGCAATGGTTGCAGGCCCAGTGACTGCATTGTGCAATTTTTTGGGCCAGTAGTCATTGCCTCTTATAATTGCGCAATACAAGATTGGAGGACAGTCATTAGGTAGAAATGCACATTTTCTGAGAGGAAGGGAGAGCCTTCCCTCTCAGGATTACGCAATGATGTCTTAATGAGGCAGAGTCCGGGCCAAGGTTGCCCAGATTCGCCATCGGGAAATTGAAAGAAAATGTGAATGTGAAAGCATGGTGATATTGAGTGTAAGCAGGAGTGAATGATTGTGCATGCAAATAGTGAATGAAAGATTCAAAAAAAAAAACAACATGCATGTATGAGAAGCGAGTCACCAAATCAACGACCGTTCATGCAAAACAGTGTCATGCATGCGACAACAGTGAGATGCTAGCGGAAACTGAAACGGTGCTAGTACAGGCTAATATGCATGCAAACGACAACAAGTGTTCATAAAAATGAAGCAAACAACACTCATAGAAGTGAAAACACAAAAAGCGACATAAATGCTGCAAACGAAAAGTTAAGAGGACTTACCCGTAAATAGTTGAGCTAGATGTGTCAAAAACTCCTAGATGTGTTGTGGGATGTCAAAGCTCCAAGATCGATGTGAATAAGTGAGCTATGAAGCGTCGAATAAATAAGTTTGAGGCTCATGACGCGCATGCCATAAATCTAGGAAAAAGCGACACTTGGAGGAAAGATTCTAAAATGATCTTTGCATGTAACCTCCAGCTGCTAAAATAGCTCCCTAAAATCTAGGGATGATTTTTGCATGTTGCTTTTTGCTATTTAGGGAAAAACCCACGCATGTTAGTCAAGTTTTCTCGGTCTCGGGTGGAACCGTCAACCCAATGGCACATGCAACAGCCTGCTTGACTAAGGGGAAAATTTGCGTGTTTTTGGGAGGGAGCTAGGCTGGTGCCTAGAAGGATTGCACAATTTGTGGGTTGAGCAGCTAAATGCTACCCAAAATTGCGCAATTTTTGGGCTGAGAAGTCCTGCTAGGATAGATTGCGCAGTTTTTCCAGTGAAGGTTGACAGACATAATTACGCAATTCTAGAGCCCAACAGGCTGTCAGACAGGATTGCACAATTTTTGGAGGGAAGGCTAGTTCCCCTCCAGAATTGTGTAATTTCTTGAGGGAGTTGCTCAGCCTGCAGCTAGACCAAGTCCGAAGAAACAACCTGTGAGGGAAAAGCAACAAGCTATCATGCACAGGCTGGAAATGTACTAGAAAACCATTGAAGCTTGTGTACTTGACAATGCAAGACATGCTGTTGAGGATGGTTGATAGGGAGGCTCCAAAACGAAGCTAAGGAAAAATTTTGGAGGGTGGTTGTAGCCACTACAACACAATACTAGGGGTGATTCCTCTCACCATTTCCCTAATCCTTCTCATTCTCCATTCAACTCCTTCTGTGCGCTCCCTTATACTTCTTTAGTTTAGCACCACTCTTGTGCAATACTTCCTTCTTCACTCTTGAACAATTCTTATTCCCTCTATTCTTATTCTATCCTCAGACTTCCTCTCAAGTATTTATCTATTCTCCATAAGTCCCTTGGGTAGTATTTTATAGGATTCCATGCTTCCCCATTCCTTCTCGTAGCCGAACATGAAATTAATTCGCACATCATGATTTTTCGATCCGGGTCCCTACATTTCTAGACAATTTTGATAACCATCTTCCTTCGAATCAATTTGATAAGATGGTTCTCTCATGTCTTCCTTTCATCCAAATTAGTTCTAGCTTGCTTTATTCCTTTTACCTCAGTATTAACTAGGTTTAACTCTTTTTCATGATAATCCATGAAAAATGTGACAACTCGTGTGGTCCCTCATGTAGCTGAATTTAAATTCGATAAATTGTTCAACCACTTTCTTTCATTTCAACTGGCACTACCATACCGGGGATGGTATTTTATGGATGGTACTCATGATGTGATTCTGGCTCCACTCGAAATTCCTGAACCTTCACATGATAGATTCTACCTTGTTTGGTGTATTCGAATCCCAAGGATATAATTACCGTAGCCCTTTTCAAATTTTCCCATAGAATAATGTTTTGGCGGGTTTTCCCCCAACACATCCATGATGTTCATCTGTTATAATAGTCCTATGCTGATCTTCCTCTACCTCAACCTCTTTTCTACCAGCACACTAAACTGATTTGTGCCTTTTCTTCTTAACAACTCCAATCAACTACCCAACTATTACTACTATCTATTTAACCCTTATTTATTTACATCATACTTTATATATATACATAAGGGATAACACCCCTTCCTATTAATGCTTATTTCAACTAACCAATTTCTTGAAAAGTGGTGCAGCTATGGGTCGTACCCACCTCTGGTGCACGTATTCTAACGAGGCTTCAAATTTCCCAGAAAGCACTCCTACTGTCAGATTTTCTGAGAAAAGAAATGATCGGTTTCTGGTGATTTTTTGCTGTCGGTGAAAATTTTCCACCTTGGTAGACAACACCCTTCTTGTGTTGCATAGCCGTCCCACGACATATTCAGCTTTAGCTTTGGTATTCCTTATCATTCCCTCAAAAATGTTAAAGTGTCTAGTATCGGTTTTCCGTGCAATAAGTCTGTGACCGTCTCTATAAGGATAAGTCTAAGCCTAAGGTCACAACCATGCTACTCACAACATAACGTTTTAATGGGCCAAACTAGGGAGGATTTTTCCAGAGCTTGAGAAACATGCTCAACATTGAATCTGGTTGTTTTGCATAAGGGTTTCCTCCCTTCCAGCACTGTGCCATTCACCAAGGAGTCCCATCTTGGCTTGGACGCAAGGGTTCTAACAACGTCTGGAATTTTGCCAATGTCCTACTATGGCCATTAGAGCTTGCTAAGGCACCCACCGGTGCTATCCCTCCTAAGCTTACCATAGGTTTCTTCTTTTGGGATCCATGGGTTTCATAAGTTACCAACAAGGCTACTAGGAGATCAATTCTCCTCAAATATAAGCACACCAAGGTGCACCCTAGGGCTTGCAGCGACCTAGCCAATAATGTTGCGGTGCTTGTCAAGAATATCTATGCCATTTGGATATTAGTAGGGACCAGAGGTTTATTCCTCCACATGAAGTAACATTCCCTGGAACACCATGGCTCTCACCAGCCACTCAAGTAAGAAGTTTCCACACTATCTCATCACCGAGATATGCCACAGACTATGGTGTCCAACATGAGGATATTCAACATTAAAGCAAATAGAACGAGGATGCATTCTATTGAGAATGGAAGGATGGAAAAATCAGGTCAACTCATCCTATAAGGTCGTGCCCTACTCACGAGAGCTCATAGATCCATGAACCAAGTCCTGGTTCTGATGAATGTGTATGCCCATCATTAGGGCACACATTACAGTAGGCTATAGATGCTCCTCATGTAAATCACAGGTTAATATGAATAAGGAAGGTGGAAATCCTTAGCATTATCACTTTGTAACATTAACCATGCCAATGCAAACTACCATCAAGGTAACATCATATTGTAACAAGAAGAAGTCCTCTTCTAAATATTTATGTAATCAAATCAAGCCTCTTATGGGTCATTCCAATGCCTTTATATTTTTCATTTTCCATTAGTTATTGTGTAATAGTAAAATTACAGCCATGTATTTTCCTTGTGCATAGAAATACCATTTAAACCAGAAATGAAACATATAATCATGTATTTTCCTTGTGCATAACAATACCATTTCAACCAAAAATGCAACATACAATCATTATCATGTAAAGGATACATAAGAGTACTTATCTTGTGAGCTTTCAGGAAATTGAGTCAGGGACTATGACTCTCCACCCAACCGTAGATAGTTGCAACCAGTCCTCACTTGCAGCTATCACCCCTGAGCCAGATTCCAGAGACTAAGATGGCTTTCTCAAGGGATTGTGTACCAACTGCTGGTTGGAACTAGGAGTCCAAAGACTCTCTCGCCTCCACCCACCAACCACATATTAGTCTACAATTTCAAAGGGAATCTATAGGTATACTACCTCCACCCTTCAGTTATTCAACAACTAGCAAACTCTAGGGAACCTTGAGGCTTCACCTCCACCCTCTTGGGAATCCTGAGGCTTCACCTCCACCCTGAAACACAGTGGTTCCGCCCACTAAGGGAATCCAAAACCCACTTTCAACCAGTCAACAAGCAAAGGAGACCCCAGAACTTCCTGTTAGGAATCCAAGAGCTAAACCTCCACCTAGGCTGTTAAGGAATCCCAGAGAGAACCCATCTCCACCCTCAAGTCCACTAGGTGTCCCAAGGTTTACCCTCACCTACAGAAGCTCCTCCCATCCCCTATTGCTCAACCATAAAGTAAGACAACTCCCTTGGGTGCCCTAGAACAACCAAAAGTGCGTCCCTGTGCGTGCTTCTCCATAGTGAACTCCTTTGTGCATTCTCATCCACGGTTGTTCTCCCTATTCTCTTTTTATCACCCTGGATCTAACCTCTCCTATTCTCTGTTTCATGCTCTCTAGGTTTTGTCTTCCCTTTTTTTGTGTCTTCTTATCCATGGTAGTTATTTTCTTTTCTGTGAGTTCTCTTCCCAATCCACGACTTCATAACCTCTGATAGATGACAATTCCCAACATGATATCCATTGTAATTTCACTTCAATTTATAAATAGTACATGTAGACATAATCAACTTGGGTAGTTGCAGGGTGAAAGACAATTTTTTCCTGCCCACTATTGCACCATCTTCCCCGTGATGGGAAACCATTTTTTCTCACTAGGTTCCCCAAACCTCATGATGGGAAGGAGTATTGGAAATATTGGCTAGTAATATCATTTTTTATTTAATTGCAACATTTTCAAACAAAAAATGCAGATCAAGAAAATATGGAGGCAAGGATTTTGTGAACCTTGATCTGTACTTATTGTTAGTGTTAGTGCATCCACTCTTCAAGTTGCAGGAGAGGAAACAAATTACACGATCCTTCCACTTCAGAAAATTTGGTTCACCGTTTAATCAACACTATCGTTATCAAACAAGCCTTCAAATTCTCTAAAGCCAGTTCAATCAACAAGATCATTCAGCAGACGAGATTTGCACTTTAGTGAAGCTGCGTTAATCAACAAGATCATTAACCAGACAAGATTTCCACTTTAGTGAAGTTGGTTCAATCAAAAAACAACGTGGGTGATGGGAACATGAACAAGATTTCGAGCTTCGAGCCTTCGACATATTTATTGTAATTAAATAACTCAGATAACTAAAGATTACATGAGATTCACAATATCGAAGTCACATCTTAGGAGCATAAATGCAACTGCTAAATGGGTATCAACGATTCTGAAATACCCCTTCAAAACTAAAATGTGAAATCAAAAAGTTGGAGATTTTAATACTATTGAAATTCGTAGTCTAGTGAGGCAACAATTTTTCCTCGGAAATAATGGAAACTCTAGCAAAATTTTGAAGAAATCTGGTAGGAATTTGTGGAAATCCTGGTTAAAACTATCAAGCTTCAGGATTTTGGGTGTCCTAGGGGTTATTAATAGTGTTGATTCCATTTCCACTATAAAAATTGTGATTGAAACACTACCATAATTGATTTTTTTGAAAATTTATCAGTGGATTCCAGCGAAAATTTCACCTCCGGGAAAAATTGTAGCCTCGGTAGACAACGCCGTAGAAATCGACAGGTTGGAGATTTTAATACTCGTCATATAATTTTTAATTATATAGGTCAAATATGGGCAATCATACTATAATAATTCAATAGATGATGAGTTCATATCAACTCCATATTATGAGAGTCAAATATAAGTTTTTTGTATGTTTGAATAATACCACATAACTAATTTTTAAAAATAAATCATTCATATTAATTATAGTTAATAAATGGTTACAAAAATTATCTACTTTAAAAACACAAAATAACTTAAAATATATTAAAAGTTTATTTATCATTTTATTTTTGCAAAATTTCATATGTATTTTTCTTAGAGTTACATTATTGTTAGAGTAAATTTGGATATCTAATGAATCTTATATAAAAAATATGATCTATTAGTTGGAATTTCAGAACTAATAGAATTTTAAAATACTAAATTAATTATAATGTTAATTTGGAAATGTATAAATAAAAGATTATCATGTATACATATTATTATTTTACAATAACAAATTACATATAAATATTGCTTTGAACAAGATTTTGGTAAAGATCATTTGATAAATATTTTTTAAATACTAAATATAGAGTACTTTTGAAAATAAATGTCAAATTAATTCAGGTCATATATATATATATATATATATCAATATATATATATATATATATATATATCCTCGTAAAATGTCACTTGTTTAAATCCACAGGGGGTAGAGTATGTACACGCATGTAGAATTCACGGTCAAATTCCTACTCAGAGTGGGTCCCTTGTCCCATAACAAAGGAGTCTCATACACTAATTTGGTGTTTGTTTGGCCGAGACCTTAAAAATATTATTATTATTATTATTATTATATGGATATAACCTAATGGAGTCACAAATATTTTATATGATTAATTATATAAAAAAATTGATATATAATAATAACTAATTCTATAATAATGTAGTCTAACTAATAGATGTTTTTTCTCTTTTACGGTAAATTTTGCCCAAAATTTGGTAAAGATCTTTTAGAATCGTAAGTTTTAGTTGTATAACCTACTAAATTTGAATGCCCCAAGGTTTTATAGGTTGTTGAATCCAGTTATACATTAAAAACACATTTTTAGTAATAAGAAATCACATTCTTGCCCAAAAGTGACCCAAAATCCACCCCGCCATGCCCCATTAAGAGCTTCCACCTTCACAAAATTGATATATAATAACTATTCTATAATAATGTAGTATAACTAATATATGTTTTTGTCTTTTACAATCTTTTAGAATCATAAGTTTGAGTTGTATAACCTATTAATTCTAAATTCCCCAAGGTTTTCTAGGTTCTTGAATCCAGTTATGGATTCAAAATACATTTTTAGTAACTAGAAATAACTTTCTTGCCTAAATTACCCCCACCCCCAACCCCATAAAAGCTTCCACCTTGGCATGGATGGCCCTATTTAGTAGAGAATAAATCAACATTTAGATAATCTTGGAACAAACCTCCCTCGATCCAATAGAGCAAAACCAAAGTCAATGTTGATTTTGTTGTCGCTTTGTCGGATTAAGGAATGTTTTCTCCAAGATTAGACTACTCTAAGAAATTATTCTCAAGACAAATAGGATCTCATTCAGGTACTCATGTACTTTAGTATTTTTAATTATTATTTAGTCATAAAAATGTTTCTTAATTTATTTTATTATTTATTTTGTTCTTCGATTATCTCCAACTTTTTAAGTCCTATTTTCCTTTTGATTAAGTCAAAATTTTCTTCCAACACTTGCATCTCATCAAAAGGTAGGTTTACATCTAGGCCTTTAGGCCCAACAACAAGTGTTTCATCCTTTTGAACCTAAAAAATGGTATGCATTGTATAAGAATTATTTGGCAATCAACAAGTTGTCCAATAGTATTGTCCTTCAAAGTAGTTGACATGCCTTGGTCAGAACAACAATCCTTATCATACTTTACTTAGAGAATGTTCATGCACTCTTCTTTCCAAAGTTCATACTTTTCTGCAACATAGTCTAGTTATCCTATAGTCAGATTTTTCTCTTCAACTATTGTTTCACTATTTGTTCGACCTTTCTTGGACTTACTTGGAGAAAATGTATGCTTATAAATAAGCTTCCACATGGAAAAAATTGTATCTTATAGATATTTATTGGCTCACTGAAGGGTAAGATCAAGGAGATCTGCAGTTGGCCACCCTGATTTGAATACAAATCCATCCTTCTTCAAAACCTCTTTCCAAACATGTTTTGCATAAACAGGGCATATGGAAGTGATTAAACTTATTTGGACATCCCTGAATCTCCATAGTAAGTCTATATTTATTCCCTATAAAGCACAAGGAAATCTATACTCATCCCGAGCTTCCTAGAGATCATAAAATCCTATCTTCGAGGCCTCCCTGAACATCATGGAATTGTAGTTGCGGTTAGTAAGACTCGATACAATGTTTATTTCATCATAAAATACTTGATCTGCAAAAGTTGAAGGAGGGCCTTGCCTTAAGGATGAGTTTGCAACCAAAATATCATGCATCCATGCAATTTGTTTTTTCAAATAGAGAATCATGATATTGACAGTATCATAAACAAAATTGGCATCATCCATGCGATCTCCTGCATCAACCAAAGAAAATTGAGTCGCATCTGAAGAGAAGTCTTCTATTGCCTCATGTGATGTTTTGAAATTTCCTATAGACTTTGACATTTTTTTCCAAATTCGGCATAAAGTGACCATTGCATCTAAATGAACTAGGCTATTTATCCTTAGGGAATATGGCAGTGTGATTGTAAATACAAAATATCAGATGGTTCTAAATTAAATCCTTGCTAGATACTCACAAATTAAAAGGATACCAGTATTCAAACTCTTTCTTCTTGTGTTTCAAGAGATATGAGGGAATTTCGTATTGTGGGTCCCTCAAGGAATGTAAAATCCCAAACCCAAGCTGTCATTTACTATGGCTTGATTAGAGCAACATTCCTACAATAATGTCCCCATTTTTAAAACGCGGAAGTTGTGTAATAGGCATATCTATTGTGGAATTTGATAATTACTCAATGAGAAATTGTCCATCTCACTGAATTCTTGTTCCAAGGCCAAATTATATAGAACATTATCACCGATTAAGCCAACTTAACGTATGCTCAAATCCATGCCTAGCCTCATAAAATACAACTCCATCTAGGTCAAAAAATTTGCTGCCTTTTTGTTCCACTTAGGTTCACCATAAGTTATGTGCCATTGGTCCATATGGGCCACAATGCATTCATCACCTGACTTAAATATTACCTTTTTCGCAAGCTCCCTATACATGACTTTCTCCCTTGTCTCTAAAATATTTTACCTGATTATTGGTCTTGCTTCTTGAAATTGTGTGCCCTTGAAGTCCCCCATTATCATTGTTTTATCTATGAAATATATAGGTTAAATTAATATCTTTTTCTTTGCAAGTTTGTATTTGTCATTTGGTCTCTTGATCTTCAAATCAACACACACCAATTTAGATGAATTGTCCTCGACTCTATGAAGTGTTAATTATAGGGTTTACATTAAATGGTAAAACCCATTCATCCTTCACAAGGAATTGGGCCCCGAGGGAAAGTTTTAAATTTCGATTTGACAAGGCCATATAATCATTCACTAAATCACTGAGGACACTATTTAGTATTCCAGTGTCTTTGTCTATTACAACTGTGAGCATAGGAAGGGCATACACAACCACAATGACTATATGAGGCCACTTCAACAATAAAGAAATCAAATAATGGCTAGATAGCTCTAAAAAAGATGTAGGCTTCTTAGGGATCTTATACATATGTTGATATGAAAGATTAAGGGAAGCCCTCAGTGATAATAAACACATCAATATCATTGATTTCAAATATACCATGCTCACCAATCCAAAATAAATGAAAAAATAGCACTACATATAGAATGGAGTCATAGTTGAATAATTTTAAGGTGGTTGCATATATCCTAACATTCCATAGTAGAACATACTAGGATGGGAATTGTAACTCGCACACACAACCACCACCACAAGATAACTAATCATAAAATTAAAATGCATCACAAAGAGAGAGAGAGGATGCAAACACATGAATCTTACCAACTTATGTCCCAAAGCTATATTTGACTTCTAGGTTGGTAAGCTATATCTGACTTCTGGGTTGGTATGACTTTGTCATATGAATAGTTTAAATATATGTTCTGATTTAAAACATACTCATACACATTATTGAGAAGTAGGATAGTGACTTCAATGATTTCATACATATTTTACTAGTACTAGTCCTTTGTTACTTCTCACTAGTGACATATATCAATAAGAAAAATATTTCACATCTTACTCAGAAGCATGCCATACTCTAGATTGTGCTTGTGCTCATGTCAACAAGCATAATTTATTAATTCTGGTGCTTATTTAGAGTATGTTACTTTTCTAAGAAATGACTTAGGGTCCACCCTATATGAATAGGCCCAAAGCACTTTACCCAAGACTCTCAAAATTCAAGGGCATTCAAAGTAATCATATACATTAGAAAGTATTCAAGAGCGTATTTAGTAGGAGATAGCCAATATTATAGGGTTTATTGTTTATTCCTTTTATTACCTAGGGCCCTAATATATCTTCCATAATTTTATGAGCATTTCCTCCACATACACGATAGATCTATTATCCTTCCGAGTTATCCTCTGCAATAATAGTCTCATGAGTTTCCATTTCCTCCACATCTAAAATGGTATCCTTTCTAGGTATCTTCAACAATAATGGTCATCGAACCTAAACTCAAACCTGAATAATATGACATTGGTTCAATTATGAAAGTACAAACGTGTCCACTTTTTTGAACATTATATTGGAGCCATCAACTGTATTCAATCTATGTTGATTTTTTGGAGTTCATATAAGATAAGTATCTTGTTGTTGGATTTCACATACCCTTAGTTTTTGATGGCTACAATGTGTTTAGTGGTACTTCATTCAAGGCCTCAACCAAGCAAACACCAAATTTGTGTATGAGACTTCTTTGTTTGTGGGACAAGGGACCCATTATGAGTAGGAATTTGACTCTAAATTCTACATACGTGTACATACTGTACCCCCTATTGATTTGAAAATGTGACCTTTTAAGAGGAATATGTTGTATCATTAATTGTAATTTATTAATTTTGTTAATTAATAATGTGAAATGTTTGTAATATCTTTATGACCTGAATTAATTTGGCATTTATTTTCAAAATTACTTTATATTTAGTATTTAAAAAAGGTGTAATCTAACTTATAGATGAAATGAACTTTTTCACAACCATTTTTCTGGTTAATTTTAATCAAAATACGATGGAGATTTTTAAAAACTTGAGTTTAAATTGTTTAATCTTCATAATTCGAGTGCCCCAGGGGTTTTTCAAGGTGCTGAATACATTTATGCATTCAAATTGTATTTTAGACAACGCAAAATCTTGAAATTGTATTGCCAATTTTGGTGAATTCTGGTGAAAAAGGTTATTTCATCTATAAGTTAGACTACGCCTTTAAAAAATATTTATTAGATGATCTTTACCAAAATGTTGTTCAAAGCAAGATTTATATGTAATTTGTTATTGTAAAATAAGAATATGTACACACGATAATCTTTTATTTATATATTTCCAAATTAACATTATAATTAATTTAGTATTTTAAAATTCTATTACATCTGAAATTTCAACTAATAGTTCATATTTTTTATATAAGATTCATTAGATATCCAAATTTACTCTAACAATAATATAACTCTAAGAAAAATACATATGAAATTTTGCAAAAATAAAATGATAAATAAACTTTTAATATATTTGAAGGTATGTTGTGATTTTAAAGTAGATAATTTTTAAAACCATTTAATAACTATAATTAATATGAATGATTTAAGTGGGCATGTTATAGTGTTTTGCTTTTGCTAAAAAAAAAATTGACTTTCAATTACTTTTGAAAATTTGAAACAAATCCTATCAATTTTATTAAAGTTTTGAAATAAAATAAATATTAAATTGAATAATTTAAAAATGAAAATAATTTTGAAATTTTTTGAATTTGAATTTCTATTTTTTAATTGGTTCATTTGCACGAAATGACTAATTTTATGTAGTTTAAAATTGAATTGTTAGAAAACAAATTTATTTAAAAATTAAAAAAAAAAAATCTCCATGTCACCAAGTGTCATAACAATTAATTAATATTGCATATGGCAAATCTCAATATCTATGAAAATTTGATTCTCTATGTACTAATGGTTTGTCAAATTTATCACCGTATAATGGTAATAAATTCAATTTCAAATATCTGTTAACATCATCACTCATCTCTTTTTTAAATAATCATATCAAATTGGAAAATGACACGTGTGATGATAATGGAATTATTAAAAAATAATGTTTTGTGGTTGACTCAAAAGAAATTAAATCAAATTATTGTATAAATGAAGCATGATTATGCATTTTATCGTTTTTTTACATAGTTAAATATTTTTTTCTCAAAATTATTGTAATTGTTATTTTTCATATATAAATTTATTGAATTTATAAAAAATATTTTTCATGTGAAAATATATCTAATTCATAATTTGAAAGAAGATTAAATATTTTACATTTGTTATTATTAAAATTGGGTAAAGTAATTCTTGTTAAAATTGCAATTCTGGATTGTTGAAATTATTATTTTTAATATAAAAAATGGATTCAACACTATCAAATACTATATTGCAATCACTATTACTCTGGAATTTGTACAATGAATGTTAATATTTGATATTTATAATTTCATTAATTCAAAATGATATCCATAAGATTTTGTGGTAAGAATGTTTGGTGCCCCCTCATATTATTATATATGTCAGAGTCAGTTCATATTGTTTTTTATTTTCATAAAAAAACTTTGACCTTCAATTACGTTTGAAATTTTCAAACATATTCTATTAAGTTCATTAAATTTTTAAAAATAAATAAATATTAAACTATATATTTTGAAATTTAAAAAATAATTTTTTATTTAAAAAAAATATAAATTGTTTTTTTTTTTTTTTAATTAGTTGATGGCTATTTTGATGTGGTTTTAAATTGAATTATGAGGTATAAAAATTATATTAAAAAACAAAATATCTAAAAAAAGTTTTTATTCCTCAAGTATCATAATAATATTTGTTATTGTAGTCTTAAATTATGGTGACAGCTATCCATATGGCATTCTATTGTGCAAAGATTGCAACAACAATCATTATTGCAGTCCCATATGGCATTCTATTGTGCAAAGATTGCAACAACAATCATTATTGCAGTCTATTAAAGTTTATTTGAGTACTTTTATGTCATTGAATTTTGACCTTTTATTATTATTATTTAAAAATAAATTTATAACCACAAATTATATAGACTTCATCAACTATATAGAAACCATATTTTGATACACATCGAAAATAATTATAATATATTATTTTGATATATAAATCTAATAATATAAATGAATATCCTATATATTGTTTCAATAATTATATAAAAATAAAAAATAAATTCAATTACATTTATATACAAATAACATGAAATTTAACTAATTACACTTAGCAGGAGTTGTTACTGACCACCATTATTTATGTTTTCTTCAACACTTTAATAAGTATAGTAAAAATGTATATGTGCAGACTTAATTATATGATTTTACTTAATTAGTAAAAAAATATTAATAATAAATTAAAATGGTTATCGATTCACACAACAAATAAATATGTAAATAAAGTGACTCCATTTTTAATATTTATATTTATATTTTGAATTTCTATATGCAATTTTAGTTCTTTATTGTTTACACTAAAATCTAGCTATCAATTACTTTTCACATAAGAGGCAGGTACTAAGCAACAATGCTGCATATTACACTTGTTGAAAATTATTTATGTGGAGTTGATATAAACTCATCATCTATTGAATTATTATACTATGATTGCTCATATTTGATCTGTATAATGAAAAATTACGTGTCATAAATGACGAATATTAAAATCTCGAACCTATCGATTTGACGTTTCAATTTTTAAGGGACATTTCATACTTTCTCATACCCATTTGCAACTATATTTATAGTCCTATGACTAACGATGCAGTTGCATTTAAGCTCCTACAATGCGGCTGCGGTATTGTGAATCTCCTGTCTTTAGTTATAATAAATATGTCGAAGGATTGTAATCTTGTTAATTTTCCCACCACTTGCGTTGTTTTTTTTTTTTGAAATTTTAGTAAAATTTCGAACCATTTCTTGATTTGTGTGTGTCATCCTTGCGAAAGAGGCATGCTAATATTGGATGACTCTGTGTCATTCCATGCTGAACCAGATTTACTGAATTTGAAGGGTCTTCTGTTGATTGATCTTGTTGATTGAATTGGCTTTAGTGAAGTCCAAGGATTGTCTGATAATGATCTTGTTGATTGAACAATGAATTGGCTTTACTGAAGTAGCTCACCTGCTTTGTTGCTTCTCCTACAATTTACATAGGGGACACACTAGCACTAGCAGTAAATACTGCCTCAATGTTCATAAGAACCCTCCCTCTATTCTTTCTTGATTTGCACTTCTTGTTTTCAAATGTTGTGATTAAATCAAAAACAAATATTGCAAGCGAATCTTTCTAACACTCCCCATCATGAGGTTTGGTGAACCTAATGAGAAAAAATGGTTTCCCATTGGGGGAAGATGACGTAATGGTGGGTAGGCAAAAACTGTTTTTCACCCTATAAATACCCAAGTTGACCACGTCTACATGTAGTATACATAAAAGTGTGATTGCATTGGATTTCATGTTGGGAAGTTGATGAAAAGCTTCCACCTGCTATTATAAGCATTGATTAGTTTGATTTATATATCCAATCAGAATACTTAATATTAGAAAGCACGTAGAAGGATCTTTTATAACTAAACATTAACACATATAGGAATCATACAGAAGACAACGATCTAAAAATTGCAGAGTAACTAAACTAAACAAATTGCTTGTTTAATTAACCAGTATTGAACATAACTTTTCCAGGTGATGTCGGGGATGAAAATCCTCAGCCAAGCCTTTCCCAATTATCTATATAATCTTAAATGTATTAAAGAAAAAAATAATGAAACACTAAAATCATTCACATGTTAAACAATGTTGCTATAAGATGAAAGCATAACTCCTTCATTGACTTTGAAATATTTAGGTATTACAGAAATATCCAAATTTTTGGTCTAAGAATCAACCATTTTCCAAATAAAATATACAATATATATATAGAGTTTGTACAAAATATTAGTTTTGCAGATTAGAAGGAAAATAATTTCTATCCAAAATAACAAGTTGGATGCTCTTAGAATTTTTTTTTACCAATACATAAAATCTTCAGCCTGATTATCTGTAACCACCCTTGATTTTTGGATTATGTTCCACGCTATCTGAATCTGCTCCTTTAAACCTGCATCTTCCATGATCATTCCTTGAAACATAACCTACCTTCGAGATACTACTGTTGAATTTAGGATATAAGATCAACGAGGTGTTCCCATTCTTCTCCCTTTGGATAAGCTAAAGTAACCATCTTTCTATAGGTTTCATCCACTTTTGTGTATTTCTGAAAGGTTGGTTTAACTGTGAACAAATATTTGATTTCATAACGTATAAATAAATCATCATATAATTTCTCAAGAAGAATTTGACCACTTAAAGCCACTTTAATTCCAGCAAACTTTGACTTACCTTGTGTAGCCCTGTCAAGTAATCTTCAATATTCTTCCATAGACATCATTTTTCCCTGTGAATTTTTGAAGTAAGGTAAACCTCTTTGCTATAGAGCAGAGAACTTCTTGTTAAACCTGTTAACCTGAATTTGCACGTATTCACATTTTTATTTCATTTTCACCATCAGGTTCTTCTTAGTCAAAAGCCTTTTTGGTTTGTATGATTGAATGAGTCATATCAACAATATCAACTTCTTATAACTCCTCTTTTGTTTTTGAATTCAAAAACCTTACAATCTTACTAGCCTAATTGGGTTTGTTTCTAAGCTCATTCTTGATTTCATTTATTTCCCTTTCTGCTTGTTCTAACAATTCCTCTTATTCAACCATAATTCCTATCGATTTCCAAACATTAGACATTGAAGACATGATCTCCACCCATATTCTTTCTTTAGCTTGAATTAAGCATTGAACATTGTTAGCTTGACCCAAATTCAATTGTAGCTCTTTCTGAACCTCTAATTCTTTTGAAGTTTTACAACTAAGGAATTCAAGGATGAGAGTAATCTATTTTTTGTAGAAAAAAATTGTTTTCAAAATTGATTGTAGGTGATTGATTTCAAAGTTTCATTCTTCTTTTTAATTTCCATAAATTAAGAAAAAATATTACTTTGATTGGAAAAAGAAGTTGAAGAAGATTGTCATGATGTTGTTTCCACTTGTTGTATATTGTATACATGCTCGCTTGATAAAACAATTGTAGAAGGTGAAGATACATCAGGTGGCATAGTTTCTGACATTGCTTCTTCTGTGTTCCTTACTTTTTCCCTTTTCATACTCTTAATGATGTTCCTTCTGAATTTGAAGTGAAATGTGGAACATCTTCAATAAACCTCTTGAGTTATTTTTCTTTCTACTGAGGAGTAAATAAAACATTAAGTTTTAGAGGCTACTCTATTTCTTTCTGTCATGGTAATTCTTCTAGGGTACCCTCTTCCCATATTTCTCTATTTGCATATCTTTCAATGTCTGGTCTTGGTGAATGAATATATGGGGTAGAACCCTATTGAACTCTAATAGATGAAATCTTAGCAATTGGATCATAAGGCCAACTCTGTCCCTTTGTAAACTTCATTTTTTGCAACAATAATTCAACTTCTTTATCAACAACCTTGATGTTCAACACAAAAGGTCATAACTCTGTCTTGAGATTGAAAAGAGCCACTTTATTTCTTGGCAGAAAGTGCATTTGATCTATGTTCAAACTTTGTCTAATGAATTCAAGTGAAAAAAATATGATTGGGAGAAAGACTGGTAAATGATATGGAGGAAGTTCACATCCATAAATCCTTATCTTAGTAAATATTTTATACAAATACCAATCTCCTAATTTTGTCTGTTCACTAAGATGTAAAGTGTGCTTGAACTTAGGTAAAATCCTCCAAACTTCACTATTGTTCAAGAGACCATAACATACTGATATAAATTGATCCACAAAGTTTGAAAAATAAAACTTCTTAGAATGTTTCCTAACCAAATATTTCCAGTGGAAGACTGACCATAATTTCCCCTGTATATCTTGCTTTTGAATTTGTAATTGAGAGAATTTACTTGACTGATGGAATAGGAACAAATACACCAAAATTGATTGATGGTTAAAGATGAGAGTAGGCTTTGTGAAGGGGTTAATTTTTGATAAGTTTCCAACAAAATTTCACTATAAAATAGATGAAGTGAATCAAGAACAACAACCTACAAGGCTTGTAAAATTGACTCAAAAGTGATATAAAACAAAGGATTTTCATTTTTGGCAACAATGGCTCTCTTACTAGGTAAATATTTGTCTGAACACCACACGACAAATTCAGGAAAGTGATGGCTTTGTGGAAACACAAATTGGGGAAGGAAGGATTCCCAAAGGGAAAAGTCGTCACTATGGTCTTGAAACCTTTGGAATGCCAAAATTTTCAATTCATAAAGGTAAAATTCACATTGTGTTTCCACAATATTAGCATCTTGGTCGATTAAAGGCATCTCATCAATTTTTACTGAAGCATAGATAGGTGGGGCTTTGGATTGGGTTTTACCCGTCTGACCTGTACTCATAGTTGCAGTAGATATGAATAATAATAAGAGAGTGATTAGTAAAATTACCCGGTGATTGGCAAGTTGTTGAATCTGTGCTTTGATTTTTGTGACTTCATTACTGTGGTTTGTTTCTCTTGACATAAGAAATGACCCAATGATCAAAGGAAACAAAACTTTTGTATCACTGAATGCTGCCCTTTTCTTTGAAAATTTTGTACTAAAACATCTGGCAAGAAAATCCTTTGACACGACCCCTAACCGTGGTGGTAATGTCGAGGGGGTGTAGTGCGGTAAGTAGTTTTTATGAGGGGAGGTATGCTTTTGATAAGAATCCACCCCATAAAACAAATTTGTTTTTTGAATACAACTAATAGTAGACACCCCCACACGATAAACATCAGACATGCGGGGTGGTCCTCTTTTGGTCACCATTTGTTGATCTATGCATGCATATCTACACCGTGCAAAGAAACACATGTATTACGTCGCAATTTATTTACAAAGCTATCAAATTTTTTTTTGGAAAAACATTTATCTAAGTTTTGATTTAATATATAACTCTTTATAAAATATAAGTTGTACATTATTTATAGAAAGTGTGAAGAAAAATAAAATTTATTTGGAATATTTTTAGAAAATTGTGACAAGAAAATGTTACAACAATTTCCATGATGGCATAAGTTATATCAAGAATACCTATTTCTTCTAAATCCCATTTTGATTTGTTGTTCATGATTACATATTTCTTCTAGCGTGCGCTTTACAAACAAGCACTTATTTAATTTACAATAATTAGAATTTCAGATTAATACATAACATTTTATTAATATAAAGCTACACATTAATCTTTTCAAAGTGAAAAAATAAAATATTCACAATATTTTTTTGGAAATTTTTTTAACGAGAAAATGTTACAACAAGGATAAGATCATTATATCGACTAATTAAAATGTTGATTTTGCGTTTATTTTTTCATTAAAATTAAACGGTTTGGGCCAAATTGTCTATTGCATCGACTGCCACATCCTCCTGGTGCCTATGTCATCCTGGTATTCTTTGACCTTTTCCAATCATGGTCTGTTCTTCATTTGAAAAGAACGCCACCATCATTGTTGTGAGCCTACTTGTGCTTCAGGAGAATAAAATTGCAACCTATTCCATTGAAGGACAAAATTCGATGATCCATCCATTTCAACACATGATGTTTTGAGATTTGAGATGTGTGTCATGTATTTGATTAAGGATCTAATATAATCTAGACGCACAGTGGAGATCTACCTATAAAACCCTTCGTACATGCCTCAGAGCTGTTGTTAATGCAACACAGCGGTGTAGAGGGGGTCATGTTTCATTCTAGTGCAATACATACCTAGTGAGCTCTCCATGTGGCCGACCCAGTTAGCATGACGTCATACAAACTTTCTCGCCAAATCTGGTCCGTACACTTGTCACGCCTAACTAGTTTAAAAGGAGAACATGGCCAATTTTTTTCATTTTCTACTGTTACTATCCTTCTTGACCTCTGTGTAACTATAGCAATAATTTTCCAAATCCAGTAAAGTTTGAGTCCAAGTCTTGTAATTATGATGTTGATATCAACGCTTGGGATTTGCTCATGGTGACATTCAACCTGAGAAATTTCGTTAGTGTTTTAGGTGAGCAAG
Source organism: Pinus tabuliformis (assembly GCA_031772625.1). Taxonomy (NCBI): domain Eukaryota; kingdom Viridiplantae; phylum Streptophyta; class Pinopsida; order Pinales; family Pinaceae; genus Pinus; species Pinus tabuliformis. The sequence continues at coordinate 1,604,378,006 of CM062817.1, read as the reverse complement.
TGGAATCCTTAACAACATCAGAGATCATCGAAGAGTCCTAATTTTCACTTCGAAATCAAAGACGGGAGTTAGAAATCACCAAGAGAGAAATATTTTGGGCATGGGAACACATTAGGAGAATGGAAACTAAGATGGAATTTCTAAGAAAATAGAACTCTAACTAAACTTCTCTCAAGGTACTCAAGAAGATAGTATGGGGGAGAATAATAAACAAAATGGACAAACACTAGGATCATTTGGAATTTATTCAAGAAATGTCTGAGACCATGAGGAGAGCACTTTTGGAGATTCCTCCTCCAAGCCTGAAGTAATTGTCGACTTCCTTAGCTAGGTGCCTAAGGAATAAATGGGAAAGGTCAATATTAATAGGTCTTAATGGGCGACGAGATCCAACCAAATAATAACAAAAAATCAATTGGTAATTATGGCTAGAGAAGAGGTGAAAGCACTAACAAAAGAAATAAAAGGTTTTAAAAGAAAATGTGAGATGATTTACCAAATTAATTTCCAACCTTCTTTGATAGTGATGGGAGCTTGCTCCCCAAATAGTCCTTCATGAAAATACTGGTTGCAATTAAATAATACCACAAGGGTTTCAGAGAGATATCACACTCTCCACGAGAAGGAGATTATAAAATTATAAAATTATCATTATGAAGTTATGTTCTTTCTCAAGAATATTTTCAAAGGGAAAGGTATAATTGACTATGAATACATTACCATTTTGGAAGGAGTTATCATGGAATCCCGGTCATGTGATATTCCATACGGTAGAGAGTGGAGGACTCTGGTGGACCTGTATGAATGGGCTATCATATGGGGATTTGAGCCAATATCACAAGAACCCTCAACAAAGGCAAGTTCTATCTCAAGACCTTCATCACTTCAGACAAAAATTCAACAATCGACACTAGCATCAACACTAACGTCAACACTGTAGATTTTTACTTGTAGATTCAACAACCTATGTGATATGCTAAAACACAAGATGAGAATCTACTCTACTCTTCAGCGGAAACCAAAATTGATCGATGAAAACAATAAGCAGTAAGGAAGAATATATATCACACATAACACAATATTTCTTTGGGGAAAGAAACTGCTAAAAACCTCAACTATCTATATTGCATTAACCAAAAGATCTGAGAAGAAAATATAATGCTTGTTCAACCCAAACAATTCCTGCACTAGTACAATCTAACTCTCTGCCTCACAAGCCAGCTCAAGCTAACACTTAGTCAAATCTACTGCCTACCAATCCCCTACTTCCTTGCGCAATTCTTGAGAGAATTAGCCCATATTTAATTGGGAAATTCTCCACCCATTACTTCACAATCCATCCATTGGCCCTCAATTGATTGCATGCACCATATGTACAACCCGGAAAATTATACAACTGATAGCACACTGTCCATGAAATCTAATCTCAACTGGGTCTTCCTCTAAACTGACATGCATGAGTTATTTATGAGTGAATCTTTAGTTAACTGGTGTGGCACTAAGGATGCACTGGTGCCCGTCCCCAACACAAGACCTCGTACTAGTTCCTCCAACAGTTAGAACTAGTTTAACTGACTATAACTCAATTAGACTGAGTTAATTAATGACAAATAAAAAACCTCAACTTGGGCCCCTAAATTTTAGGGATCACTCTACATGACTCTAGATAGACTTCCAACTCGAATTTGCTAAGACAACTAAGTCAATTTAACTTAGTTAACTATTAAAAGTTGCTATCATAATAGAATTTCGATTTAATTCAAGGACAAATTAAACTGGAATTTTTTGTTGCTACTTTTAACACTCCCTCTCAAAAATAAAGGGATTATATGCTACCCCAATCCTGCCTCTGTGAAACTCAAATTTGCATATTGACAAGGCCTTGTCAAAATATTTGCATCCTGCTCCTTTGTGGGAATGTACTCCAACAACAATATTCTCCTCTGCACACAATATTGAAGATGATGACACTAGATATCAATATTCTTGGATCGATCATGGAAAACTAGATTCTCAGAGAGTTTGATACAACTCTGATTGTCACAGTAAATCACAGTTGGATCCATTTGCTGACCAAACAAATCAACCAGAATCTTCCTCATCTAGATAGCCTCACAAGCTGCTTGACTAACAACCATGTACTCTGCTTCAGCTGAACTGAGTACAATCGATCTCTATTTCATGTTGTACCAAGAAAAAATTGCTGACCCAATGCTGAAGATCCCACCTGATGTGATTTTCTTGTTAGATGGACTCCGTGCCCAATATGTATCGGTGAAGGCTTCAAGCTTCACTCCCTTTGTTTGTCTGTACCATAAACCATATTGAGTAGTGCCTCTGAGGTATCTCAACACATGTTTGGCTGCCTTCCAATACAACTTGGTTGGCTTAACCATCGTTTGACTAAGTTGGCTAACTGCATAACACATGTACGGTTGTGTGTTCACCAAATACATGAGTGAACCCACAAGCTACCTGTAAATAGTAGCCTCTGCTACTTCATCGGAAGTAACATCATCCTTCCTCTAATTACTTGCTAGAGGAGTCTCCATGGATTTACTGCTCTCCACGTGGAATATTTTGAGTATCTCGTTGGCATACTTTCCCTGAGAGACAAGAAGTTCCTCATCACCTTGCCATACTTCCATACCCAAAAAGTAGTGCATGAGCCCCAAGTCCTTCATTTCGATCTCTCTTACATTATCCTCTTTGCAAGACTTGATCAACTTATCATCACATGTCATAATCAAATTGTCGACATATAAAACAATAATCAACAATTTACCTTCAACCACAATATGGTAAAGGTTTGCATCTGATTCACTTTTGGTGAAGCCCAACATGGTGAAATAGGTATCGGTCTTGGTGTACAAAGCACAGGGTGCTTGTTTCATTCCATACAATGATCACTTGAGTCAGCACACATGCGACTCTTTGTTGAAGGTCTCAAATCCTTTAGGCTTCTCGATATACACCTCTTCCTCAATTATGCCATTAAGGAATGTTGCCTTTACATCCATTTGATGTATCTTCCATCCCATCTACGCTGATAGTGTTAGAATGGATCTGATTGATGAGTACCTTGCAACAAGAGAAAAAGTCTCATTGTAATCAATCCCCTCCACCTGAGAAAAACCTCTGGCCACAAACTTGGCTTTGTGTTTCTCCACACTACCATCCACTGCTTTCTTTACCTTGTAAAGCCATCTAGAACTCACCACTGACTTGTCTGCCAGTCTTGGGACCACATCCCAAACAATGTTCCTGACAATGGAGTCATACTCCTCAACCATGGCATCAACCCAAACTGGTTGTTGCACTACTTCCTCAAAAGAGGATGGCTTAGACTCTACACATCCACTCATCAAGGCCATGTAGCTAGTGTACCTCTGTGGTGACCTCCTTTTCCTACGCTATGATATTGGTGCTCCCACATTATCTCTAGCATCATGCAATAACCTGTCATCCTCTGTGGTGTGCTTTCTCCCATCTTTGGAAGAATCTGCAAGAGTAGGTGTCTCCACTTCCTTATCCTTTGCATGTGGCTGCTCCTCATCATCCTGAGGTTCCTCCTTAGGTGCTAGAATCTTCTCAACCGCATGTAGTTGAAGCTCCCTGTCAAGGGAACATCTCATGGCCTTCTCTTCATCGAATTTTACATCTCTGTGAACCACTGTCATCCTGTTGGTTGGAAGGTACATCTGATAGTTGTGAGGTTTATCAATGTACCCCACAAATATCCCCAAATCAACTGTTGTCTCAATATTTTTCCATGCATCTTTGGTTACATGGCAATAGACTAATGAACCAAAAATCCTGAAATATCCCACATCTGGTTTCTTCCCTGAAAAAGCCTCTTCCGGTGTTGAAAAGTGTGCAACAAGAAATGCTTGTTGAGAGTGCAACAAGATGATGGAGATTAGTGAAAAGAGTCGCCTTCACTAAGTGGGCCCGCAGGCTATTTTTGGCGCAAGTCTATTTTTAGACTATGTCTATTTTTAGACATATGGATCATGTCTATGGATTGCAGGTTGTTGTTTATGGATGATTGGTCAAGTTGGGAAAAATAGATGGACTTCTATTTTTGATGAAAGTGTGAGTGATCAAAGTCTATTTTTAGACTGGCTGTCAAAAATAGAAAAGTCAAATATTATTGTCTCATAATAATATTTGGACTATAAACTTGATCTTATTCTCTTGGAGCACTTCAAGATGAGCTACGGATGTGGTACATGCAGATCCGAGAGGGAAATATGTGGTTACCTATGGGATGACTAATATTTGCATGGAGGACTTCAGTTAGAACTCAAGTGAGTTGAGTTTAGTGGACTGGAGGTGCAGTTGATGGAGTTGTGTTCAGTTTAGCTTTGTTAAACTGGTTGTATTTAGTCTAACTGATCAATAGATTAGAGATGAGTTGGATGAATTAGTTATTAATTAATTCAAAAGTTATTAACTCATAATACAACTATAGAATACATCAGTTAACTCAGTTTCATGTCAGTGCATGTTCAGTCCAGCAGGGACAGGTGGTAGAGAATCAGATTTCTATCAGTTGTGACTATAGTTGTGCACCAGATCTTGCACAATCAAGGGATTGAGTATGCCAATGAGTTTGCTCACGTATTTTCCCAGTATTGTAGCCTTTGCTCACGTCCAACAAAGTGTGAGTGATTATTTTGAGGTGAAATACGAGTTTTGGAAGTCATTCTCATAAGTTCTTGAGCAGGTATTGAGCAGTGGAGGCAGGCAAGCAGTGGAATAGATTTGGAGATCAGATCTGAGCTGTGTTGTGTGTAACAGGTGGAGCTGGTACTGGATTGCTTGTGATAAGCATTGTACTTTGTAATGTTACATGATTCAATCAATATAATATACAGATAGTTGGGGTTTTTTAGCGAGATGCTTTCCCCGGGATACATACTATGTTAATGAGTTTGATTGATGCTTCTATGTGTGCCTGTGAATGTTTCTGCTTCTGTAAATTGATGATCAACGTAGAGGAGATTATGTATTATACATGTTCCACTTATAATTGTACGATCAGGATAATCTCTGTGAATATGTGTTAAATTATTCAAAATTTCTACATGGTATCAGAGCTAGATAATTTGTAGAAAAATTTCTACATGGTATCAGAGCTAGATGATTTGTAGAAAAAGTTTCTACATGGTATCGAAGTTGTTGATCATCAGATCTACTATTCAGGAAGTGTTTACATTCTATTTCTTCAGGAAGAGTCTGTAATTGGGCCAGGTAGCCTCTGGATTCATCCTTCCTTTGGAAGGTGAGATATCTGGTGAATGCCCATACAGTCGATCTTTGTACAAGAAATACTTTGTTCTCACGAATTTTAGATCGGAAGCGGTTGAGTTTTGAGCTGGTGGAATTCGAATTTAATTCCAAAGCAAGAGCGAAACTCAGAAACATTCAGTATGAGAATGGAGACAGTATGCCCCAGTATCTCACGAAGTTCACCCAATGCTAGGATGAGCTGGGAAGTGTGGGGGTGACTGTCGGATGAGGATGGTGAGTCTAGCACTCCTTGACCTTCCTAAGAGTTGGCATAGCTACCAGGACTCGGTGAATGGAAGGGAGAAACTGCAAAATTGGGAACGACTATGGTCAAATTTGATGTAGGAGGAGATTAGACGGAGCACCAGAGACGGTTCTTCATCCATGCAAGATGAGGAGAACTGTGCCTTAGCGAGTAAGGCGAAGAAGGGGAAGGGGAAGGTTTCTCTTTCCGAATCCAGTTCTTCCAATGATGGGAAGAAGGTTGACAAGGCGAAGGTGAGATGCTTTCGTTTTCATGAGTTGGGTCATTATGCTACTAATTACCCAAAGAAGAAGTCCAAGAAGGGATCCGGGGAAGGATCTGAAGGTGAGGCAGCCTCACTTGCTTCACAGTTTGAGTTGGACTTCACACTCTTCGCATGCATGGTTTCATCCATGGTGGGAAGTGGTTGGTTTCTTGACAGTGGAGCTTCTTTCCACATGACCGGTGACAAAAGTTTGTTTAGTACTTTGGAGGAGAAAGATCTCCAGATACTCATAGGGATGGGTAATGATGAGAAGTATAGTGTCTCAGGTGTAGGCACGGTTATTTTTTAGAGGGAGCATGGAGCTCGCCTTACCTTGACCGATGTCAAGTATGTACCAGGACTGAAGAGAAACTTGGTGTCGATCGCGATGTTGGAAGACAGAGGCTATGATGTGGTCTTTAGTAAGGGAAAGGTTTTCCTTAGACACATCATCACTAGACAGATGAAGCAAATTGGTTCACGGGTCAAGAACCTATATGCTCTTGAGGTTCAAGATGCATGCAAAGCCTTGAGTAGCGAGGCAACTGATGGAGACTTGGTGGTTGAGAGGGAGCGTATATTACCTCTCAACATGCAGAGCCAGAAGAAGTCTCAGACGATTGTGGAGGAGCCATGATTGGTGCAGCAACTTCAGGAGGTTGTGGAGGAGCCACAACAGGGGAAGCTGAGAGGAGATAGAGTAGAGACATCTACTCATCCAGAGACATCCAGTAGGGGGAAACTTCGAGCCAGATGGGCTGAGGGATCACATGCAGCCATGCCTCCAGGTAGGAGGTGTGGTGATGTGGATTGATCATCCCAAGGAGGAGGGGCAGGATCCTTGAGGTACCCAACCTCTTGGATGAGACCTTGCTACGGGAGCCCCGATGTGTAGTAGCAGGAACTGACTGATTGGGTAGAGACAGATGCGGATGGAGCGGCAGAGAGAGCGAAAGTGTAGGGAATCCCAGGACAGCGCATAGCTAGCAGGCTGTAGCAATGCAAGAGGCACAAGTGTTTTGCATAGTGCTAGGTGGCACAGAGAGGTGTGCAATGGTGCGAGATGCACGGAGATGTTGCAGTAGCGCAGATGTTAGAGAGGGAGCACTTGTCAGCAGCAAGTAGAGCTTCAGCATTAAAGGATGTTTCTATCCCAACAGGGAGGTCAGTTGGGAGGTGCAGTGCGGATGCAATGCTGGGAGATAGAACCAACAGCAGCACGGATGCAGTCAGAGATCAAAGTGACAGAGGCTAGAGCAGTTAGATACTGAAGAGTACAGAGATGCAGAGTTTCAGTCGACAGAGGCAATAGCAGTCAGAGACTTTGATGACAGAGCAAGTGGACCGGCCAGATGTGTTGCATGGAGAACATTCCAGAGTTACAGGATCGGGTTTGAGAGGAAGCCTTTCTTGTTGAGAGGGAGTGTTGAAAAGTGTGCAACAAGAAATGCTTGTTGAGAGTGCAACAAGATGATGGAGCTTAGTGAAAAGAGTCGCCTTCACTAAGTGGGCCCGCAGGCTATTTTTGGTGCAAGTCTATTTATAGACTATGTCTATTTTTAGACATATGGATCATGTCTATGGATTGCAGGTTGCTGTTTATGGATGATTGGTCAAGTTGGGAAAAATAGATGGACTTCTATTTTTGATGAAAGTGTGAGTGATCACAGTGTGAGTGATCAAAGTCTATTTTTAGATTGGCTGTCAAAAATAGAAAAGTCAAATATTATTGTCTCATAATAATATTTGGACTATAAACTTGATCTTATTCTCTTGGAGCACTTCATGATGAGCTACGGATGTGGTACATGCATATCCCAGAGGGAAATACGTGGTTACCTATGGGATGACTAATATTTGCATGCAGGACTTCAGTTAGAGCTCAAGTGAGTTGAGTTTAGTGGACTGGAGGTGCAGTTGATGGAGTTGTGTTCAGTTTAGCTTTGTTAAACTGGTTGTATTTAGTATAACTGATCAATAGACTAGAGATGAGTTGGGTGAATTAGTTATTAATTAATTCACAAGTTATTAACTCATAATACAACTATAGAATACATCAGTTAACCCAGTTGCATGTTAGTGCATGTTCAGTTCAGCAGGGACAGGTGGTAGAGAATCAAATTGCTATCAGTTGTGACTATAGTTGTGCACCAGATCTTGCACAATCAAGGGATTGAGTATGCCAATGAGTTTGCTCACGTATTTTCCCAGTATTGTAGCCTTTGCTCATGTCCAACAAAGTGCGAGTGATTATTTTGAGGTGAAATATGAGTTTGGGAAGTCATTCTCATCAGTTCTTGAGCAGGTATTGAGAAGTGGAGGCAGGCAAGCAGTGGAATAGATTTGGAGATCAGATCTGAGCTGTGTTGTGTGTAACAGGTGGAGCTGGTACTGGATTGCTTGTGATAAGCATTGTACTTTGTAATGTTACATGATTCAATCAATATAATATACAGATAGTTGGGGTTTTTTAGCGAGATGCTTTCCCCGGGATACATACTGTGTTAATGAGTTTGATTGATGCTTCTATGTGTGCCTGTGAATGCTTCTGCTTCTGTAAATTGATGATCAACGTAGAGGAGATTATGTATTATACATGTTCCACTTATAATTGTATGATCAGGATAATATCTGTGAATATGTGTTAAATTATTCAAAATTTCTACATCCGGTGTACTCATCCCAAGAATTCAATGAGGGTTTATGTTTTGCAAATAAACAGTTGTGTTGCATGCTTCAACCCACAAAAGTAGTGGTAGGCCTTAATCATGCAACATTGCTCGTGCCGCTCCTACAATGCTTATGTTATTTCTTTTAGCCACCCCATTTTGCTGTGGGTTATGAGGTGCTATCAACTCTCGATGAATGCCTTATGATGCACATAAGTTTTTGAACTCGTTCGACTCATACTCTCCTTCGTTATCATTCATGAGAGCTTTAACTTTACTGCGAGTATCTTTCTCAACTAGTGCTTTAAATTCACAAAACTTTACAAAATTCTAATCTTTCTTCTGCATGAAGAAGATCCGACACTTATGAGAAAAATCATCAACAAATATAACATAATACTTGTGCTTGGCCGTGGATGCTGTCGAGAATTGTCCACACACATCTGAGTGAACTCGATCGAGGATCGCCTGTGCTCAACTATCTTTTTCATGAAAGGAAGCTTTGGTGTATTTTCCCAATGTACGCCCTTTGCATGTGTTTACTTGCTCTAGTGCACCTTTGGGAAGATTGGTAGAAATTTGTTGCATCATTAAAGGAAATTTTAGCCTAAAAGTGACCTCCTAAGGAAAAATCAAGAAATTAATAAAAAAATGCCATGTAGACAATTTTTTAATATTACTTTACTTTTATCTATGTTCCACACTATTTATTAGCACGAGATTTAATAAAATGTTTTAATATATTATTTCTAATTTTTTACTTTTATCGAAATCCCTCAATATATTGCATTTTTATTCTATATATATATATATATATATATATATATATATATATATATATATATATATATATATATTTGTCTATATATATTTTATATTAACTATTTTTTTGGTGTTTCTTAATGACATTTTCTATTGAGGCCACAATTTCACCCATAATATATTTTTTTTGCCCAAAATCCGTTAATTTGTTTTTTTTGGAATATTTTTTTTAACTATTTAACTATTTTATACTTAACTGTTTTTAATTATTTAACTATTTTGTGTTTAACTGTATTTAACTTTTTAACTATTTTATATTTAACTATATATTTTATATTTTTGACCGGTAGTTTGTCATTTTTAAAATGTCTTTTTTTAACTATTTAAATATTTTTTTTTAACAATTTAACTATTTTATAGTTGACTATAAATATATTTAACTACTTTTAACTATTAAACTATTTTATATTTTATATTTAACTATTTTTTTAACTATTTAACTATAATTGTTTATATTTTAAATTTAATTGTTGTATATTTTATATTTAATTATTTTTTTGTTGTTCTTTTGGGTGTTGGGACTGGAAAAAGGTATGATTTCTCTTCGTAAAATGCTTCATTTACCATTCATCCTTATACAATTATCTCTATTTATAGATTAAAATGAGGAAAATATTAGCCAAAGTTGGATGAAAGCATTTGGTGATAAAATAGGCAAATCTAGTACAAGAAACTTATTTTTTTCTATCTTTGTGTGCAAAGATGCAAACTGGGCAAAAGCCGTTCAGTTGACAGAACAACATGAGGCCATAAAAGGGAAAAGCTACAATGTCTTGGGTAGACAAGGAAGCAGGAGATCAGCTCGAACAATGCTATTTTATCACATGATCAGATTATGTATTGTGAAATCCTCAGGATCCCCTGATCCTGAGGATTCACTTTTATCTAGTTACTCTTTTATGTTATATATAGGGCTGAAAGAAAATTGGAGACAGTTCAGACTTTGATAATCTGTAATTATTCTTTTTGAAAACATATATGTTGTTATCTCAGTGACTTTGTAAGCTGTTACTTGCATTAATGAAAGAAGGTTGCGTTTGATACATCTTCATATTTTGAGTTCTTATTAAGCGGAGGCTTCTAGCGACTCTAGGCCCAGTCACGAGAAGTTCTACTGCTCCCTTGTGTTATATTTTTTTATATTTTTGCTATTGATTTAATGTTCAGTCATTGGTTACATAATTTATTGTAAAGGTTTGTGATATTGATTCATGCTGTTGTTCAATTAGATTTAGAGTGAAGCCATGTGACATACTTAAGTAGCGCTTTGATTGGAATGAGTGAATTAGTGTTACTAGCAGGTTGTTGTTCATCTTGAATTGATGTTATCATAGATCTTGGAGATAATACTGATTAACTTCTACAGATTGCAATATAGATCGTTTTCTATTTAGAAATCCTTTATCGCTATTTTCCATTCAATTGTTGTTTGTTGTTCAATTATCGATTGTCGTTCAATTGCTGATTGCTATTCAATTACCAATTGCTGTTCAATTAATGTTGCTGTTCAATTGAGAATTGCGAGTTAACTTGGGTTGCTATATATTAACAGTGTTGTTCAATAATTATATTTTATTTCATTGATTGAGTAAGTTAGCCTTAAATCTATTTGAACAATTCTAAGTGTGATTCTTATTTGCATTCAGTTTCAATTGATTTCGGAACAAGTTGCATAGAATTGCAGAGTGTGTTAAGAGTATTTCTTCCATAGATAGTTCTTTCTAGAATTGTGTGAATTGAATTGAAGAATTAGTGATTAGTGATTGTGACGATTTATCATTAGATAACCTTTAGATTCACTGCATATACTGTGCTAACACTCTTGAGATAAAAATACTTACCTCGAGTTGACAACTAATGTAGGGATTGAGATTGCCTATAAAAAGACATCTTAGTGAGCCAACATTTTGGTGTCGTTGCCGGGGAGAGTGTTTCAAGTGATTGTTTTTATTTTTGCTGTGAAAGAATTGGGTTTTAAAAATGAAAGGTAAGAACCTGCATACCTAGCAAGTAAAGTGCTTGCTTACCTGCCCGCTTTATAGTAAAACCTTAGAGGTTAAATAGGAATTTTTTTTTATGAATGTCTAGAAATAGAAAAATATAAAAAGTGCAGAAGCCTCCACCAAAACCCATAAGACCCAAAGGATCGGTGAACCTTGGGAGAACGACCTTTACAGACAAAATAGTAAGAAGAGCAGAGTCTCAAGCATTAGTAGGATTCTAGGCTATACCTGGAAAAAGTTCTACTATTATCCCTCAAGCAGCAGGCTCACCATCTGCAGCTTACGCTGAGATTCAAAGCCAAGTAGGAGGATCGGAACAGAGTCTTCAAGCTACAATAAGTTTACACTCTGATCCTCTACAAGAGGGAAAATCTTGTAACTTAAGAGAAGGAAAAGGAGAAACTAGTGGGGCTGCTAAAGCAGAACCACAACTGTCTAAACAAAGATCTCTTGAGATCCCAGACCTAGGTAGTGCTGCAAAGCTAGCTCGGGTTGCTAACTCTCTGTTTACTCTAGAAGTACCCCTTGAAGTCCCCGAAGATTATTGGCACATCTTTGATCAAATGGTAGATCAGCCACCCCAAGGTCAAACCTCGACATTAGAGTACCCCATAGTTGACTAGGTGGCCAATGCTCCTATGAAGGCTATTCCTCTGCAGAGCATCCCAACTTTCCATGGAATGATCACAGAGGATCCTGATGCTTTCCTGTTTGAGTTTGATGTCCTCTGTAGAGGGTATGACTATACCACCGACCCCCAAAAGCTAAAACTATTCCCTTCCACTCTGAAAGGGGAAACTCTAAGATGGTTTATGGGTCTAGGTGGGTGAACTATCAATTCTTGGGATGAAATGAAAACCTCCTTCCTTAAAAGATACCAGGACTTTTGTAAAACTAGGGAACTGAAAGATGAGATTTTTAAGATGACTACAAAAGATAATGAAACACTAGAAGAATATGTAGAATGATTTAATTATAATTTGCAGAGGTCTCCACACACTGCCCTACCAAAAGAAGTCCTAAGAGCTATCTTAATTAAAGGAATGAAAGAGGAATTGGTAGAAACTCTAAAATTGATGGGAAAAGGAGATATTTCTCAGGAAGATTACGATGAAATTATTCATTTGTGTATCAAGAGGTCACAGGGAAGCACACACATAGGAGTAGGAAGCCAAGATCCCATGAGCAGAGGAAGCAAACCACATAGTGGAGGTGTAACATGGATGGAGATTGGTAACCTCCTGGAAGATTTTAAGACAGACATCCTGGGCACTCTTATAACATAGCTGGACGTCCTACAGGCTAAACAAAAACAGGCTTTAACGGAAGAAAAATTGGCCATCTTTTGCCCACATTGTCGAAAGAAGCACAACCAATGAGAATGCCCATTAGACATGGTTCAGACGTGCGCCATCTATACTAAAGATCACAACACTGAACAATGTCCATCATTACCTGTGTTGAAAGCAGTATTCAAAGAAGCAGAGGAAGAAACAGAATCGGTATATCTGATGAACCAATGTCGACAATGGAAAGCTAAACCTACAGGTATGTCACAAGACACACCCATATTCTTTCCTGCCTCGTAGTTTAATCAACAACAGAACCTTGGGGCAGCCTGGCAAGGCCAATCTCCCTACCCAAATTGGCAAAGCCCACCATTCCCTATGACATCCTGGCCAACACAATCTTTTCTAGGAAATGGCTGGCCGAATTCTCCTTTTACTCCTGTTTGGCAAGGAAATCCCTATCAATCCCAATGGCTTTCCTCCACCTCTCAAAATCCGAATTGGTCTACAAATTGGCAGCGACCTCTGGGGATATCTAATGTACCTATGGAGACGGACCCTTAGCCTCAACCCGCACTGTCAACTCTGTATACATTACAACAGAATTCTCAACCTCTTCTGTGGCCGCAGTTACCAGCTCAGTTGACCCCGAATCCTAATAACATACTAGTCCATTTGGTACAGATTATTGAAAACCCAGAGTATGAGATTGAGCAGAAAGAATGTAATGAGCTCAGATTGAGGTCAGGACGTGTCATCACCCCTGAGGAAAATAGGGACCAACCTTCAATTGAAAATGTAACTCCACCTGTACATATTCCACCACCTGTAAATAATACTGAACCAAGGCAAGGGGAAGGAACAGATCAACATGATGACCCTGAAAAACTTATAGTCACTTCTCCTTCGTTCCCCGAAAGACTAACGATACCTAAACTGATCGCCTACCCTGATTTCAATCTTGTAGGGGAACTAAAAAATTTGTGTATTAAGATCCCTCTCCTCCAGGCCATTCAAGACATTCCCATCTATGCCAAAACAATCAAAGAATTGTGTGTAAGGAAGCCTGTGAGGAAGGTAAAAACCTCACCCACTATCCATGTTGTAGGAACCTTATCCGATTTACTCTTGGGAGAGGAAACTCCAATAAAGTACAAAGATCCTGGAAACCCCATAGTAACAGTTCAGATATATGGCCGCTCTTTTCCAAATACACTAGTTGATCTAGGAGCTACCATTAACATATTAACAACAGAAACTTGTCAAGCACTTGGTATTACAGCCCTGGAACCAACCACCACTTTATTAGAACTTGCTGACCGATCGGTGGTAAGACCAGAAGGGACTTTACAAGATATCACAATTTCTGTTGACTCATGGGAATATCTAGTAGATTTCCTGGTTATAAACCCAAGGAGTAGGTTGGATGGGCATCCTCTGATTTTGGTCCAACCTTGGCTGGCAATAGCTGATGCATATATTGGCTGCCGAGAAGGCAGCATGACTATTACAAAGGGGGATGCTGTAAAAAATATGGTGTTATATCCTCCTGCTAGGCCAAGTTTTCCCATTGTAAAAATATGTAAGCAGCCACCAGCGTACCTGGAAGAGAGCATCTGTTCACCACTCATAGTAGCGGAGGCACTGGAATTTAAAGATCAGACTGAAGATGACGTTATCAATAATTTTATAAATTAGCCAACTAATGTGAGTAATGTACAGTGTCAAATGTTGAAAGCAATCCTTGATAACGAAGCCATGGAAGATCCCTTGAAGGATACAGATGACCAGCATATTCAGATGACTGCTTTTCATAACAGCAAACCCGTTGAGATCGAGCCAGGAAAAGTTCTAAATATCAATGACAATCTAGATAGCGAACAACAACAGAAGCTTATCCAGGTCTTACAGAAAAATAAAGGGGATTTTTCCTGGGATTATCCTGATATGAAAGGGATAGACCCACAACTATGTACACACCACATCTATACAAAGAAGGATGCTCGACCCATCTGGCAACCTCAACGAAGGTTGAACCCACACCTCAAGGATATCATGAAAGAGGAATTGTAGAAGCTACTGGATGTAAATTTTATTTATCCTATCTCGGACAGTAAATGGGTCTCTCCATTGGTGGTCGTCCCTAAGAAAAATGGGAAGTGGTGTATTTGTGTAGACTATCGGGAGTTGAACAAGGCAACACAGAAAGATCACTTCCCCCTCCCATTCATTGATCAGGTCCTCGATACATTGGCAAGGAAGCAGTTCTTCTCCTTTTTAGACGGTTTCAGCAGCTACAATCAAATTTAGATTGCCCCTGAAGACCAGGATAAAACAACCTTCACCTGTCGCTAGGGCACATTCGCATACAGGGTATTGCCATTTGTCTTGTGTAATTCCCTAGCCACGTTCCAGAGAGCTATACTCAACATATTTGTTGACCTAATAAATGAAGGACTTGAGGTATATATGGATGACTTTACTCCATATGGGGATGACTTTGATCAAGCATTGCAAACGCTAGAAAATGTCTTAGAACGATGCATTGCTACCAGGTTATGTTTAAGCAATGTCAAGTGTCACATGATGATGATTGAGGGCATGATCCTGGGACATTATATCTCCGCAGCAGGAATACAGGTAGATCCAGCAAAAATATAGGTAATTCTTTTACTACCTACCCCTTGCACTCAAACAGAGGTACATAGATTCCTGGGATATGCAGGTTATTATCGTAGGTTTATTAAAAAAATTTCACAGATTGCTACACCCTTATATGCTCTAACTGGAAATGTTGATTTCAGTTGGTCTGACAAGTGTGACACAACTTTTGTAGGTTTAAAGAAACTAGTCTCAACAACACCGATATTATGTGGACCAAATTGGGAGCTGCCTTTCCACATCTCCACAGACGCATCAGATGTAGCTATAGGCGCTATCCTTGGCCAGGAGGAGGACAAGAAACCTTATGCTATATATTATATTAGCAAAAATCTCACTTCTGCAGAACTTAATTATACAGTGACAAAAAAAGAATTCTTAGCTGTTATTTATGCAATAAACAAATTTAGACACTATATAATCGACTACCAAGTCTTTTTGTACACTGATCACTCTGCCATTCGGTATTTATCTAATAAACCAATCACAAATGGTCGAGTAACACGATGGCTATTGCTTTTGCAGGAGTTCTACATTACCATTAAAGATCATCCAAGGAAGGAAAACCCAGTTGCCAATTTTCTATCTTGAAACCCGAAGGTGAATGATCCACTGGCGGTAGATGACCAATTTCCAGATGAACACTTGTTTGCCGTGACAATCAAGATGCCATGGTATGTAGATGTGGCAAATTATCTGGCAGTAGGGAAGCTACCTTAACATTTGACGTCAAGAGAAAGAAAATTGATCGTTCAGCGCAGTGCTCGGTTCTCTTGGACAGGCATATGTCTTTTTCATACAAGGACCGACATGTGTATACGCAGATGTATCTGTGAGGATGAGATCCATGACATTCTGAAGGCTTGCCATGACGAACCTTGTAGGGGACATTTCGAAAATCGAAGGACAAGACATAAGGTATTACAGATGGGTTATTATTGGCCCACTATTTTTAAGGATGCTAAAAATATGCCCAGGCCTACGATAGTTTCCAAAGGATGGGTCGACCTGGCCAATCTGATGAAATGCCTCTGTAACCTCAATTAGTCATAGAGCCCTTCGAGCGTTGGGCATTGGACTTCGTGGGTCCATTCCATCTGCCATCCAATCAGAAGGCCTACATACTAGTAGCCACGGATTATGTGACAAAATGGGTGGAAACAATAGATTTACCAAGAGCCACAGAGGAAGTAGTGATTAACTTCCTTTTTCATCTATTTGTGTGGTATGGATTACCGCGAGAAGTGATCACAGATGGGGGAAAGCAATTCACAGGGCATAAGATTACTTCCACTCTCAAAAACCATCATATTACGCACAGGATCACTTCTTCGTATCACCCGTAGGTGAACGGGCAAGTCGAAAGCACCAATAAGGTTATAGAAGCGATTTTGACCAAGACAGTCTCAACACACCGATGAGATTGGGCTGCTAGACTGCCAGAGGCCTTGTGGGCCTATCGTACGACTTGGAGGAATACTACTCGATACTCTCCATACCAGCTTGTGTTCGGTAAGGAACCAATTTTTCCAATCGAATTTGAAATAAAGACTCTAAGAATGGCCTAGGAAGTGGGGCTGGATTTAACAGAAGCCCAAACCAAGCATCTTTAGCAGATCAATGAACTAGATGAGGCTCGACTACTTGCTTTGCAATGAACTGGAATAATTTAGTAGCAAAGGGAAAAATGGCATGACAGCCTTATCAAAAAGAAAACGTTTCAAAGAGGGGATTAAGAACTTCTGTACGATGCCAAATTCCAGGACACTGTGGACAGATGAAACCCCTCTAGCCCTAGAGTGGGTCTAGTCATAGCAAAGACAAAACAAAAATTAATTCCCTTAAATAGTCATCGTTGGATGCCTACCTCAAATCGGTGGTTGATGAAGTTCTGTTGCACTTCCCCAGCTTCCATTTCCTTCTCCTTAATGAGCAATCAACCTGAAACACCATAAGGAAACAATAGAGCACATAACCGAGAAACAACAATTATGTATTTACTCATAAAGTCAAGAAGTCATGAGCTATCAAGTAAATTACATACAAGACATAGGAAATCATCATTGATTGTATTAACAATAAATCAAGAGCAAAGCTTACAACCAAGTCTTGACGTCGCAAGCCTTCTCGGAGGGTCCAACCAGCATGTTTCTTCAAGCATTCACTCTCAAAGATGGGTCTCCCAAATAACAATATCTCTCTCTCACTCGCAAGCTTTAATACAAGGTTAAGGGCACTCCACAACCTTTTGCAAACTATTTAGCAATCCCACACTTGTCACACTCACACCAAAGCTATCTACCAAACTCAAAAGTGACAACAACATTATACAACCAAAAGAACTAGTAACTAAGGAACTAGCAGATCATAGCAACGGT
This sequence comes from Pinus tabuliformis, assembly GCA_031772625.1. NCBI lineage: Eukaryota > Viridiplantae > Streptophyta > Pinopsida > Pinales > Pinaceae > Pinus > Pinus tabuliformis. The sequence goes on along the minus strand of CM062817.1, from coordinate 1,604,360,380 downwards.
GAGTGATTTTATAGGAGAAGGAGTCTCCATGAAATGAGGGAGAGGGAGCTTATCCTTAGGGTAAGTGGCACAAAAGACGGAACTGCCATGCTAGAGGGGGAAGGGCGACCCAAACTAACCCAATAACCAGGTCTAGAGACACCCAGAAGGCCGACTGTTGGAACGAATTCGCCCAATCTAGATCGTCGTTGGTCATTAACTAAGCTTTAGTGCTGACATCGCTAGGAAGCAACATATGTAGACCGACCGTTGCTAAAGATGGTTAATAGCCTCGCACCGGGGCTTGAAATCCGATCGTTGCAGGAAACAGGTGTACTCCCATGATGGGGTCGTGATAGGGCTATTTATGATAGGGGTCCGTCGTGTGTATTACGTGTATTCTCGCGACGAGGCAGAAAACTTAGGAAATGAGGGTCAATTGGCAACATTAGTGAGCATTTGTCTAATATGAGCATGTTTATTTGACACATGACACAGTAGAAGGACTGGGGCGAAGGCAGTGAAAAATTATTGTGTAACAGATGCCCCCTAAAGCAGGAAGCCCGAGAGAGTGTGAGGGGTGAAATACTTTACAAAACTATCTGAACTGGAACACCTCTTGGAAGAACCTGCAGGTGCAAGTACAACTGATATCTCTGATAGTGAAATACATGTAGTCTAGGCATGGGCGCAACCATCCAAAAGACATACGAACTTGGTCTGTGGTATGGATGAAACCACCCAGCTAATAAGACCATGATAATGATAAAGGTATGGTTGCAACCATCCATGAAGACTCAGGTATGGTCACAGCCATCCATCAAAGAGTCACGTATGTAATCACGAACCAATCCATGCAACTTGAACATATGTAATCTTAGTTTGGGGTCTTGAAACCCGACCGATCATAGTACAAATTCTAGCATGCGAACAAATGTGCTAAAGTTGAGCATGATAGAAAGTCACTTGATTATCGGTCAATGATGAAAACCGTTAACAAGCGCGAGAGAAACCACTAATAGTGCTAATGGCTCTCAAGGTACTGTCCAGTACAATCCACTAAGTGTGAAAAATGAGCTGAAATTGAACACTCATGGAATCACCCAATCGACGACCAATGATGAAAGTCTATCATCGGGCGCGAAGAACTTGCCATTGAGGCATGCAAGCTCCAAGGTACCAAAAGGGATCTCTAGATCAATCTCCTAGAAAATGAGCTGGCATCGACAGGAGATGATCCGTCGCAGGAGGGCCATAATGTTTCCCCCATCAACGACACGAGATAAGGAACAAGCGGTAGATGGTGAAGAATAGTATTAGAGGAGGAGGTAAGGGTGTGAACTACAGAAGGATTATACTCTTGAACATATTGGCGACACGACTTCGGAAGGTGGCAGCATTCAGGTTCCAAGGGATTAGAGGCTCAATGGAGACAACATGGATCAGATGGAATGAGGCGAAATGACAACCCAAAACCCTGGAAGGCCAAATGACGATGCATGGATATCCCAACCCAATAAGAAGCAATAATGTCGATGTTCAAGAGTGACTAGCTGCCGTAGGTAACCAATGATGACTTCCAAATTTTCCCCCACCATTGCTGGAGAGTACCCCAATTATTTTTGAAAACAAGCTTGAAGGGGATAGCATATGCTTGCAATATAAGTTCGTCTTACGGACGAATCCAACCTAGTGATAGTTTAATGAGCCCTAGGGAGGAGAAGCTCGAGTCTCGTCATGGTGATGAGTCCAATGTCGTCAGGGTTTAACGAGTTTGACATAAGTAAAACTCAAAGTCTTTTTCATGTTTAGAGAGTTTGAAAAAGACACGGAAAATAAAACTCCAGGGGGTCCTTTTTCGTAAATTTGTGTCCCTCGGGCCCGAAAAAGTATAAAATAATACTTGAGAGAACTGCTTGACCATTACGATCAAGGAGTACTTTTCGTAATTAATGGCCTCGATCCAAAAAATTAAAAAGGCGATTGAAGACATGTCATTTCATAACCAGTATCGAACTTGAAAAGAAAAAAATTCTACAATCTTTTCATGTTTATACAGTCAAAAAAGAGCTGAAAGTGGAATGCCTTTTTATTCCGTTTAACGAGTCAAAAAGGAAAACTTAACAATCTTTTCATCTTTAAACGATCGGAAAAGAGCTGAAAGTAGACCTCCATTTTTATTCTCTTTAACGAGTCAAAAAGGGAAAAATACTCATCAATCTTTTCATCTTTTATGAGTCAGAAAAGAGCTTAAAGGAGACTTGTCCTGGAGGAACGTGTGGTATAAACGGTAGCAACTAGTTCCGATGGAACTGCCCAAAACATGTAATGGTCAAGAGGCTGGCTAGTAAAATCACTCATTGTTGCGGTTCCTCAGGAAAGGAAAAACAACCAAGTGAAAGCATATGATCGGCCAAAGAGATGGTGGCGATGGAATGAAACAACCAAGGCTCATCTAGCAGAATTTAGTGGATAAAAACGGCAATCATGAGATGTAAATCGGGTATGGGTTCATTTTTACACAAGCTTGAACCATGGAGAACTCTGCTTGGATTCGGTTTCATGTTTACACAAGCTTGAAATGAAAAACTATGCTTGTTATGAGTTCGCATGCCCCCAGCATAACGACGTAAATTGAGGTACATGCCCCCCAAGCTTCATTGCATTCAACGAGGTGGATGGAATGAAGGTTCTCTTTCGAGATCTTGGAAAGTCTCGACTTGGATTTTACAAGATCTTAATCAAAGACTGGATTTGGAAAGGGAGTTGTTCCATTGTTTAATGAGGTTGACATAGTACAAGAACTATCCTCATAACCCTGTTTCATTTTTTAATGAGGTTGACACAAGATCAAGAACTTTCCTCAACACCCCTTGTTTCATTTTTTAATGAGTTTGACATAGGGACAAACTATCCTCAGGACTCCTTGTTTCATTTTTTAACAAGCTTGACACAAGACAAGGAACTATGCTCCATGATCCTTGTTTCATTTTTTTAACGAGGTTGGCACAAGAAAAGAACTATCCTCGGAACTCCTTGTTTCATTTTTTAACGAGCTTGACACAAGACAAGGAACTATGCTCGTTGATCCTTATTTCATTTTTTAATGAGGTTGACACAGGAGCAAACTATCCTCGGACTCCTGTTCATGGGCCATATGAGAACATGGCTCCCAAGAGATCTTCACGGGATGAAAGAACTACACGCTGGGAGGAACAGATGTCATTAGACACCAATGATAGATCAGGTTCCAATGCCCCTAGTACATGATGTACGAGACCATCTGCATGATCATCAGCAGAGGCAGAGACGGAACGGGTAGCCACATAATTGACCTGTGGCAAGGAAGGTACTGCTTGCGGATGAGAACCAATGGGGGATGATGGTGGTACAGAAGGCATCGGGTGACTAAAGAATGACAATTGATCAATAGTCACCATTCTTCCATTGTGCGGAAAACAAACCACATGGAAAAGTGAAGAAACAAGAGCCCCCATGGCATAAATATAATCACGACCAAGGAGAATACTGAAATCTAAAGCACCTTGAACAACCATTACATCTATATAGACGGTTTTTCCCCTCAAAGTAACAGGAAGCTTTGGGAGGATCCCTAAAGGTTAACTGGTTCCTCCGTCAAATGCCAACAGATTCTGCGTGACCAGCACAAGCTGTGGGGAGCCCAAAGCTTTCCAATTAGTAAAAGGCATGAGGCTAACTGACGCACCCTCATCCAAGACAGTGCCAAGTGCTACCTTATCATAGGCATGTACTGTAATCTGGAAAGGTACATAGGATGGAAGGAGGAATGTAGTCAAATGACTCCAGTCGAAGGAAACGACTGAACTTCTTGGTGGGGGTAGCATATGATTGCCCCCATGCTCTATAAGAACTGAAGAAGGACCCTCTGAATCAGCGGGGATAGGAGGGTTGTTTTTGGACTTAGGAGAATCTGATGAGATGAGAAGAACATGAGCATGATGCTCTTCCAAAACAGAGTGATCAACAGGTGGTGAACCAAATTTAGCACTCTCTTCGACCAATGGTTGGTCTGGAACAGGCTTAGTACAACCAGCCTCAGAAAGAGGAGGATGGACAAGAGAAGAATCTAAGTCAGTCTCTTTGTCAATGGGGAGAGGGTCTGAAGAGAGCCTCTGATAAGCAACGGGAAGTCGGGGTGAAGAAGCTGAAAGACTTTCGAAAACAGCAGAAGCTTTATCCATGAGCGGACGAAGGTGAAGGGGATGGTTGCCTTCACACAGTCTACAGGGGAATCGAATCTTCCCTTTCTTCTGAGTGCTGCCAGTTGAGGATTGAACATCAACATGAGCTTCAGAGGATGATGAGGGACGAGCCGGATTGTGAGACCATACTTCTAAGATCCTATGAATTCCAGGACAATCATGAAGAAGATGGTCACCCTTGCACAATTTACAAGGAAACTTAACCTTCCGCAAAGGACCAGAAGGTGGTCCGACCTGAGATGTACTCGGAGCAATAGCTGAACAGGTGGCCTCATGTTTATCAGACTTCTTCTTCTTCTTCTTCTTAGTCTCCGGGTTACTAGATGTGGAACTTTCACCAGGTGAAGTAGGAGATGAAGATGAAGGAACAGGAGAAGAAGGTGTAGGCTCAACCTTGGAATCATCGTGCCGTGATTTAGACGAAGGAGATGGTGGAATAGGAGTCATGACGCTCGGGACCATCGAGTTTGAAAAAAAACCAAACGGGCAAACCAATGATTAACCTAGGCAAGGGCAGCGTTGCCATGTACGGAGTACTGGCATTTCCAAAAGAAGGAAATGGACCCGGGTTTCCATCTGGGGGAAGACCTTGACCTGTAGACTCAGGGACTGTTGCCATCGGGAACAAGCCTGAGAAACACTCTTATCACAACTAAGAACTTGAACTGTTACCAGGAATATTTCGTGGTCAATAAATTTTATGACACAGGAACAAAACCTGACCTTTTCATGTTTCAAGAGTCGAGAAAAGGATGAAAAGGTGACTCTATCTCTTTCGAGGTTTAATGAGCCTGAAAGGACAAGTTCTTAGATGGACCTTTTCTTTAAAGGAGTCCGAAAAGGAACAAAAGTGACTACTCTGGAGAAACTATGCAAAAGGTTTACCAAAAAACTCATAAAACTGCATATACACCTTGGCGATCATACAAAAACCAAGGACCTTCCGTACAGAATTCAATCTTCTCGAATGCTATGTTTGGTACGTTACAGTTTGCAAGGCGGTAGACACAGCTTCCTAAGGATATAGGATGATAACCTAGTGGGGTCTCCCAAGATATACTCGACAGTACTAGGAGCACAAATCCATACTAGACCGCTATTGAGTCGCAGAAGGAGGAATCACCCAACGTTAAGTGAAAGCAATAGTGACTAGGTTTAACGACGCCAGAGCACGTCCCTAGCCTAGACCTCTAAATAATGTGCATTATGTTCCAATGCCTTGTTAAGTTCATTTTTGAGTTGATCTTGAATTACGTTTAAATTTCCAGGCGCTACCGTTTGTGTATCAAAACCTAGGATGCAACTAGGATGAGTAAAGCATCTTTCATTTCGATGAACACCTACCTACATGAGGGTAGAGAGATCATTCCCAAACCAAGAAAAACCAAGGTAAGCTAAGAGACACAATGCATAAACACAACAACCCTACAGTGCATGGATACTACTGATGATAGATTTTATTATTTGCTTTCCAATATGCAAACTCGAAATGCAAATACACTTTCACTTTCGTATACTAAATGAATGCAGTATTTTGATTTTAATTGTCTTGAATTTAAAAGAAACAAACAAGCAAGTGTAAAACCGGTCGATCCAAACAATTGTGATCTATGTTCGGTAGTGAAAAGAAATCGAATCAATACCAAAGATTGGTTCAATAATTGTCACTAAAAATCAACCAGAAAGAAACAAGCAAAGGAGAAGCCTCAAACAAGTCAACAGGAAGGTTGCAAATGAACCTTGGGCAAACAAGCAACCAAGTCAAGTAATTCAAGAATTCGGAAAAACTAGGTCACAAAGCCAAAAAACAAGTTCCATTCAATAAAACCAAAGAGAGAGTACCTTAACCATAAGGAATAAAAAACAAGCTAATGGGCAAAAGAAAGATAACAGGGGATCGACAAGACTGGTGAATTCAGGAGGTAGAATTGAAAAAACAACTCTACAGGAATCGTCATGGGCATAACACCAGCAACTAGGGACGATCAGCCACTAGCTGTAGCAACAGAGCGACATCGTCGCGAGAGTACACGTCTCTTCTGTGACAGGCCGATTTCAGGAATCGTCGTGACTGTATGATAGGATTCAACGATGCACAGAACTTTACAACAGAGACAAAGTGACGTCGGCACGACTGTTAAACTTTTTTCAGCAACGATCTTAAAAACAATGAAAGATAAACCAAAAACTCCCAAACAAAGACCAGCCTATTCCACAGATAATAAAGGGATTTCCCAAATTGACCCAGGTGACCCAAAAGACTGATAGTTTACCCCAAAATTCAAGAGACACTAAATCAAAACCAAAATAATAGCAAACAAGAGAAGAAACATGCAAATGACTCCCCAGCGGGGTTGCCAACTTGTGAAGCAGGAAAGTGTTTCCTCTGTGGACAGAGGCAACCCCTCTAGCCCTAGAGTGGGTCTAGTCACAGCAAAGACAAAACAACAATTAATTCTCTTAAATAGTCATTGTTGGAGGCCTACCTCAAATCGGTGGTTGATGAAGTTCCGTTACACTGCCCCAACTTCTGTTTCCTTCTCCTTAACGAGCAATCAACCTGAAACACCACAAGGAAACAACAGACACCGTAACCAAGAAACAACAATGATCTATTTACGCATAAAGTCAAGAAGTCATGAGATATCAAGTAAACTACATACAAGACATAGGAAATCATCATTGATTGTATTAATAATAAATCAAGAGCAAAGCTTACAACCAAGTCTTGACGTCGCAAGCCTTCTTGGAGGGTCCAGCCAGCATGTTTCTTCAAGCATTCACTCTCAAAGATGGGTCTCCCAAATAACAATATCTCTCTCTCACTCACAAGCTTTAATACAAGGTTAAGGGCACTCCACAACCTTTTGCAAACTATTTAGCAATCCCACACTTGTCACACTCACACCAAAGCTATCTACCAAAGTCAAAAGCGACAGTAACACTCTACAACTAAAAGAGCTAGTAACTAGGGAACTAGCAAATCATAGCAATGGTGAGTGATTTTATAGGAGAAGGAGTCTCCATGAAATGAGGGAGAGGGAGCTTATCCTCAGGGAAAGCAACACAAAAGACGGAACTACCATGCCAGAGGGGGAAGGGCGACCCAAACTGACCCAACAACCAGGTCTAGAGACATCCAGAAGGCCGACTGTTGGAACGAATTTGCCCAATCTGGATCGTCGCTGGTCGTTAACTAAGATTTAGTGCCAACATCGCTAGGAAGAAACATATGCAGACCGATCGTCGCTAAAGATGGTTAATAGCCTCACGCCAGGGCTTGAAATCTGACCGTCATGGGAAACAGGTGTACTTCAGTGACAAGACTGTTTATGACAGGGGTTTGTCACGTGTATTAAGCGTATTCTCGTGATGAGGCAGAAAACTTAGGAAATGAGGGTCAATTGGCAACATTAGAGAGCATTTGTCTAATATGAGCATGTTTATTTGACACATGACATAGTAGAAGGGCTGGGGTGAAGGCAGTGACAAATAACTGTGTAACAAGTCTTTCTGCAAGTAGGTACGCGAGGACCCCTCCATGCAAATTCTAGCTGCAGGGAATGAGAACCCAACAGCTTTTCCTTCAAAAAATTGAAATTGCTTGAGAAATTGTAAATAATGTACATACCTTTTTAGGCATTACCATGTAAATATGAATTTTTTTAGGAAGTTTCACAAAGTTTGGAAGTTTATTTTCCTCTTTTTGTTTTTTTTTTCGTTGTTCAAACAATTGAATGTCTGTTGTTCAATTGATTGAACAACACATTTTATTTTTGTTTTTGTTGTTCAAACAATTTAACATCTGCCGTTCAATTGATTAAACAACACATTTTCCTCTTTTTGTGTTTTATTGTTCAAACAATTGAACGTCTGCCATTCAATTGATTGAACAACACATTTTATTCTTTTTGTTTTCACTGTTAAAACAATTGAACGTTTGCCATTCAATTGATTGAACATCATATTTTCCTTTTTTTTGTTTGTTTTTCATTGTTCAAATAGTTGAACGTTTGCCTTTCAATTGATTGAACAACACATTTTCCTTTTTTTGTTTTTCGTTTTTCAAACAATTGAACGTCTGCCGTTCAATTGATTGAACAACACATCTTCCTTTTTTTTGTTTTTCGCTGTTCAAACAATTGAAAGACTACTGTTCAATTGATTGAACAACACAATTTGTTTTCATTTTGTTTTCACTGTTCAAACTATTGAACGTCTGCCATTCAATTGATTGAACAACAAAATTTGTTTTCATTTTGTTTTCGCTGTTCAAACTATTGAACAACTGCCGTTCAATTGATTGAACAACACAATTTGTTTTCACCGTTCAAACAATTGAACGAATGTCATTCAATTGATTGAACAACACATTTAATTTTTATTTTGATTTCACTGTTTGAACAATTGAATGGCTGTTGTTCAATTGATTGAAAAACACTTTTTGTTTTTGATTGATTTTGCTGTGCAAATGATTGAACGATTGTTGTTCAATCAATTGAACAACACTTCTAATTTTCTATCTTGATTTCGCCGTTCAAATGATTGAATGATTGCCGTTCAATCGATTGAACAACACCCTTTTAAGAAGATAAATTGTGAATTTTCCTCATTTTTTTGATCATTATGCCATTTTCTCTTCTTCTTTTGTATTGCAAATAAGCACCATTTGAATCGATTTGTGCCTCTTCTAAGGAAAAACGGTAATAATAATATCATTATGACTTCTAAATCCTTTTGATGGTTATCTTTATTCATAAGCTAATATGGTGTATCTTTAGAATGACTGCTTGAACATCTTTTCTTTTGGACACAACATGAAATGATCCATTATTCTTAATCCATGCTAGCTTATGTTTATACTCCGAAATGGATAAAGCTCATTGATATAATGATAAGGGGATAAGAGTATAACACTTTCATTGGCATATTTTTACTTCTTACACCATCCCTGACTCTTAAGGAGAAAATGAGCCTCCTTTTTTTTACAATAAGAATTGCAAAAGAAAAATAAAATATGAAAATGCTTAAAACATTTTCTAAAGAGGATAGGGAGTCTCATTACAAGCCAACCTACCATGATCATAAGGATGTAACAGGTGACATTCCAATTTGGCTACCAAACCAAGGCAATGACCTTATTGATAATTAAATATATCAAAAGAACAGGGGGTCTCATCACGAGCCAACCTGATCAGTTTGTTACACCCTGGTAAGTGGCACTATGGTTATCTGGTCACCATGCCAGCATAGTGGTCTCTTTATGACAAAGAAAAGAAGAATTAACTATAAGAAGGACTCTGGCTCATTTGGGGGGGTTAAAAAGCAACCCTGCCGAGGCTATGAACGCCTGTTGGCAGCAGTGGCTCTGCTTGTGGTATTGGAGTATCACCTTATATTGCCATATGTCATTTAGCTCTTATCACCTATGGATTTGTTTCTAAAGAGAATTTCCATTTGAGCAACACTTTTACAAGCCGAATAGCATGGTGACTTTAATCTATATTCATTATATTCCATATGTCCAATCATTAAATGACAGTCATTAAACACATATCGCCGATTATGCTGATGTGATTAATACCGCTCATAGTGAAGATCTTTGACATAATGAATTAAAAATTGTTGATTTTTGATTTGGCCAATTCACGTCCGACGACGAATATTGCTTAATTGCTTTACCGATTTGCGTGCTGTGTTTTTTAGATTGGTTGCCGACATTTATTTTGCATCAATGTATTTTTCTTTCTTTTCGTGTGTTGAAAGGACATGGATGCCCTTTTCTCATCAGAGGGGGGATGGCCTACGTATGCACGACACGTGTCACAGTTATGGATAACTGTGTGACAATCATTCGGATTACCTCCAGAGTACGAACCGCATGATGAGTATGAATGTGTAATAATTAGCAGGAATTTCTGATTGGACGAAGAACGACAACCATTATGGCAGGCATGCGAACTTACGATCCTGCATTAAGTATGGCTGATAGGATGAATGACTTAACTAAAAATGATAATAATTGTCCAAACAACGTCATTTCCCTGTTAATTGCTGTAACATACATTGTTGTTGTTCTGAATTACATAGGTAAAACACAATTGCATATAGGTGAACCAGCCTCAGGTGCAGCAGCCATGGGTAGAAGAGCTATCCGGAGTGAACCTCCAGTGTTGATGGTATCGGATCAAGCTCACAAAATCCTCGAATGCGCTGACTGGCTGTAGTATTTAAACATATTGCAGGGATTTCATGTGGAGCTAACACAGGAATTTATGCAAAATCTGCAGATTGGTAGCACAGTGGTAAAAGGTATAAGCATGATGGTTTCTGAAGAAGTCATAGCCACAGTCACTTGACTTCTGGCAGAGGGGGAGAAATGGACAGATAAACACGTCCTTTATACAACACAATTTAAGTATTCCAGGAACTGGGCGAGCGACTGGTACAAACAGGGAAAGGAATTCATGCTTTGGCATTACAACAACTATGGCAAGAACTGGCGGTCATCGTCCAAAGATACATTACCTGCGACGGTCGACACGATGTGGTAAAGCCCCGACAACTGAAACTTCTAGCCATTTTAAAACAAAGAATTTCAGTTAATTTACTGTTTTATTTGAATTCCCTGTTACATGATGTTGCCCGACGGGTAAGGACAGCTAAAGACCCACATAGTGTAGTTAGCCATCATGGGTTAATTAAATTAATTATCACAAATAGATTGGCCTAGTAGCAATTAACATGGGACAATATCATAAATCGTACTTTGGCTCCACTGCCGGAAAATGCGGAAACATAGCAGCAAGGGCTAAGAACCCCAGGCCCTAAAAGAAGACTAAAGAGAAATAATTCCTCTGCACCCTTAGAACTAGAAAAGCGTAGGCACTATGTGTGAGTGAAAGCCTAGCGCCGCATCCCAATCCAAGCAGAGGAAGCTAGACCATCCTGCACACCTCCTCCTATTCCGCAAGACCCCCCTTTGCAAGACTATGAGGACAAAGTGGCCAGGGTATTAGAAAACATGGGAATGTTTGTCGAAGGTAGAGAACAACCAGGGAACATTAAAAAATAGAATTGTAGCCCTGACCGGTCGGTCCCTGCTGACAGCCCTGGTCGTGACCAAACCCAGCCATTTACTGATGCCATGGAGGAATAGAGGGATTCAATTCCTTATATTGAAACATCCCTCGAAGCCAAAGTACATGAGGGAGAAGCTAACAGAGAAAAAACTGAGACAGTAGGCACCGGTCCAGTGGACCACCCAGCAGAAGGAAACACTGAAGATGAAAACCTAGGAGATGCTAATCAACCAGGTGATACTCCGTTTTCGAAGTCTGTTGAGGACAAGGCCTACCTAGGAGAAGACCCGAAGAACGAAAATTGTTCAGGAGATACCATTGCATTGGGATCTCCTGAAAAATAAATGCATAATAATGACGAGCTAGAAGAAGAAACTCCACCAGGAGATGCAGATGCAATTGGAAACATCCGTGATGCTGACATAGTATAGCCTGTATAGGAACCAGAGGATAACGCAGCTAACCACTATCAGATGGAGGCCCTAGAGTAAAGAAGTCCTATAGAGATAGGCTTAGAAAGATGCTCAGAAAGTATAGAAAACAAAAGCAAGTAATCAGGCAACTAAAACATTGGTTAAAAGAGGCAACCAGAACCAGTAAATTGAAAGTGGAAATGGAAACTGCAGGAACGCAATTAGAAAAATGTTCTGGGAAGGATGTTGAGACTTGTTGTAGCATTTTTTGGTTTTGATAAGATAGAATATTTAAAAAATAATGTTAAGTTAGGATATGGACATAACAATAGTGAATAAAATGTTTTTCTTGAAAATATCTTGATGATGATGTCCATATCAAAGAAAATGTTAGGTTAGATGCCCTAAAAAATCAAGGCAGAAAGAAAATGTTAGGTTAGAAAGAAAAGAAAAGAAATAAACTCTGAAGGCGAGCAAGTCTAAATGCCACTACTATTGTTTATGCAAAATAATGGTTGTGTGCAGCTTGTCATAAATGCCATAACCCATGACAGTCAAATAGTTTAATCTTGATTGTTTCATGCTTTAAATTTGATGTTATAGTTAGAGAATAAAGATTTGGCCAAACTGTTTAATCTTGGCAGATCAATAGTTAGATAGAGAATAATAAGGTGCTCATCAGTTTAATCTGAGCCCTTGGATGTTATAAGGTTAGAATTAGATAGTTTGCTTTTGTAAAATAAAAAGAAAGGAAAAGGGTTTGCTAGCTTAAATGCACCCATTAAGTGAAGAAAAAATGATAGGATAAGCAAAGGGTAAGTAGAAGAAAGGTTGCAGAAGTTTGATTATTGATTGGACAAAATGTACATTTATCATGTTTTTATGTCCATGATGTAATTACACAAAGCAAATGAAGGTCTACAAGATCAATTAATTAACTTCCCATTCATCCCTATATTTACTAATTTCCCCTTCCTACCTTCATACATTCATATTCATTCATTTTCCATAAAAACCCCTTTTCCTAAGGTCAAAACCCTTTTTGCCTAGGAAAAGTGAAAAACCCATGTTAAATCCCCTTTTACCCAAAAAACCCACAAAAGTTGTTTAGCCTAAGTATTGATGTATATATGCGAAAAGAGAATAACCCGTGAAAAGCATAATACTTATTGTATTTCCCCTTTCCGCTCATATTTTCATATTAATGCTAACTATAGTATTAAACCCCTAAAAGGTCCTTTCCCATATATTATTAATTCCCCTTATTAAATAACTCGAAACCTTAAGTTTTATAATAAAACTATGTATTTCATAAAATATCGCATCGCAAGCCTTTCATATGAATGCACTCTCCTCTGATTGCAATATGCGATACATGATGGACCCGAACCTGACGCTATATATATCATAATCTATTGACATATCGCATCTGCCTCTATGCAAGTCCCAGCTAAAGCATTACCCTCTGCCATTGTGATCTCTGTTATGTGATGGGGACTCGAACCTGATCACATATCATACATGATTTATTTCCACATCGTGTCCGGCCCCTATCACATTCCTTTGGGATGGGCCTTTCCTTTGCTAAACTGCAGTTGCGATATGAGATTAGCCCGAACCTGATATCATTATCTGCCTGAATTAATATTTTTTCAATTCCGCCATACCGTGTTTTGCAAAGGATTTCTTGGTTAAATCATTTTTTATGATTTAAACAAAGAGTCTGCCTAAACCTCCATTTAACCGCTAATCTCAGTTTTAAGCCATAATAAAGCCCATACCACCATATTTAATCATTGGGCCCCTCCGTACTGCTCCTTCGCTCCACCACCGTCCAATCTAATGCATTCAAATCCAACGACCCTCAGCGATTTTGGGTTGGCTCTCTGTACGGGCATTACCCACCCGAAAAGCGGTATTCCACCATCCTCCCTTGCTACGTGTCAGGCTTTAAACCATATCAGGTGACCCCTCCCAAAACCACCCATGCCTTATAAGCGGTGCGATGAAAACCAAAACTGCCTTCCGCATAACGACAAAATAGCCACTGTTCACTTTGCACCATATTTCAAAAAGGAAGCTGTTTTTCCATTTAAACGACAAAATCACTATTTTTCCTTTGTTTCGCCTATTTTCACAGTAAACCCTCCATAAGCCTCTGCGACCAATAAAGCCATTGTTTTACCTTCCGAATATGCTCTGGACTCCTTCCAATATCCTTTTGGGCTCAATAAAGCCATTGACGACCTTCTCTATCACCTTGTTTTTCTTAACAGTTTTTGTGTTTTACAGGTAAAGACTCCTGTTCCAGGCTTACAAAGAAAAAAGCCTGCATATAGTTGGAAGATAAATATGAATATCATATCAAATTAATTTACCATGTGACATAAAATTTAAAGGATTTACTATTGAAAAACAAAGTAAAAACCTGAAATGCACAGTAAAGTTAAAAAGACATAGTAAAGGAGTATCAGATGAAATATCAAATGAGGAAACCAACCAGAATGAAGGATACAAATGATTTAGCAGCGTAAAGGGCAAAATATCAACCAACAAAGCCAGCACAACCTGAATAAAAGGGACAAGAAGAAGAAGTTCAATAGCTGCCCCTATCTTCTTGCATGAAGATCTTTCCTTTCCTAGAATAAATATCAATCAGTTTTAGGATATTTTTTAGTTTCATTATTGTATAAATAACTCTCTTCTCGAGTTGTTATGGGTTTGAAGTTCAAGATTCATTTTTCATTGCTTGTTAAGTCTTGACTGTTAATTCTACTTTGAACCTGGAAGCCACCTTTGAAGGAAGCTTTTCTAGAAACTTGATGTACTCAGTCTTTCTGGAACCTTAATACAAAGCAGAGGATTTTGAATTTGGTTTTACACAGTTTGTGTTATCTTGTAAGTTTTTCCAGTTATCAATCATTATGTTTTTCTTCATCTGCTTATGACTTATAGAGATGTCTAGGTAGGAATAATGGTGTATCAATTTATTCCTATAAGCTCCAGAAGTGATCATCTATAAAGAGAATGGATTAATGAACTGTCTGTTTAGCTAATCCCCTCTAATCAATAAATCATCAACATCTTGTGTAAGCTTAAGTATACTGCCTTGAATCTTTGGAACGTAGTTCAGAAGGTTTTCCTACTCATGATTGTTCTGTTTTACAGTCTGGAAACTCTGATAATCATATTATTTTTTGTCCTCTTCTCACCACTATTTTGATCTATATCACTGTGTAAAGTTTTATAGCAGCCCTTTGCTGAGATATTAATATAACCCAAAGGATTAATTACTTCAATTCTAAATATGTCTTCATTCATTGGTCTTCCAAAACTAAAACCAAAAACCCCAAAACAATTATTTTAGATGCTCTGGCATTGGTAGATGACCTACTACTATCTCAGAGGTACAACATTAGATTGGCGCCACTACCGGGGATTCGAATTTATCTTAAGTTTCCCTTGGGACAATGATATTCATTCATTCTTTTCCTTTAAAGGTGATTAAAGGTTTAGAAAGGTCAAAATCATTCACCTAGGCGACTCTACACTCCCAAGTTGGCACCTTTTAAACATACCAGATCTCGTTCAGACGCTGACATAGGTAGTCCTCTGTTAGATCCTAAAAGGCTTCTGAGAAAAGCCAGTTCTAAAAGGGGACACCAACCATATTCATCTTCTTCTTCAGTCTTATAGTATGAAGAATTAGAATCATTTGACCCCTATAGTAATATCCCATTTGATCTTGATTATTCCCATTTATCACCTAGGGTTGCTGAACTTCTAAATAGAGGAGTTGATTTTAAGTTAGCCTACCTTATTCATTCATTAGAATCTCATCCAATACCCACACTACCACCAGGATCACCTAAAATTGAATCTGATTTGGGTGTTAATCTACTAGAATATAAACCCACAGATTACATATCCCCTACTACCTATCCATTTCCTTCCATTTTTGACCAACCTGAAGCTTCTTCTTCTAAACAATCTGAGGAGGGCTTCTCTATATATACCAGTCCTCTCTTTGAAACAAAAGAATTTTTTCCTTTACAGGTCCCAAAGCTAGTTCTTAAGACTCCTTTGAAGTCTTTCAAGAGATCTCCTCCTCCTTTACCTCCAACTAGTTCATCAAACCCTAATTCACCATCTCCTTCCTCTACTTCTTCTTCATCCTCTACATCCACACAAACACCTCATACTCCATCTGGACAACCTCATATACCTCAAGTACCTCATACACCACCTGCTATCATGACTTTACGACCTATTGTACAAGCTAGATATGTTTCCTTAGTCTTACTTAATATCCTTGATGCATTCCCAGCTGGATACTTAAAATACCTTCCCAATGGAGAAACTGGTCCCTTAGCTAAGGACCATCTTCAAGCTTTCCTAGACTTTGCAGACAACATGAATATTGAACAAAAAAACGTTTATATGAGATTATTTGTGCAATCACTTGAAGGAAATGTGAGGATTTGGTTTAGGCAGTTGCCAGCAGCTTCCATTAGAAATTGGGAAGAGCTTACAACCATATTTAAGAATCAATGGGGTGTGAAAAAGGATCCTCTTTATTTCCTCATATAATTTGAAGAGCTTAAAAGGAACTTTGGTGAACTAGTATCAGATTTTATCAAAAGATTCAATAAACTCTATCACAAAATGCCTGCTGATTGTAAGCCCCCTGTAGCAGCAGCTAAGTCTATATTTTCTAAAGCTTTTAATGATGAATTTGCTGTTATGCTACGAGAGAGAACTTGAAGAACTCTTGAAGATATGCAAATAAACACTATAGAAGTAGAAGCAAATAGGGCAGCCTCAACTTCTTTAAAACTTAAGGAAGAAAAGGCCCAAAGAAAACTCAAGTCTGTTCAAGAAGCCTCTAGTTCCTCTATGACTAAATCAGAAGACTCAAAAATAGATGAAATAACATCTCTTCTTAGAAACCTATCAAATAGGATTTCAAAGATTGAGACCCAACCTAGGACAATACAACAAACAGTTACTAGACCCCAAAACCAAAATCAAGGCCAGTATAAAAGAAATCCACCACTACAAATTCTTGAGAGACCTAGCAATGATCAACAGGTTCCTACTCCTCTACTGATAGATGACCAACAACCTGATGATAATACTATGACAATTACTGAAGATATTAATAGCATGGATTCTTCTTCCAATCAAATAGCCATCATTCCTCTCTCACAACAGAATCAGGTTCAAGAAGATCAGGAAGCTTCAAAAGTCTCTAAATATCATGCTTTCTCTGGAATTTTAATTGCAGAATTAAACAAGAAGTATGATCTTAGGCCTAGGCTTGGTCCTGGGAGACCTCCTAAGGAAACCCCAATAATTGAACCACGTACAAAAACTACTGAAGCTTAAACAACTCTTATTCAACCCTTCGATCAGTCAATTGATACTACCCAAACTGGTAAAAACATTTTGACTCCATTTAATGTTGAAAAAGAATTAGAGAGGGTTAAGATCACAATTCCACTGTCATAACTTTCTAAAAACGCTGGTTACAGAAGCCAAGTCACAAAATGGATACAAAATACCTCGGTTGATGCTGAAGGTGATGTCATAAGTTTGCAAGATGAAAAACCAGTAGTAGTTTTTGGCCCTAGTTCAGACATGATAGATGAGATAGTGCCTCCTTTCTATGTAACTCTTAAAACAAATGACTCCATGTTGTATAATTGTATGCTTGATTCAGGAGCATCACACAACCTTATGCCAAAATCTATCATGGACCATTTGAAACTCGACATAACTAGATCCTACCATGACCTGTACACCTTTGATTCTAAAAAGGTGCCCTGTTTGGGATTGATCAAGGATCTAGTGGTTACTCTTGCCCAAATTCTAGTGAAAAGTGTAGTACTTGATATTGTTGTCATAGATATCCCTCCCAAGTTTGGAATTCTCCTTTCTAGATCTTGCTGTGCCAAATTAGGGGGAACTATACAGATGGATATGTCATATGCTACTATTCCTATTTATGGAGGAGAGAAATTAAGATTATGTAAAGAGGTAAGATTTATACATACTGTTTGTAAGACTAACCAACCAAGGAACCATCCAATTTATGTGATAGATCAAGACTTTGGTTGTTTTCAACTCACTTCAAACCAACATAAAACTCAAGTCAAAATTGAAGAGGTAGTTGAAAGTCCTGAACCAAACCAAACTGATATTTGGAAACTGTTCTTTGATGGCTATTGCACTAAATATGGGGCAAGAGCCGGAGTAGTTTTAATTTCACCTGAAAAAGAAAATATAACCTAATCATGTAAATTAGATTTTGAAGTTACCAATAATGTTGCTGAATATGAAGCTTTCCTTTTAGGATTGCAATTAGCCAAAAGCTTAAAAGTTCAAAACTTAAGTGTTTTTACTGATTCAGAACTTATTGTTAAGCAAGAAATGCTTGCCAAAGCAAGCACCCTAAACTTAGGTCCTACCGAAATGAAGTATGGGATTCAGTTGGAAACTTCTTTGATGCTTTTAATTTGACTCATATTCCCAAAGATTAGAATATTCATGCAGATGCCATAGCTGTCTCTGCTAGCTCTTTTAAAATTTCTGATCATACTGATGTACTCTATCAGATACAAGTCAGATATAGGCCATCTATCCCAGATAATCTGAAACATTGGCAAATATTCGAAGATGATGAACATTTGAAATCATTTCTGTAGGTAATAGATGATTTTTCATTTCTACAAATTAATGAAGATAGAACTGAAATAAATGAAAATACAGATGGAAATGATACTTCATATTTTAAAACCTAAATTGCTAATCATGACATTATTCAATTATCCAATAATTTTATTTCAAAAGGACTCATTCCTTTAGAAAGATTGTTTGATCAAAATGATGTCCTCCAAAACCCTCAGTCCATTTCTTCAGAAGATGACATAGAAGAGATTAACATTGGAACTGATGAAGATATCAAAAACATCAAAATATGTGCATCTATAGACCCTAAGATTAAAGCTCAATATCTTAAGTTACTGCAAAATCATAAGGATGTTTTTGCTTGGACTTATGCTGATCTAAAGACCTATGATACTTCATTAATACAACATAAGATTCCTTTGAAGCTAGAAGCAAAACCTTATCAATAGAAACTTAGAAGGATAAATCCAGCCTTTCTACCAACTGTAGAAAGGGAGATTAAGAAAATCCTAGATGCTCAGATCATCCTCCCTCTTAGATATTCTAATTGGGTTGCAAATCTAGTTCCCGTTAGAAAGAAAAATGGAGAAATAAGACTCTGTGTGGATTTTAGAAATTTGAACAAGGCACCATTAAAAGATAATTATCCTTTGCCCAAAATGGATCAGTTACTTCAAATGGTTTCAGGAGCACAAAGACTTTTATGCTTGATGGCTTTTCAGGTTACAATCAGGTGAATTTTGATACAACATATAGAGAGAAGACAACCTTTACTACACCCTGGGGTACATTCATGTACGCTAGGATGCCATTTGGCTTAACCAATGCTGTAGCAACATTTCAGAGAGCTATGGACATAGCTTTTATGGGTCAGGTAAATAAATTTGTGGTTATTTATCTTGGTGACATAACTGTTTTTTTTAAATATGATCAGAAACATCTAAAGAACTTGATGAAGGTTTTTGACAGGTGTAGAAAATTTGGAATACCATTGAACCCTAAGAAGTCCTTGTTTGCTGTCAAAGAAGGAAAACTGTTGGGCCATATAATTTCAAAGGAGGGAGTAGTAATTGACCCCAAATGAGTATCTGCCATTGAAACTTTGACCTTACCTAGAAACAAGAAGGAGATTCAAGATTTTTTAGGCAAGATTAATTTTCTATGGAGGTTTATTCCAAATTATGCAGAGATTGTAAAAGATATAATTGACATGATCCAAAAGGACCATGAAATCAAATGGACTGCCTCTTCTAGGCATGCATTTGAACAAATAAAAAGGGCTATCTCTGAAGCTCCCACCTTAGCCAGCCCTGATTATACTAAGCCATTTAGTATTTTCTCTTTTGCCTCTGAAATAACTCTTGTTTCCATTCTATTACAGAAAGATGAAGATTCCCATGATCAACCCATAACCTTTTTCAACAAGGTTATGAGAGATGCTGAGCTTAAGTATGACATCATTGAGAAGCAAGCCTATGCCCTTATTCAAGCCCTGAAATCATTCAAAATGTATGTCTTACATTCACCTATTACTGCTTATGTTCCTAATAGTGCTGTGAAAATTGTCCTAACTCAACCAGACACTGATGGGAAAAGAGGTAGATGGATCACTCAAATTCTGGAGTTTGATCTAACTATCAAGACTACCAAGCTAGTAAAAGGTCAAGGATTAGCCAAGCTTCTAGCTGAATCCAACTGCAAAGTACTTGGAATCAATTCTATTTTAGAAATACAAGGGAAGAATACATAATAACCTTTTGTCCTTGTAGAAGGGGAGAATCCACAAGAACCTTCCCTTCATCCTAAAGGGGAGAATCCACAAGAACCTTCCCTTCATCCTAAAGGGGAGAATCCACAAGAACCTTCCCTTCATCCTAAAGGGGAGAATCCACAAGAACCTTCCTTTCATCCTAAAGGGGAGAATCCACAAGAACCTCTACCTTCAGAGCAGATTAGTCCTATACACATTGATGAAAAATTCTTGTTGTCAAACTAGTATCAAGATATTGTAAATTTCTTGATCCATTTTGAGTGTTCAACATCATTCTCCAAAACCCAGTGTAAAACCCTTAAGCTAAAATCAGTCAAGTACTGCATTATAAATGCAAATTTATACTTGAAAGATCCACTGGATATTTTGTTATTATGTTTAACAGAATCAGAAACTGAAGGAATCATTGATCAATTTCATACGGGATTTTGTGGGGGACATTATGCTTGGAGAGCAACAACATACAAGATTCCGAGGGGAGGATTTTATTGGCCCACATTGTTCTTACAAGTAGGGTCAAAGGTCAGAGGTTGTGTTCCTTGTCAAATGTTTTCTGGTAAACAAAAATTAGCAGCTCTTCCACTCGTTCCATCAATAGTTTCAGCACGTTTTTCTCAATGGGGATTAGATTTTGTTGTAGAGATTCACGCCACTTCAAGTAGTCAGCATAGATGGATCCTCACTGCAACAGACTACTTTACAAAATGGGTGGAAGCAATTCTAGTTAGGAATGCTACTGATTTAGTAGTAATTAAGTTTATTGAGGAGAATATCTTATCTAGATTTGGTTGCCCAACTCAAATTGTCACTGATAATGCAACAACTTTTTCTAGTGTTAAAGTGATTAACTTTTGCCAGAAATATCAGATTTTGTTACATCATTCAACTCCATACTACCCTCAGGGTAATTGCCTTGCAGAATCGTCCAACAAAAGCCTGGTAAAAGTAATAAAAAGACTCTAGCTGACCATAAGAAGTGTTGGGATTCACATTTGATTTATGCAGTATGGGCAAACAGAATTACTCCAAAGAGATCAACTAGAAAATCTCCATTTCAATTAGCCTATGGGAAAGATGCAATCTTCCCTACCAATTTGGCCTTCCCTGTTTTAAAATTCCTATAGGATTCAACAGATGAACCTGATGATTTTTCAAGAAGAATAAATCAGATTATTGAACTTAATGAAGACAGAGATGAAGTTCAATACAAATTGAAGAAATATCAATATAAGATGAAGGTCCTGTTTGACAGAAGAGCCAGGGAGAGGGACTTTAAGGAAGGTGATCTAGTTCTAAGATGGAATGTTAGGAGAGAAGAGAAAAGGAAGCATGGAAAATTTGACAATCTATGGTTTGGACCTTTAGCAATCGCTGAAGTGAAGGGTAACAACAATTTTGTGTTGCAGAATCTTGAGGGGCTATATTCCACTTATCCTGTAAATGGAAGGTTTCTCAAACATTACATTTAGTACTAAGAAGTTGAAATAGTTTTCATTGTAAATACTCCGGGTTTCTTTTACTTTTAAAGATGTCAGTGTGATTTTCTTACAGCAAGGACTCCATAGCCCGAGGAGAAGGCACATTGATCTGCAGGTTCTTTGCATTCTACAGGAGAAAGCAATCCCTAGTTGGAGCCAATGTTGTAGCATTTTTTGGTTTTGATAAGATAGAATATTTAAAAAAAATGTTAAGTTAGGATATGGACATAACAATAGTGAATAAAATGTTTTTTTTGAAAATATCTTGATGATGATGTCCATATCAAAGAAAATTTTAGGTTACATGCCCTAAAAAATCAAGGCAAAAGGAAAATGTTAGTTTAGAAAGAAAAGAAAACAAATAAACTCTGGAAGTGAGCAAGTCTAAATGCAACTACTATTTTTTATGCAAAATAATGGTTGTGTGCAGCTTGTCATAGATGCCACAACCAATGATAGTCAAATAGTTTAATCTTGACTGTTTCATGCTTTAAATTTGATGTTATAATTAGAGAATAAAGATCTGGCCAAACTGTTTAATCTTGGTAGATCAGTAGTTAGGTAGAGAATAATAAGGTGCCCATCAGTTTAATCTGAGCCCTTGGTTAGAATTAGATAGTTTTCTTTTGTAAAATAAAACGAAAGGAAAAGGGCTTGCTAGCTTAAATGCACCCATTAAGTGAAGAAAAAATGATAGAATAAGCAAAGGGTAAGTAGAAGAAAGGTTGCAGAATTTTGATTATTGATTGGACAAAATGTACATTTTTCATGTTTTTATATCCTTGTTGCAATTACACAAAGCAAATGAAGGTCTACAAAATCAATTAATTAACTTACCATTCATCCCCTTTCATCCCTATATTTACTGATTTCCCCTTCCTACCTTCATACATTCATATTCATTCATTTTCCATAAAAACCCCTTTTCCTAAGGTCAAAACCCTTTTTGCCTAGGAAAAGTGAAAAACCCATGTTAAATCCCCTTTTACCTAAAAAACCCACAAAAGTTGTTTAGCCTAAGTATTGATGTATATATGCGAAAAGCGAATAACCCGTGAAAAGCATAATACTTACTGTATTTCCCCTTTCTGCTCATATTTTCATATTAACGCTAACTATAGTGTTAAACCCCTAAAAGGTCATTTTCCTGTATATTATTAATTCCCTTTATAACCCGAAACCTTAAGTTTTATAATAAAACTATGTATTTCATAAAATATTGCATCGCAAGCCTTTCTTATGAATGCACTCTCCTTCGATTGCGATATGCGATATGTGATGAACCCAAACCTGATGCTATATATATCATAATCTATTGAAATATCGCATCCACCTCCATCGCAAGTCTTGGCTAAAGCATTACCCTCCGCCATTGCGATCTCCGATATGAGATGGGGACTCGAACTCGATCACATATCATACATGATTTATTTCCACATTGCGTCCAGCCCCTATCACATTCCTTTGCGATGGGCCTTTCCTTTGCTAAACTGCGATTGTGATAAGCGATGAGCCCAGACCCAATATCATTATCCGCCCAAATTCATATCTTTTCAAGTCCGCCATACCGTGTTTTGCAAAGGATTTCTTTGTTAAATCATTTTTTATGATTTAAATGAAGAGTCTACCTAAACCTCCATTTAACTGCTAATCTCAGTCTTAAGCCATAATAAGGCCCATACCACCATATTTAATCATTGGGCCCCTCCATACTACTCCTTCGCTCCACCACCGTTCGATCTAATGCATTCAAATCCAACGACCCTAAGCGATTTCGAGTTAGCTCTTTGTATGAACATTAGCCACCCGAAAAGCGGTATTCCATCGTCCTCCCTTGCTACGTGTCAGGCTTTAAACCATATCGGGTGACCCCTCCCAAAACCACCCACACCTTATAAGCAGTGCGATGAAAACCAAAACCACCTCCCGCATAACGACAAAATAGCCACTGTTCACTTTGCACCATATTTAAAAAAGGAAGCTGTTTTTCCGTTTAAACGACAAAATCACTATTTTTCCTTTATTTCGCCTCTTTTCACAGTAAACCCTCCATAAGCCTCTGCGACTAATAAAGCCATTGTTTTACCTTCTGAATATGCTTTGGACTCCTTCCAATATCCTTTTGAGCTCAATAAAGCCATTGACGACCTTCTCTGTCACCTTGATTTTCTTAACAGTTTTTGTGTTTTGCAGGGAAAGACTCCTATTCCAGGCTTACAAAGAAAAAAGTCGGCGTACAGTTGGAAGATAAATACGAATATCATATCAAATTACTTTATCATGTGACATAAAATTTAAAGGATTTACTGTTGAAAAACACAGTAAAAACCCGAAATGCACATTAAAGGTAAAAACACACAGTAAAGGCTACTAAGCATGGTCAAAGGATATTTATAGAGTTTAAAGAGTATTAGATTAAATATCAAATGAAGAAACCAACCAACGTGAAGGATACGAACAATTTAGTAGCTTAAAGGGAAAAATATCAACCAACAAAGCCAACACAACCTGAATAAAAGGGACAGTAAGAAGAAGTTCAATAGCTGCCGCTATCTTCTTGCATGAAGATCTTTCCTTTCCTAGAATAAATATCAATTAGTTTTAGGATATTTTTTAGTTTCATTATTGTATAAATAACTCTCTTCTCAAGTTGTTATGGGTTCAAAGTTCAAGAGTCTTTGTTTATTGCTTGTTAAGTCTTGACTATTAATTCTACTTTGAACCTGGAAGCCACCTTTGAAGGAAGCTTTTCTAGACACTTGATGTACTTAGTCTTTCTGGAACCTTAATACAAAGCAGAGGATTTTGAATTTGGTTTTACACAGTTTGTGTTATCCTGTAAGTTTTTCTAGTTATCAATCATTATGTTTTTCTTCATATGCTTATGACTTATAGAGATATCTAGGTAGGAATAATTGTGTCTTAATTTATTCCTATAAGCTCCTGAAGTGATCATCTATAAAGAGAATGGATTAATGAACTGCCTGTTTAGCTAATCCCCTCTAATCAATAAATCATCAATATCTTGTGTAAGCTTAAGCATACTACCTTGAATCTTTGGAATGTAGTTCAGAAGGTTTTCCTACTTATGATTGTTCTGTTTTACAGTCTTGAAACTATGATAATCATATTATTTTCTATCTTCTTCTCACCACTATTTTGATCTATATCACTGTGTAAAGTTTTATAGCAGCCCTTTGCTGAGATATTAATATAATCCAAAGGATTAATTACTTCAATTCTAAATCTGTCTTAATTCATTGGTCTTCCAAAACTAAAACCAAAAACCCCAAAACAATTATTTTAGATGCTCTGGCATTGGTCGTTGACCTACTACTATCTCAGAGGTACAACAAGACACAAACAGAGTTTCTTGTGGTTTGTCCAAAAGAAACCTAGACTGAGCTAGGTATGATAGAAGACACTGCCATGCAAACTGAGGACCCCTGTATCTTTTCGCAGGGAACCCAAACGGACCACCCCACTGTGGATACTACTGTCCAAGCATATGTTGAAGAAGATGATCGAGTTGATTTTATAATCCAAGAAGCAGATGAAGGTGTTGTGCAGATAAACCCTACGGAGACCTAGGATGGAGAGGCCTAAACAGATGAGCCACCCCTTTACACCCCCTTGGTAAGAGAGGCCGTCATCAGAAAATTACAGAATGAGCTACTGACGGTTCAACAGGAACTGGCTCAGCACAAGGAAAAGGTGGTCCCTCTGCATGAACATCAAGGGTTAAGGAAGAAGTTTGAAGCACTTACCATGACTGAAGATGAGACCTTTGCTCAGTATAAGGTTGAGCAAAAGAAGGTTGAAAGATTAAAGGGTCAATTGCAAAAAGCTAGAGAGCAAATGGAGACCGTCTGCTCTCTTTATTCAGACACCCTATCCTGCCAAGCCCCTGCCACAAATTATGCCTTATTTCTCATGGAAAGATACCTCCTACTAAAAGTCAAGGCCGCTAAGGCTGGAAAACCGGTAGAGATAAAAACCACTCCCGACTTTATCAAATGCTTCAGAGAGCGTGATGATAAGGTTCAACGCCTCCTCTGTGAACTCTATATGCATAATTTATTTCTAGAAGATGACAGGGACATCCACCATGGCACTTTTATAGGAGGCATCCAATTTCAGGCATTCCTCTCATTTGCTACCAACCAACTCAAGTGGGTCAAGGTTCACAACACTTTCAGAAAATGTGAGTATGGCATTGACCTATGGGTCAGAGGGGAGCCTACACAACCATTACTCCTATCTGTCTGGCATAAACAATTTTTGCAACGAGCCGGTGTTGCAGGCAAATTTGGGCCACTCCATAACGATATTATTCAGGCCAGAAAGGAATATTTCCAGGACATTAAGGAAGAACCCTTGTCTGATCAAGACAGAGGTGGGAAGTCTCCAGTAACACAGTGAGGAACCGAGAGCCATTTGGATAACGAAACTTCCAAGCTGCCTCTTCTCATTTCTATAAATATAGTAATATGATTTTAACGATGGGGCCTGATTGGATAGGATGTCGTTACAGAACCCCAATCATATGGTATCCTCCTGATCAATACGAAAGTGACTATAAATTGAAGGATCAAGAGGTAACCCAGCCTTTCACTATCCTTAAGGAGAAAAATGGTTTTAGGAAGTACAAGGAGGAAGTATATCATGCTTATTCCCTAACTCAGTTGCCTCTAAACTACTCGCTTGCATGTGGACATGCAACAAGGTAATATGGGGAGTATGTTGGGATAGGAAAAAGGTATGATTTCTCTTCGTAAAATGCTTCATTTACCGTTCATCCTTATACGGTTATCTCTGTTTATAGATTAAAATGAGGAAAATATCAGCCAAAGTTGGATGAAAGAATTTGGTGACAGAATAGGAAAATCTAGTACAAGAAACTGATTTTTTTCCTATCTTTGTGTGCAGAGACGTGGACTGGGGAAAAGTCGTTCAGATGAGAGAATAGCATGAGGCCATAAAAGGGAAAAGTTACAACGTCTTGTGAAGACAAGGAAGCGGTAGATCGACTCAAACAACACTATTTTATCACATAATCAGATTATGTATTGTGAAATCCTCAGGATCCCCTGATCCTAAGGATTCACTTTTATCTAGTTACTCTTTTATGTTATATATAGGGCCGAAAGGCAATTGGAGACAATTCAAACGTTGATAATTTGTAATTATTCTTTTTGAGAACATATACGTTGTTATCTCAGTGACTTTGTAAGCTGTTACTTGCACTACTGAAATAAGGTTGTGTTTGATGCATTTTCATATTTTGAGTTCTTATTAAGCAGAGGCTTCTGGCGACTCTGGGCCCAGTCACGAGAAGTTCTACTGCTCCCTTGTGTTATAGTTTTTTATATTTTTGCTATTGAATTAATGTTTAATCACTGGTTACTTCATTTATCATAAAGGTTTGTGATATTGATTCATTTCGCTATTCAATTAGATTCAGAGTGAAGCCGTGTGACATACTTAAGTAGCACTTTGATTGGAATGAGTGACTTAGTGTTACTAGTAGATTGCTGTTTATTTCGAATTGATGTTATCATAGATCTTGGAGATAAGACTGATTAACTTCTACAGATTGCAATATAGATCGTTTTCTATTTAGAAATCCTTTATCGTTATTTTCCATTCAATTATTGTTTCCTATTCAATTATCGATTGTCGTTCAATCACTGATTGCTGTTCAATTACCTCTAGATCCACTGCATATATGGTGCTGACAGACACTCTTGAGATAAAAAGACTTACCTCGGGTTGACAAATAATGTAGGGATTTAGATTGCCTGTAAAAAGACATCTTAGTGAGCCAAGATTGGGCATGGTTA
The DNA here is from genome assembly GCA_031772625.1 of Pinus tabuliformis. Taxonomy (NCBI): domain Eukaryota; kingdom Viridiplantae; phylum Streptophyta; class Pinopsida; order Pinales; family Pinaceae; genus Pinus; species Pinus tabuliformis. Next base: position 1,604,332,880 of record CM062817.1, on the reverse strand, counting down.
TTAATGCCAAATGGGCCCACATTTTTAATTTATATTTTTTCACTAATATCAAGATTTCAAGATTTATATTGCATTAATATTTTTTTTGATGTTCTAATTCATATGGGTAAGGTAGGTAAATAATATTAATAAAATATTTAACAAATACCCAAATTAAACGATTTAAAATTATTTAAGACATGTACCTCTTTTTAAATTTAAAGGATTTTGATTGGTTTACATATTCTGACATGGAAATTATGTGAAAATTTCATGGGCACTTTTAGGTTGAAATTTCCTCTAATGTGATCTTCAAAGCGCCATGGTGTAAGTGACCCAACCTCCTGTGCCACAACTCACTAATGTCTCGACTCTACACCTTTTCTGCTTTCGTGCTCAAGGCAGCACAATCTTCTACCTCCAACTTGTCAATATTCTTCACTCGAACCCCTATCCTCTTCACCTATCCCATGGCTATGTGACGAAGGAACACTTTCTATTACTAAATAGCACATCATAGAATCTATCCTCCAACATGGAAACATATACCAAGTTCTTCTTCAAACCAAGAACATACATAACATCTTTCAAAGTGAGGGGAGAATCTGACTCCCTCTGAAAGGTAATTGTACCGATCTCGATAGTGCTATACCTCCCATCATCACCCATCTCGATATGCATCTGGAGATCCTTCTCCTCCGAGTTACTGAAGAGCTCTTTGCTATCTGTCATGTGGAAAGAAACTCCACTGTCCAAGTACCACACAATACCCATCATCGATGACACCATACAAGTGATGAGGGTAAAGTCCAATTCGAATTGTGAAGTAAGAGCCTCCCCTACCCCTCCTCCTGAGGGATTCTTACCGGCCTTCTTGAGTAGACACTTTGTGGAAAATTGTCCCAGCTCATGACAAGAAAGCACTTGACTTTCGACATGTCCTTCTTATTTCCGCCCTGACAAGAATCTGATATGGAATGGGATGACTTCCCCTTCCATTTCTTTGCCTTATCCACTAAGGCACAATTCTCCTCATCATCATTCTTTTATGAGGATCCATCTCCAGTGTTCCACTGAATCCCTTCCTATACGAAGTCGAACCACAACCGCTCCCACTCTGGTAGCTTCTCCCTCCCATTAATGGAGTCTTGGTAACTATGCCAGCTCTTGGGAATTCCTAGAAGTACTAGGCTTACCAAATCATCTTCGCTAACAGTAATCCTGACACTTCCAAGCTCATCCCGACATTGGGTGAACTTGGTCAAGTACTTCAGAATTGAGTCACCCTTCTCCATCTTGATATTTACGAGTTTGTCCTTCAGTGACAACTTCCTATGGTCACTACTATTTTGAATCAAGTTCGTCAATGCCTTCCATATTGTAAATGGAGTGTCCTTACCATGGATATTCGAGGTAATGTAATCTCAAACTCTTTCAAGTATAATCCTTATCGATTTTGCCACTCACTTTCTCCATTCAACAATATCTTTAGCATCAGATGCTGGAGACTTCAGAATATCATGATCTATGGATTCCTTGAGGCCATTGTCTTCCAACACTACCTCCATCCTGTCCTTCCAAGCTATGTAATTTGAGTTTCCCTCCAGGGCATACTCAAGTCTCAAACCGTAAAATGACATATTGCTAACTCTGAAGTATGAACTTGCAAATTCTATTTCACCTGGACAACAAACTTGAATTATCCTCTTCTATACTGTCTTCAGCTCTGATACCATGTAGATTTTTACTTGTAGATTCAAAAACTTATGTGATATTATAAAACACAAGACAAGAATCTACTCTACTCTTCATCAGAAACCAAAAATGATTGATGAAAACAAAAAGCATAAAAGGAAGAATATCAATCACACATAACACAATATTTATCTAGGGAAAGCAACTGCTAAAAACCCCGACTATATATATTGCATTAACTAGAAGATTTGAGAATAAAATACAATGCTTGTTCAACCAGAAAAATTCTTGCACTATTAAAATCTAACTCTCCGCCTCACAAGCCAGCTCAAGCCAACACTTTGCCAAATCTGTTGCTTGCTAAGTCCCTACTTCCTTGTGCAATTCCTGAGAGAATTAGCACATATTTAATTTGGAAATTCTCCACCCATGACTGCGCAATCTATCCATGGGCCCTCAATAGATTGCATGCACCATCTGTACAACCCGAAAAATTATACAACTAATAGTACATTGTCCCTGAACTCTAATCTCAACTGGGTCTTCCTCTGAACTGACATGCATTTGTTATTTATGAGTGAATATTCAGCTAATTGGTGTGGCACTGAGGATCACCCTACATGACTCTAAATAGTTAGAACTAGTTTAACTAACCATAACCTAGTTAGATTGAGTTAATTATTTACAACTCAAAAGAACTCAACCTGGGCCCCTAAAACTTAGGGATCACTCTACATGACTCTAAATAGAATTCCAACTGAAATTTCCTAAGCCAACTAAGTCAATTTAACTTAGTTATCTATTACAAGTTGCTATCATAATATAATTTCAATTTAATTCAAGGCAATAAATTGGAATTTCTTGTTGCTATTTTTAACAAGCACGACCATTGGCACCATCGACACCTCAGCCACGGTAGTGCCCAACTGATCAAGGTGGATATTTATAAACACCTACCTATTCCACTTGGACCCCCACCATCATTTCTTTTCAGTTTTCTTAATTGTAGCACAACTTACTATTTTTTGTAGTTTTTCAGGTCGTAAACTTCTGAAGTCGTTTTGAGGGACTAAAAGACATTTTTAGGGAAAAAAAAGAGAATAGAAAAGTCCCAAACTAATTCAACAAATTGTTTTCGGCCTCCTCTTCGACAACTTCGAAACGAGGTATTAAGCCAAAAAGAGATTGTATTCCAAAGTTACGCCCCTTGGAAGTTGATGTACCAATTTACCCAACGGGGCCCACAGTTTTGGTGCTTCATCTCCTAAGTTTAGTTTTTTGGATGTTTAGGGTTTTCCATTGTTTCTAAATAATAAATAGGCCTTTGATCCTCATTGTAACACAACTCAGAGGCATGTAGTCAGCACATCTATTCTAAGAGATAAGTTACCATTGCCTAAGCTATTGCATTTCTAGTTATGTATGTAAGCATATTCAGTGCTTTGATATTAATGAAATGAAGTTTTATTTTTGCTGCATCTTTGTGTTTATGTGTACATATGTATTTTGTTGTGTTCCTGCATAATTCTAGATCAATGGCATCACTCTCTATTTTTCTTTGCATTTCCCCAACGAGGTCAGGTATAAGGAGTTAGGGCTCGAACTGGTTGAACCTTTGCAAGATGAGCCATCCAAACTCCGACGACCTCCCATGGAAGAAGAAAAGAAAGACGAGGGGGTAGGAGATCCTTCCAAAATATTGCTCTAGGAAGCCCTCGAGTGACAAAGGAACGCGATGATGGATAAATTTACCGAGATCCTTCAGCGAATACCCATAGGTGACACATCTTCATCCAACAGCCACTCTTGAGGCGCCACTCCTTTTCAGGTACAAGTTAACTTTGACATTCCCATATTTGAAGGAAAAATAGATGCATACGACATAGATAGATGGTTAAATATGTTGGAAGGATATTTTTCAGTTCATGACTTTTCCAATTGGGAAAATATTACTTTTTCACTCCTCAAAGCCACCCCACATGTCAAGGACTGGTGGAAAACCTACTATGAATAAAAGGACGAGAGGGAATCCTCACTATATTCCCCCGCACCCAATTGGAATTCTTTCTAAGACACCATCAAGGAACCATATTACCCTGTCAGGATCTATGAAGATAAATACATAAAGTGGACCACGCTGCGGCAGGGAAGGGACCAACATGTGCCAGAGTTCACAAATTTTTTCCATACCCTTTGCACTAAGCTTGGTATCAAGGATTTTGAGTGGCCTTTGGTACTCAAGTACTGCTACTATCTACAAAAGTACATCCATAATGAGATGGATTTCCTGGAAATCTCCTCTCTTGGCGCCACCTATCGATACTCTGTTAAGATTGAGCAGAAACTTAAATAGAATAAGCGATACTTTGGATCCGCAAATTTGAAGCAAGGCAAAGATGTGTCCAAACCATAGAACAAAGGAAAAATCCAAGGCAGGGTGACTTAGGACAACTCACCAAAGCTACAAGCAAAGAACAAAACCACAAAGACAAAGAAGGACACAGGGAAATGGGGTGATTTCCATAGAGCCCCACTCACAACACAAGCGAGTGTCGAGCCAAGTAGTCACAGGTGGCTGAGATGAAGGCTTCCAAATCAGATGCATGTGCCATCTCTGAGTCAGAAACTAAAAAGGGGAATGACAAAGGGAAGAAAATTATTGATGCAAAGACTAGTGCAACCGTTGCCACCACCAAGATCTAGAAGGATGAGCCTGAAGATCTAGAGGAGGGGGAACGACTCTTCCACTCATAGATGTGGATAAAGGGTTCTTCACTACAATTCATTGTCAACAGAGGAAGCCAAAAGAACCTCATTTCACACCACACCTAGATTCGTACACCATCGAGTGGCTTCACCGAGGGTGAGATCTCCACGTCAGCCAATAGTGACGCCTTCCCTACAACATCAAACCCTTCATATATGAGATATTGTGTGATGTTGCTCCTCTTGAAGCTTATGATGTTTTATTAGGCCAACCAAACTTTTGGAAACGACTTGTTGTGTATGATCCGATCAATTGTGTCATGTTCCATGTAGTCTGGGTTTAACTCTGTTGGTGTGAGTTGTTATGCAATGTATGATGTGTCTAGTAATGGCAGAAAGTATGGTCAAAGTTGGTCCACATTGAACACTAGGTGCAAGCCAAGGAATGGTGGAATGTTGAGCTCAAAATCATTGTCCCCTACAACCTTACTGATTGTGTAAGGCCCATATTGTAGCGGGCGAAGCTTGCAGTGGGGCTCAACGAGGCACTCCTTTTATAGATGATCCAAAAATTTGTCACCCACGTAGAAATTGTGTGGCACCTGATGCTGATCATGACGTTGCTTGTACTTAGCATTGGCTATGTCCAATATGTCATGGACCTGTTGGTGGATGTGCCGATTGTGCTACAAATGGTATGGCCACATCAACCAGACATAGTGGCTGTGTCCAACTGAGCTATGGAGAGATCTATTGTAGTTGTCTTGGACATAGGGTTGACTTTCATCCCATGTGTGTAGATGCTTTGAGTTGTACATACGTAGAATGTGTATGATCATCTTGTTGACGACCTATGTTTGTTCATCAGTTTGGGGGTGGAGAGCCGTGGACTTAGTGAGCTTGGTATCCAACATTGACTAGAGACGAGAAAAATGTACTTAGGAACCTGCTATCCAAATTTGAGATAATAGACTATGGGATCCGAAAATGTACCCACACTCATTCAAAGAAGAGCTTAACAATGGCTTCTGCTGTGATACTCTTCTTGCAGGCCACCAGAATGGACATCTTAGAGAATATGTTGATGACCATGAAAACACTGCCATTTCCATGCTTAGTAGAAGGAAGGCTTGAAATGTAATTCATGGAGATGGATTCCCAAGGTCGACTAGGAGTAGGCAGAGGAGTATATAGGCCTTTCTTCTTGATGGTCGGTTTGGCAATGGCATAGGCAGTGCAAGATTTGATGTACTTCCCAACATCTTGTCGAAGGTTTGGAATTGATGTACTTCCCAATATCTTGTCACTATTTTCTCTACCCCGAAGTGTCTAACGACTCGACTATAGTGTGCCTCCCAAATAATCTTGGCATAGTGCATCCTGAAGGTGAAATTTTGGAACTTTCTTATCTTCCAGGAGAATTTGGTATATGGTGTCGAATTCTAGATCACTCTTGTAAAGATGCGGCTACGCCGCAATCTCGTGCCCACAAGAGTCGAGCATAGTGGTTAGCGTCATGACTGGTGGTTGGCTAAGGCGGTATGAAACATTGTTGGTGCTTCCCTTCTTGTACTTAATGTTCAAATGAAACTATTGCAGGTATGTGTACCATTTCTAATGACGGTTTTTATGCAACTTCCCTTGTGTCTGTATGAACTACATGGGTCAGTGATATGTGGGGATGACCATTTCCTTCCCTAGAATGTAATGCTTCGATTGTCGACATGCCTGCACAATGGAATACATCTCTATGTCATAGGTGGGATACCTATGGATTGTGTCTGAAAGTGTCTCAATATGATATGCCATTGAAGCCCCTGCTAAGTAAGAGCTACACCAATATCATATCCAGAGGCATTTGCCTCTATCTCAAATGGTTGTTGCAGGTTTGGTAATGTGAGCACCGGTGCAGAGCATATGTGATGCTTCAACTTGAAAAATTCCTTCTATTGGTATTTAGACCAAAAGAATTTTTCTTTCGCTCCTCCCTTGGTGACTTGACTCATAGGCGAAGTTATATGAGAGAACCACAACACAAACCTGCGGTAGAAGTTGGAAAGAACCAGAAAGTTGCGGAGCTCTGCTAGAGTGGTTGGGACTAGCCAATCCCAAATGACTTCTATCTTTTCTGGGTCCACATGCACTCTTCGATCATAATGATGTACCCTAGATATTGAACCTGGGTCATACCAAAGGTGAATTTCTCCAAATTGGTAAACAAATTGTGTTTTCACAGGGTTTGGAGAACCTGTCAAATGTGGTGGAGGTGTTCTTCTGAACTCTGGCTGAAGATCAGAATGTCATCCAAATACACCACCACAAATGAGTTGGTGAAGGGTAGCAAGATGTCATCCATCAACCTCATGAAGATTGCGATGGCATTCGTCAATCCGCAAGGCATGAGCAACCATTCAAAAAATCCCTCCTTGGATTTGAAGGAAATCTTCCACACATCAGAGGGTTCGATTGACACTTGGTGATAATCAAACTTCAAGTCAATCTTGCTGAAATATTTGGCCCCCTTGAGCTGGTCTAGAAGTTTATCAATCCATGGGATTGGATAGTTTTTCCACACAATGATCTTTTTCAAATCTCGACAGTCAATACAGAGTCTCCAGTTACCGTCCTTCTTCTATACCAACATGATCAGATTCCCACTTGGTGATGAACTTGGCATGATGTTCCCGTTCTACAATAGTGCCTGAATCTACCTCTTGATTTCATAGTTCTCCAGAACAAAGGGTTCATACATCGATCCATTGGGTAGCGACACACCTGAGGTCAGATCGATGGAGTGCTTGACCTAACAGTGTAGAGGTACCCTTGTGGGTGAGGTGAAGATCTCCCTGTACTCCTCTACAACCTTGTCCATCTACTATTGTTATGTAGAGGAGCCCTGTCGGGAGGTCATGGCCATAATGTTCTTCTTGCCCCGAGGGCGAATCACAAGGAAATCAAATTTCATGGTCTGGGAAATTATATTACTGCATTGCTTTGGATTGATCAAAGAAACGATGGTAGGTGGTGCTACCTCCGGTATCCTGTAAAACTTATTGGCCAAACTAAAAATAACAATGCAATTCTTAGAATCATACACAACATGTCACTTCCACAAGTATGGTTGGCTTAATAAAACATCACTAACTTGAAGAGGAGAAACATCACACAATACCTCATCTATGAATGGCTTGATGTTGTAGGGAAGGCGACACTGTTGGCTAATGCAGAGTTATCGCCCTTGGTGAATCCACCCGATGGTGTACGACTGTGGGTGTGGTGTGGTCAATAGGTTCGACCGCTTCACAACCTCTACTGAAATGAGGTTCTTTTTGCTCCCGTTGTCGACAATGAATTGTAGTAGAGAACCATTCACCCACATCTGTGAGTGGAATTGTCGCTCCCCCTCCTCAAGATCTTCAGGCTCATCCTTCTGGATCTTGGTGGTGGAAACAGTGAGACTAGGCTCTGCACCAATAATTTTCTTCCCTTTTTCATTCCTCTTATAAGTTTATGACTCTAAGTCAGAACATGCATATGATTTGGAAGCCTTCAGATTGACCACCAGTGACTGCTTGGATCGACACTCACTTGTGTTGTGAGTGGGGATCTTATGGAACTCACACCATTTCCCTGTGTACTTCTTTATCTTTATGGTGTTGTTATTTGCTTGTAGCTTTAGTAGGTTGTCCTTGGTTTACCTGCCTTGGCTTTGTCCTTTGTTCTATATTTTGGGGGCACCTTTCCCTTAATTCAGATTCATTGATTCAAAGTCTCACTTCTTCTGTTTAAGTTTCTTCTCAATCTTCATAGCGTATCGATAGGCAACTCCAAGCAAGGAGATATCCAGGTACTCCATCTCGTCCTGGATGTACTTGTGTAGATAACCATGGCACTTGAGTATCAAATTAGCTCAGAATCCTTGATACCCAACTTCGTACGAAGGGTATGGAAAACATTTGTGAATTCTAGCACATATTGGTCCCTTCCTTGCCACAACATGGTCCACTTTATGTATTTATCTTCATAGCTCCTGACAAGGTAATATTGTTCCTTGATGGCGTCTCAGAAAGAATTCCAAGTGGGTGCAACTGAAAACAGTGAGGATTCTCTCTCGTCATTTTGCTCATAGTAGGTTTCCCACCAGTGCTTGACATATGTGACGACTTTGAGGAGTGAAAAAGTAATCTTTTCTTGATTGGAAAAGTCACGAACTGGAAAATAGGGCCTTCCAACAAATTTAACCATCTATCTACAACATTTGCATCAAATATGAGAATTTAAAAGTTAACTTATACCTTAAAAGGAGTGGCGCCTCCAGAGTGGCTGCTAGATGAAGATGTGTCTCCTGTGGGTAGCCGCTGAAGGATTAGGGAAAAGTTATCCATCACCCCATTATTTTGTCGCTCAAGGGCTTCATTGAGTGATATTTTGAAAGGATATCCTACCCCCTCATCTTTATTTTCTTCTACCATGGGAGGCTATCAGGGTTTGAGTGGTTGGTCTTGCAAAGGTTCAACCAATTCAAACCCTAACTCCTTATGCCCTAACCTTGTTAGGGACATGCAAAGAAAAATCGAGAAAGAGAATACCGCTATGATACCACTGATATAGACTTATGTATGAATGAAACAAAATACGTATGTACACATAAACATAGAGATGTTGCAGAAATAAAACTTCATTTCATTAATATCAAAGAACTGAAATATGCTTACATACATAAATCGAAATAAACTAGCTTGGGTGATGGTAGCTTATCTCTAAGAAGAGATGTGGCGGCCAAATGCCTCTGAACTATGTTACAATGAGGCTGAAAGTTATATTTATTATTGAGTAACAATGAAAAATCTTAAACATCCAGAAACCTAACCCTAGGAGATGAAGCGCCAAAACTGCGGGCCTTGTTTGGGTAAATTGGTACATCAACTGCCCGGGGTTGTAACTTTGGCATACGATATCTTTTTGGCTATAACAATTCCTCATTTCAAAGATCTCAAAGAGGAGGTTGAATAAAAATCATTGTATGAGTTTGGATATTTTTCGGTCTCTCCATTTTCCATAAAAAATGTCTTTTAGTTCCTCAGAATGGCTCCCAAAGTTTAGGACCCAAAAAATTGCCAAAAATAGTAAGTAGTGATATAATCAAGGGAACTAAAAAGAAAAAATGGTTGGGGTCCAAGTGGATTAGGTAGGTGGCCACCAATATCCACCTAGATCAGTCCTCACCTGTTAGGAAGAAATGGTCCCCATTGTATTGAGTGCCTCCATGAGATGGGGAAACTTCTGCTGAATTTGGTCCCTAGTGAGCCACTTGCCTTAGTGCAGGAGTTGGCTAGCTTTTACAACTTAATACAGTTGGATCTTCTGCTGGTGAGTGTTCTTGATCTGTGTGTCCATGATCTAATTATTTGTGGCCTGTTCCATGCATTCTAGGTTTAACTTTGTTGGTGTGAGTTGTTATGCAATGTTTGATGTGTCCATTAATGGTGGAAAGTATGGTCGAAGGCGGTCCACATTGAACACTGGGTGCAAGCCAAGGAATGGTGGAATGCTGAGCTTGAATGCATTGTTCCCTATATACTTAGTGATGGTGTAAGGCCGATATTGTAGTGGGTGAAGCTTGCGGTGGGGCCGAGCGAAGTGCTCCTTCTGTAGATGTAACCAAACTTTGTCTCCCACTTGGAACTTGTGTGGCACCCGATGCTGATCATGACACTTCTTATACTTAGCATTGGATCTATCCAATATGTCATGGACCTGTTGGAGAATGTGTTGAATGTGCTCAATGAAGCTATTAGCCTTGTCGACTTCAGAGTGGACATAAGCTGAAACTGCCTGAGTAGCTGCAAATGGTATTGCCACATCAATGGGACATAGTGGCTAGAATCCCAACCCCACGTGAAAGGGGTTGTGGCCAATTGAGCTATGGAGATATCTATTATAGCTATGTTGGACATATGGGAGGTTTCCATCCTATGTGCTTGGATGCTTTGAGTTTTATATACACATAATGTGTACGATCATCCTGTTGACGACCTCTGTTTGGCCATCAATTTGGGGGTAGAAAATCTTGGACTTAGTGAGCTTGGTATCCAACATCGACGAGAGACTTAACCAAAATGTACTTATGAACCTGCTGTCCGATCTGAGTTAATGGATTGTGGGATCCTAAAATGTACCGACACTTATTCAAAGAAGAGCTTAGTAGTGGCTTCTGCTGTGATACTTTTCTTGCAGATTGCTAGAATGGCCATCTTAGAGAATCTGTCGATGACCACGAAAACACAATAGTTTCCATGCTTAGTAGAAGGAAGGCTTGACATGTAATCGATGGAGATGGATTCCCAAGGTCGACTAGGAGTAGACAAAGGAGTATATAGGCCTTTCTTTTGGATAGTTGATTTTGCAATGGAATTGGAAGTGCAGGATCTGATGTACTTCCCAACATCTTGTCGAAGGTTTAGCCAATAAAAATACATCTCCAATACTTTTATTGTTTTCTCTACCTTGAAGTGTCCAACAACTTGAATTTAGTGTGCCTCACAAATCATATTGGCATGCTCACTTAAAGGAATATAGAGGTGTCCCAGGTGGCATAACAGTGCATCTTAGAGGTGAAAATTTGGACCTTGGTTACATTCCAGGAGCGTTTGGTATATGTTGTCGAATTTTGGATCGCTCTTGTAAATATGCGACCACGCCACAGTCTCATGCCCACAAGACTCAAGCACATTGGTTAACGCCATGAACGGTGGTCGGCTGAGGCAATATTCAAGATTGCTAGTGTTTTCCTTGTACTTAATGGTCAAATGGAATTGTTTCAGGTATCTTGACCATTTCTCATGGCAATCGTTCTACAAATTCCCTTGTGTTTGTATGAACTGCAGGGCTCGATGGTCTGTGTGGATGACTGTTTCCTTACCCAAAATGTAATGCTTCCATGATTGATAGGCCTACATAATGGAATACACCTCTTCATCATAGGTGGGATACTTTCAGACCGTGTCTGAAAGTGTCTCACTGTCATAATCCATTGGATGCCCTTGCTGAGTAAGGACTGCACCAATAGCATAGTCGGAGGCATCGGTCTCGATCTCAAAAGGTTGTTGTAGATTTTGTAATGTGAGCACTGGTGCAGATCAGAGGCAATGCTTCAACTCAGAAAACACATTATATTGGGATTCAGATCAAAATAACTTTGCTTTTGCTCCTCCCTTGGTGACTTGACCCAAAGGCCAAGTTATATGAGAGAACCCCAACACGAACTTGTGGTAGAAGTTGGCAAGACCCAAAAAGTTGCGGAGCTCCCTTATTGTAGTTAGGGCTGGCCAATACCAAATGACTTGTATATTGTCTGGGTCCACATGCACACCCCACTCATCAATGATGTACCCCATATATTGAACCTAGGTCATACCAAAAGTGAATTTCTCCAAATTGGAAAATAACTTGTGTTTTTGCAGGGTTTGGAGGACTTGTCGAATATGGTGGAGGTGTTCTTCCCAACTCTAGCTGAAGATCAAATGTCATCAAAATACACTACCATGAATTAGTTAGTGAATGGTCACAAGATGCCATCCATAAACCTCATGAATGTTGTGGGGCATTCATCAAACCAAAAGGTATGACCAACTATTCAAAAAGGCCCTCCTTAGATTTGAAGGCAGTCTTCCAGACATCGGAGGATTTGATCATTACCTGGTGATAACCAAATTTCAAGTCAATATTGCTGAAATATTTCCCCCCCTTGAGCTGGGCCACAAGGTCATCAATACATGGGATTTGATACCTATTCCAGACAGTGATCTTGTTCAGCACCTGATAGTCAATACATAGTCTCCAGGTCTCGTCCTTATTCTGCACCAACACGATCAGACTCCCATAAGGTGATGAACTTGGCTTGATGTGTCCTTTATCTAAAAACTCCTGAATCTGCCTCTTTATTTCATCATTCTCTAGAACAAAGTGTTGATATATTGGTCCATTGGGTAGTGGCATGCTCAGGGTCAGGTCAATTGAGTGCTTGACCTGATAGGGTAGAGGTACCCCTCTGGGTGAGGTGAAGATGTCCCTGTAGTCCTATACAACCTTGTCCATCTACCGCCGTTGTGTGGAGGAGCTCTGTCTGGAGGTCGTGGCCACAATCTTCTTCTTTCCCTGAGGGAAAATCATAAGGAAACAAATATCCCTGTCTGGGAAATGATCTTACTGCATTGCTTCACAATTATCAAATAAATGATAGTAGGTGGTGCTACCTCTGGTATCGTGTACAACTTATTGACCAAATTAATAATAACAGTGCAAGGCCTAGACTCATACACAACATGCCACTTCCAAAAGTATGGTTGGCCTAATAAAACATCACAAACTTCAAGAGGAGAGACATCACACCATACCTCATTTGTGAAGGACTTGATGCTGTAGGCAAGACGACACTGTTGGCTGACGCAGAGATTTGTCCCTTGGTGAAGCCACCCAATAGTGTACAACTATGGGTGTGGTGTGGTTGGTAGGCCCAACCGCTTCACAAGCTATACTGAAATGGAGTTCTTTTGGCTTTCACTTTCGCCAATGAATTGTAGCAGAGAAACCTTCACCCACATTTGTGAGTGGAAGATTGCTCCTGTGAGTGGAAGAGTCACTCCCCCTCCTTTGGATCTTCAGGCTCCTCCTTTTGGATCTTAGTGGTGGAAAAAATGGCACTAGGCTTCGAATTGATAATTTTCTTCCCTTTGTCGTTCCCCTTGCCAGTTTCTGACTCAGAGTTAGAACATGCATTAGATTTGGAAGCCTTTAGCTCGACCACCAGTGACTGTTTGGATCGACACTCACTTATGTTGTGAGTTGGACTCTTATGAAAATCACACCATTTCTCTATTTCCTTCTTTGTCTTCATGGTGTTATTCTTTTCTTGCGGCTTCAACGAGTTGTCCTGGGTCATCCTGCTTTCGATTTTCCCTTTGTTTTGCGATTTCGGGGCATCTTTCCCTCGCTTTGGATTCATAGATCCAAATTCTCGCTTCTTCTATTTAAGTTTTGGCTCGATCATGACAGTGTATCAATAGGTGGTGTCAAGTGAGGAGATGTCCAGGAACTCCATCTCTTCCTAGATGTACTTTTGTATACAATTGTGGTAATTGAGTACCAAATGCTGCTAAGAATCCTTGATACCAAACTTTGTGCGAAGGGTATGGAAAAAATTTCTGAACTTTGGCACATCTGGGTCCACTTTATGTATTTATCTTCATATCTCCCGATAGGGTAATATTATTCCTTGATGGCGTCTTGGAAAGAATTCCAAGTGGGTGCGGCTGAAAACAGTGAGGATTCCCTCTCATCCTTTTTTTCACAGTAGGTTTCCCACTAGTCCTTGACATATGGGGTGGATTTGAGGAGTGCAAAGGTAATCTTTTCCTGATTCGAAAAACAAGGAACTTAAAAATATCCTTCCAACAAATTTAACCATCTATCTATGATGTTTGCATCTCTTTTTCCTTCAAATATGGGAATGAATAAGTTAACTTGTACCTTAAAAGGAGTGGCTCCTCCAGAGTGGATGCTGGATGAAGATGCATCGCCTATGGGTAGCCGTTGAAGGATTTGGGAAAAGCTATCCATCATTGCGTTCATTTGTCACTCGAGGGATTCCTCAAGCAATATTTTGAAAGGATCTACGACCCCCTCGTCTTTCTTTTCTTCTGTCATGGGAGGTCATCGGGGTTTGTGCGATTGGTCTTGTAAAGGTTCAACCATTTCAAGTCCTAACTCCTTATACCCTGACCTCGTTGGGGTCATGCAAAGAAAAGGAAAGAAAGAGAAGACCGCTTTGATACAACTGATCCAGACTTATGTGGGAATGAAACAAAATACATATGTACACATAAACACAGAGATGCAACAGAAATAAAACTTTATTTCATTAATATCAAAGAACTAAAAGATTCTTACATACAAAAATGAAAATAAACTAGCTCAAGCGATGGTAGCTTATATTTGAGAAGAGATGTGGTGGCTACATGCCTCTGAACTATGTTACAATGAGGCTCAAAGGGTATTTATTATTGAGAAAAATTGGAAAACCCTAAACATCCAAAAACCTAACCCTAGGAGATGAAGCGCCAAAACTATGGGCCCCTTTTTGGTAAATTGGTACATCAACTTCTCAGCGTTGTAACTTTGGCATACGATCTCCGTTTGGTTTTCATAATACCTCGTTTCAAAGATCTCAAAGAGGAGGTCAAAGACAAATTGAAGATATTAGTTTGGGACTTTTCCAATCTCTCTGTTTTCCCTAAAAACGTCTTTTAGTCCCTCAAAACGGCTCTAGAAATTTAGGACCCAAAAAGCTACGAAAAATAGTAAGTTGTGCTACAATTAAGAAAACTAAAAAGAAACAACGGTGGCGGTCCAAGTGGAATAGGATGGTGGCCACCAATATCCACATGGATCAGTCCTACCGCCTTGGGAAGAAATGGTACCTATTGCGTTGAGTGCCTCCACGAGATGGGGAAACTTCTGTTGAAATTGGTCGCTGATGAGCCACTTTCCTTGGTGCAGGAGTTGGCCAGATTTGACAAACCGATATGGTTGGATATTTTGCTGGTGAGTGTTGTTGTTCTGTGTGTCCATGATCCGATCAATTGTGGCCTGTTCCATGTAGTCTGGGTTTAATTTTGTTGGCGTGAGTTGTTTTGCAATCTATGATGTGTCTAGTAATGGTGGAAAGTATGGTTGAACGCAGTCCACATTGAACACTAGGTGAATGCCAAGGAATGGTGGAAGGTTGAGCTCGAAATCATTGTCCCCTACAACCTTAGTGATGGTGTAAGACCCATATGGTAGTCGGTGAAGCTTGCGGTGGGGCCCAACAAGGCGCTCCTTCTATAGATGTAACCAAACTTTGTCACCCACATGGAACTTGTGTGGCACTCGATGTTGATCATGATGCTACTTGTATTTAGCATTGGATCTGTCCAATATGTCATGGACCTACTGGTAGATGTGTTGAATGCGCTCAATTAATTTGTTATCCCTGTCATCTTTAGATTGGACATGAGCCGAATCTTCCTGCCTAGTTTCAAATGGTATGGCCACATTAATGGGACATAGTGGCTGGAATCCCAACCCCATTTGAAAGGGGTTATGGCCAGTTGAGCTATGGATAGCTCTATTGTAGCTGTGCTCAACATAGGGGAGGCTTTCATCCCATGTGCATGGATTCTTCGAGTTGTACATACACATAATGTGTATGATCATCCTATTGATGACCTTAGTTTGGCCATCAGTTTGGGGGTGGAAAGCCATAAACTTAGTGAACTTGGTATCAAACATCGACCAGAGACTTGACCAAAATGTACTTAGGAACTGGTTGTTCCGATATGAGATAATGGATTGTGGGATCCCAAAATGTTCCCACACTATTTCAAAGAAGGTCTTTGTAGTGGCTTCTATTGTGATAATCGTCCTACAAGCCACTAGAATGGCCATCTTAGAAAATTTGTTGATGACCACGAAAACACAGTCATTGCCATGCTTAGTAGAAGGAAGACCTGACATGTAATCCATCAAGATGGATTTCCAAGGTTGAATAGGAATAGTCAGAGGAGTATACAGGCCTTGCTTCTTGATAGTCAGTTTGCAATGGTGCAGGTAGTGTAAGATTTGATGTACTTCCCAACATCCTATTGAAGGCTCAACAAAAAAAAACTTCTGCAGTATTGTCACTGTTTTAACTACCCCAAACTGTCCAACAACCCGACTATAATGTGCCTCCCAAATCATCTTTGCACACTCGATTGAAGGAACACAGAGGTGTTCCAGGTGGCATAACAATGCATCCTAGAGGTGGAAATTTGGAACTTGCTTACCTTCCAGGAACGTCTAGTATATGTTGTTGAATTTTGGATTGCTCTTGTAAAGATGTAGCCACCCTGCAATCTTGTTCTTAGAAGAGTCAAACATAGTGGTCAGCGCCATGACCGATGGTCAGTTGAGGCAGTCTCGACATTGTTGGGGCTTCCCTTCTTGTACTTAATGTTCAAATGGAAATGTTGCAGGTATGTGGACCATTTCTCATGGCAATCGCTTTGCAACTTCCCGTGTGTCTGTATGAACTGCAGGGGTTGGTGGTCTATGTGGATGACCATTTCCTTCACCATAATGTAATGCTTCCATTGTCGGCAAAGCTACATAATGGAATAAATCTCTTTGTCATATGTGGGATACTTTCGGACTGTGTCTAAAAGTGTCTCACTGTGATATGAAATTGGATGCCTCTACTGAGTAAGAACTACACCAATAGCATAGTTGGAAGCATTAGTCGTGATCTCAAATTGTTGCTACGGGTTTGGTAATGTGAGCACTGGTGCAGATTAGAGGTGATGCTTCAACTCATCAAACACCTTCTGTTGGGATTTAAACCAAAAGAACTTTTCTTTCGCTCCTCCCTTGGTGAATTGACTCAAAGGCCAAGTTATATAAGAGAACCCCAACATAAACCTGTGGTAGAAGTTGGCACGACCCTGAAAGATGTGGAGCTCTATTAGAGTGGTTGGGGTTGGCCAATCCTAAGTGACTTGTATCTTGGATGGGTCCACATGTACACCTCTCTCATCAATGATATACCCCATATATTGAACCTGGGTCATACCAAAAGTGCATTTCTCCAAATTGGAAAACAACTTGTGTATTCGCAGGGTTTCAAGGACCTGTTGAATATGGTGGAGGTGTTCTTCCCAACTATGGTTGAAAATTAGACTGTCATCCAAATCCACCACCACAAATGAGTTGGTGAAGTGTCACAAGATGTCGTCCATCAGCCTCATGAAGGTTGTGGGGACATTCGTCAACCCACAAGGCATGCCCATCCTTTTGAAAAGGCCCTCCTTGGACTTGAAGGCAGTCTTCCACGCATTGGAGGGTTCGATCGATACCTGGTGATAACTAGACTTCAAGTCAATTTTGTTGAAATATTTTCCCTCATTGAGCTAGTCCATAAGGTTATCAATCCGTGGGATTGAATACCTATTCCGGACAATGATCTTGTTCATCGCCTAATAGTCAATAAAGAGTCTCTAGGTCGTGTCCTTCTTTTGTACCAACACAGTCGGGCTCCCACAAGGTTATGAACTTGGCCTGATGTGTCCTTTCTACAACAACTCCTAAATATGCCTCTTGATTTCATCGTTCTTTAGAATAGAGCATCAATAGATCTATCCATTGGGTAGCCGTGTGCTCGAGGTTAGATTGATGGAGTGCTTGACCTAACAGTGTATAGGTACACCTGTGGGTGAGGTGAAGATGTCCATGTACTCATCTACAACCTTGCCCATATGATATTGTCGTGCGAAGGAGCCCTATCTGGAGGTCATGGCCACAATGTTTTTCTTTCCCTGAGGGTGAATCATAAGGAAAAAAAATTTCACGGTCTGGGAAATGATCTTAATGCATTGCTTCACAATGATGAAAGAAACGTGGTGCTACCTCCAGAATCTTGTATAACTTATTGCCCAAACTAATAATAACAATGTGATTCCTAGATTCATACAGAACATGCTGCTTCCACAAGTATGGTTGGATTAATAAAACATCACAAACTTTAAGAGGAAACATCACAAAGTACCTCATTTGTGAATGGCTTGACGTTGTAGGGAAGGTGACGCTATTGACTGATGCAGAGATCTTGCCCTTGGTGAAGCCACCTGATGGTGTACGATTGTAGGTGTGGTGTGGTATTTAGGCCCAACTGCTTCACAACCTTTGCTGAAATGAGGTTATTTTGGCTCCCGTTATCAACAATTAACTGTAGCGGAGAACCCTTCACCCACATCTGTGAGTGGAAGAGTCGCTCCTCCTCATTAGGATCTTCAGGCTCATCGTGCTTGATCTTGGTGGTGGAAACGGTGGCACTAGGCTCTCCATCAATAATTTTCTTCCCTTTTTCATTCCCCTTATCATTTTATGACTCAGAGTCGGAACATGCATCTGATTCAGAAGCCTTCATCTTAGCCACCGGTGACTGCTTGGCTCGACACTCACTTGTGTTGTGAGTGGGGATCTTATGGAACTCACACCATTTCTCTATGTCCTTGTTTGTCATCATGGTTTTTTTCTTTGCTTAAGGCTTCAATGGGTTGTCCTAGGTTTCCATGCCTTGTATTTTTCCTTTGTTCCGCAATTTGAGGCATCTTTCCCTCGCTTCAGATTCGCAGATCCAAATTCTCGCTTCTTCTGTTTAAGTTTTGGCTCAATCATGATAACGTATCGATAGGCAGTGCCAAGTGAGCAGATGTCCAGGAACTCCATCTCATCCTAGATGTACTTGTGTAGATAGTCGTGGTACTTGAGTACCAAATTCTGCTCAGAATCCTTGATACCCAACTTCATGTAAAGGGTATGGAAAACATTTGTGAACTCTAGCACATCTTGGTCCCTTCCTTGCTGCGACATAGTCCACTTTATATATTTATCTTCATAGCTCCCGATAGGGTAATATTGTTCCACGATGGTGTCTCAGAAATAATTCCAAGTGAGTGCGGCTGAAAATAGTGAGGATTCCCTCTCGTCCTTTTGTTCACAGTAGGTTTCTTACGAGTCCTTGACATATGGGGCGACTTTGAGGAGTGAAAAATTAATCTTTTCCCGATTGGAAAATTCATGAACTGGAAAATATCCTTCCAACAAATTTAACCATCTATCTATGATGTATGCATCTATTTGTTCTTCAAATATAGGAACGTCAAAGTTAACTTGTTCCTCAAAAGGAGTGGCATCTCCATAGTGGTTGTTGGATGAAGATGTGTTGCCTATGGGTATCCGCTTAAGGATCTGGGCAAA
This sequence comes from Pinus tabuliformis, assembly GCA_031772625.1. Taxonomy (NCBI): domain Eukaryota; kingdom Viridiplantae; phylum Streptophyta; class Pinopsida; order Pinales; family Pinaceae; genus Pinus; species Pinus tabuliformis. The sequence continues at coordinate 1,604,313,665 of CM062817.1, read as the reverse complement.
GTTATCAGTCATAGTGTTCATTTGTTGCTCGAGGGATTTCTTGAGCAATATTTTGAAAGGATCTCCTACCCCCTCATCTTTCTTTTATTTTTCCATGGGAGGTCGTTGGGGTTTGCGCAACTAGTCTTGCAAATGTTTAACCATTTCGAGCCCTAACTCATAATACCTTGACCTCGTTGGGGACATGCAAAGAAAAATAGAGAAAGAGCATGTCGCTTTGATACCACTGATTTGGACTTATGCAGGAATGAAACAAAATACAGATGTACACATAAACACAAAGATGCAACAAAAATAAAACACCATTTCATTAATATCAAAGAACTGAAATATGCTTACATACATAAATGGAAATAAACTAGCTTGGGCGATGGTAGCTTATCTCTGAGAAGAGATGTGGGGGTTACATGCCTCTGAATTGTGTTACAATGAGGCTCAAAGGCCTATTCATTGTTGAGAAAAATTGGAAAACACTAAACATCCAAAAACCTAACCCTATGAGATGAAGCACCAAACTTATGGGCCCCTTTTTGGTAAATTGGTACATCAACTTCTCAGGGTTGTAACTTTCACATAATATCTTCGTTTGGCTTTCATAATACCTCGATTCAAAGATCTCAAAGAGGAGGTCGAAGAAAAATTTCTTGTATTAGTTTGGGACTTTTTTGGTCTCTCTAGTTTCCATAAAAACGTCTTTTAGTCCCTCAAAACAACTCAGGAAATTTAGGACCCGAAAAAATACGAAAAATAGTAAGTTGTGCTACAATTAAGGAAAATGAAAAGAAACAACAGTGGGGGTCCAAGTGGAATAGGGGGTTGGACACACATATCCACCTAGATCAGTCATCTCCCCTTTGGAAGAAATGGT